>OX637354.1:13861234-15061234 GCA_951799405.1 Agapetus fuscipes | reverse complement strand
TATATTGTTATTTTTATTCTTTGATTTAAAAAAAAATGTAATTTGTCATGTATGTTCCTTGACTTATAGGTTGTTATGCGGCTGACCACCCATAATATAAAAATTGGTTCACTTTGCCAATGTCACCCCTGTTTCAGGGAAGGACGGCAAGAGTTGCAAGGCTTATGTTCATTTGATATTGGGTTTTTATATTGTAGGTCCACATGCGGCATGTGTTAGCGCGAAATTATACATATCTGCTTGTGGGAATGCATTTAGTATAAATCTTAAGTGATATATATCTTTGCAGCTTAGATTAGATTAGATTAGGTATTTTATTAATGTCGGTATTTTATTAACGTAGATATTTTATTAATGTAGGTATTTTATCAATGTTGGTATTTTATTTAAGTTAGCGTGAAGATATATTTGAAATTCATGATGAAAAAATAAAAAAAAACATGTTTTTTTCACGAGTTGGTTTTATTTTTCTCGAGCGCTTTCGGCGTGTTATTATACCATCAACAAAACAACTAACTAACGAACAAGGTTGTTCTTGATAATGGTGTGATGACCCGCCAAAGCGCCCGAGGATATAAACGAACTCATGAAGAAAAACTTTTTTTTTTTGTTATAGGTATTTTATTATTATTTTTGTTTGAATTTGGAAGACACGCTTGTTCCCGCGTTTTTTAACAGGTGTGCCAACCGCCGGGCGCGCCCGCCGCTCGCAAATCTCCCGCCATTCAAACCATTTGAATGACGCCATCGAACAATAGAGCTTTGTACCTAGCCAACCGAAATAAAGTATACCTACCTACCTAGCATGAATTAAATTCTGTGCGATTTTTTGTGCACAGAGCGGAACTAAAATCTGTTGAATAAACTGTAACTGTAACGCTTTCACTAGGGGTGGCCAGAAGCTCTTCAGAGTCCCCTCCAGTTATTCCTACCCAGGCATGCTTTACTCAGTTCATTCATATCCATCACTTTCTTCATTCTAATCAAACTAATCTAATCTAAGTTGCAAAGATATGTAACATTGGAGATTCACATAAAATATGTGCATTCTCACAAGTTGACACATCGCACGTTTAATAATAAAGAGCAATAACTCAAAAATTGGGAAAATCGAGATTTTGTAATAAAACGCAAGAACAATGGAGAAGAATAGGTGGAATGCGACAGCCGTTTAATTTGGACGAATATGACTGAGATAAAACATCGGCCGCCTTTTTCATCCCATACAAGTTGTACTGGTTGTCTGAACCTCAAACGGGATTTCCCAACATTCTTATTTTTTGAGTTATTGCTCTTTATGATTAAGCGTGCGACATACAAGTTCGCGCTTGCACATGCCGCATGTGAAACTACTACATAAATACCTAAATCTCACGATTCTTGCCGACCTTCCCTGAAACAGGGGGAACATTGGCAAAGTGAACCATTTTCTACAGCATGGGTGGTCAGGCGCATAGCAACCTTATAAGTCAAGAAACATACACAACAAATGAATTTTTTTAAATAAATAAATAAATAATATGTATAAACCTTAAAAAAAAGTACAAATTTCTAATTTTAAAAAACATAGCCCTAGCCGCCAGCATTACAGACCAATTGCCATTTCTTTCTGTCCTTAAATACTTCTTTCATTTCATCCAGAGTCATAACCTTCTTCACACAAGCTCTCCTTTTTTTATGACTCTGGATATTCTGGATATTGACACTTTCATAAATATATGTACATAACTTTCTTCATTCACTTTGTTTATTCCATACGTTCACAATTTTAATTATTACCTAGGGGCATTTTCTTTTTTGTCTATGTCCACTGACGTATGCTTCTCTTATATTTTATCCTGAGCCATGCTCACATTTTCAATCATATGGGCAATCTTTTTCTGGAGTCTTCCAATGCTTCCTTTGTCCTCCTGTGATTTCTACTTTGTTCTCAGCCTTTTCAGTCCACTCCTGGACGTAGGCCTCCTTCAATATTGTCCATGCCTTTTTATCAGCTGCTGTGTCGTCCCCTTTATGTCGTCCAGCCATCTTAGTTGGAGTATTTCTACTCCTCGCATGGACATTCTGGCTCGCCATTGAGAATCCTTATTGGCTTTGTGTCTTTTTACCTGGATATATTTAGTTGACCATAATATTTGATAACCGTGAAGTCCGGTCAATAGCGCAGTTGGTAGTGCTTGCATTCCATGCTAAGAGCCCGGGTTCGAATCCCGTCGAGGGTGTGAGAAACGATTTTCCGTTTGGTGTTTATTTCAAACCCGAAATAAAAATACAGGCAAAGTTAGGTTGTATAGTTAGGTCGATAGCTCATTTGGAAGCTCAGTTGGTCGATAGCTCATTTGGTAGCTCAGTTGGTCGATAGTTCAGCTTAAGGAAAACTCGGTAGTGCCCGGAATCCTTTGGCTCCCATTGCTTTGGCTCAACTTGCCAACCTTATAGATTTTCCTTTCCTTTCATAGCTTCTAAGATACTGCTAATGTGTGATACATCTATGCTTATGTTGTATTCTTCTTTTTTGTTTCAGATGTCTCATCCATACAGATCTCGCAGGCCCTGTCCGTACACCTTTGTCTCAATGACATCAATTATCTGACGTCAGAAAGAGGAGTCGAAGACCAAACATCTCTAATACATTTCGATCCCGCAACATCACGTCAAAAATTAAATTATCATTTAAAAAATAATTTCTTAAACCACAAAAAAGCAATATTAAAAAAAAACAATTATTTAACAAAAAAATACGCACGGATAATATTACACACACGAGAATTTTCTGTAAATTCTTGCCGCGTCAACTTTAAACCAGCGTCAGGTTTATTTAATTTTTTTTTTTAAAGAAGTAAAAGCAAAATTCTGTCGCAGTCGAATAAGTAAAATTAAAAAAAAAAACGTTACGTTTTTAAATTGCTCATTGATGTTTACTTAAAAATATATAAAATAAATATTTTATGAAAAATTGTTAAAGCAAAGATATATATATTTTCATACCTACTGTCTTTTAAAATAAAATAATTTTAAAAAAACTGCTTATCTTGTACTTAAAAAAAAAAAACTAAGTTAATATAATAAAACAAGAAAATGATTAAGTAATATGATCTACTTTTAAAGTTGATTTAAAAAACCTACATAACAATGTGTTGATTTTCGCTTCGGTTGTAAATAAAAAAAAGTATAGTTTAAAAATGTTGGAGCCGTACTCTGATTCCGTGCTTTGGATTGTGGTGGTTGGGTTCATCGTGGCTTTCATTTTGGCATTTGGAATCGGCGCCAACGATGTGGCCAACTCTTTCGGCACCAGCGTCGGTGCCAAAGTTCTCACCGTCAAGCAGGCTTGCTATTTGGCCACGGTCTTTGAAATCGCCGGTGCAATTCTGATAGGTAAGAAACAGTATTTGTTGTAACTTCATAAATAGGTTTTTTTGTTGAAAATCTGCTGTCATCCATAATAATCTTTAGTTTACAAAGACATTAAGGGCCTGTTGCACCAAACTCCAATCCGACAAAAATCAAAATTAAGTGTGATTTCTCCCTTTCAAATCAAAAATTTGGTTGCATGTGCGTAAATCAGCTGATGTAATCATCTTTGCTGTTCAAATTCCATCGTGTTATTTACCCACTTCCGAGAAATATTTAACCGAGGTCCTTACCAGAATTAGGCAATCAAATTTGATGTGTTAAACAAATATTGATTGGAGGTTGGTGCAACTGGCCCTAAGACTTAAAGCAAACACGTGTCAGTTCGCCCTTGCCATGCTGCATGTGAACTTTCAAATCCCTGCTGCCTATATTACCTGAAACAAGGATGTCTTATTGGTGTTTCTCTTTCATCAGAGTTAAAATACCATGATGCTATTGAGTCTCGCACAACTTCCGCTTTTCGGCGATTCGGCATATTATACATAGCCCGTAGGTTTTTTACTTCAGCCCAGTTATTGACTCTGTATAAATCCCAAATCCGCCCCATTATCAAGTATGGCAGCCATCTCTGGTCTGGTATGTCTAAGAAGTTGAGTGACCAACTTGATTCTGTGCAAAGGAGGGCAGTGAGGTTGATCACTGATCCTTCTCTGACATCCGATCTGCAGCCGCTCCGGCACAGAAGAAAAGTTGTAACGCACAGTCTTTTTTATCGATATTACCACGGAGCTTGTTCTAATGAGCTCCATTCATTAATCCCTCCCCCTCGCATTTCAGAAAGGAAACTCGTAGGACGACTCTCATTCATCCCTTTACAGTCGATCTCAAAACTATGAGAACTTGGCTTTTCATGACTCATTCCTTTGCCAAACTACCCGTTTATGGAATGATCAACCAGTATCAGTGTTCCCTTCCCAATTAAATCCGGTTTTATTCAAAACCAGCATCAATCGCCACTTACTTGCGGTGCCTCACGACAAAAGCAACAATTCAAGCTCTGCAGCTCCCTTCCAGGGTGACATAGACCCCCAAGACATTCAAGAATTGGGGAGCTTCCCGCACAGGATTCCTTAAAAAAAAAATTAGCAACAATGAACAAATCATATGCATAATATTCATTTAATTGACAACAAAAAACAGCAAATGAAAAATCTGTGAAATAATTAAAAAGAGCATTAATAAAATTACTCATTCGCTGATTTTGAACATTTCACTCTTTTCCAGGCTACAAGGTGTCGGACACCATGAGGAAGGGCATCCTGGACGTGACGGTGTACGAGGACCACGAGACGGAGCTAATGCTGGGCTGCCTGTCTAGCCTGGTCTCCAGCGCCGCGTGGATGTTCATCGCCACCTTCCTGAAGCTGCCCATCTCCGGCACCCACAGCATCGTGGGCGCCACTATAGGGTTCAGCCTGGTGGCCAGGGGCGCCAAGGGGCTGCAGTGGACCATGCTCGCCACAGTCGGTGAGTGCTAAATGTGCCATTTTGAAATCAGTTTCAAGCAAAGTCCAGCCAGGCTTACAGCAACTGGGTCTTGCTTGAGTATTGGCGCGTTCTATAGCGAGGGCAAAGCAGAGGGCTCTTGAAGTGTCTATATTATCTAAGTTGCAAAAATAAATTAACATTCAAAACTCATATCAAATGCATGCCCACAAACAGACATGCTTAAGTTCGCGCTTACAAATTAAAATCCAAACCTCAAAAGAACATGAACCCTGCAACTTTTGTCGACCTTCACTAAAACAGGGGGGATATTGGCAAAGTGAACCATTTTTTTTTACAGTATAGGGGGTCAGCCTCATACTAACCTATAGGTCAAGGTGTGATTCACACAAAAACAGCACTCACCAAAGCAAATCATCCTAATATTATTATACAGTAGAGCCTCGTTAATCCGAACCCCTAAAAACACAAGAGGGTTCAAAATAACGGGGTGTTTGGATTATAGTATGGGACAAATTCTATGGAGAGGAAAAATAAAAAATTGGGATTTGTTTGTGTTTTATTTATTTAAGCAATATTCGATCGTAATTCAAATGAAAAAAAAAGTTACAAATATTTTATAATGTCCTACATATTTCCTTCTGCATACTATTTTGGAACAAGAAAATCTAGCATTGACTTTGGCTTTGGAATTTTTTTTGGAAGAAACATCACTTTGCAATCGCCGCAGCAACAATGTGTCCTGACTTAACACACTGTTTTCCTCAGCCCATTGAATGCATTTGTTGAATGCCTCCACAGCCTCAGCATGGCTTATCATCTTTATTCCTGAGTGCAAGATTGTTCAGATTACCGCAATCAGCGGGTTAGGCAGGGTTCGGACTAGTGCGACTCTACTGTACATACATTGGTACATTATATATTGTCTATTTAGATTCAACTTGTCAGCCTAAGTGAATGCCATGCTTGCATGATTTCCAGTGGCGTCCTGGTTTGTGTCCCCGCTCATGAGCGGCCTGGTGTCGGTGGTGATCTACTTCATCATCCGGCGCTGCATCCTGCACACCAAGAAGCCGCTGCTCAACGGCTACACGGCGCTGCCCTACTTCTACGGCTTCACCGTCCTCGTCAACATCTTCAGCATCGTGCACAACGGACCCAAACGTGAGACAACCATACAGTAATAACATAGAGCAGCAGAAACTAACTGTAATAATCAGGAATCAAAATTACAATGTACGTACCCCTGACTTTTAAAGAGTATGTATGTAACAAGTCTGCCCTTGAGGAACTAACTTGTCTAGACTTGTAATGACGTGACTTTGGAACTCAGGCGGTTTGTAGTTTTCAAATATATTATTTTTTCTCAAGCGCGTACGCGATACGGGATATAGTTTTTCTTTTTTTTTTTGTGAAATAGCTGAGCATCCACGGTCTCACCGAGTCAGGTCTTTAGTTGTTTAAAATCCAAGATCCAAACTCAGGCCCGCCGCACGGAGTCAGGATGAGATGGGAGTCACAGGACTTACGACCTGTCTCTAGTTGGTTAAGGATCCTTTCGTCATGACAGCGTTCCCAATTCCTCTCAACTCATTCTTCCTTCCAATATGTAAGTCCGATTTACTACATTGCATGTCCAGAGGTGTCTGGGCTCTCAGATCTTTGTAGCCAAATGTGATAATGGTTCACTGAAAATTTGCGTATAGCGTACGTTCATATCCATAGGGCGGTTAAGGATGAAAAATGATGGCACTCTACGTATATGCTGTGTTGTGGAGCAGCGACATCTGTTTACTATGCATGTTAAACTGTCGGGTAACTCACTAACCTATCTTGCTTCTACGTGTATGTGATTGTCAGTTGAAATGCGTCATCACTTGTCTTGCTTTGACTTGTCGATGCGCCGTTGTGTTGCAGTACTGTACATGGACAGGATCCCCATGTGGGGCGCCTTCCTGTGCGCCGCCGCTGCCGGCCTGCTGGCTGCCTTCCTGGCCTGGCTGCTGCTGGTGCCGGCCAAGTCTTCCCGGCCCAACTTCACCGTGGGGGCTCCCGACCAAGAAGGTATAACCTCCCCGTCTCCAGTAACCCTGCAGCTTTGCTCGTGTATTGTTCTCCAAACTCTGTCCAGTCAGGCAGTAAAATCCGTTTTTTTCATTCAAATCTTTAATCTGTCCAGTCGGTAGAATGTGTACGTTCAAAGTAAAAAATAAAACACAACTTAGCTACACATTTAGTGTAAGGTTCTCATTTGTTGTGAAGGCTGAGTACACCTTGCCGGTATTTATTTGGGATTTGAAATAGACACTGAAACAGGAAATCATTTCTGACACCCTGAGTGCGGATTGAACCCTTGCTCTCGGCATGGAATGCAAGCATTCTACCAACTGAGATATCGTCTGGACTTTTTATGAGCTTAGTCGTTGCTACAAAGCGCCAATTCTCAAGCAAGACCCAGTTGCTGTAAGGCTGGAAAACTTTTTGATGATCGGTCTTTGGCGAAGAGCAAATTTGAAAGTATAAATTGTATATTTTTTGTGCTCCGCCAGGATTCGAACCCAAAACCTTCCATTTACGAGTCCGAAGTGGTATCACTGGACTACAAGATCGAACTAATTATAATAAAGTAATAATTCACATTAACATTTCAGAAACAACTCCAGTCCAGTCTCCGATGCACGCTGTTGAAAACAGCTCCGAGATTCCCATCCCTCACCGTCGCCACTATTCCTACTCCGTCAGCGAATGGCCTCCAAGTCTGCCAACCGTCTCCGAAACCACAGAAACCCTCACCTTGCAGCAACTCGGCGATCCAATCACCCCGCCAGCCAACGGAAAAGATAAAAAGGCAGTCGTCAACTTTGCCGACGAAAGAACCACGCTCACAACCGACAACAACAAGAACAAAAAGGCAATGCTCGCTTCCGTCGAAGATTGTAACAGCGTCCTCTCGACGAGCGTAAGTCCTCCTAGAGGATATTTAAGAAGAGACATCTTAGAATCTAACATCAACTGTCTGAACAATGTAGATTTAACTGTAACGAGCTTGAAGTATATAGACGACGGGATGAGCTTTACAAAGAGCGTGGACTCGAACCAAACGTGCGAACTGGCAAATAGCTATGACTCGAACCGGAGCTATCTGAAAAATTTCACAGATGGCATACCCGAGAATCACAAAGTCGAACCGCCGAGCCATTTGAAGCAGCTCTTTCAACCGCTGCGTCACAATTCATGCTCCAATTCGAAACCGAGCCAGCATTCGCCGAGCGATGCTAGAGTAACGATCAACGAGATCAACGGGACAAAATCATCGCACAAAGATCATCACGGGCATAGAATGTCGACGGGAAGTATAGCGATCGCCAAGTCAATTGTTAAATTACAATCGGTTGAGAGTGGAGCCAGTTTGGTGGATTTGAATCCCGTCCTCTCGCCGAATTCCAGCGCGGTGCCTCTGATCATTGAAGACAGGTTGAGGAGGCGGTCTAGAGGAGACGGGTCGGATCCTAAGAGGAAGAGAATCGGAGTGCACGGAGCCGAGGAAGAGATGAAGAGCGGTGTTGGACACTTGTTTTCGTTCCTGCAAGTTCTGACGGCAACTTTTGGAAGTTTTGCTCATGGAGGCAATGACGTTAGGTAAGTCTTCTTTCACATTTTTATTTCTTGCAATACTTTGCGATGTCAAACACCAAAGAATACTTAAGTGCCATGACCGCTGTAGCGCTCGAAAAATCAGTTGCCGTTTGGCGGGCCAGTTCGTGGGGAAGGTCGTTTGCACGCATCGGGAATTTTTAATCTTTCTGCGTGTTACATAAAGTTCAAATTATAATATTATTAGCAAGGGCGTACCCAGGATCAAATCTAGGGGGGGGCAGGTTTTGGAAAATTGAAGATCATCATCGACAGGGGGGGGGGGGGGGTAGACACGCGAATTGCAAGATTATTCTGATATTCCCTATTGAAATTTATATCTCAAAAAAATATCAGTAGCTTTCATATGTCGCACATCTCTAGGGAAGGGGCAAGCCATGATCGAAAAATGGTCATTTCAGTAATTGCAATACAATTTAATAACAATTTTGGATTATTTAGGTTAATTTTTCTCTTTCAGGGGGGAAAGCCAAGGTAAATTTCATCAAAAACAAAGATTTCGTAGGCAATTTTTAAGTATGTATGAGTAAAAAATAATGGCACTAAAACGGTTAATAGTGTGATCTTGCGCCAAAATAGTAATAAAATCAGTGGTTGAAATGCTGTGCTCGTCTCTGATGAATCATAAGCATTGCCTTGTATGTTTCCAGCAATGCCATTGGCCCGGTGGTCGGGTTGTGGCTCCTGTATGTGGAGGGCTCCGCCCACCAAGCCTCCGAGACTCCCCTGCTGATCCTGCTGTACGGGGGAGTGGGCATCTCCATCGGCCTCTGGCTGTGGGGCAGAAGGGTCATCCAGACTGTTGGCGAGGACCTCACGGAGATCACCCCGTCCACGTGAGTGCAACCTGCCAAGACCTGCAGCTCTGAGACAAGAGGCTGATCAAAACAGAAGCGCTGTGAGACAGCCTTCAGAAAGATGCTCAAAGCATTCTTGTTTTCCCGCTAGAGCCCACATGCGCCTTTGTAGTGATGTAAATCACAAAAAGGCGCATATAAATCTAGTTATTATTATTAATATCATTATTATTCAGCTAAATTCCTTACACTTAGGATATCAATCCAAGTGGGAGCGTGCTAGCGCTTGCGACAGAACTTCATGGATAAAAAATCACAGTACACCTTACTTTTTAATTTCATTTTTTAAGAAATCCTGTGCGAGATGATGATGATGATGATGGATGATTTCTTTCCTGTGGTGCCATTTAATGGTCCAGGACCATCTCAAGGGCGCCATGGCTTCTGGAGAAAAGTAGTGTCTTCAGTTCCTTTCTGAAGGTGGTGGAGAGACTCTAGATTTCAAAGAATTAAGGGGTCTATGTTGTAGTGCCGCAGAGCTGTTAACGAGCTTGGTCATCGCTTCAAAGCGCCAATACTCAAGCAAGAACCAGTTGCTGTAAGGCTGGATGGACCTTTAGTGACCGGTCTTTGGCAAAGTTATAAGAATTTTTCACCCAGCGAAGAGCATATTTGAAAGTATAAATGGTATCGTTTTTGTGCTCCGCCGGGATTTGAACCCATGTACAAGTTTGAAGTGTTAACCTGGACTGTAACTCAGAGACAAAAGGCTAATCACAACTGATGGAGAGATCACTGACTGTTAACCTCCCAAATGCCGGAATGGGGCCGTCCATAAATTACGTCATCGATGTTGGCCGATTTTTGACCCTCCCCCCCCCCTACAATCATCCTATAGTCATTATCTAATGACCCCCCTCCCCCCTCTTGCTGTAATAATGGATGAGCTTAATAATTAATAATGTTGTATTACTTACATAATATTTTGAATATTTTGTAGAAATTGGTATTTACAAGAACGACGTCACTTTAGGTACTCGTACATCATTTGCCATCATCCGCAGACCAGACCCCCCCCCCTTAATGCGAATGACGTAATATATGGACAGCCCCAATGCAGATCCGCGCACATTTTTTTTTGTTTTTCTTAAGTTCTTGCACAGCCATAAGATCAAAAAATGTTTAACATACCGAAACGTGGTGTAGATGAACTGTCATGTGACAAACTGTATGTGGACATATTGTCTGTAACCGATTTGTCATGGAACCATTGCTAACTTAATCCGCAAGCATTACTAGCCATGTGTTTTCGCTGTTCCAGTGGCTTCACCATAGAGATTGGTGCCGCGCTGACTGTGCTGATCGCGTCCAAGGTGGGCATCCCCATCTCCACCACCCACTGCAAGGTGGGCTCCGTGGTCTGCGTGGGATACGCCAAGGGGAAGTCCGACGGCGTGGACTGGAAGATATTCAGGTGAGGAGCTGCAGACATTACCCACAACTGATGATGTCATCCCTCAGGGCCACCACTTGGATGTTGGACTAGGTCTAACCACTACAGACTGGGAGATAAATAGTAATAATATTAGGATGATTTCCCTGGTGAGAGCTGTTTTTGTGTGTATCACACCTCAAGAGCCCTCTGCGAGTGTGGTCGTCGCTGTAGAAAGCGCCAATTCTCAAGCAAGACCCAGTTGCTGTAAAGCTGGATCGACCTTTAGTGACCGGTCTTTGCTAAAGGTATGTGAATTTTTTACGCAGCAAAGAGCCTGTTTGAAAATTTAAATGGTATATTTTTTGGGTCCCGCCGGGATTTGAACCCACAACCATCCATTTACGAGTCTGAAGTGTTCCCACTGGACTACAGACCGGTGCATTGCGATTGCCGCGTTTAGTTCTATAGGGCTGAAATGGCTCTGTTAAAAAAAAAAGGATTTTGTTGATCACACTTTCCTGCAATATATCTTTGCTGCTTCATAAAATTGATGTGAATTGGATGTTTTGTTCTTTTCAGGAATATAATCTTTGCCTGGGTGGTGACGGTTCCCATCGCTGGAGTCATCTCTGCCATCTGCATGCTCATCCTTACCAAGCTGACGCTGTAGGTGCTCTCAAGAGGTGGTCATCAAGGAGACGTGGAAGGAAAACAAGCCAATAGTTCAAGGAATGTATAAAAACGGGCATAAATACCAAAAACAAGCTACAGTTTAATGAATAGTTATAGAAAATAAGCTAATGGTTCAAGAAATAGATGGAAAACAAGGTAACAGTTCAAGAAATTGACAGAAAGAAGCTAATGGTCAGAGAAATAGATGGAAATCAAGCGAACAGATCAAGAAATATACAGAAAGAAGCTAATGGTTCAAGAAATAGATGGAAAACAAGCTAACCGTTCAAGAAATAGATAGAAAAAAGCTTATGGTTCAAGAAATAGATGGAAAACAAACTAATAGTTCAAGAAATAGACAGAAAAAAAGCTTATGGTTCAAGAAATAGATGGAAAACAAACTAATAGTTCAAGAAATAGACAGAAAAAAAGCTTATGGTTCAAGAAATAGATGGAAAACAAACTAATAGTTCAAGAAATAGACAGAAAAAAGCTTATGGTTCAAGAAATAGATAAAAATCCGGCGTACTATTCAAGAAATACACAAAAGCAACAATACTTATTAAGTAAAGAACAAACAGGAGCACACACTTCAAGAAGTAGACAAAAAGCAAGAGTACTAATTAAGAAGTAGACAAGGGCATGAATACGTTTCAAGGAATGGATATACAGATGCATACAGTTGAAGGAATAAAAAGAACAAGCAAGCTGTTAAATTAAAAATAGACTAAATCAAAGAACAAGACCTGGCAATACTGGTCTTTGTTCTCAGTCGTTGCCGAAAGATAGATAAACTGAACTAAATATATTTGTCATAAAAAAGAAATACAAAAAAAATGTAATGAACATTTAAGTTTGGACTATCTCTTGGACTAGCTATCCTTCCATCGCTTGAACAGTCTTACAAGAAGTCTCCTGCCTGCTCTTGGATTAGCTATCTTTTGGACAAGCTATCCTTCCATCCCTTGGACTACTATCTCTTGGACTAGGAATCCTTCCATCGCTTGGACAGTCTTTCAGGAAGCCTCCCGCCTGCTGTAACCTCGTCTGCTTCCATCTTCAACCCTCAATCTCTCAAAAATTGCCTCGTTAATCAGAAATTCTTCTTGCAATGCACGCTGAAGCTACAAAGGCTTTCTGGACACAATCTCATCGCTAGCATCGTCGTCCTTCCGTCACTGTTAATTTATTTCATCGGATACATGGTGTCATCGTAATGGATACAATCATTCTAATGTCTATGTGTAAAAAAGTTCATCGAAATGTATAAATTCATCAATGATTTTAACCTGTTCATTGTGGATCTTTTGCGTTGCTTAACCTCTAGTGTGCCAATGGTTTTCAGCCATTGAGCTCATGCTTTTGATAGTGCGCCGATCGCAATTTTTTTCATTTTTCTTTAGATTTTACATAGCAATTGGATAAAACTACCAAACCTGTAAACTAAAAGCGTTCATTTTCCTTTGTGAACTTTATTTCACTGCCTTTTGAAATAAAAATAAAAATGTATAGAAGATATGTTTTGTATCTTTGTAGATATTTTACATCAAAAGCATGAGTTCGAGTTTGTCAACGACGATACCATGTTGAAAGCACCGGTTCTCATCAGATCACCGAAGTAAAGCAACATTGGGCGCGGATGCTACATGGATGGGTTACCGCTTAGGTACACCGCGTTTCGTTGGCAATTCTTGGACCGGTCTGCATGGGTCCAGTCCATTGGCAACACTTCGGACTTGTAAATAGAAGGTTTTGGATAGACCCCTAGAGTCTCTAGAATCTAGGGAGTCTCCCGCACAGGATTTCTTAAAAAAAAAAGTTCGGTATTTGAATAACGGCTAAAAATTTTGGCACACTAGAGGTTGATTCAAAATAGGCACCAATGCCTATTTCGAATCAAGTATTCATCTAACTGAATGTTATACTTTCAATTTACATTCATTTTGAAATCCTTTGTCAGAGTACGAAGCCGAATTGTCTTCTGTTAGCTTTCATCCCTTCAGGTGAAATTGCACTGTATGTGCAGCTTAATTCTGTTTTATACAGTGATCGAGCCACTTTTTACTCTTATTTCTTGTCAATTTACAGTAAAGTCAATGTATATTATTTGTAACATGAAAGCCTTCTTGGGTTGGTTGTTAGTTGCGATCAAAATAAAAGAAATAGATGGACTATCAGAGCCATTCGGCGTGACAAATCTCATATGCCTTAGGGCGTCTAGTAAAGTCTTGTTATGATCAATATACAGGCAACTGCAAACAAGAGCTGTCAAACAAAAATCATTTGTTTTTCGATGTATGACACAAGTTTATTTCACTTTTGGCTGGCAAATGCGATAAATTTCTTGGCCATTGGGTCGCGTCAGAAGCGAAGATCCAAGCTCTCTATCCACTTCACTGCTCCTGGCTTGGATTCGTGGAGGTCTTTCAGGCCAGGAGGGTGTCTCTTCTGATGGGGCACTCCTCCACTATGTGCCGGACAGTCTGGTTCTCCGCCCCACAGTCATATCCTGGAGATGCAGCTAATCCCCATCTATGGAGCAAGGAGTTGCAACTGTCTTGCTCGGTGCGCACCCTATTTAAGGTTGTCCACAGTCCTCACAGAAAACTGAACCCTGGGACCTCCTAAATGTATGTATGACACTAATATTTGAAGACTACAGGGGAAGAACAAGGAATGTCAGTTGAAGAAAATTATGAGTAAATCAAAATTTTTAATTTGCAATCATGGTTATTGCCTGTCACAAAGAACCGGAAATACCGCCATAAACTGTGATAGCGACTGTTGTTGCATTACAAATCTTGAAGAGCTCTAAATTTATAGGTTGGTATGCGGCTGACCACCCATGCTGTAAAAATGGTTCACTTAGCCAAAGTCACCCCTGATTCAGGGAAGGACGGCAAGAGTTGCAGGGTGTGTGTACATTTAAGATTTGGGTTTTTGTGGATTCACATGCGGTATGTACAAGCGCGAACTTGTACGTGTCTAGTTGTGAGAATGCATGTAATATGAATCTCCAATGTAACATATCTTTGCAACTTAGATTAGATTAGATACACACAGAAGCCACTAGATTTTACTTTTTTCCTTACAAACTTGGATATCTCATGACAGCTTGTTTTCTTATTTTTGCAGACATTCCTTGTTTTCCCCCTGTAGTCTCCCTTTTTATTGTTCTTATTTTCAATTAAAAATGAGAAAAAACTGATGTATGGTGTCTATATCTTTTACACTGATCGATGCTTGAAGCGATTTTTGTAATTCAAAGCTGATTTTCAGTAACAAAATGAATAGTTATCTTTCAAATGAGTCGTATAAATGCAAACGCCGTCAACACCTTACGCGATGATTTTGAGAAAAATAAACTTGTAAAATGACAACACCAGTTGGAGATGATGGCGTTTGCACGAAATCATACTGTTTCAATTAAAATTACGAAGGATTAAGTGAGGTTTTCATCACATTGCACACAGCAAATGATTTGTTACACTACGTAGAATCAAATTCAATAATTATCTCAAAAATCATTTAAAATTTGGAGATGACGGCGTTTGCAGTTATACGACTCAAATATTCATGACCTTTTCCAATGGCATAACAGTCCATAGCTAGCTCTTGCTGCAATGAACTTTGTCTCTCTGCAACTGTAACTCTGTCGTTATTCCGCTAGGTGTGGCCAGAGCCTTTGCAGAGCTGCCTTTTCCTATCCTTACATACCTCTTTCAATTGTAATCTATTTGATAGACTTTTACACAGTAAACTCAAAAAGGATTGGTAACTTCTGCGAGTGTTTTGAAATCTAGATATTTCTTCTTCTCTTGTTTCAATCCTGTTATTGGATTGCAGCAATTTCTTTCACTCTTCTCCGCCATTCTTCCTTGTCTTATGCGGCTCTTTTAAGCTCTGCATATGATGAGCAGCGTACGTCCACCATCAGATCCTCCAGGTATTCTTGATGTGGGCGTCCCCTAGAGTTGGTCCCCTCGGTCATCCCCTCCATTATGGCATGCAAGAGACCTTCTTGTCGTATTACATGGCCGATCCATCTTGCACGCCTTTCGGACAAGGTCCTGAGCAGGAGCTTTGGACAACCTCCTCATTTGTAGTGTGGTCTCTCCAGGAAATTCCTAGTAGTCTTCTATACGACCACATCTCTAAAGCCTCTAGTCTCTGTTTATCTCTTTTGGATAGGCACCATGTCTCGCAGCCGTACATCAAGATACTCCATACATAGGTCTTGATGAGGAGTATCTGGATATTTATTTGATAAATAAGCTATTTTTATTTAATTGTAAGGTGTATGTGTTTAGGGCTAGTTGATAATATTACTTAACTTTTAAGCGTAATGTATATGAAAGAAAAAACTTACTTATTTGTAGGTTATGTGATAAAAAAATCAATGATATTGTATGCCGTACTACCTATGTATGATAACTATGTATATTTATATCTTTTATTATTTTAAACTAGTTTTTTTATTTTAAAAAAAATGTTATAATCATTTTTCTTCTTTACTAATTGGTTCAAATTTCTGGACAGTTACAGAATCTCTATTCTCATTAGAAAAACTAAGTTTTGAATCTTTGCTGAATAACTAAGCTTCTTTTATGAATTCTCAAGAATTTGGTTTGAATCTCCTCTTATTTATCTGATCTGAAAAAAATTATACATCTTTTTATTATGATTTAAAGCTTGGTATGTTTTTACCAAATTTTATTATTAAATCCTTAAAATAAACATTGTTAACAAGGTTTAAAACCTCGCTATATTTACAACCATAATATTGTAACTCAGCCGTGTTACGAACCCGGTTCGAATCTGCACTAAATGTTAAAGATAATCAGTGTTCCTTGTGAAATTTGCAAGTTGTGAGTCGGAATTTATTCAAAATCAAAATTTCCCTGTTGTCACTATCACCTTGTAGTCTCCCCACCATCCTCCAGGATTCTCTATCTTGTGCGGCCTCAGTCCATGGTCCACTGACACCTAGGACTTCAGCAGCATGTGTAATATTGTGACTTATTTACTTTCATCCTAAAAAATATTACTTAACTTTACTTACTTTCTTCGGCTCATAAGCCTTGAAGGCTCAGGGCCTCCCGCACCACAATCCTCCAGGACTCTCTGTCTTGTGCTGCTTCCTTCCATGGTCCCCTCACTCCCAGAACTTCGGCGTCGGCTTCAACGTTGTCTGCCCATTGCATCCAAAAAATGTTGAAATTCACTCACTTCCTGTCATCCTATCTAGTTGAAATTTGGCACATGGACTTGATGTCAATGACAATGCATTCTTATGTATTGTTTTCTCTGATATATCGACCACCGTTGCAGGGGTCATCATCAGGGTGTGATAGGTTGATGGCTACCTACAGACATTAAAAAATAGGTTATTTGTTTAACTCAAAACTTGCAATTTTTCTGAATGTTAACTTAAAATATAAACTTAACTAAAAAATGCCTGTTACAATTAACTAAAAATAAAATTGGGTCCATATGTTTAGGTAACATAACTGAGAAGGTATTGATACTAATTTTAAAAAGAGACATCTGTGTTTTAAACTTTCAAACTTTATTGTAATCATCTGCTACTAGGAAGGATTGCCAACTTTCAGTTATAAGTTATTTATTTATTTATAAATAGAGCTACACTGTAATTTAATCAGTATTTTACAACACATTCTTTTTTTAAAACTGTACATAGGTCACTGGCTGGCAATACTGTTTCAAATTATTTTATATGAAGAAATTACTTCGTATTGTTGTTTTTTTGTATTGTCTGGTTGGTAATTCAGTAGACTCAGAACAGAAGTTCCGAATTTGATTTGTTTCTCCGTAGACAAAAATCAACCAACTTATGTGTCTAGATCCCTTGGCAACCAATCACAAAATTAATTTATACTTGGGTAATCGATGAACCATTGTTAAATAATTCTCAACATTTTGTTAGGATTTTGTTAGGAGACACCTTTATTGGGCGGGATTTCTTTATTGGGATGTATTTATCTGTTTTTTGTGATTCACACCTCACAAGACCTCTGTGAATTTGGTTGTGGCTTTACAGAGCGACAATTACACAAGCAAGGCCCAGTTTCTGTAAGACTGGATGCACCTTTCGGGACCAGTCTTTGGTAAAGGCATATGAATTTTTCAATCCAGTGAAGAGCATATTTAAAAAATCAAACAATATTTATTTTGTGCTCCGGGAATTAAAGTTACGACCTTCCAATTATGAGTCCGTAGAGTTAACCACTTGACTACGGACCAGTCATCTTTGCAACTTTAATTATATATAGACCGGTATGTAGTCTAATGGTTAACGCTATGACAAAAAATATTTATATTTTCAAAGTATGCTCTTTACTGGGTTGAAAAATTCATTTGGCTTTAAAAAAAATCCATTACCATAGGTCCACCCAGCCTTATAGCAACTGGGTCTTGCTTGAGAATTTGCGAATGAAGCTTCCAGAGGGCTCTTGAGGTGTGATTCACACAAAAACAGCGCTCGCCAAATAAATTATCCTAATTAAATTAAAAAAATTAAATTAGGCTGATTTATTTGGTAAGCGCTGTTTTTGTGTGTATCACACCTCAAGAGCCTTCTTATATCATTATTATTGACATGGTATTGTTGGTAAGTGAACGATGTAATGTATATTAGAGAAAGTATTGCTTTTGCCAAAAAAAAAAAACAATTGTCATAGCTTAGAATCTCACCTTGCATTTTTAGGGTTGCCGCAGTCTTCCGCTATGCTGTAGGTATTTTTTTTTATGTGTTGCCAGTTTCCTTATTTATTTTGTCATCATACAGTGAGACTACTTTTTCCCAAATTAAATTGTTGAATTTTTAACATTGTTCTCGCTTAATGGAGGTGTGAAAAAAATATCTAGTCATTTTCAACTTGAAAAATAACATTTTCTCTATATCTACGTGTCTCTTCTACAAAGAAGAACCACGAACTTTTGAATTATTGTTGTTTGATCGTGGCCGAAGGTTGTAGGTCACGTCTCCTGAGGACGTCGAATATGACTCCTATGAAACATAGAGAAAATCGTTCTTCTCTTTTGCACGGTCAGTAGGTAAAATCCGTTTTTTTTCATTCTATAAAATGTCTAATGACCGTAATCATAATTTAAAATCTTGAAAAAGAACAATTTTTAGTGTTGAAAATGTCTCTCTTGGATATAGTATGTTCATTGCTAGATCACACCTTTTTTTTAAGGAATCGTGTGCGGAGGCTCCCTAATTCTTAAAAGTCTTGGGGGTCTATGTCACCCTGGAAGGGTGCCGCAGAGGTGTTGCTTGAATTGTTGCTTCTGTCATGGGGCGCCGCAAGGAAGTGGCAATTTTTTTTTTTTTAAGAAATCCTGTGCGGGATACTTTCTAAATTTCAGAGACTCTAGGGGTCAATGACACTTGTTGTAGTGCCGCAGAGGTGTTGTTTACGAGCTTGGTCGTCGCTACAATACTCAAGCAAGACCCAATTGCTGTAAGGTTGGATAAACCTTTAGTGACCGGTCTTCGGTAAAGGAATATGAATTTTTCACCCACTGAAGAGCGTATTTGAATTTATAAATTGTTTTTTTTTGTGCTCCGCCGGGATTCGAACCCACAACCTTCCATTTACGAGTCAAAAGTGTTAACTACTAGATTAAATGAAGTGGTTTTGTGAACCACAAGTCGGAAAATGTAAATAAAGAAGAGGAAGAAGTTATTCTGCCTGTATGTTGACTACGTTCTTGTTATTTATAAATTTAGAATAATGTTTTTTCTTACGTTAAGTTTCAATAGTTTTTTTTTTATTCCGTTGATTTACATATAGTGATTAGAAAAGCACCAATTATTGTTTTTATGTTTTTGCCTCCTAGTGCTAGATTTTGTTGTTGTTAGTTTCTAGGTTAGGTTTTTATTTGAATAAAAAGAAACTCATTTTTATCTTATTTATTTTTTAAATTAAACAATCAAAGATGATGGTGTGCGTGAAATTGAAAAAACTGTTTTTTTTTTGTTCTTTTATAGCAGCTACAAATTATTATTGTTACATTATATAAAGCTAGGTAAGGCTGGTTTTAGTGTCGCGCTGACAACACGCTGACCGTCAGCGCTGACAGCCAAATATATGAACTTGTCGCGCTGACAGCTACGCGCCATTCTAAAACGCTTCCTACAAGTTCATATATTTTGAACGGTCAGCGCGTTGTCAGCGCGACACTAAAACCAGCCTTAGCTTTAAACAAATTGAATTTTTTTCATTTAATTCTCTTCTAGTTGCGTTGCAACTAAGGTGTATGGATATAAGTATAAATTTTGAGTATTTACTATGTACGAATTGTGTAGAGTCGAAGGCCGCGATGTGGGTTTTTTTTTCAAAATAAAGATAAATATATGCAAATGATGAGAACATGATTTTCTGTGTTTCCATATGTTCATCTCATTTTTAAAAGAATCCTAAAATGCCACTTTGTTTCTATACCACTCACACTCCAGTACCCGTAGTACGAGTTTTTTCACAATACTCGAAGTATTGAGTATTTGAGAAAAATGTATGTGAACTTGAAAAGCACCTCTGGCAAAAAGATTTTCGAAACTTGTTTCCCCAGAGTTGCTTTTCAAGTTCACATACATTTTTCTCGAATACTCAATACTTCGAGTATTGTGAAAAAACTCGTACTACGGGTACAGAAAGCGAGAAATAAACTCGGATCATACGACCTGTATACGTTATTCAGTATGATTTACATTTTGTATAATGGCATGTAGTGTGTAAATAGTACCTAAATTATTATACTGATGACAATTCAAAATGGACGACATTTTTTGAGAGCTACATAGTTGAACACAAGAAAAAGAAATATATATTTTTTTTGCTGCTAATTTAACGTGTTTTATTAAAGGTCCTTGTTTCCCAGCAGGTTGTAATTTGTTGTGTATGTTCCTTGACTTATAGGTTGGTATGCAGCTGACCACCCATGCTGTAGACAATGGTTCACTTTGCCAATTGTCCGGTGCGTAGTCCAGTGGTAACACTTCAGACTCGTAAATGGAAGGTTGTGGGTTCGAATCCCGGCGAAGCACAAAAAATATACTATTATTATTTTCAAATTTGCTCTTCGCTGGGTTGAAAAATTCATAAACCTTTACCAAAGACCGGTCATCAAAAGGTCCATCCAGCCTTGCAGCAATTGGCTCTTGCTTGCAAATTGGTGCTTTCTACAGTGACGACCAAGCTCGCAGAGGGCTCTTGGGGTGCCCTCTCAGCGCTCACCAAATAAATCAGCCTAATTTAATGTCACTCATGTTTTAGGGACGGTTAGCAAGAGTTGCAGCGTGTATGTTCATTTGAGATTTGGGTTTTTATGTTGTTGGTTCACATGCGGCATGTTTAAGCTCGAAGTTATAAGTGTCTGCTTGTGAAAATGCATTTAATGTGAGTCCTCAATGTAACATATATTTGTAACTTAGATAAGATTAGACAACAAAAAATATATTTCAAAAATCTAATAAATCCATCAGTTTCTGACACTCTTCCTGTGTGAAAAACAGTTATGTTTACAGGCAGAATGATTCTTATAAATATGCTGACTAACAGAAACCTATAACTCGAGTCGGGTTTGGTTATGGTGAGATGCTCATCTTTCTGATTGTACTCTATGGCATGGAAGGGTGGGCACTTGTACAGTGCCTCAGGAACAGAATCACTGCCCTTGAAATATGGGTCGCGGATGTGGAAAATTTCCTGGATGGATCAAATCAAAAATGCCGAGGTTCTTTCCCCTATGAACACCATAATAGCCGATCTCCTGATGTCTATCAAAAGGAAAAAAACTTGTTTACTTTGGCCACATAATGAAAATCAAGAAGTATTCGATAAAGATTATAGATTATATTATAGATTCACTCCTGCTTCTCATCACACAGGGAAGAATTAAAGGAAGACAATCTCCAGGTCGAGAAGAACATCTTGGTTCATGAACCCGAGACAATGTTAAGGCAGAAGCACGAGATCACTTTTTGTACTGCAGTATCTGTAATTGTAAATCTGTCACCATTCCGCTAGGGGGGGCAGAGCTGCCTCCATTTCTTCCTATCCTTAAATACCTCTTTCAAGCCATTCATATCACCTTTTTCATGCATTTTCTTCTTTTACGCTCGCTTTGTATATCCCGTTCTTTCTCAATCTGATTACTCCGTACTTTTCTCGGTCGTCCCTTACCTCTTTTTCCTTTCATTTTTCCTCTGTATATGATCAAAAGTGCAAATTGTTATGATGACTGCCAATCTTCACTAAATTGGCACAGGAAGAAGAAGAAGTCTAGTTCTCCATTTCACAGTGCCATCCTGAAGATGGACATTACTGGAGCAAGAAGTTGTACTGGCTTCGGCACGTTAATTCTCCATTTTCCACAGCCATCTTAGAGTTCATTTCATCACGTCTTCCTCGATAAGACAATGGGTGAGGCCTGGGCTGGAAGTCTCATCACCACGGTAATTCTTACCTACCGAATATTGACCTGGCAATCCAAGATGGCCGCAAGTGAACAACAGTCTTCATACAAATGTATCCGATATTCTGTAGGTAAGAATTACCGTGGTGATGAGACTTCCAGCCCTGGTTTTTCATCTGTTCATCGTCCTCCTAATTCAATATTTTTGAATTCTCTACTCAAATATACAAAAAAACGTAAATTCCTGGTCGTAGCTCAGTTGGTAGAGCGCTTGTGTTCCATACCTGATGGCTAGGGTTCGACTCCCATCAAGGGTCCGGTTTCGGCTTTTACTATGTTTCATAAAAAGAAAAAATGTTTAAAGTTATTTGTAAAATGAAAAATGATTTTTCACAGATAAACAAACCATTAAAAAATATATATCGACGGTTAAAAGGATATAGGGCATATAAGCGACAAGAACAAAATTGTTCAGGAGAGCAGTTTAAAGTTTGAGATTGCAGAAAAATGGGCATAACTTTTTTATTGTTATTATATCGTTAAAATCAAAACAGCTCTATAATTAAAAAAATAAAGGCATTTATTGGCGTTCCTAGAGGTTCCCTGAGGTTTTACGTTATTTTACAAGGTTTTATGTCACAAGCGCTTTCAGGACAAAAAAGGCCAAAACCTTGTCGGTTACACCAAAACCATACATTGAAAACGCAGTTGTTTGCTTAGGTATTAACGACAAAAAAAAGACATCGTAGAGCCATGGGAGTGAGCCCATTAGAAAGAGCGCAAAATTTTAAGTAGGATAGCATTCATAACTCATTTTCGACCGAAACATCGCTTATGCATTAACGACATTATTTATTTGTTATATTTGGGCCTGTTGCACCAAACTCCAATCAGACGAAAATCAAAATTAAGTGTGATTTCTCCCTTTCAAATCAAACAATTGATTGCATATACGTAATTCAGCTGATGTGAATCATGATTCCTGTTCAAATTCCATCACATTTTTACCAACTTTGGAGAAATATTTAACCGAGGTCCTTACCAGAACTAAGCAATCAAATTTGATGTTTCAATCAAATATTGATTGGAGGTTGGTGCAACAGGCCCATTTTAATGTGAAAATTTATAATGTTATGTTATATTTACTGTTAACCGTCGATATATATATTGTATTTTTGTTGGAAAAAATAAGAATAAAGGGCACACAGTTTTGTCTGTGCAATAATCAAGTCTTCATGTTAATTTAACGTTTTTTTCTGAATTTTATTCCAATAATGTTATATCTACAATCATCCTGCCTTATCTCATTACAAAGTACAATTTATGTATTTATATCATAATATGACATTACTGTTCAAGTCATCCTAAACATCTGCGTTTTTAGTTAAAAGGGAAATATGTCAACGTACTTTTTATTCTCTTACGTGGTACTTTAATTAATCAACTCAACCTAACCGTACAGTTTTTTTTTTTATTAAACCTTCCAAAGTCTACGGCATAATGTGTGACGCCTTCAAAATCCCCCATCCAGCGCTGTTTTCTATCAAATTATACAAAAAAGTATTACATTTTTGAAAACGGAACACCCATGCTAAACAGGAAAACAAATTATTTATCTGTGCCGTGATTGGTTTAAATGCACCATAAACAAAAGAATCATTTAAAATTTTTGACAAATAGGTATTTTGATAAAAATGATTTATTTTTATTTTATAAATTACACACAAAATGCAATGGACTTGGCATAAAAAAAAATATTCTTTTTTTTTTGACGGTAAATATCACAGATGTGACTAGGGTTCTTAGTTACCAATAATAAATTATTAGTTTGCCTTGTTTTGTCAATGGATTTTTGTTCAACTGTCAAAATTACTTTTCACATTAAAAAAACTACAAAGTATAAGCTTTAAGAATATTCTGACATGGCAAACCTCAAAACAATCAGCTACAAAAAACTTTTTGACGATTGCTTGGGAACTGTTTGTAGATAAATATAGGTACCTCACTGTTCATATCAGTGAGTTTTGGTGCTCCGTCTACTTTTTTTATTTATGCAATTGTCATTTTTAATAATGCTTCTTTTAGGTTATGTTGCATCTTGACAGTTGGAATGGACACGGCACAATTTTTAATTTAAAACTCTTTTGTCAACAGGCAAATGTCAGTCCATAGCAAGCAATAACAAAATGTTTATTTTCCTTTTTCCTAGCGACCTGACTACATTATGTAACAACTTTTGTTTATAACAATTAGGTGATGCACAGAGTCAATTAATATATTTTTAGGTTATGTTTTATTTTTGACAGTTGCAATAACCCTGAAACGCACACAAAACAGCGGTGGCTGGATTCACACGGCGAGCCTTTGAAGGTTTTCCACATTATAATGTGTCTTAAATAAAACAAAGTATTAAAATGAAATAAAATAATAACATAATTGAATTCAACAAACGTAAGAATCATCATCTCTCGGTTATTACAGTTTTTTCTTTATATAATATGTTTTAACAGCAAAATACTCTACAATCTTCTAACAATATCAATATTATCTGCTAACCGGCCTTGCTGCTGTGGCATCTCTGTACACCCTCTCCCTCCGAAAACACAAACTAGGCGCCAGTTTACATATCAAAACAAACCTAAAGGATGCGTCGAGTTCTCGCCACACCTCACATAGTATCACCACTTGGAAAATTTACATCGTTTCAATGTTGCAACAACAAATGAAGCAAATTTGTAAAAATATAACAATACAAAGTTTCTGCAACAATAAATAATTCTTTTGTTTTCGTAAATAATATAAACCAACTTTCAATATTCAATTGAATCGTTTAGAAACAAAGGCGAAATATTGTTTTTTTTTCAAAAATAGATAAATACATGGACACACAGAAAATGTTATTCTGTGTTCCATATTATTTATCTTTTTATTGAAAAATCTACATTGGTGCCCTTGGTTCTATTGTAACAATTTTTGTTTTCAAAAGACAACACGCTGTTTTGTTTTTGACGGGAAAAGTAAGTAATGGTTAAACGGATGTTTTAAAATATTTTCAATGAATTTCTCAACAATGTTTTGATTTGGCACAATCATACTAAAAATCATATTTTTATATCAATAGAAAGGAAATAATACAACCAGAATTAGGTGGTGAAGTCATGTTTTAAATTAAAACAAAAAAAAATAGATTTTGTTGTCGGCGGGCCAACGAAACACGTGACTAGGGTACTTAACAACCAATAACAAAATATTGGTTAGCCTTCTCCCTAGCAACCTGACCATGCGACATCACAGTTTTTTACCCATGTCATTTGTGCGGAGTCTATAATTTAGATTTCTGTAAGTTACAAAAAGCGTACAAATGAAACTCTTTTATTTAAAGACGGCAATCTAGATTATCTGTAGAAAATTAGACAAATATAAATGTACATTATGAGAAAATGATTCCCTATGTTCCCATATATTCATCTTATTTTCAGAAAGAATTTTTGATTGCCACCTTTGATTCTAAACAACTCAAGTGTGAACTAGGTCACTCATTTTGAATTTGACAAATAACACAACGCTTTTAGACTTGATTTGACACTTGACACATCTGACAGTGTTGTTTACATTTGTCAATAATCCGTTCAACCATTAATTTGATACAAATAATGAAAAAAAAAATACATTTCATGTTTCAAACACACGGCAGTAACACAAACATTCAAATATGGTGTTTTTTGTTTTTTAATAAATGTCCATTTTGCAAACCAACTAGGTATCCAAATAGAGTTTCTGTTTATTTATCACTAGCATAAGTCTCTTAATTATTCATATAATTAATACCAGTAACAACTCATCCTTTAATTAATTTATTCAATAACACGTTCCATGCTTTAGTGCAGCCCTTAACAGTCAGTATCATTTGGTACTTCATGTACTGTAGAAACAATATCAAATTAGCATTTAAAACCAAAAGTATTGGAGAAACAATAAAAATTTGGTGTCTTATTCCATCAGTATTAGTGAGATAATACCAATTGGGTAGTTTAAACCGTCAGTTTTAGTGAAACACTGTCAAATTGGTGTTTTTAACCATCAGCTTGTGGGAATGCATTTAATATGAATCTTAAATGATACATATCTTTGCAGCTTAGATTTAGATTTAGATTAGTATTCATGAAATAACAGACAGTTTAGTGATGAAGAGACAGTTCCTAAAAACCTTTGAGTTTTATACAAAACAAAGCCTTCAATAACATTGACTGTTTAGGGCTGGTCGACAAAGTTGTTTCGAGGTTATATTTTCTCGGAGAGAACCTCGCATGGCAGTTGGAGACCTAGTCAGATCATCCGTGGATCATCCTGATTAAGTAATGGTACATGCTAAAACTGTGGACTAAAGTTGTATTCATTGCAATCATGATTCTAGGTTTATTCATTACAATCTTTAATTATCTCTTTTTTATAACGTTACATTAATCATTATAATACTTTGTGCAAAGTTGATGACAATACAATATTATTTGAACCGACTAAAAAACATTGGATTCACACGTGACTCCATGTCACAATAGGGCAGCGTCGTTGACAGAAGTCCAATAGCGTCCAACATAGATATCTTTATTTTATTTTACAGGGAATAACTTCACCGTTACAAAATCATTTATCAACAATCAACGCATCCCCGTTCATTAAAAAACTCTTTCTGTTTTTTTTTTATATTTTACACAATATGTAACAAAAAACAATTCTATTTTACGTCTTAACAACAATTTCAACAAATACAGTGTAAATTATTTCATGTTTTCAACAAAATATGTGTAAAGATTGATCAATACAAAATTCAAATCAAAATATAAATGTCATTTTTTTATTCATCTGTTTGTTACAGTCAGTGTAATCACTCAATGTACCAACCTTAACCTCAAGCACATATATTTTCTTCAATTTAAAGTTGTTCCACTTTAGTTTAAACAACTGGCTCCAAAGGCCTTTGGCGACTTTAAACAAAACAAAAAGAACAAGCTTACAAAAACCCCGCCGGTCATCTTTTTGATCTTTTTAAAGTCGCTAAGCGAGTTTCGACAACTGGCTTAAAAAGCCTAAGGTGACACTTGGTACTTAATCGACGCATCCTTCGGCAGGTCGTCAACGTTTCAATGCTAACGGCAACATATTTTACGCCTAAAATATGTTGATAACAATGTTAGTATCTAGAGGTAAAAATGTTCTTCAAACTGAATACAGCAAAACATTCAACGATGTATGAGGGTTTATATGAAATCAAAAAATCTGGACTCAAGTATTACGGAGATCTTTATTTTGTAGATGCGCATCTTTTAACCACAAAATTTTGACAGTTGACAGCGATGGGCGCCATCTTTGACACCTGTGATGTTCCTAATGTGATATTCCTAAATGTCAAATGACAACAATTTTATAATCTCCTTCAGTTAATTTACATCAGTTGTGTTGACATTATTTTGACAGCTGAAATAAAAATCTAGATTCATTGGAATCCAGTAATTCGAAGCTGCCATAAATATTAAACCTTTTTATAAGTAGGTTAGTCACATAAACCGAAGGACTATAGAATACTGTTAGTTTAAATGATCATATTTAATGGCTTTCAGTTGAACATCCACAAAAGTATCCCGCAGAGTCCAGAAAAGACACTTTATTCCATTTTAGCGAAGTGTTTTTTTGTTACTAGTAAATTTAAATATATATATCTTTGTATTTCTTTCTTACTTAATGTTGTTGCACTTGGTGTTTTGAGTTTTTGTATGTATTTATGTATAAAAATGTGTTCTTTTTATGAAACCCATCCATAAGCGAAAATATCTCAAAAATACATCATTTCCTAGAAAAATGGAGTCAAAATTGTTTTTCTTTTTTCGTCTGGCAAACATCACAAATCTATGTAACTTGAGTCCTTTAAAATCGATAATAAAATTTTAGTTGGTGTTGCATTGTGTATATTACTTATTTTTGTCAAATAGGGGACCTCATTACATTCAATCTGGCTGGCAACACATATTCATTTTGCTAAACAAATATTCCATTTTCGAATCACATTGCCGCATGTTCTACTTTTGAAATATTTCATTTAGATGTTTTCATTACGGACGGGTATTCATCTTTTTTTTCAAACAAAAATGTATCTGGGACAATTTCAACAAGGTACTCAATTAAAAGATGGCGTTCAGATGATTCAAATAAAAAATTCAAGGTCATTAAAAAGTTTATGAGATGCATTCATAGATGGTGTTATTTTTAACAAGTGCTTCCATTGCTTTCAGTTTGCAATGATTTTTTTATAGTTTTTTTATTAAATAATATTTCTTATTATCATGAATAAATCCAGAGGTGTATTAAATAGTAAAAGTAATAAAAACAATGAGTATTAAGGTTTTTTCAAGGGTTCGAAAAAAATTAAGGTGTTTTTTTTTTTATATAAAAGTTTGTCTCTTCTGTTTATTTAAAATCTAAAACCTTTTTCGTATTTTCTTTCAATACACACTAATCTCTTCTATTTAAGCTATTATAATCTAATATTGCGTTTGTTTAAGGCCAGGCTTTTTTTCCTTTCAATAGTCTTTTCAAAAGCCTATTTCTTATTACTAAATACTTTCTTTAAGAGTGTGGTGGGGGGGAAATCGAGTGTACCTTAATACAGATGGTGAAAAAGCGACATCTAACATTTTACACCAAAAGTAGAATAAATTTGTAATTGAAGAAAAAAAATTGGAAAAACAAATGATGAAATCATTCAAATAAGATTGAAGTCAAATTTCGTAGACATTTTGATCTTTTTAACTATTCCTTTTAAATTAAAAGAAATCAATGGCATGAAGTTAGTTTAAAAATACTTTATAGATGAGTCGTTTAGATTCAAAAGTAGAAACCTTTTTGATATCTTTCAAAAAATGAATATATTTGCGGAAATTATTTCCTGTGTTTTAATATATATATATCGCATTGTTGGAAAAAATCTAGATATCCTCTCTTGATTCTATACGACTCAAATACAGTAAAAAAAAATATTTATTATTATTATTATCGCATTTGAACAATAAGGTACTTCTATTTAAATAATTTTAAAACTTTGAGTTCCGATTAAATAAAACCCAGATACATTTTTGTGTTGAGAAAATTGTTTAAGAAGTTGTGTCTGCTCAATGCTCAAAGTGTTCTTGAGCATTTTTGAGAATGTCTTGAACGCAAGTTTGAGCTTCAAAATGGCGATTCGTAATAGAGACTTTCGGTCGATAAAAAAGTGTTGCGAGTACATCAAACATCAACAATATATATATGTAAATGAAAAAACACCAAAATTTGCTGTATATTTGCAAAAAATATTATTTTTAAATGACAACACCACAAAAACATTTTCAGTTCCTTTGCAAACATTTTTTTTCTCGTGTGTTAAAAAAAAAACTCACTAAACTTTAAAAAGAACCATTTTTTTATTTCACTAGCGTCTATTTGAGAAAAATATATATTTTTTATATAGTTGATTTTTTCTCAAAATTCCGTATATTTTTGTATATTATAGAAATTTTATACTAAAAAAACTACATTTGTCAAATTTGACAAAATGAATGTTAAAAATAGAGTTTTCCTGTCATATCCATAAACTCAACTTTCATGTTTTCGTCATGTTGTCAAATATATGTCATCATTATAACAATTGCACTGATTCAAAGGCAAAACCTATTTATTTACACACATAGTCTTCTTCAATAATCACAAAATTGTCTTTATAACATTTCATTTTTATTTACCTGTCAACACTATGGGTTTTTTTTTTGTATATGTTATTCCCATGACAAAAGTATTAATTTTTGACAGTTGATATACGCCATAGACAATTGAAATTAGATTTTTTCTCATCGGCCTACGTAACTAGGGCACTTAGCAACCATTAACAAAACATTCATTTGCCTTTTCTCTAACCCTGTGACGTCACAATGCTGTTTACGGAATTTGTGTCTACTATAACCTCAAAAGACAATGTGTCAAATTTGACAGGAAGCGAAAACCAGTGCAATCGCGGCGGTAGACGACTTGAAAAATAATAGACGGCCAACAGTGAATGTTTTAAATACATAGTTTATACATTTACAATCTTAGCATTTACATACTCATTAATTTATATTTTTACATATATTGTGCGGCTAAGGAGCAGTCGTAGGGTCTCCAGACTCACAGTTATACATTATTACACATTATGTAGGACCCAAATCGACTCAAAACTTTACTCGTTTACTCAATATAAACCCAAACAGCGTATCGTTTATCAGCACACATAATATATACGAGGTAAAACAAAACAGAAAGCGCCAAATTGCAAATGAACAATAAAACATTTGAAAATGGAACACCCATGGTAGCAGGAAGTCAAATCGTCTGTGCTGTGATTGGTTGAAATGCACCATAAACAATAAATATTTGAAAATGGAACACCAATCAACAGGAAGTCAAATTATATGTGCTGTGATTGGTTGAAATGCACCATGAACAATAAATATTTGAAAATGGAACACCAATCAACAGGAAGTCAAATTATATGTGCTTTGATTGGTTCAAATGCACCTTAAACAATAAATATTTGAAAATGGAACACCAATCAACAGGAAATCAAATTATCTGTGCTGTGATTGGTTGAAATGCACCATGAACAATAAATATTTGAAAATGGAACTCCATAGGGTAACTGGAAGTCAAATAAACTGTGTTTTTTTTTACAATAAACAAAAAACATTTAAAATTTTGACAGATAGGCAATTTCAACTTGGAATAATTAATATACTTAAATAGATTTTAAGTAGAATGTAAAAGAAACCTCTTACTGAATGGATTTTTAAATTTTTTAATCAATTGTTGATTGTAGATCCAAATTCAAAATTTGACTTCCTGTTATGAACACATTTGATCATTTTGAGTATTTGTTTCATAAAATGAGAATTTTTTGTAGCATCTCAATCAAATTGTGGAAATCAAATGATTTTAAAAGTAGAAAATATATCCTGTGTAAAATACAATGAAACCCTGTAGAAGTATATAAAAAAAATTATAATATTTAAAAAAATAAATTACATTTTTTTTATGAATTTCGCGTAAACAAAATAAAATTGGTGTGGTTAAAAACTTGTGTTTAAAATGAGTCGTTTAGAATCAAAGGCGGCTATGTAGGATTTTTTTCATGTAGTACTTATTTATCTCATTTAAAAAAAAAGTACATTGCCGCCTTTGGTTCTATATGACACAAATGATATATGCTCTTTATACAGGAAAGAGTAATAATAAGAAAATAACGTAAAAATTTCAACTCATTTAACTGTTTTTAGTACCTTATATGCAGATAGTCATTTTTTAAATTCAAAATCTTACATAAGCACGCTTAATAATAAAGAGAAATAACTCAAAAATTGAGAAAATCGAGATTTTGTAATAAAACGCAAGAACAATGCGAGAAGAATAGGTAGAATGCGACAGCTGTTCAATTTGGACGAATATGACCGAGATAAAACATCGGTCGCCTTTTTCATCCCATACAAGTTGTACTGGTTGTCTGAACTTCAAACGTGATTTCCCAACATTCTTATTTTTTGAGTTTTTGCTCTTTATTATTAAGCGTGCGATATCCAAGTTTGAAAATTAATTTTGGATTCTTTCCAGACCTCCATCACATTGGTGCAAGTTTCAAAAGACAATAATTTAAAATTGAGAAGATTTCGATGAAATATTTTTCCCATTTGCCTTTAAAATATAACACACTGCAAATGGATTTCAGTTCTTAAAATGGTTACAATTGAATCATAGTATCCAATTTTAAAGTTTAATTTAAAGGTTAAATGCTTTTTAAACATATGAATGATTGAGTTAAAAAAAAAAAACACTAAGAACCGTAAAAGTAAAACGGAGAAAGGGGAAATTGTATGTGAGAATTTTTGTACGAAAAACAACATTTTTATGCAGTTCACATGACAACCATATCTCCGCCATACATTCTGATACAAATTGTCGTACAACGCACGTTGTATTTAGAACTTTTTTTTTTAATTTACAAAATCCAACTTGCAATGTTGAAATCATTTGACAGTTAGAAAGATTTTTCAAAGACATAATCCCGAATAAATTATTTGCCTTGGTATATAGAATCAAACGGCAATTGAATATTTTGGTATTTAGCGCCTTATTTAAATGAAACATTCAGATCGGACCAATGGGAAATTCTTTCCTGTATAAAGATGACATACTTAAATATATAAAAAACCTAAAGATATGACGCACTTTTAATATATATTTTTTAATTATTTCGGCACACGCTATTTCATTTACTGTTTTTCTTTTATATAATTAAAGAATTGTTTTATACTTTGTACTAGTTATTACTTCCTTCTATTGTGAATATTACTTCAATTATCAAGAGACAAACGTTGCGTAAGGCAAATACAAATGTTACTCGTTCTTTCGCTATTCAAAAGGGGAAGAAGAAGAAAAGGAAGAAATTGACAATGTGTGTGTGTGTGTGTGTAAGTTGTGTCGGATGCCACTTTGCGTAAAGAAATAAAAAAAATTGTACAACATGTTCAAATAGAGATAGGCAATGCTACGATTTTACCTTAAAATCTGTCAAATTTCAAATTAATTTTTAAGCCCAAATGAATTCAGCACAAATTTGAATTCAGAGCATTTTTCACCTCTGTTTTTTTTTAATTAGTTTGCAAAGAGGAATGCAATTCACCAATCAATTCTGCCTGGCCAGAAACAGGTATTAATATCATCAATTAATAAGTCATTATTGTATATTTTAATGAATTATTAATTCCCAATTACCCAATGAAATCTGTTGAACCAGGATCAAAGTTATGGTCAAATGACTCAAGCGGGGATTGAACCAACGTTATTCTATTACACATATGTTAGACAGATCAGCCACTTGACTCTCTCGGCCATCTCGGCCATAACACCAATAAATGCTCAAGAGAAAGTAGGCTTGAGTTACAAAGTTTATGTTAATTTTTTTTTTTTTCAGAAATCCTGTGCGGAAGACTCCCTAGATTCTAAAGACTCTAGGGGTCTATGACACTTGTTGTAGTGCCGCAGAGGGGTACGAGCTTGGTCGTCGCTACAAAGCGCCAATACTCAAGCAAGACCCTAGTTGCTGTAAGGCTGGATGGACCTTTGGTGACCGGTCATTGGTAAAGGTTTTATGAATTTTTCAACCCAGCGAAGAGCACATTCGAAATATAAATGGTATATTTTTGTGCTCCGCCGGGATCCGAATCCACAACCTTCCATTTACGAGTCCGAAGTGTTGCCACTACGGACTACGGACCGGTCCAAGATGCCAACGACACGCGGTGTACCTGAGCGGTTACCCATCCAAGCACTGACCACGCCCAATGTGTCTTAACTTCGGTGATCTATGGGAACCAGTGCTTTCAACATGGCTAATGTCCTTGACTCATTTTTCGTTTGTTCATTTTCGTTCATTTGAGGTTTGGGTCTGATTTTGCTTTCAAGTGCACATGCGGCACGCGTAAGCGTGAACCTACGCATTCTTGCTTGTGACCATGCATTAAATATGAATTTTAAAAATCAATATATATCTTTCATCGACTAAAACAGTCTTTAATCTAGTGGTTAACGCTGGGAACTTGTAAAAAAAATGGTTGTGAGTTTGATTAACCAAGGAGCACAAAATATTATCATTAAATTTTTCAAATATGCCCTCCGCTCTGTTAATAAAGCCATTTGTTTTTACCAATGACGAGTCTTTACCAACCTATAAGTCAGTTTCTTGACTTATAGGTTGGTATGCGGCTGACCACCCATGCTGTAAAAATGGTTCACTTTGCCAATTTCACCCCTGTCTCAGGGAAGGACGGCAAGAGTTGCAGGGTGTATGTCCATTTAAGATTTGGTTTTTATGTTATTGGTTCACATGCGGCATGTGCAAGTGCGAACTTGTACGTGTCTGGTTATGAAAATGCATGTAATGTGAATTTCCAATGTAACATATCTTTGCAGATTAGATTAGATTAGTCACAAGCTATGGGGTTTTCTTGCAAAATTGTCACTGAGTACGAAGTTAATGATTGTTTTGACAAATTTCAAGGTCGAATGAAAAGTAAAAGTCATAAATTCAAATATGGAATGGTATCTTTCTCATATACATATTTTTCATCGTTGTTTTGTTTCTTCTTTAAATTTACAGACGGAACGAATACGGACGATATTCCATAACTTAAGCAAACTAGAATACTGTGCGTAATTTTTATAAGCAATTGCGTACTTCTATTTGTGAAATTTCTATTTTTAGACAACAGAAAATGGATCTATGTAAGTTTTATTTTATGTAAAAGTAAAAACTTGATTAGAAGGTTGAAAAATAATTTGAAGAAATTTGTATTCCAAGCAAAAATCTATTAAAGTCACACACAATGTTGATCCATAGCTAAATAAGAATTGAATCGGAATTTTTTTTGACAGATGTTTGAAATTTGATTTATACACGTCTATGTAAACAGGGCCATTAGAATCCAGTAACTAAATATTAGTGGGTGTTCTTTTTAACCACCCGGCTGTGTAGCTTCACAATTTTTTCTCATGCTATTTGTGCAGACTTCATTACGAATTTTATAACAGAATTCCATCTTGAAATTTGAATTGAGAATGGAACCTTTAAATTTGAATTTGTGAATTCCATTTTCAAATGCGATTTCGGAATTCCAACTATTTAATTTGAATTTGGGATTCCATACTTAATTTTGAATCTTTTAATTCTTATTTTGTTATTTTGAATTTGGTATTCCATCAATAGATTATAAATTTAAATTTAAATCAACATTGTGTATTACTTTAGACAGTTTTAGCTTGTTTTTGGCTAGAAATCCAGCGTTTAGAGTTGCTTTAATTGAGAGAAAAGAAGTGTATTTGGTAATAGTAAAGTTGGGGTTGCAATTTGTTAATTGTTTCGACTAGACTCACCTCTCCCCTCCAGTTCTCTTTATTTCATAAGACGGTATAGTTTCCTTTAAATCTCTACATTAATGAAACACTACCTTAGTATTCACCATTTTTAAAATTCTATATATAATATATCAACCACATGTATTAATTCATAACAAATTCTCTTTACAATTACTCAATAATTACATATATATATATAATTATATATAATATATATATCATACCATTTATGCATTAAAAAATCAATTTATTTGTATGACAAATATTTTTTTTTAATTATATTTTTTATCGTTTCTTTTTCTTTTATTATTAAATATTTCAAAATTTCGCACAACAATATTTTCATATTAGTGTATGAAAAATCATAATCACGTACGTCGGCTGTCTTTTTTTCATTTTTCCTTAATAAAAATTCAACAACTATAAGCAGCTGCGGGCACTCCCAACGGCTCACGTGCACGCGGCGCATCCTGGACACAAACCGTCGCAGCAGAGTGACAAACCAATTTAGCAAAGAAGCGAACCAACTTGCCGTAGAAACAAACCATTTAAGATAATAATTTGTTTCTTTTTAAGGTTTTGTTGTTTTCATATACCTGAATGTTATTTTATTATTTGTATTCCTTGACTTATAGGTTGGTATGCGGCTGACCACCCATACTGTAAACAATAGTTCACTTTGCCAATATTACCCCTGTTTCAGGGAAGGTCGGCAAAAGATGCAACATAGACACTTGATAACAGATGTCATTGGATAATGATTAACTTATAGTTTATTGAATTAAAATGGACGTCATCACACATTTGAAAAACTTCTGCAGGCAAACGTGACTTCTCCATATAATGAGGGTCTTAGGGCCGGTCTTATAAACATCCGTTAGTTCAATGTCGTACCAAATTTACCGAAATATAATACAAACGTCACATTTTTCGTCTTATAAGAATCCGTTTGTTTTATTTCCGTAAAAGTTACCGACAGATCTAACCGACAGCCGACCCATCGATTAATGGCAGATACCGGCCGGTTAGTTAAGGTTTGAGGTTAGGTCAGCTGTCAAAGCATTGTTTCTTTGCGGTGAGTTTTGCATGTCATTGGACTACTACGCTCTATCCTGTTGAAGATAATATCTTCCGAAAGTGATGGATAATTCATTAAAAATGCGCTATCTTAGTCGTTTTCGTATTTGTCAAAAGCAACTTTAGGTTATGTTTGGTCTTTGACAGCAAACGGATGACGTATGTTCATGAATGCACGTAAAAAATCATCGAAAATACGAGTGCATTATTGAGAACTAACGGACGGTTAAAAAAGCTTTATAGGACGACCATCGGTAAGATCAGTCCGTAAACGTCCATCCGTTAGTAACTTGCCGAGATACTTACGGATATTTGGTCTCTCGTTTATAAGACCGGCCCTTAAGCAACCAATGATAAAACAATAGTTAGCCTTCTCCTTGTCAACCCTGTTGTGTGGAGCAACGTATTTTTAATCTTTATGAAATGTGTGGACCTCATTGGCAATTTGATAATTGGCAGGGGCGTGCATCCCATACAGGCACATGCGCCTAATAGGTAGGCAATGTGTAAATTTAAAAAAATTAAATTAGGCTGATTTATTTGGTGAGCGCTGTTTTTGTGTGTATCTCACCTCAAGAGCCCTCTTCGAGCTTGATTGTCGCTGTAGAAAGCGCCAATTTTCAAGCAAGACCCAGTTGCTGTAAGGTTAGATGGACCTTTTGATGACTGGTCTTTGGTAAAGGTTTATGAATTTTTCAACCCAGCGAAGAGCAAATTTGAAAATATAAATGGTATATTTTTTGTGCTCCGCCGGGATTTGAACCCACAACCTTCAAATTACGAGTCCGAAGTGTTACCACTGGACTACGGACGGTAAAAAATCATTTAAGCTTGATTTTCAGATTTAGAATTCAAAATTTAAGTTTGATTGGAGCCACCGTCAGCACTTCAGTCGATTTCAAATGAGGTATATTTAAGGAATGGGAGAAAATATTAATTCTGAAATGTATTTGCCTGTACCCTATGCACGCGCCTGCTAATAGATGATGTGCATGCCTGCTTCTGGCCAGGCAAAAATTGGTTGGAGAATTGCATTCCTTTTCACAAATTGATTTTAAAAATGGTTTGTATTTTCTGCGCAATAGAACTGTGTCAATTTTGGCCGCTTGCACGCATTTAACAACATTGAGAGCTTCCGTATTTTAATTTCATTATTTCAATATATTATAAATGTTTTTTTTATTATTTTTTAAATTTATTATTTCTGCGTCTCAGATCTGCGTCAAACTTAACTCTCGTCACGTCTGGGCCGCGAGCGCGTCGGCCCAAACCCAAAATTCACCAACACTGTCACGGCAGTTCCATCGATCGACGTTCGTCACGAGTGGCAGCCATCTTGTTCAAGATTGCAACGTTAAAAAAAAACAAAAAGGCTGCACACTAAAATTATTGTGCGTTTGAATTTCAAAATAAACAAAAATAAGAACAAATTCAAATAATAGCAGTTTGTCATAGTTGAGAGAAATCATAAACAATTTTTTTTTTTGGAAAAGCTTCAATTATTACTTTTTAATTATTTGTTTTTTTAAATTTGACATTTTATTTTGTGTATTGCTATTTTTTTTAACGTATCGACGTAAGCGTTTGTTTTCAAAACACATTTTTTTTTGGTGATCAATTTATTATTTTAATTTTCTGAGAAAAAGTTTTTTTCCTAAGGAGCAATCAAGACATTGTTTTTTTTTTTGATTATCTTTAATTTTAAGAGGGACTTATACCTGAATATGTATTTTAAGTTTTTTAATACAATTTTTTTTTCTGGAAAAACCTTATGACAAACGCTATGAATTAAGTACACATTTCATAAAAAAAAACATATTTTTGCACTTGTAAGTAAATTCGGTACAACTAGTATTAAACATTGTGTCAATTCTCCGCCATAGCGTAAATAGAAAAATGTATGAAACCAAAATTACTCAGTAGGAGTGCTATTGTATCTTTGATACACTTTTCATATATTTTCACGATGGTGGAAAATTTAAGCAATGCTTGATGTTAGGAGTACAGAAATAAAAATCTATGGTTATAATTTTCAATTCTTTTTCTGAACGCCAAATCGGAGACCGTGTTTTTTTTTAATTATCAATAATATAAAACGAAAAATAAAGTTTAAGGAAGTTAAACACTTTTTTTAAATGATGAGTTGATGATTTCTTTATAGCGCCGTTTCGTGATGTAGTCACTCCAAGGGCGCTAGTGCAAATGATGCCAGAAATTTGCTTGTCTTCAGTGCGTTCCGGAACTTTCCATGGTCCTCTAGCTCTCTCACATGATGTGGCAGGTGGTTCCAGGCCAGAGGACCAGCAAACAGCAGCAAAAGCATTACATCCTGCACAACTTTTTTGCAATTAAGTACAGAAAAAACTTTTGCCTTTATTAATTCTTGGCCACTGATAAATGAGTCGTACAGGAGGCAGTTTAGAATCTTTTATTCAACACCTGGTAAAATTCAATGCATTTAAATTGTTTTGTTTTTCAGATTGAATAGAAATTTTCATGATATTTTGTCGTTTTATATTATTGATAATCTTCGAAAAACACGGAAATCATCACTGATGCAGAAAGTATAATATAAACTTGCTAGAAAGACAAAATAGAACAAGAATTGGTGACAAATGAGTGAACAAGCTACCCACAAGTAGTTTCTCATTCTTGAACCAACTGTGACAGTGTGTGGAATGCGTATAAGAACAAGATTGTGGCTGATAGCTGTCGGAAATAGTACCTAAAGATGTCAGCTGTCTAACTTGGTACTCAAAGCAACAGCAGCTGTCAAATTCAGCATCTAGAAACAACTGTCAAACTCAGCAACAATAAAAAAAACAGCTGTCAAACTCAACACAACAAATAACATTGATGTAACTTGGTACAGGTCGCGTCATGTAAAAAGAACGCTGAGAAGATGTGGAGGGGGTGTGTTTGCGCATGGGTTACAGTCGCGCAAGTACCAAAGAGACCAATAAATCGCCTACTGCGCAGCTAGCTGCTAGCGTTCTTTTTACATGACACGATCTGTACCAAGGCATAAATGTCAAATGTAGCACCAAGAAATAACTGTCAAACTTTGTATGATAAAATACTTTGACAGACCTGTCAAACATGACATTTGAGAATGGCAGATACTAAGATAGGCCTTGAATTTAATGTAATGTAAGATTTGAGGAAACCATTAACTTGTATAATATATGTGCTTATTTCTGTTTTTGGATCAACATACCAGATTGCTAGTATAAACTGTCATTTGTCACTCTTAGTTATTATTTACAGAGTTTGACAGTTGTCATACATACAATTTAAATCATTTGTCATTCAAAGCATTTGACAGTAGACACACATGAATTTGACAGTTGTTTCTCATTTACAATTAACAGTTGGATCATATAGAATCAAACCCGGCAAACTCAGGTTTTTTTTAAGATAAGATAAATATTACGAGGTAATGAGAAAATGTTTTCTGCGTTTTCATATATTTACTTATCGTGTTTCTGAAAAACGTCCTCTATTGCTTTGATGCTATATGACTCGGTTGTCATCATTGCATTTGACAGCTGTTGCATTTCAAAATATTTGACAGTCATCATCCACGAGTCGTCGTATCTCGGCACAAATCACACACCATTACAGCTGGCAAACAATCCAGGCTGTCCACATCGCTACCAAGCAGATTTAATAAATACAATGTGTAATGTGACGTGTCACAAAAATATTTGACAAACAAATTGACCGTTTAAGCGGCTCGCACTCTTCGTCTCACGCATTGTTGTCTATGTACATAGAAAACAGGCTCTCTTAGTTTAGTTATCCATGGTATCAGTAGAAAATGCCGTCCGCCGGCAAGCACGCACAACATCCCCTGTATCTTTTAGCACGACCGACAAAAAAAAACAATTGACATCTCGTCACATTCCAACAGAAGTCGGTGAATGTGTCAAGAATGTTAAATTGTTAAACATATAATAGGAGATTCTAAAGACACTTTGACATTTAGAATTATCAAAATTATTCAATGAAATTTTGAGGTTAAAATTGAGTACAAACAGAATTTGTAAAAATGATTTGCAGGCGCAAACTACACGTGTTGGTTTGTGGGCATACATCTGAGAACTTTAAATGAATATATCCTCGCAACTTAGATTATAGATTATAGATTTGAAAATTAGAATCACCGAAGTGAAGTATTTTAAAAAAAATGAAGCAAATATACATACATAGATACATAAAAGAAAAACATTTTCTGTGTATATGTTTCTATATGTTTATCTCCTTCCTGAAAAATATTCTAGATTGCCTCTTATGTTTCAATTCGACTCAATTATGTAATTTTGTTTCTTCAAAGAATTCTGTTTCTACATGAAATTCATGATGTCAAAATGTCAGCAGGCAAATTCACAACGTCAAAATGTCTTTAGAATAAATTGTCAAATAAAACTGTGTACGGTGTAAAGAAAGACACGCTAAGGTACAAGATAAATTAATTCATTACGTCTAATTGTGTTAATATTTGATATTGCTATAAATTTTGTTCACACACACATACAGAGATTTCATTTATCAAGGCGTCAAATATACAAACATAATCTCTCGAACTATAAAAACTTTACATTATCTTCAAAATACTCTATTACAATAAATTGTAGCGCTATATGTTTTTTTTGTTTATTATTTAATTTATTCATTTAGATCCTAGGTGTGAAAAAAGAATTTCAATTTATTTATCCATTATTTTTTTTATTTTATGACAGTTAAATAAGCGTCAAACACGTAATTTTTTTAATGAACATTTTACACTTTACTTACTAGAATTTGTGCCAACGACATTGCGGTTTCTTATTTGTTGATGTGCCAAACAATATTGCCTTTTGAATTTCAACGATACCCCAAACATCTTTGTAACAAGTATCTGTCAATTGATAAAAAAAATACAATCCATTTATGATTCTACAATCTTGGGCAATCGTGATGTCAAAATAACCTCAAAATGAATTGTTTTTGTGGTTTTTCGGGTTAGACCATGGCCTAACTTCCGACCATGAAAGTGTTAGTGTAAGTTTAAAACTTTACTTAACCTCAAAATCTCACAAATATCATGAATTAAAACCATAGACAATGTGATTTGTAAATATAAAGAGATAGCCACAAATAAAGTATGCCTGATTCAGACAAATTGAATATTGATGCATTAGTAGTAACGGTGTATGCATAAGTAGCAATTTTTGCCTGTGCGTACGCACCAGGGCAAGGACAGCAGTCACATACAAGACCGACGTTCACTGGCTGAGTAAAAAGCTCTAAATTCAAAAATGTTCCGACCTCATTCGGTGTGAGGCTGATTAACAATTCTGTAAAAAATGAACTCTCATATAATAAATTTGAATTTATCTATTTTCTCGGCGGTCAAACGCACCCTGGCATGGGAATACGATGCTTAGCAAGTAATAACAAAATATTTTTTTGCCTTTTTTCTAGCAACGCAGCAGTGTGACTTCATCATTTTTGTCAATTCATGTGGGCCCGGCTAAATACGGTACAAAGTGTCATAACTTCAATACAATATTATGTAGGTAGTTTGAAAAGACACTAAAGTGCACCGTACTGCATTTAGCATTACCGCCACCTGTATGGGCTGACAGTGCTGTGAACTAGAAAATATCCCTGATTATTGGGAATCCATTTTTATCTACCATTTGCCTTATAGGTTGGTATGTGGCTGACCACCCATGCTGTAAACAAATGTTTCACTTTACCAATGTCACCCCTGTTTCAGGGAAGGTCGGCAAGAGTTGCAGGGTATATTTTTATTTGAGATTTGGGTTTTTACATTGAAGGTCCACATGCGACCTGTTTAAGCGTGAACTTATACGTGTCTGCTTGTGGGAATGCATTTAATATGAATCTCAAATGTAATATATCTTCGCAACTTAGATTATCATAGATTATGGGTGACCTCACACAGCCGAGAAATATTTTGAATGTTCGAAATCAATTTAAAAGATCCAGAATGAAATTTACAAAGTTTAAATTATCAAAGAAGTGCTTATTACGAAGATGCTTGCGGTGAGAAAAGGTGCGTTTTAAGTTTGATTGCTGTTTGTTATGCAGCGAGGGAAGATACAGGAGTGCTTGCGGACGCGGCAGACGCTCAGTTGGACATCGCCGTCGGCCACGACAGCGGCCCGCGGCTCAACAACGACAGAGGTTAACAATTCACAAGGATTAACATTGGGTGGACAATGCGGCGTATTGTCAAAGTCCGTTAAAAGACACGGAGTGATGGCAGGCCGGGATGACGAGTGGCGCAAAACTGACGCTTGTCTATGCTCACTCTGGCAAACACACAACAACAATACTATAATATGCCCTTCAGCTGTCAAGTGTGACAAACATAACCTCAAAATTTTCAACTCATCCGAAACAAACATCAACCTTTTATGTTGCCTGTTTTTGGACGAGTCTATCAATAAACATAATAAAATTGATGCATTTACTGGATAAACTTTAGACTCATCTATTGTCATCTTATCTAAAACAAACGTCAACCTTTTATTTAGTTTTTTATGTTGTCTATTGCGAGATGAGTTCATCAATAAACAAAATGAATTCAATTTTAAATCTTGAGCTCCATCCATTGACGTACCACATAAAACAGACATCAACCTTTTATGTTGTCTGCTTATCAACGAGTCCATCAACAGACAGATAGAATTTAATGCATCAATTGTAAACAAATGTGTTTTATTCATTGATGAACCATCTAAAACCAACATAGCTTTAGACAATAATCTTTGAAGCTTGTGTCTATGCATTGTTTTAGACGAGTCTATGAATAAACAGATTAAAAATGACGAATCCACTGCAGAAACTTGAGAATCATCTAATTTATATTCAATAGATTCAAGAATCAACCTTTCAAGTTTCCTTTTATGCATTATCTTTTCAGATGACTTGATAAAGAAAGAAATTAAATGTTTTGTATATTTGGAGGTTATGATTTCACATCTGACAGCTGCGTAACGTCTACACTGCTTCCGAGGCATGCACAGTCTTGCGATTGTGTTTTGAGGAGCTTTCCCGAGCCCGCGACTGACGTATGACTATAAACACCTGAGTCTTTTTGTTATTTTCATAAAAATTCCACTGAATATTAGGCGGGCCGCGTCGATGATGGGCTGCTTTTGCGTCAGGATGATCACGTAGGGGAGGAGGAGGCTCTGCGGGTGGAGGGGCTTGGCCCGGTTGGGGCTCAGGGCCGAACAGTTGGTGGCTCGGGGCTGGTCGTCCGTCCTGGAGTTCCCCGATGGACAGCTCCAGCAGAGCTGCGAGGAGTTGTGTCCGCAGTGGGTGTAGCAGCAGTCGGGGACGCCATAGTTGGACTTGTGCAGCTGCTCGCCCACCTCTTCAATGTTGGGATCTGAAAGCAGCCGGCACAAATGTTAAATACCTTGAAGAAGCATAATAGTTTGAGGACACAGTTTTGATTATGTTTTACAATATTTGGATATCCATATTAAGAATATGGATGGGACTAATTCCTGAAAAAGCGAATTGTATGGGATATCTAATCTAATCTTATCTAAGTTGCAAAATATATGTAACATTAGAGATTCACATTATATGCATTTTCACAAAACAGACACATAAAAGTTTGCGCTTAAACATGCCGCATGTGGTCCTACAATATAAAAACCCGAATCTGAAATGAACAAATACCCTGCAACTCCTGCCAACCTTTCCTGAAACAGGGGTGACATTGGTAAAGTGAACCATTTTCTGCAGCATAGGTGGTCAGCCGCATACCAACCTACATATAAGTCAAGGAACATACACAACAAATTACATTTTTAATATCAACAAATTATAACATGTATGGACATCAAAAACTAACAGAAAACAAATTCTAATTTAAAAACCCTAGCCGCCAACATCACAGATCAACTACCATTACTTTCTGTCCTTACACACTTCTTTCATTTCCTCCAGAGTCATAACCTTATATCCAGAGTTATAATAAAAGGAGAGCTTGTGTGAAGAAGGTTATGACTCCGGATGAAATGAAAGAAGTATGTAAGTACAGAAAGAAATGGCGGTTGATCTGTTATGTTGGCGGCTAGGACTAGGGTTTTTTAAATTTGATTTTTTATTATGTTTTATTTTTGATGTCCTTGCATATTATGTTGATTTTAAAAATGTAATTTGTTGTGTATGTTTCTTGACTTAAAAGTTGGTATGTGGTTGACCACCCATGCTGTAGAAAATGGTTCACTTTGCCAGTGTCACCCCTGTTTCACGGAAGGTCGACAAAAGTAGCAGGGTTTATGTTCATTTGAGATTGGCTTTTAATTTGTAAGTACACATTCAGAATTTGTAAGCGCAAACTTACATGTGTCTGTTTGTGGGCATGCATTTGATATGAGCATTGAATGTTAATATATTATCCTTGCAACTTAGATTACAAATAGATTACCGAAGAGTCTCTAATTTGTGTCTCTCTAAGAGTTAAATAAGAGTTTTAGGCTTACACGGCCGGCTGATGATGCTGGAGTGATGTTTTCCGGGATCTGTTGCCGTGATCTGTGGGAGCTGAAGCATCCGGACGTTTGGCCCAGTTCTACGATGGGCTTCTTCAGCGTGAAGTATGATGATGATGATGATCTTGATGAGAACTGTGATGAACTTCACAGTTCTCATCAAGATCATCATCATCACACTTCACGCTGAAGAAGCCCATCGTAGAAATGGGCGAAACATCCGGAAGCTTCAGCTCCCACAGACCACGGCAACAGATCCCGGAAAACATCACTCCATTATCTCTAAGAGTTGCTGACCATAACTATCCATGGCATGCGCAACATTTTACGCAGCAACCACTTTTTAAATTCTTGTACATGGTTCATACTGGATAATCAATTGCATTACAAGTAAGATTGAACACATGAAATATTATATGATTGTGTTATAAAGAAACTCCCTGGTATGGAGTATCAGATCCCCCCTTCAGGTTTCCCCGCGGGAATCAGAACAAATTTACTACAACACTGAACTGCAGGGGGCAACACTCAATATGATATTATACATACACAGTGTTAGTTACCATGGACTGTTCTAGTTTCTGGATGACAGAAATATTTCTAGATGTAGGTAATGCATATCAGGATAAAATCCAGATATATATTGTATTTTCTAGGGTTTGTGTTTCAACAATGAAAATTCATATCTTAGCCTAAGTAAATGTTAGCTTTAATTTATTTACATCAGAGAAAGACGGAAAAAAGTATGGATGGACCAAATATCCGAAATCGCGAATGAATGGGATATCCAGTCATAATAAAAGGAGAGCTTGTATGAAGAAGGTTATGACTCTGGAGGAAATGAAAGAAGTATGTAAGGACATAAAGATATGGCGATTGATCTGTAATGTTTTACTGATCTGTAATCTGTAGGGTTTTTTAAATAAGAATTTATTTTCTGTTTTGCATTCTCGGTTTCGGGGCCAATGGTTTGGAACGAGTTGCCGGTTGAGGTTAAGAACGAAGAGACAGGGCAAACTTCAGAAGGAAGCTGAAGACGCACCTGTTTGAAAAGTAATATCCAGGAATACAAGGGTTGCGATTAAATTTTAATGAAAACGGCGTTTTAAAGAAAGAAACCAAATATATAAGTATATCATAGTTACTAATTTTAAGGTGACAAAATTGCATTTTAGTTACTTAAAACTTGAAAGTACGGAGCCTTTATGTTATATAGTAGTGATTGTGCAACTCACCCAGGCAGAGGAAGGTGGGTTCCCCCGCGTACTGCGTGGGCAGGTAGGTGGCGCGGTTCTCAGGCAGGAAGTAGGGGCACGTCTGCTCCACGTCTTGGCAGATGAGAAGGCACGGCTTGACCCTGAGCAGGGGCTCCGTACGGGCCCCGGCGCCCCTCGCCCTCCGCCCTAACCGGTTATCCAGATCCTTCTTGGTCTCCTGCAAGCGCTGCTCCGGCCGCCTCTGCTCCCCGCCGCTCACCAGCCTCCCGGTGACGAAGCTCACGTTCCCTAAGCCCCGCCAACTCACTCGGTCACTCGCATTGTTTAATAACATATAATAGTCCACACTTAACTCATTTAAATCGTTTTCTATCAACAAATTGTATTCAACGTTTTTTAACTTTGTGTTCTTATTATTTGTTGCGTATAGTTTGTAACTGTCTTTTGTGGTGCTGCGTTTCACTTGCTTGCTGACGTCCGGCGCGTTTGCCAGCGGGGAGTCTGGGGGGGCCGTCCGCTGGCGCCCCCAGGGGGTGGGGGAGGACACCCGGCCCCCGCCCCTGAGGGCATCCGCACTCAGGTACAGCGGGACCAGCGAGCTGCACACCCAGCGGCGATACGACTCCTGAAACACACCACACACACATTATAACAAAACATATAAATGTGATCTAAACACCTCTTTTCACACCGCACAGTCCAGTGCCAAATTCCTATTTCGAGATGCAGCATCTAAAATAAAGATAGCTATGATTTAACTAAGCTACACATATTGTGTAGCTTCTTGCCTGCATTATCCCCGAAGGAGTTGCATGTGGCGATTCTATTTAATTTTATGGGTAAGGGGGCCTTTCTTACACCAAACACTTTCAGTTGCAGTGGGGTATCCCAGCTCTTGGGGGGCTGGTTCTCATTTCTTGTGAAGGCTGAGTACGCCTTGGGATCGAACCCTTGCTCTCGTCATGGAATGCAAGCATTCTACCAACTGAGCTATCCACGGGACTTTTTACGAGCTTGGTCTTCGCTACAAAGCGCCAATTCTCAAGCAAGACCCAGTTGCTGTAAGGCTGGATGGAGCTTTTAGTGACCGGTCTTTGGTAAAGGTATATGAATTTATTACCCAGCTAATAACAAATTTTAAAATGTAAATGTTATATTTTTTTTATGCTTTGCCGGCATTCAAGCCCACAACCTACCATTTACGAGTCAGAAGTGTCAACCACCAGACTACGGACCGGTCCAAACTAGTAGTTACAAAATTTTACCCAAAAGTTATTAAAAAAAACAAACCTTACCAGATAAAATTACTTTTAAAATACATAAAGCATCACATGACAAATAAATAATTAAAGGTACTTTATTTCTTGGTTCATTAAAATTCATGTTCTGTACAGATCAAAATATCACTGAAATTTATATTTTTTTATTATTCAAAGAACAATAACAAAACCTGAATTTCAAGAATATTATGGTAAAAGTACTAAACACAAAAAAAGTAAGACTGCAAAATGATTTAATTTTAAATTATTGAAGGCATGAAATGAAACATTGTGTTCATTTATTTTTGTGTACGTATATTTTGAAATTCTTAGGATTTCACAATTTATTTTTGTATGAAAACCTGTACTAAATGTAGGTACTTTACTACTTACTTTAATGGGAAGTTGGTATTGTTGTAAGAGGTAACATCTATAGAGATACTATTTGATTACAATTTTGTTTTTGATTGTCAAAATAAAAGTGAAATCTCTCAGAAAAAGACAGAAAGGTCTGAACATTTCTAAATTGTCAAAATTTAGTGATTTCTTATGGATGGGTTACTAGGTTACTGGTTGCTAAAGACTCTGGTTGCATTGACGTTTGATGTGACGGATAAATTTACCTGGTTATGGACTATTTTAATCTATAATCTAAGTTGCAGAGATATATTAACATTTAAGGCTCTCAAATGCATGCCCACAAACAAACACGTGTAGTTCGCGCTTACAAATGCTGAATGTGTACTTACTTACAAATAAAATCCAAACCTAAAATGAACATAAGCCCTACAACTTTTGCCAACCTTCCCTGACACAGGGGTGATATTGGCAAAGTGAACCATTTTTTACATTATGGTTGGTCAGCCTCATACCAGTCGAATATATAATAAGGACACAAATTAAAAACAGTCAAAATGAAAATCGGTGTAACACAAGACTCTCAAGATGCCGCACACGCACAACGGGGAAACATCACCCGGCACTGCACCCCCATGTCTCGCTGAGCTATGCTCTGTCGATGGGACTTCAAAAAGACCACTACGCTCTGCCCTTACTGCTGTCAACAAGGTTATAGTGCCCAATAGAGCAAACACATCAAACTTTGCAGACAGAAGCTTTGCGGTGGCCGGGCCGGTGGCCTGGAACAATTTACCCATCGGTGTTCGCGCGAACCAGCCTACCACCACCTTCAGAAAGGAACTGAAGACACTACTTTTCTCGAGAAGCCATGGCGCCCTTGAGATGGTCCTGGACCATTAAATGGCGCCACAGGAAAGAAATCATCCATCATCATCATCATCAATCCAAGTGACAAACTACTGATCAGTTACAAAAGGAGTCTAACTTACTGTAAATAACAAGAGGATGACCACCCATACTGTAAAAAATGGTTCACTTTGCCAATGTCACCCCTGCTTCAGGGAAGGTCGGCAAGAGTTGCAGGGCTTATGTTCATTTGAGATTGGATTTTTTATATTGTAGGTCCACATGCGGCATGTGTAAGCGCGAAATTATGCATGTCTGCTTGTGGGAATGCATTTAATATGAATCTCAAATAATACATATCTTTGCAGCTTACATTTAGATTTAGATTCAGATGACGACCAAAGACAAATGGCTATCACAACAAGGCACTGCCTTAACAAATACATGGCGACCAGCAGAGACCAATAGCTATCACAACAAGGCACTGCCTTAACAAGAGGATGGCGACCAGCAGAGACCAATAGCTATCACAACAAGGCACTGCCTTAACAAGAGAATGGCGACCAACAGAGACAAATGGCTATCACAACAAGGCACTGCCTTTACAAGAGAGGATGGGGACCAACAGAGACAAATGGCTAGCACAACAAGGCACTGCCTTTACAAGAGAGGATGGGGACCAACAGAGACAAATAGCTATCACAACAAGGCACTGCCTTAACAAATACATGGTGACCAGCATAGACAAACTGATAGCACAACAAGGCACTGCCTTTAGAAGAGGATAGCGGCCAACAGAGACAAATGGCTTGCACAAAAAGGCACTGCCTTTACAATAGTAAGGTGACCAGCAGTGACAAATGGCTAGCACAAAAAGGACATAGCATTTAAAATATGATGGGTACTAAATTTGATGAAATATCATTTTCTACTTCCTTTACATGACATTTTACCTTCTTTTCTCTGTGTTGGTTTTCTATGATGCAATGACACATGACATTTAAAAGGTTAATAAATATTCTTTCCTTTTTGTTGATAAACAATAATATTGCATTGTTTTTTTGTTTACTTGAAAATCGGGAAAATCTGTGTGGTGTGAACAAGTGCGGAAAATATTCCCCAATTGTAGGGATTTTTTATTGAATATATTGTTTGATAGGTGCAAAGTTTTAATCAAATAGGATAGGTTTTTTTAATGTCGTTTTGCTTTGAAAATATAAATAAAATATACAGATAATGAACAAAGTTCGATGTATTCGAAAACTTATTTTGCTGAGGTGAATTTCTTTTTCTTTTTCATCATGAGAGAAATTTTCTTTGAAAAAGAAAAGCGCCAGTGTTGAATAAGCAAAATTTTATAACGTGCTTAGTGAGTAAAAAGTTGAAATTTTGCTTAATAATAATATTTTTTTATTTTACTGAATTTTTTGACTTATAGGTTGACCAACCTGAAAAAAATGGTTCACTGTTGTCAATGCCACACCAGTTTCAAAAAGAGTCCACATGAGTTGCAGGGTTTTATGTTTATTAAAGATTTGGGTCTTTTAAAATATTTTAATATACACGTGTTAAATTGTGGACATAAATTTAATGTGAATCTTAAAAATCGAGTAATTTTTGCAACTTTGATTATAGACAGATATACAAGAAAAGTGAAGAGAAGTGGATTCTGATTGTTTAAAGGTTATTAAAGTACCTACCGATTCAAAGATAGTTAACACAATTTACTGATATTAAAAAAAATGTGTCATGTGAAAGCCAAGATCTGAGCCGCGGCCGGGAGCTTGTGCTGACACATATAAAATTGTATTTTATCTCTTATAACAACGCGTAAAACATTGTGTGTTGCAGTGCTGATTCCACAAAAATGTAAGTTTTTTTTGTATTTTTATCCAGTACTTAATTGATTTATTATTGAGGTTGGTAGAGTAAAAATATTAATTATTTTAAAATGTTCCAAAACCTTCCATACATTTTTCACACAAAACGTATGGAATAAAATAAGGTATCACAAATAGAGTAATTGCAGTAGAGGGGAATACGTTGAAAATACTATGGTTGTGAAGAGTACTTTTCAAGGATCACAACCATGCATTTTTTTTTCAGTAGTAAAAATTAATATTTCATTGATAATTTTCTAAAATAAAATGCCGAGATTTGAGTCCCGTCAAAACTCAGCGCGGTCGGCTAACCAAGCCGTGACGTCACTGGATCCACCAGGCTACCTGGGAGTGCACTAGTATTAAATACATAATATCCATAGATCCATAGACGTAACATGCGCTTAAATAAAAAAATGTCCTGTTTTACCGGAAATCGAAAATGCGCGAATTTTAAAGAACTATAATTTAAAAACTTCGCCAGATTTTTTCGCAAACGCAGATAATTGTTTTTAAATGTAGTCATATCATTTTATGCAATAAAAAACAAGTGAAATTACCCTATTAGGGGCTGTCCATATATTACGTCATTCGCATTAAGAGGGGGGGAGTCTGGTCTGCGGATGATGGCAAATGATGTACGAGTACCAAAAGTGACGTAAATACCAATGTAAATACCAATTTCTTCAAAATATACAAAATATTATGTTAGTAATATAACATTATTAATAATTATTAAGCTCATCCATTATTACAGCAAGAGGGGGGGGGGGGGGGTCATTAGATAATGACTATAGGATGATTGTAAGGGGGGGGGGGGGTCGAAAATCGGCCAAAATCGATGACGTAATTTATGGACGGCCCCTTACGTACTGTCGGCCAGTTAAAAAAAAAATGATAGAACTTATACTAACAAGTTGAGGGTATATATTTTTTTCATCACAAAAACACGTTTTTTTTTTACAAAATATTACAATATTATCTTAATCCGCAGATTTTTTCGAAAGAAGAGAACACTCGACGTCCTTTCAGTGAAGTTCGAGTGGAGACAAAATATCCCTCTCGAGAAATGGAGATCGATACACTCAGAATGTGAGCCTCCTGACACAGCTTCATCTAAAGAAAAATTACGAAAAAATACACGTAAAAGACTTACACAGATTATCCTTGACTTAAAGGTTGGTATGAGGCTGACCACCCATACTGTAAAAAAATGGTTCACTTTGCCAATGTCACCCCTGTTTCAGGGAAGGTCGGCAAAAGTTATGGGGCTTATGTTCATTTGTGGTTTGGATTTTATTTGTAAGTACGCATTCAGCATTTGTAAGCGCGAACTACACGTGTTGGTTTGTGGGCATACATCTGAGAGCTTTAAATGAATATATCCTTGCAACTTAGATTATAGATTATCATTTCCTTGACTGATAGGTTGGTATGAGGTTGACCACCCATACTGTAAAAATTGTTTACTTTGCCAATGTCACCCCTGTTTCAGGGAAGGTCGGCAAGAGTTGCAGAACTTATGTTCATTTGATAATGGGTTTTTTTATTTTGTAGGTCCACATGCGGCATGTGTGAGCGCGGAATTATGCGTGTCTGCTTTAGGGAATGCATTTAATATGAATCTCAAATGATGCATATCTTTGCAGCTTAGATTTAAATTATCGAGACAATCAAAAGTGGGTTTTCACTTTTTTGTGTCGCTTTTTCTTTAAAATCAACAATATTTATAATACGTGTCATCTGTCAACTTTAGCTTTATTCGAACTGGTTCGGTAGCTATTATTATTCGCAATAGTACCAACTTTCTAGGAATATTTTTACATTCGCCCGAGTTTTTTCGTACAATCGGAAATGCAACTGTGAAGTTCTTTGTTCTCTTTCTTACTAATGAACATTTTCGTAAGTAAGTTGAAACAGATGTAGAATGTCTATTTTCTAGTCCACATATATCATAAGTCAATTTTTCAAATAGTGGTAGGTATCATTGAGTAGCCTTATATCGCATAGAGTTGCCAGTGTGCTGCTAATTTGTCCTTAGTTCCGTTCTCCGCCGCCAGAGCGCCGTCCTACTCTATGGCGCTGTCATAGACTATATTTGCGAGGCATAGACAACCGGATATTCAATGTCCTTATCGAGTGACAGCCATTTGCTGAGCATCCCATACTAATTCTATGAAAACCGACTTCAAATTATTGGCCTCAGTAACATGGCAATTCTTGTTATCAGTTTTAAAGATATTTACACATTTAAGATTCCTCGGGGCTATGCTTAGACATTTTATTCGTCGGTTGAGCCCACGCTTTGACAAACTAATGATGCCTGAGCTGAAAGTCTCATCCCCACGGTGATTCGATCGGTCATCACGGTCGAATTTGGTAATATTTGAATGAAGATTAATCAGCTGTTTACTTGCGGCCATCTTGGTTTGACAGGTCTTCATACAAATGCATCATTAGTTTGTCAAAGCGTGGGCTCAACGCACGACTAAAATGTCTAAAAAATAGCACCGCTTATCTTATAGGTTGTTAAGGGCTGACCCATACTACTGTAAAAAAATGGTTCACTTTGCCAATGTCACAAGAGAAAGTTGGCAAAAGCTGTAGGGTTTATGTTGAAGTTTGGATTTTAATTTGTAAGTAAACATGCAAACTTACACGTGCCTGTTTATAGGTATGCACTTAATATGAATCTTAAATGATAACATATCTTTGCAACTTAGATTATACATTATACTTATATATATTCTATAATATATTCAAGTATAAGTTTAAGGATTTATGAAATGGTTCAACAGAAACTTTGTAGAACTCCATTTAAGTTATTTTTTAAATGAAAATAAGCATTGTTTTGTTCTACTTATTATTTAGATAATAAATAAGAAGAATAAAACAATGTTTACTTTCAATTTTTTAATTTAAATCTTGTGTTTGTGTATCGATAGTGTGAAGAATTTAAATAATTAACAATGTAAAAGAAAAACATCTTCTAAGACGTATTTCTTCACGAGTTGATTCATTTCTTCGAGCGCTTATGACTTGTTCTCTTGATAATGGTGTGCAAACATTGACCAAATTTACATTATCAGCCTTGGCATACAAACCAAGAACCCAACTCCATACTTCGTTGTAAATTAAAAAAAAAAAATGTACCAACTCCGTGCCTTATTTAATTCTACCATTCAATCATTTTAACCAGAAAAATACCACGTTTCAAGATTAAATTTAAAAATGGTGTGATACAAAATATACAAGCTTTACTTCCGTCGATGATAATTTAATGTTTATTTTATATAAATAGCACAAAGAGGGCAGACAATACATTAACCTTTCCGTTACTAAATTGGATGCAATAAATTCCCGCTGCAATGTTCGCAGAGTGACGTTTCACTGACAAACAGCTGTTCGCTGGCGGCCATCTTGCTTTTCAAACTAAACAATAGCGCCATCTAGCGCCGATTTAATTTATTATCAAATTAAAAATATTAAGTGGTATACCGTCTGGTATTTAAAACATCGATCAATATTGTTATGATTTTAGGCTCTACTAGTCTCCAAATTAAACACTGGTCTTGGTGGTGCACTGGACGATAATTTCAAATTTGCCAACTGATTTGAAAACTGGAAATTGATTTTAAAAATATTTAAAACAACTCTCACGTAATATTTTTTTACGTTTTTTCTTAGCTGAGATTATGAAGAATGTGATTCTTAGAACAATTTCATTAAAAGGTCGTCTTTGATTCAGATAATAGATAAGCCAAACAAGCCCTGGGGTGACGAAATGTTAACTCTTTATGGCCCGCGTTAGAGAAAATTTGTAAGTAAAGCAACTTTTTCGGGGTGTTTCTCTTCCTCGCATCTCAAAACAAAACTTCGCTCGCTCTAATCTAATCTCTAATCTATCTATAATCTAAGTTGCAAGGATATATTCATTTAAGGCTCTCAGATGTATGCCCACAAACCAACAAGTGTAGTTCGCGCTTACAAATGCTGAATGTGTACTTACAAATAAAATCCAAACCTCAAATGAACATAAGCCCCACAACTTTTGCCGACCTTCCCTGAAACAGGGGTGGCATTGGCAAAGTGAACCATTTTGTACAGTATGGGTGGTCAGCCGCATACCAAGCTCGACAGCTCGTATCTCAAACAACTGGTATGTTGGGGCACTCGTATTTGGAGGTACCACTGTGTCAACGACGTTACCATGTTGAAAGCACCGGTTCCCATAGATCACCGAAGTTAAGCAACATTGGGCGCGGATAGTACTTGGATGGGCTACCGCTCAGGTACACCGCGTGTTGTTGGCATCTTGGACCGGTCCGTAGTCCAGTGGCAACACTTCGGATTCGTAAATGGAAGGTTGTGGATTCGGATCCCGGCAGAGCAAAAAAAAAATACCATTTATATTTCGAATGTGCTCTTCGCTGAGTTGAAAAATTCATAAACCTTTACCAAAGACCGGTCACGTAAAGGTCCTTCCAACCTTACAACAACTGGGTCTTGCTTGAGAATTGGCGCTTTCTACAGCGACGACCGAGCTCGCAGAGGGCTCTTGAGGTGTGATACACACAAAAACAGCGCTCACCAAATAAATCATCCTAATATTATTATTATTATGTGCAACAATAAATGAGAGCATAGAGTTTTAAGATGTTTAAAACCAGTCAGATACAAAGACAAAGAAGTTTTTCCCGCGGCTCGGTGTTCCTAGGTCAACTGTCCAATCATAAGAGAACAGCGAAAAGCATCTGCTTGGTTCTTTGTGGTGTGTTTTTGCCTGGAGCCGGCAGTATAAGGGTTAAATACTTCTTTGTTTTTCTAGCTTGCTACTTATCTTCTAGAAAAGAACAAAAAATGCTTATAACATTTACTTTTTTTTTTAATGGATTAGTGAAGAGGAATGCAATTCACCGACCTTTTCTGCCTGGACAGAAACAGGTATTAATATCATCAATTAATAATTCATTATTGTTAATTTTAATGAATTATTAAATAATAATTACCCAATAACATCTGTTGAACCAGGGTCAAAGTTATGGTCAAATAACCCAGGCGCGGATCGAACCAACGTGATTCTATATTCCAAACACGCTAGAAGATCAGCCCACTTGGCCGTTTGGCCATAACACCGAAAAACTTTTAATGAAACTGCAATTTATTTATTTTTCAAGGTTTATTTTACACAACGTCGATTTACAATGTACTGATTCCTAGCTCTTGGCTTATCAACTTCCCGGCTCAATGTTTTAATCAACTCTGGCCTCTCACACAATTGCGGTCCAAATATATAACGTCTTAACGGACGCCTCTCGCATATTCCAGATCTTTCTTTTGAACTTTCTAGTGAACTTCTCCACACACCTCTGTATTCTAGTTACGCATACCAACAACTATTCCTCTACTATTGTAGTTACACATATCAACAACTACGTGCCTGGGCACATGCACACATTCAAACTCACAGTAAACTACACCAGAGGCGGACACACACACAAGCAAGCCACGCAATCCAAATCCTCTTCGAGAGACTCCCTAGATTTCAGAGACTTTTGGGGTCTATGACACATGTTGTAGTGCCGCATAGGTGTCGTTTACGAGCTTGTTCGTGCGAATGAATGGAATATACAGTCATAATAAAAGGAGAGCCTGTATGAAGAAGATTATGACTCTGGAGGAAATGAAAGAAGTGTGTGAGGACAGAAAGAAATGGCGGATGATATGTGATGTTGGCGGCTTGGGTTTTTTAAATTAGAATTTGTTTTCTGTTAGTTTTTCATGTCCTTACGTGCTATAATTTGTTGATATTAAAAATGTAATTTGTTGTGTTCCATGACTAAAGGTTGGTATGCGGCTGACCAATGTCACCCCTGTTTCAGGGAAGGTCAGCAAAGAGTTGCAGGGTGTATGTTCATTTGAGATTTGGGTTTTTTTATTGTAGGACCACATGCGGCATGTTTAAGTGCGAACATATACCTACGTGTCTGCTTGTGAAAATGCATATAATGTGAATCCCCAAAGTTACAAATCTTTGCAACTTAGATTAGATTAGAACCTTCCATTTACGAGTCCGAAGTGTTGCCACTGGACTATGGACCAGCCGGAGACGTTATATTTGAGACTTTCACTTGAAAACGGTGTCAAAATATAAGATAAAGTTTAGATGTTTGTTTGCTGTAGGGATGGGAGAATCTTGATATATTTTTGATGATCGCGTAACGGTGTCGGTGTATCAGTAACGGTATCAGTATCTAGTATATTGTTTGCAGGAGCAAGTGTTGGTTCCTGACGCGTACACAGAGCTGTCACTCTGTACAGTGCGACCAACAAATAGTGGCGGCTATTTTTGTCACTAAATTTCCTCTGACAGACTCGATACCGACACTCATGATGTTGATGATTTCTTTATAGCGCCGTTTCGTGATGTAGCCACTCCAAGGGCGCTTGTGCAAATAATGCCAGAAATTTTGAGTGCCAGATGCCAGAAAGTGCATTCCGGAACTTTCCATGGTCCTCTAGCTCTCTCACATGATGTGGCAGGTGGTTCCAGGCCAGAGGACGAGCAACTGCAAATGCACGCTCTCCAAACACTGTGTTAACTCTTTTTATAGGTTCTTCAATCCTTGATTTGGCTCCAGTTTCAGCCGAGCGCAGTGTTAGGCTTTTTTTTGCCGAGGGTGACTGCCTGACTGGTTTGATTAAATCAGCGAGATATTTGTATGGAAGTGAAGCATGAACGGTGAATAAAGAGTGTTGTATACATTGAGTTGTATACCCCAAACCTGTCGTTTTTGTTTTTTAGGGCCTGTTGCACCAACCTCCAATCAATATTTGATTGAATTTGGTTAAATATTTCTCGGAAGTGGGTAATAATATGATGGAATTTGAACAGGAAAGATGGTGTACATCAGCTGGTTTATGTATGTGCAATTAAATTTTTTATTTGATAGGAGAAATCCCACTTAATTTTGATTTTTGTCTGATTGGAGTTTGGTGCAACAGGCCCTTAGACTTAATGGTCTTAGTAAAAGAGTGACAGGAATGAAAAAAATGAAAAAAATGAAAAAAATGAAGGGTGTAGATTGATTTTTTATCTAAATTACAAGCAGTCTGTGGGAGTTGGAGCTTCCAGACGTTTCGCTCATGTGCTTCTTCAGCGTAAAAGTGAAGATGATCTTGATGAAACTGTTAAAAAAAATCGATAAAAAATGGCAATAAAGGCACCACAGGTTTAACCCTTCAACTGCGGGTGGCACGCATAGACGTCAAGTGTAAACTTGCATACAGTGCGGCTGTCTATCAGATTATCTTCAACATTTCACTTTCACGCTGAAGAAGCCCATCTCAGACATGAGCGAAACGTCCACGGCAATAGATCCCGGAAAACATATCTCCAGGGCTGGCAGTCTCATCACCACGGTAATTCTTACCTACCGAATATCGGTAATATTTGTATGAAGACTAATCAGCTGTTCACTTGCGGCCATCTTGGATTGACAGGTCTTTATATACAAATATTACCTATATACCAAGTCAATCCAAGATGGCCGCAAGTAAACAGCTGATTAGTTTTCATACAAATATTACCGATATTTGGTAGGTAAGACCGGTCCGTAGCTCAGTGGTAGCACTGCTGACTCTAAATGGGAAGGTTGTGGGTTAAAATCCCGGCGGAGCACAAATAATATATCATTTATATTTTCGAATTTGCTCTGAAAAATTCATAAACCGGTCACCAAAGGTCATCCAGCCTTACAGCAACTGGGTCTTGCTTGAGTATTGGCGTTTTGCAGCGACGACCAAGCTCGTACACATCAGCGGCACTACAACAAGTGTCATAGACCCCTAGAGTCTCTAGAATCTAGGAAATCTAGGAATCTAAAAAAAAGAGTTACCACGTGGTGATGAGACTTCCAGCCCAGCTTAAAATAATTAATAAAAATGTCTGCCAGGCTATTCGCGCCGGGTCTTTCTTCTGATTTCCTTTCCCTCCATCCTCGCCGCCATTTTTGATTGATTGTCCCTCCCTTGCCGTGACGTGGGGGAGAGCGGGGCAGCGAGAAGAAAAATGATCCTCTATGAGAAATACCGACCGGCCGGTGCTCTTTTTTTGCTACGACCGCTCCGGCAGTACAAGGCACCAGGAAGCGGGCAATTAGTACCTGTGCGCACTCGTATTACATCTACTAAGCATTCCTATGCGTCAATCAATTGGAATCTCGAAGAAAGGGGGATGGGCCGGCCCGCAGTCTAGTGGTTAACACTTCTGACTCTCAGGGGCGTGCATCCCATACAGGCACATGCGCCGCCTAATGGGTAGGCAATCTATAATAATCTAAAATCAAAGTTGAAAGAATATATAACCATTTAAAGCTCATATTAAATGTATGCCCACAAACAAACACGTGCAAGTTCGCACTTACAAATGCTGAATGTGTATTTCTGACTCTCAGGGGGGTGTATCCCATACAGGCGCATGCGCCTTATAGGTAGGCAATCTATAATAATCTAAATCTACATAAGTTGTAAGAAAATATAAAAATTCAAAGCTCATATCAAATGCATGGTCACAAACAAACAAGTGTAAGTTCGCGCTTACAAATACTGAATGTGTATTTCTGACTCTCAGGGGGATGTATCCCATACAGGCGCATGCGCCTTATAGGTAGGCAATCTATAATAATCTAAATCTACATAAGTTGTAAGAAAATATAAAAATTCAAAGCTCATATCAAATGCATGGTCACAAACAAACAAGTGTAAGTTCGCGCTTACAAATACTGAATGTGTATTTCTGACTCTCAGGGGGATGTATCCCATACAGGCGCAGGCGCCTTATAGGTAGGCAATCTATAATAATCTAAATCTACATAAGTTGTAAGAAAATATAAAAATTCAAAGCTCATATCAAATGCATGGTCACAAACAAACACGTGTAAGTTCGCGCTTACAAATTCTGAATGTGTACTTACAAATTAAAATCCAAAGCTTAAATGAACATACGCCCTGCAACTTTTGCCGACCTTCCCTGGAACAGAGGTGACATTGGCAGAGTGAATAATTTTTTACAGTATGGGTGGTCAGCGTATATAGTAAAAAAAAACATTTAAGTAAACTTGATATTCAGATCTAAAATTAAAAATTTAAGTTCGTTTGCAGTGATCGTTAGCACTTCAGTTAATTTCTAATCTAAATCTAAGCTGCAAAGATATGTATCATTTGAGATTCATATTAAATGCATTCCCACAAGCAGACATGCATAATTTCGCGCTTACACATGCTGCATGTGGACCTACAATATAAAAACCCCAATCTCAAATGAACATAAGCCCTGCAACTCTTGCCGACCTTCCCTGAAGCAGGGGTGACATTGGCAAAGTGAACCATTTTTTACAGTATGGGTGGTCAGCCGCATACCAACCTATAAGTCAAGGAGTTCATTTATCATGTTCATTATCAGTAATAAGTTCATTTAAACCTTAAAGGAATGGGAAAAAATATTTACTCTGAAATGTACTTGCCTATACCCTATGCATGCGCCTGCTGACTTGTAAATGGAAGGTTTTGGGTTCGAATCCCAGCGGAGCATAAAAAATAAACCATTTATATTTTCAAATATGCACTTCGCTGGCTGAAAAATTCATATACCTTTACCTTTATTGCTAGACTTATAGGTTGGTATGAGGCTGACCACCCATACTATAAAAAATGGTTCACTTTTCCGATGTCACCCCTACTAGAGGGAAGGTAAGCAAAAGTTGCAGGGCTTATGCTGATTTGAGGTTTTGGATTTTAATTTGTAATTGCACATGCAGCTATTATAAATGCAAACTTACACGTGTCTGTTTGTGGGCATGCATTTAATATGTACATTAAATGGTTATATATCTTTGCAACTTAGATTATACTCGTAGATTATCATCTCCTCGGTTTTCCCCTTTCTCACTTACCTAGCAAAATCACAAAATTCCTGTTTAGAACTTCAGCATTCGCAACTTAACGCAACTAAGCTACACATATCGTGTAACTTCTTGCCTGCGTTTCCGTAGGGGTCGCATGTGGCGCTTCGGGACATATTTATTTTTACAGGTAAGGGGGCCGGCCTCACACCAACCTCTTTCAGTTGAAGTGGGGGTTTCCCAGCTCCCGGGGGGGCTGGTTCTCATTTATTGTGAAGGCTGAGTACACCTTTGAGATTGAACCCTTGCTCTCTGCATGGAATGCAAGCATTCTACCAATTGAGCTATCGACCTTTTTACGAGCTTGATCGTCGTCGCTACAAAGCGCCAATTCTCAAACAAGACCCAGTTGCTGTAAGGCTGGATGGACCTTTGGTGACCGGTCATTGGTAAAGATTTTATGAATTTTTCAACCCAGCGAAGAGCAAATTTGAAAATATAAATGGTATATTTTTTGCGCTCCGCCGGGAATCGAACGCACAACCTTCCCATTCAGAGTCCGAAGTGTTAACACTGAACTACGGACTGGTCTAACCATCAGAATGATGAATTCGACTTAGGGGCTGTCCATAAATTACGTCATCGATTTTGGCCGATTTTGGACCCCCCCTTACAATCATCCTATAGTCATTATCTAATGACCCCCCACCCCCCCCTCTTGCTGTAATAATGGATGAGCTTAATAATTAATAATGTTATATTACTTGCATAATATTTTGTATATTTTGTAGAAATTGGTATTTACAAGAACGACGTCACTTTTGGTACTCGTACATCATTTGCCATCATCCGCAGACCAGACTCCCCCCCCCCCTCTTAATGCGAGTGACGTAATATATGGATAGCCCCTTATTCAGCTAGCCAATTGATATCGAATAAAAATCCCCACCTCAGTAAGGCACCCCGGGGTGTATCCGTTAGCCTCCTTCCGAGGAGATCGCTTATTAATACTGCACGGTGCCGCTAAGGGTAGCATTGGCGTAAGGCTGGCTTTAAGAAAACACCTAAGAGCCACTTACAGATATAGCTGTGGAGGGTTCAGGTGAAAAACCACTGAATTTTATATGAACTCTGTACCTGCGAGGTGGGACAGTGATGGACAACATTTTATTAAAAGTATTTTGAGTGTATTGACGCAAAAAAAAAAAACGCAACTAAGCTACACATATAGTGTAACTTCTTGCCGAGTTATCCCCGAAGGGGTCGCATGTGGCGAGTTGAACCTATTTATTTTTACAGGTAAGGGGGCCGGCCTTACGCCAACCACTTCAGTTGAAGTGGAGGTTTCCCAGCTCCCGAGAGTGCTGCGTGTACTCATTTCTTGTGAAGGCTGAGTAAGCCTTGCCGGTATTTTATTTTGGGGTTTGAAATAAACACCGAAACGGGAAATCATTTCTGACACCCTCGGTGGGATTCGAACTCGAGCTTTCGGCATGGAATGCAAGCACTTTACCACCTGAGCTATGGACCGGACATTTTTTAATTAATTTACTTTTCAAAGCCTGGAGGTACTGAAAGAAGTGTGTAAGGACAGAAAGAAATGGTGGTTAATCTGTGATGTTGGCGGCTAGGGTTTTTTTTAATAAGATTTTTTTTTCTGTTAGTTTTTGATGTCCATACATATTATAATTTGTTGTTTTTAAAAATGTAATTTGTTGTGTATGTTCCTTGACTGGTAGGTTGGTATGCGGCTGACCACCCATGCTGTGGAAAATGGTTCACTTTGCCAATATCACCCCTGTTTTCAGGGAAGGTCGGCAAGAGTTGCAAGGTGTAGGTCAATGTGAGATTTGTGTTTTTATATTGTAGGACCAGATGCGGCATGTTTAAGCGCGAACTTGTGCATGTCTGTTTGTGAAAGTGCATATAATGTGAATCTTTAATGTTACATATATTTTGCAACTAAGATTAGATATCAATAGAAAGCCCCAGTCCGTAGTCCAGTGGCAGCACTTCGGACTCGTAAATGGAAGGTTGTGGGTTCGAATCCCGGCGGAGCACAAAAAAATGTATATAGGGAGGTAGCCTTACACAAATCACTTCAGTTGAAGTGAGGATTTTAGGATTTTCCCGCTCCCAAAGGGGCTTGTACTCATTTCTCGTGAAGGCTGATTAAACCTTGCTGGTATTTTAGTTTTGGGTTTGAAATAGACACGCAAATACGCAACTAAGCTACACATATAGTGAACCTTTTTGCCTGCGTTATCCCCGAAGGGGTCGCATGTGGCGATTCAGGACCTATTTATTTTTACGGGTCAGGGGGCTGGCCTCACACCAACCACTTTCAGTTAAAGTGGGGGTTTCCCAGCTCCCGGGGGGGGCTGGTTCTCATTTATTGAGATGACTGAGTAAATCTTGAGATCGAACCCTTGCTCTCGGCATGAAATGCAAGCATTTCAATTTTTTATTTTTTTATTATACTGATACGGCACACTTTTTTGTGCAGGCCCTGAATTTCGCCATCCGTCGAACTCCTTGACAAAACTTAACCCTACACGCTGATTGGCCGGCGTTCGGCAAGACACCGGCCGAGCCGGATTTACTGTTTATTTTTTTTTGTGTTTTAGTGTTTTCCTTGACTTATAGGTTGGTATAAGGCTGACCACCCATACTGTAAAAAATGGTTCACTTTGCCAATGTCACCCCTGTTTCAGGGAAGGTCGGCAAAAATTGTGGGGCTTATGTTCATTTGAGGTTTGGATTTTATTTGTAAGTACACATTCAGCATTTGTAAGCGCGAACTACACTTGTTGGTTTGTGGGCATACATCTGAGAGCTTTAAATGAATATATCCTTGCAACTTAGATTATAGATTATAGTGTTATAAAAAAGGGAATAATTTGTAATTTTTTGTCGGCCTGTTGGCCCGAAGCCTCATTATTTGTCGCCTGGTGGGCAGAGAAACTTGTAACCTGCAACTTGTACCAAAAAGAGAAAAATAAATCCGAAAGTAAAAAAAGCATTCAACCAAGTCTTCCTCATTTTTTTGAAGATAGGGTATCAATACAAATAGTTCAGTACCACTGAAAGTACAGGGTGTACCGATTATGAGTGATCAATTATTTAGCATACCTGCTCCTTTGGGGATCTTTCTATGAAGGCCGTGTGAACCTTGAGCGGTACACTAATATTTTATCGGCTCCGTTCAATGGATACACAGAGAATAAAGATGCCTAATAGGTCTCTCAGCTTTCCGAACAGAGTGAAAGGTTTTGGTTCGTATTTGTATCGAATATTTAGTGAACGATTTGGGGAAATCCCTTCTGAACGCCCTGTCGAGAGTCGTTTGATTGTAATCTAGTAGAATACATCCAAGAATGAGGTTCGAACATTCGAAATATCCTTCTGCTGTATGACGACAAAGTAAATTCCCTATAAACAGGAAATTGACGATAGTTTACAGTATTTAGTCGATACTCGAAGGTCAAAGATGGAACTAACAATTTCATATTTTTAATCAAATATCACTAAGAAATAAACACATTCAGTGTTATTCATTAGATTCCGCCCATACCTGTTTAGTGCGAGATTTTGAGAAACCAATTTAAATCTGTAGCAGCCCGCTACACCGAAATAAATAAAAAGGTGATTCATTAGCGAAATACGTGCATTATTTTTTTTGGTTTACCGAATCCTGCTTAAACAGACTTCCGGTAGCTTTTTCTGTATGAAAAAATACGAAATGCTCGACATTTACGTAGGTATTTAGATGTCTATGAATTTTTTTGAGGTTTTTGTGGGTTTTTGCATGATTTTTGACAACTTTCGGAGACGCTCGGAAGCATTCGGGTAAACGCCCCCTCTCGAACGTTTCTCGACACTCCAGCTGTCAAACTCATGTCGACTGCGACTTCGAATGAACCAAAAATGGAAACAAGTATTTTTCAAAGCATGACTTCATTGTGACTTCAGGTTTTGGCTGTAGGCATCACGAAGAAAATCTCAAAGATGGGCCTTCATACTTCATCTACAAGAAAAGTGTCAGTTTTACAAAATTGGCGACTTGAAAAATAACACGACGCGGCATCTGTCACTTTTTTTCTTGTCACAGTTTTTATATTTGTTTCGTTGCTGCATACCGTAGATTTGTTGTTATCGTGTAAAATTCTAATGTCTTAAAGTTACTGTAATTGCTGAAACTCTTATTTGATTCATAAATCTTTTATTCTGAAAGTTATCTCGTACATTACGATCAGCTGGGGAATGAGGAAGATCGCCGTTTTGCTTATGTCGATCTGGTTTAGAACGAAATAAACCTACTCGGAGGTGGTTTACAAATGTGATCATGTTTTGAAACACGTTTAGTGTTAAACTGAATTATAAAGTTTTTATGAATCACCTTTTTTGTAAATTGAGATTAAATCGAAAAATTAAACCAGATCTCTAAAGAAATCTGGTTTAAAAATTCTAATGAATAACACTGTTAGATGCTGATATTAATTATAGAAAATATTTACTGATTTGAAATAACTTTGAGATATCACTTTAAAAGCTGAACTTCTTGTACATTAAAATGCACTCGGGAATCTTAAATTGGATATCCATCAAACTGAAATGGATTATTTGAATAATTTTTTTTTTTTTTTTTTATTGTTTAAACAAGAATACAACAGCATTGAATATAATTTTGTATACATATATAAGATATTTTTTACAATTCATGTCGCCTATTACTGTATTCTACAAATTAATATTTTAAATTACAAATCATGCCAGGTAAATAAATAAAAAGTAAAGAAAAACAAAAAGAAGCAGCATCCAAAACCAAAAAAAAAAGAAATACACAAATCAAAACAGAATAAAAATAAAAATAAAAAATAAATCTCGTCCTCATGATGGGATAAGGAAAGAAAGGTCAGGAGAAAGGGAAGGGAGTAGAAATAGAATGCGCACACCAAACACGTCAATGATGATTAATAAGCAATAAAAACAAAATAGGAATTGAGAATGATTAAAGAAATTAGAAATGAGATTCAAAAATGAAATTCAAATCCTGCTAGATTCAAAATCCTAAATTACTAAAATGGTTTTGTTTTTACTTAAATATGTTTGTATACTCCTTGAATTATTTCGCAGATTTAACCACGTGAATAAGCATAGATAACTTTGTGTCGTCACCCGGCCGGGTTGCTAGGAAAAAGGCAAGCAAATATTTTGTTATCAGTTGCCAAAGACGGCAATTCCATACAAGACCGACGTTTGCTCGCCGAGAAAAAAGATACCAATTAAAAAATATATAATTACAAATACAAATTCAATAGAACAATTAAAATAAACAAATTCAATAAATATAATTGCCTATATCCAATGCACGCGCCCGTTTAAAGTAAAGGATGAAATATAACCTACAAACTCATACGACAGAAAATGGCCGATGCGTTTGCAATAAATATCGCTAAATGAACGCAATAAAGCGCATATTTGAGCTTTGATAGCGAAAACAATAATTACCATAAACAAGGCAACGCGACAACTGTCAAAAGTTGGCGGGAAAAAAGCAATTCTCGCGCGGAAGGTGGCAGCATTGCGGGCTGGACTGTGTGCACGTCATAAAAATCATATATTATACCTATTCATGATATAGAATCAAGCAAGATTCTTGGTTGATTTCTTTTGAATAAAATAAAATAAAACTCCACCGGGATTCGAACCCACAACCTTCCATTTACGAGTGCGAAGCGCTACCTTTAGACATTTATATTTTCAAATATGCTCTTCGCTGGGTTGAAAAATTCATAAAACCTTTACCAAAGACCGGTCACTTAAAGTCCATCCAACCATTGCACCAACTGGATCTTCCTTGAGTATTGGCGCTTTGTAGCGACGACCAAGCTCGTAAACAACACCTCTGCGGCAGTACAACAGGTGACATAGACCTTTAGAGTCTCTGACATCTAGGGAGTCCCCCGCACAGGATTTCTTTAAAAAAAACTGGTCATTATTTCCTGTGGTGTAACACCTAGCCCCGTCTGCCAATGCTAGGATAGTGGATATTTGGCGCAGTGCCTGCCAAGAGCATCGAGTGCCAAATAGATATCATCTGTGCCCCTGGCTGCAGCATATTACTGAAGATTGTGACCGCAAAATACACCATTACAACTCATAATTGTCACCTTTTATCTTCTCCAAAATGTAAATACACTTTGGGGTCAGTTGTTTCATCTAATATTAGCCAAAGCTAAAAATGCAAACCGTTGTTTTATTGGTGACATAGGGAACGAATGAAATATCCAGAGTCATAATAAAAGGATAGCTTGTGTGAAGACGGTTATGACTCTGGATGAAATGAAAGAAGAATGTAAGGACAAAAAGAAATGGCGGTTATGTGTAATGTTGGCGGCTAGGGCTAGGGTTTTTAATTTAGAATTTTGTATTCTGTATTTGTTTTGATGTTTTCACATATTATTATTTGCTGATTTAAAAAAATGTAATTTGTTATGGATGTTCCTAAACTTATAGGTTGGTATGGGGCTGACCACCCATGCCTTAGAAAACGGTTCACTTTGCCAATGTAACCCCTGTTTCAGGGAAGGTCGGCAAGAGTTGCGGGGTGTATGTTCATTTGAGATTTATGTTTTTTTTGTTGTAGGTTCACATGCGGCACGTGCAAGCGCGAACTTATACGTGTCTGCTTGTGAAAATACATATAATGTGCATCCCCAATGTTATATATCTTTGCGACTTAGATTAGATTAGATTAGAGATATTAACTAATCAACTATTCACCTCTGTTTCAGGGAAGGTCGGCAAGAGTTGCAGGGCTTATGTTCATTTGAGATTGGGTTTTTTATATTGTAGGTCCACATGCGGCATGTGTGAGCGCGAAATTATATGTGTCGGCTTGTAAAAATTAATATAATGTGCACCCCCAATGTTGCATATTTTTGCAACTTAGATTAGATTAGATTAGATTAGAGGTATCGACTTATCAACTATTCTAAATAGCTTATATACAATATACACAATCCATGTCAGAACCACCTAGCTCAAACAAGCCAGTAGTGTTGTGCTTGCGTCAGTGTTGCAACATCGTAAAACAAAATGTTTTCTTTCGCGTCCCTCAGCGTGGCAACATTGTCATGTTTATACTCTATGGTGTTCACTGGCCGCCTTTAAAAATAACAACCCCATCTGGGCAAACAAGAAAGTGGCTGGTTTTACGAATTTCGTCGGCGATTCAGTGGTTAAGACATCAACTCACCTAAACCCTGTCTCTAGTATTCTTCTTTTGATACTATGCTAACGCTAAACGCTACTACACATATAGGTAGTGTTATTATTATCAATTTATGACAGTTGCAAAGGCGCTTGTCCATATGATTGGACGAAGAGGTGAGTCTTGAGACGTCTTTTAAACAGTCTCTCCATATCCAGTTCCCTCAGTGAGGCGGGAATAGCATTCCAAGTCATTGGAGCGGCCGCCTTGAATGCCCTGTCTCCTAAAACAGTGCGGGGTCTTCTTGCAGGGATGTCCAGGCAGCTGCTTCTTGATGCAGCTGACCTCAGTGGTACGTAGTTGCTGGAGACACCAACTCCATCAGGTTCCCCGGAGCACTCGCACGCAGTGCTTTACAGTGTTGTTACGAACTATGAGTTTGTGTGTGCATGTACCTAGGCACGTAGCTTGCTGATGTGCGTAACTGGAATAGTGTCGAACAGCTATAGTTGACTGCTCTGGTATTAATCCATTATAGGAGTAATAGTACGTGAGCCTAAGTACGCTGTTTGGTGTGTGTGTGTCATGTGTGTGTGTGTGTGTGTATGTTGAAGAATTCACTATAGAAACATCTGGAATACACGAGAAACGTCCATGTAAGCTTTATAAATATGAGCCGCAATTGTGCGGAGGGGCAGGTCGCTTGAAACATTGTGACGCGAAGTCGATATAAGCAGAGCAAGAAAAGTAGACAGTGCATTGTAAACAAATATTGTCTTGCTTGAGTATTGACGCTTTGTAGCGACGACCAAGCTCGTAAGCACCTCTGCGGCACTACAAAAGTGTCATAGACCCCTAGAGACTATGAAATCTAGGGATTCTCCCGCACAGGATATAATAAAAAAGATAAAGAGTTTCAGGGCTTGTGTTCATCCGTGATTTGGGTTTTTATTTTGAAAGTACCTACACAAGCGGCGTAAAAATGCAAGCTTAAGTCAGTCATTCTTGTACAGGGCTGCCATCCTTAGCAACCAATAACAAAATATTTGTAAGCCGTTTCTCTGGCATCCCGACCGGGCGACGACACAATATTGTCTATGCCAATTCATTATCGTATGTTGTGATTGTTTTACGCCTACTTTAGACTATGCGATGATTATTTGTCAGTTTGTCTATGCCCCACTGCAGGTGAACTAGGTTTGTAGGTCAAGAAGCGGGTAGCGGGGGGAGGGGGTGCGGTGCTGCCAGCCAACTGCGAAAAATATTCCCCACATCTGGGAAAATTCCATTTAGATTTATATATTTCTTTTTTAAATATACATATTATTATTTGATTTGTAAAAATATAATTTGCAGTGTATGTTCCTTGAATTATATGTTGGTATACGGCTGACCACCTTTGCTGTAGAAAACGGTTCACTTTGCCAATGTCACTCCTGTTTCAGGGAAGGTCGGAAAGAGTTGCAGCGTGTATGTTCATTTAAGATTTGTTTGTTTTAATTGTTAGTACACATGCAGCATTTGTAAGTGCGAACTAACACGCGTCTGTTTGTGGACATGCATTTACCTATACGTAATATGAATTTTAAATATCTTTGCAACTTAGAATATTTTATTTATATTTTTATTTTATTTTAATAGGACAACAAACAGCGTTACATAAGAAATATAATAGTAGCAATTACAAAAAAAAACATGGCCAATTATATGTTGCCACGGATATCAAATTTAGGAAGTTGGAAATAATTACAAGATGTTAATTACAAGTAACTAATTACAATATATATTTAATAATAAATATAACAATAGGGTATACTTAATGTAGACAATTAAAAATTTAAATGTCGACCTATTAAGTGAAACCAATATTGTTACTATAATAAAATTATAATAACTATTTTTAAATCGAAATACTAAAAAAACAAATACCTATACGGGCATTTTGATATTTTTGCACATGGCAACTCCAGCGGTATTTCGCCATGTTGGCTGCACTGCTCCCCCCTCCCCATCCTCCCTCCACACTACTACACCCGTCTCCCTCTAATCCCATACCTCCGTCCCTCTCTACCGGCCGACGTCTCGACACACCCCCCCATACAGCAATCCACACAATTATTATTTTACAGAATACCCCAACGCAGAGAACCCTACACCTTTCTGCTATCGAGAGACTGTTTAACCAATTGAATTACATTTGACTCGTTCAGTATCATATGCGGCAATCAAAGACTTTCTCGATTTCTAAACATTATGTCCTTAAAACACCATTACATATGAAATTGGCGTTTTGATCTCAAATAATTATCTCCTCTTTGGTTCAGAATTCCAAATTCAAATTTATACATAATATTATTTACTCATGTATTTATGTTTCGAAAATTGTAATTCATCTGTGCGTTCATAAATTGTATTTTTTCTTTGCGTCACTCATTTTATAAAATGGAAAACTTGAAATATCGCGTTATTTACGAGTACGAGTTCCACCGTGGCACCAGTGCTGCAGAAACGGCTCGAAGGATTAATGATGCGTATGGCGACGGTTTCGCAAAAAAAAAAACACAGTGCGTTTTTGGTTCCAACGTTTTCGTTCTGGAAATTTCAACCTGCAGAACAAGCCTTCAAGCATTTTTTTCGAAATTAGGATAACTTCTTGCAAGGGAAAAAATTCAACTCCGATGGGGCAGTCCAAACCGCCTTCAGAGATTTTATTGATCTACGTCCGAATGTTTTTTTTAGTAAAGGGATCAATGAACTACCTATGAGATGGCAAAAGTGCATAGATAGCAATGGTACATACTTTGATTAAAGAAATAATATTATATTATATTATATTTAAAAAAAAGACTTTATGTTCCTCCCATACAAAACGCCAATTTCTTATGTATGGACATAATATATAGTGGCTAGGTGCCTAATCTTATGTCCATCAGAGGTATTTTCACATGCGCAATATTTGTATGTGTACTGGAGCAATGTGTCTTATGAAAACTGGAAATTATTTTACAACAATTCTCACAATAACGTGTCTTATGTTTTTTGCTTAGTTCAGATTGTGCAGAATGTAATTCTTCAGGCAATTTCATTGAAAGGCTATCGTCGAACCAAATGGTTGTTATGTAAGCCAAACAAGCACTGGAGTACGAGATCTAATATTATGCAACTAAGCTACACGTATAGTGTAACTTCTTGCCAGCGTTATCCCTGAAGGGGTCGAATGTAACGATTCGGTACCTATTTATTTTTATAGGTAAGGGGGCCGGCCTCACACCGACCAGTTTCAGCTGAAGTGGGGGTTTCCCAGCTTCCGGAGGGGCTGGTTCTCATGTGAAGGCCGAGTACACCATCCCGGTATTTTTTGGGTTTGAAATAGACACCGAAACGGGAAATCATTTTTGACACCCTCGGTGGGGATCAAACCTTTGCTCTCGACATGGAATGCAAGCATTCTACCAACTAAACTATCGAGCGGACTTTTTACGATCTTGGTCGTCGCTACAAAGCGCCAATTCTCAAGCAAGACCCAGATGCTGTAAAGCTATGTATATGGACCTTTTGATAACCGGTCTTTGGTAAAGGTTTATAAAATTTTCAACCTAGCGAAGAGCATATTTGAAAATATAAATGGTGTACCTATTTGTTGTGCTCCGCCGGGATTCGAACCCACAACCTTCCATTTACGAGTCCGGAGTGTTGCCACTGGACTACAGGCCGGTCATGTGAAAGGCAGAAAAGTAATTTGAAATCACAATGGCAACTGACAGAATGTGATATTTCGCCATTTTAATCCCGGTTTGCCGTGACGGGCAACATTCTAATCTCCATTTTGCCGCCCTGTGTGCCCTGTAATAATAATTGTCGGTATAAATTCACGCTGCTGCCAACATTGGGGACGGCGGGCACGTTTTGCCTACAAGGGCCGCATCAGGAATTCGGCAACGAGGTGATAAAAACCTAATAAAATATCGGAAGGGTTATCGCCCCCTGGTCAAGACGTGCGGCCCTGGAGAAGGACCCTCACCATAGGGTTGTGTGGAAATTAATATCACGTTAAAAAATCAGTCCCTTCATCAATAAAAGTTTACAGAAAAATCGTCATTTGGAGCTTCGTTTAGACCAGGGGTGTCCAACTCAAAATCGTGGCAGGCCGGATTTAGTACTTTTGTAATCGTGGCGGGCTAGACTTTTTTGTTGTTTTACTTTTGTCCGTAATAATTCTGGCACGCTATTTCGAGAATTTATTTTGACCATAAAAATTCTGTCGACGGCGGGGGGGGGAAGGTAGGCGCACACTATAATCTATCTATATTCATTCAAAGCTCTCAGATGTATGCCCACAAACAAACAGGTGTAGTTCGCGCTTACAAATGCTGATTGTGTACTTACAAATAAAATCCAAACCTCAAATGAACATAAGCCCTGCAACTCTTGCCGACATTCCCTGAAACAGGGGTGACATTGGCAAAGTGAACCATTTTTTACAGTATGGGTGGTCAGCCTCATACCAATCTATAAGCCTAGGAATACGAGTGATAAATAACATTTAAGTATAAAAAAAAAAAAAAAAACCTTTAAATAAATCTATACAAAAAAAGGCGAAAATTTATTATGCAAAAAATTGTAGCAAACTCATAAACCAACATTACAAATCAGCATTGCAGATTAGCCGCCACTTCTTCCTGTCCTTGCATACTCCTTTCATTTCATCCAGAGTCATAACCTTTTTCATACAAGCTCTTCTTTTATTATGACTCTGGATATCCCATTCACTCGCTATTTCGAAAATTTGGTCCATCCATACCTTTCTCGGTCTTCCTCTTCCACGACATCCATCAATTCTTGCAGCATACACTTTCTTCGTCAGTCTTTCCTCATTCATTCTCTCCAAATGTCGAACAATCACAATTTCGAAAAATCATTTTAAAAACCGCTACCTTAAAAGATGAAAAACATATTGCGCAATAACTAGATGTCGTCGCGGGCCGGATGACAGGCTTGCGCGGGCCATATGTTGGACAAGCCTGGTTTAGACTTATCTAATCTAATCTAAGCAATTTGTAAAAATCTTCTTGCCGCGTTATCTCCTGATATGTAGGTACCTGATACTTTGTATCCGAATCGGGAAGTTTCACAATATTTTTTCTTGTCAATTCAAATTCCTTTTTATTCGCTTAGGGGCCGTCCATAAATTACGTCATCGATTTTGGCCGATTTTCGACCCCCCCCCCCCCCCTTACCATCATCCTATAGTCATTATCTAAAGACCCCCCCCCCTCTTGATGTAATAATGGATGAGCTTAATAATTAATAATGCTATACTACTTACATACTATTTTGTATATTTTGTAGAAATTGGTATTTACAAGAACGACGTCACTTTTGGTACTCGTACATCATTTTCCATCATCCGCAGACCAGACTCCCCCTCCTTTAATGCGAATGACGTAATATATGGACATCCCCTTATCACAAACCTCCTTGAATTTTAGTTTTATTTGTGTTTTTAACAAAGTTATTTAAGTTAAAAAAAGAAGTTTGAATTTACGCGCCAAAACGCTCTTAGAGTTGAATTTTCATATGTGACGTCATTTTCTTTATTCATCTTATAGCCATCGCAATACTTGCAGCGTTGTGGATACAAGGAAATGACGTCACGGGGGCTACGAATTCCGTTGACGGATCGCATATCCGTTTCTAAACCGGTCAAAATTTTTGAAAGTTCTTTTTCAAATGTAAAATCATACGGGGCTATTCTTAAACATTTTAGTCGGTTGAGCCCACGCTTTGACAAACTAATGCACGGTCATTCTCAACTACGGAATTTTGTAATATTTGTATGAAGACAAATCAGGTGTTCACTTGCGGCCATCTTGGATTTACAGGCCTTCATACAAATGCATCATTAGTTTGTCAAAGTGAGGGCTCAACGCACGACTAAAATGTCTAAGAATAGCACCGTTGATACCTATAGGCTAATAGATATATTTTCTGCTGCCCATCTCTACGGCTGGGGTTGCCAAAGCGTTGAACTATAATTTACGGCGTCCCTTAACCTTGCGCACTCTTTATTCCCATTGTTACTCTACCCTACAAATTAATACAAACGGGATTCAAATCAGTATGGCAACACTAATTGAAGACGAATCAATATAAAATACATAGATCCAATATCCAGAGTCATAATAAAAGGAGAGCTTGTACAAGGAAGGTTACGGCTCTGGATGAAATGAAAGAAGTATGTAAGAACAGAAATAAATGGCGATTGATCTGTAATGTTGGCGGCTAATTTTTAAATTAAAATTTGTAATTGTTTTGATATTAATATTGATCATTATTTGTGAAGGTTAGTATGCAGCTGACCAGCCATGTTGTAGAAAATGGTTCACTTTGTCAGTGTCACCCCTGATTCAGGGAAGGTCGGCAAGAGTCGCAGGGTGTATGCTCATTAGAGATTTGGGTTTTTTGTCGTAGGTTCACATGCGGAATGTGCAAGCGCGAACTTATACGTGTCTGCTTGTGAGAATACATACAGTATGAATCTCGAATGTTACATATTATGTCTGCAACTTAGATTAGATGACGTACGTCTGTTTATTCCCATAGTAACGCACGTGCCACGAAACACGATAATAGGTAAACAACGAAAAATGAGACATAAGGTCGCTAGGATGGTCAAGGGAATAAGGCGTTAGAGCTCGAATTTGCGTTATTGACACTAACGCCGGTTCGAACCCCGCCTTCGTCATGTCATATCGACCATAACGCACGCTTGATAATAAAGAGCAATAACTCAAAAATTGGAAAAATCGAGATTTTGTAATAAAACGCAAGAGCAATGCAAGAAGAATAGGTAGAATGCGACAGCCGTTCAATTTGGACGAATATGACCGAGATAAAACATCGGCCGCCTTTTTCATCCCATACAAGTTGTACTGGTTGTCTGAACTTTAAACCTGATTTCCCAACATTCTTATTTTTTGAGTTATTGCTCTTTATGATTAAGCGTGCGATAGCTTCGACCTCGGTTCAACAGATTTGATTGGGCAATTATTAATTAATAATTCATGAAAAATATAAAAATAATGAATTATTACTTGATAATCTTGATACCCGTTTCTGTCCTGGCAAAATAGGTAGGTGAATTGCATTCTATCTATAATAATCTATAATCTAAGCTGCAAAGATATGTTAACAATTAAGGCTCATATTAAATGCATACCCACAGACAGGCACATGTAGGTTCGCGCCTACACATTCTGCATGTGTGCATACAAATAAGCAAAACCTCACATGAACATAAACCTTGCAACTCCTGCCGCCGTTCCCTGAACCGGGGTGGCATTGGCAAAAGTGAACCGATTTTTACAGCACGCGGGTGGTCAGCGTCATACCAACCTATCAGTCAAGGACCTCACAGTCATTCCTCTTCACAAATCTATTTACAAAGAAAAAAACAGGATATGAACATACGTGAAAAAAAACATAAACATGACGGTTGCCTGGAAACTGATTACAACAAGACCTCGTTCGTACGAAGATGTCGCTCTAGAGCGCATTCTTTTTGGCACACCAAACGGATCTGATGCTCTATCTATTTCCTCTACATATATTGATCAGTAGTCATGTGTACGTCAAAAAGAGACATATGATAAAACAATTTTTGTATGTCAGTCCTCGTTGACGGTTGCCTGGGAACTGTTTACAACAGTACTTTGTTGACACCCTTTTATACATTTATAGAAACCTTTTCTCCCTCATAATTTTAGTTAATTTTAGTCGACTTGAATAAAATAAAATAAAAAATCAAAAAACTTACATAGCGTGGTGCGTTATCAGTCTTAATTTTCTTTCTTTTTGTTTTTGCAAATACCTGAAACAAAAATACATTGTTGTTATTAATTTGTAACTTTCCTTTGCATTAATATATCGTCACGTAACTAAGCTACACATTTAGTGTAGCTTCTTGCCGCGTTATTCTCGAAGGATTTCGCATGTGGCGAGTGGAACTTTTTCATTTTAAAGGTAAGGTATGGTACGTTAACCACTTTAGTTGAAGTGGGGGTTTTCTCTGACTCCTGATGGGGCTGTTTCTCATTTCTTGTGAAGGCTGAGTAAACTTTGAGATCGAACCTCAGTGGTAACACTTCGGACTCTGAATGGAAGGTTGTGGGTTCGAATCCCGGTGGAGCACAAAAAATATACTATTAATATTTTCAAATTTGCTCTTCGTTGGGTTGAAAAATTCATAAACCTTTACCAATGAACGGTCACCAAAAGTCCATCCAGCCTTACAGCAACTGGGTCTTGCTTGAGAATTGGCGCTTTGTAGCAACGACGACCAAGCTCGTAAAGAGGTCGATAGCTCAATTGGTAGAATGCTTGCATTCCATGCCGAGAGCAAGGGTTCGATTTCAAGGTTGACTCAGCCTTCATAAGAAATGAGAACCAGCCCCCACAGGAGCTGGGAAACCCCCACTTCATCTGAAAGTGATTGGTGAGAGGCCGGCCCCCTTACCCGTAAAAATAAATAGGTCTCGAATCGTCAAATGTGACCCCTTCGGGGATTTATAGGTACCTTGACCAAAGATAGGCCACCAAAGGTCCATCTAGCCAGCAACTGTGTCTTGCTTGTGTACTTACGGGGCTATTCTTAGACATTTTAGTCGTCGGTTGAGCCCACGCTTTGAGAAACTAATGATGCATTTGTATAAAGACTCTCAATCTAAGATGGCCGCAAGTGAACAGATGATTTGTCTTCATACAAATATTACCAAAATTCGGTAGGTAAGAATGACCGTGCTGATGAAACTTCCAGCTCAGGCACCATTAGTTTGTCAAAGCGTGGGCTCAACCGACGACTAAAATGTCTAAGAATAGCCCCGTTGGTGTTTTAAATAACGAGCTCGCAGGGGGCTCTTGAGGTGTAATCTAGCATCCTAATATTTACTTATTTTACAAGTAACTCATCGGTTGAAATAAAGTTCACCGAAAATGTGTAGTTAACTTCATACCAGCGTATAATTCAAAAACTATAACTACAGTAGACTTTAAACGTCAATATTTTCGTTCAACTTACATTAAGTAGGTATAGATAATAAACATTAAGGTACGACCTGTCTACCTATAAGTTGAATATAAGTACACGCGCAACTTAGATTACAGCTGTTATTTTGCGTAAATGACCCATAAAAGCGAAATCTACAACCGCCAACACTGAAACCGTGTTGAGATAGGGTAGATCGATAAACTGGTTTTATACTCTAAAAAAACACATAAAACCCCATTTAAATCGTGCGTTTCATCGACAATCTAAATAAAAACATGCTGTTTCGTTGATTTCTACTGAGAAAGCGTTAATTTTCTGAGAAAAATTGACAATTTCCTTGGTGAAATTCTTGCGAGGCAACATAACCTACAAATGTATGGGGATTTATTTTATTCCGAACAGCCGGACGAGTCCATTCACTTTCACAGAGAGTACGTCTGTCTCGCTCTAGCGGTATAGCTGCGTCTCACTCGCACCTACTGGCTAAAAATTCCTGAAAAGTATTCCAGAATAAAAAGGATGGTAATTGTTTTATTTTCTTAATTTCATTTTTTTTGTTGATTTTAAAAATGTAATTTGTTGTGTATGCTCCTTAACTTATAGGTTGGTATGCGGATGACCACCCGTTCTGTAGAAAATGGTTCACTTTGCCAATGTCCCCCCTGTTTCAGGGAAGGTCGGCAAAAGTTGAAGGGCTTATGTTCATTTGAGGTTTGGTTGTAATTTGTAAATAGGTACACATTCAGCATTTGTAAGCTCGAACTTACACCTGTCTGTTTGTGGGCATGTAGAAAATGGTTCACTTTGCCAATGTCCCCCCTGTTTCAGGGGAGGTCGGCAAAAGTTGCAGGGCTTATGTTCATTTGAGGTTTGTTTTTAATTTGTATGTAGGTACAAATTCAGCATTTGTAAGCTCGAACTTACACATGTCTGTTTGTGGGCATGTAGAAAATGGTTCACTTTTCCAGTGTCACCCCTGTTTCAGGGAAGGTCAGCAAAAGTTGCAGGGCTTATGTTCATCAGAGGTTTGGTTTTAATTTGTAAGTACACATTCTGCATTTAGAAGCTCGAACTAACACGTGTCTGTTTGTGGGCATGCATTTGATATGAGTTTTGAATTTTTTTAAAGTTAAAATATGTTTGCAACTTAGATTATAGAAAACACTTACCACCCTTCTAAGAAACATAAGTGACATTGGCAATAGTAAGTAAAAAATCTTGTAGTCACATAATGAGTCGACAATTTAAAATGATTATATTATTTTGTTTTGTTTGCTTTTGTATTTACATAAAAAAAATGCTGATTCACCTGCAAACATATAATATGAACCTTTTTATCTCAATGAATAACGAATTTAAGTCGTTTTTCCTGTAAACCAAATACTTTTCATGGATTTGCAACGCAACTAAGCTACACATATAGTGTAACTACTAACTTCTTGCCTGCGTTAGTCCCGAAGGGGTCGCATGTGGCGTTTCGAGACATATTTATTTTTACGGGTAAGAGTGCCGGCCTGACACTAACTACTCTCAGTTGAAGTGGGGGTTTCCCAGCTCCTGAAAGGGCTGGTTCTCATTTCTTGTGAAGGCTGAGTAAAACTTGCCGGTATTGGGGATTAAAATTAACACCGAAACGGAAATCATTTCTGACATCCTCGTTGGAGATCGAACTCTTGCTCTCAGTTAAGAATGCAAGCATTCTAACAACTGAGCTATCGACCGCAATTCACTCATCTAATCTTATCTAATCTAATCTAAGTTGCAAAGATATGTAACATTAAGGATTCATATTATATGTATTCTCACAAGCAGACACGTATAAGTTCGCGCTGGCACATGCCGCATGTGAACCTACGACATAAAAATCCAAATCTCAAATCAACAAACACCCTGCGGCTCTTGCCGACCTTCCCTGAAACAGGGGTGACACTGGCAAAGTGAACCATTTTCTACAGCAAGGGTGGACAGCCACATATCAACCTATAAGTCAAGGAACATGTACAACAAGTTACATTTTTTTAATTACAAATAATAATATGTCCCGGTCCGTAGCTCAGTGGTAACACTGCGGACTCTGAATGGGAAAGTTGAGGGTTTAATTCCCGGCGGAGCACAAAAAATATTCAATTTATATATCTTCAAATTTGCTCTTCGCCGGGTTGAAAAATTCATAAAACCTTTACCAATGACCGGTCACCAAAGGTCCATCCAGCCTTACAGCAACTGGGTCTTGCTTGAGAATTAGCGCTTTGTAGCGACGACGATCAAGCTCGTAAAAAAGTCGATAGCTCAATTGGTAGAATGCTTGCATTCAATGCCGAGAGCAAGGGTTCGATCTCAAAGGTTTAATCAGCCTTCACAAGAAATGAGAACCAGCCCCCCCGGGAGCTGGGAAACCACCACTTTAACTGAAAGTGGTTGGTGTGAGGCCGGCCCCCTTACCTGTAAAAATAAATAGGTCCCGAAGCGCCACATGCGACCCCTTCGGGGATAACGCAGGCAAGAAGTAACACCATATGTGTAGCTTAGTTGCGTTTTTTACCAATAAACATCAAAACAAATACAAATCCAAAATTCCTATTTAAAACTAAATTCATTTAAAAAATCATGAAAAAGAATATCTCTTGAATGCGAGAGAATTTCGACATCATTTGCATCTCAGATTATAGTTCCTTAACTTATAGTCGTGTATGTGGCTGACCACCCATACTGTAGAAAATGGTTCACTTTGACAATGTAACCCCTGTTTCAGGGAAGGTCGGCAAGAGTTGCAGGGTGTATGTTCGTTTGAGCTTTGGGTTTTAATGTTGTACGTTCGCAAGCGGCGTGTACAAGCGCGAACTTATACGTGTTTGCTTGTGAGAATGCATATTATAATGTGAATCTCCAATGTTACACATTTTTGTCAACAATGATATCTAACATGTTGAAAGCACCGGTTCTCATCAGATCACCGAAGTTAAGCAACATTGAGCGCGGATGCTACCTGGATGGGTGACCGCTCAGGTACACCGCGAGTTGTTGGCATTTCTTGGACCGGTCCGTAGTCCAGTGGCTACACTCCAGGCTCGTAAATAGAAGGTTGTAGATTCGAATCCCGGCGGAGCACAAAAAATATACCATTTATATTTGCTCTTCGCTAGGTTGAAAAATTCATACTTAAACCTTTACCAAAGACCGGTCACTGAAAGGTCCATCCAACCTTACAGCAACTGGGTCTTGCTTGACAATTGGCGCTTTCTACAGCGACGACCAAGCTCGCAGAGGGCTCTTGAGTTGTGATACACACAAAAACAGCGCTTACCAAATAAACCATCCTAATAGTATTATTATTTGATTAGATAAATTGGGGAATTTCGCTGTTATTTGCAGCTCAGATTTAAGTCTCGAATCTGTAACTCCGCTATATTTCAGTTTGTATACACGCTTGTATGTTCCACCACTCTACGCTCACTTCACTCCATTGAGCCTATTCCGCACGCATGCGCCGTAAAGTTCATCTGTGCATTCCTCTCTTTCACGCAAAACCCGCCGTCTCTGTCACTCCTCGCGAGGACTTTACGGCGGTATAACGTTTCTTGAAGAGGAAATCAAAATGTGTAAAAAATATACAAATTAAGCCTTTGAGTTGAACACATTTCGCTGCCTTAGTTCTTGTTTATCGTATACGCCATTGAGAAAATTTTACATGAGCAATGTTTGCATGTGTACTGGACCAATGTGTCTTATGAAAACAAGAAATTTATTTAAAAAAGATTCAAAAGAACTCTCACATTATCGAGTTTTACGGTTTTTCTTAGCTCAGATTGTGTAGAATTTGATTCATGAAACAACTGCATGAAAAAGTCATATTTGACATGATTGGCGTATACGGTAAACAAGCGATTTGTGTCGTCTATTGTAAAAGTTGTCTATCTCTATATTTTTACAATGCATGTTTTTTTCGCTGAATGGTATCACTTTTAGTTATATCTATCATTATAAAAGTGAAGCGACTCCTATAATTAATAATATTAGGATGATTTATTTGGTGAACGCTGTTTTTGTGTGTATCACACCTCAAGCGCCCTCTGCGAGCTTGGGCGTCGCTGTAGACAGCGCCAATTCTCAAGTAAGACCCAGTTGCTGTAAGGTTGGATGGACCTTTCAGTGACTGGTCTTTGGTAAAGGTTTATGAATTTTTCAACCCAGCGAAGAGCAGATTTGGAAATATACTTGGTATATTTTTGTGCTCCACCGGGATTCGAATTCACAACCTTCCATTTACGAGTCGAGAGAAATGCCAACAACATGCGGTGTACCTAGCGGTCACCCATCCAAGTAGCATCCGCGCCCCATATTGCTTAACTTCGGTGATCTGATGAGAACCGGTGCTTTCAACATGGTATCGTCGTTGACGATGAATAATTGTATTAAACAATAAAAAATAGAAAACATTGAATCTATAATAATTATCTATAATCTAAGTTGCAAGGATATATTCATTTAAAGCTCTCAAATGTATGCCCACAACTTTTGCCGACCTTCCCTGACACAGGGGTGACATTGGCAAAGTGAACCATTTTTTTACAGTATAGCTGGTCAGCCTCATACCAATCTATAAGTCAAGGAATACAAATAAAAAATAACATTTAAGTATAAAAAAAGAACAAAACCTTAAAAAGAAATCCACACAAAAAAAGTCAATAATTTCCTATACAAAAATGTAGCAAATTAATAAACCAACATTACAAATCTACATTGCAGATTAGCCGCCACTTCTTCCTGTCCTTGCATACTTCTTTCATATCATGCAGAGTCATAACCTTGAATGAATGCATATTTTTTTTTTCCTTCACTTTAATTCGCCAGAAGCTCGTCATCAGCTCATAATTCAGTTTCAAGGAGATCTAATCTAATCTAATCTAATCTAAGTTGCAAAGATATGTTACATTGGAGATTCACATTACATGCATTCTCACAACCAGACACGTACAAGTTCGCGCTTGCACATGCCTCATGTGAACCTACAACATAATTCACGATACAAGATAATTCACTTTTACAATCAACGGCACGTTTAACATAGATAATAAAGTTGTGGCATTTCCCGTAGCAACCCGGCCGCGTGGCGTCACAATTTTGTTTATAAAAATTCACTTGCGTATTCCATAATCAGCAACTTGACTAATAGGTTGGTATGACTAGTCCGGTCGATAGCTCAGTTGGTAGAGTGCTCGCATTCTACCCCGTGAGCTCGGGTTCGAATCCCACCGAGGAGGGTGTCAGAAATGATTTCCTATTTCGGTGTTTATTTCAAACCCCATAATAAAATTACCGGCAAGGTTTACTCAGCCTTCACAAGAAATGAGTACCAGCCCCTTCGGGAGCTGGGAAAACCCCCACTTCAACTGAAGTGGTTGGCATAAGGCCGGCCCCCTTACCTGTAAAAATAAATAGGCTCAACTCGCCACATGCGACCCCTTCGGGGATAACGCGGCAAGAAGTTACACTATATGTGTAGCTTAGTTGCGTTTTGCGTTGCGTATGAGGCTGATCCCCATGCAGTGAAAACTTGGTTGACTTTTGCCAACGCCACGTCGTTTCACAGTAAGTGGCAAAAGTTGCAATGTAAAAACATTGCAAATAAACCTAACCTCACATGAACAAAAGTTCATGTGAGGTTAGGTTTATTTTGTAAGTACACACACAGCATGTGTAAATAAAAACTTACACGTGCCTGTTAGTGGGCGCACATTTAATGTCAATATTATCTTTGCAACAATCTTAAATATAGAACAAAAATAATAAAAATGAAACTTTCATTTTGTCGCTATAATATTTTGATAAAAAAAAACTAGTAGGTACGGTATGTAGGTATATTCTTTCATGGCTAGATGTGCTATAAGTATAAACTATAAAACATATTTTCAATATCTTAAGTTGTCAACATTGATTTAAGTTCAACATGTGACACACTTCACATTGTTCCATTTTCAAAATGATTTGACACAAACGAGAATAGACGACAAAACTTTTATTGAAGATGGCGGAAATAGGATTGGGAGAAAATTAAGATCGGTGATTTTTCGTAAACAAGATTAGAAGGGAAATCAAATATACAGGATATCATTAAACGCCTCTCTGAAATGAGATCTGCACATTTCAAAACAACAAAATGCTGTGACGCCTCACGGCCGGTTGCTAGGGCAAAAAAAAAAAATTGGATGATTTATTTGGTGAGCGCTTTTTTTTGTGTGTATCACACCTCAAGAGCCCTCTGCGAGCTTGGTCGTCGCTGTAGAAAGCGCCAATTCTCAAGTAAGACCCAGTTGTTGTAAGGCTGGATGGACCTTTAGTGACCGTATATGAATTTATCATCCAGCGAAGGCAAGGCGAGGACAACGCAGGCTAGAAATTACACTATATGTATGGTTTAGTTGCAGTTTCAGTCGCACCTAATCTATAATCGGGTCAGAACATTTCTGGATTTGAAACTTTTTTCTCGCCGAGCAAACGTATGTCTTGTATGGGATCGTCGTCCTTAGCAGCCAATAACAAAATATTTGTATGCCTTTTCCCTAGCAACCCGGTCAGCTTAAGACATAATATTGTCTGTGCCAATTCACAGATTTTAAGACATACAAATAATTTTTTATTGGTTTCTAAGGATGACAGGATTGACGTTTGCCGCCCGAAAAAAAGTTCCCAATTTAAAAATGTTCGGACGTCGCGACGTTCAATATTTCTTCATATATTTCTGCTTTTGTGTATTTCTGGATTTTTGTATTTTCTGCATTTTTGTTTTTTTCTTCAATTTACTTTTCTATTGCTGTATTTTCTATGGCTGGTCATGTATTGCACCCTCCACATGACCAAGCTGGAATAAACATTTATTATTATTATTATTATTTAAAATCTACGCAAGAAGAAGAAGAATGCTGAAATATTCAATAGTCAACTGAAAATAATGATAGTAGAATATTATGGAAATCAATATGGCGGGTAGCAAGTCTACACGATGTGTGTCAATTTGAACGACAATGTTCCCGGCATAACTTAGAAATGAGATACAAATTGATCAATTTATACAATGTGATATTCCTACACAGAGCAATTTTGTGATCACCACATTTACCATTCGCTCTTGTGTGTATGCTTTATTCGGAATCACCAAGTCATACACGATATAAAAACTCTACACACAACGTGCAAATTCAATCAGGGTATAATAATTTTTATTTGGAATTTACGTAGAATTGCTCATTTATAAACAGTAAATACACCACTCGGATATGTGTCAATTTACATACCAACAGAAACAAAAAAGTTTCAAACATAAAAGTACAATCAAAGGATTTTAATTGTAATAGAAAATTATGTGGGAAAACAATTTTCTTCTATATTCAGAGCTTTTCTGTTTTCATTTCGACTTGTGAGACAATGTGCAATAGCTTTGAACACAAGTAGGTATACGCGATCAATTTGTAAGTTTTCAGTCTTAAGTTTTGTTTTGGTTTCAGTTTGTATGCTCAGAGCTTTTCATTGAATATTTAGAATGGCGTGAACGTAGCTGAATATGGCTGCGCAATAGACGTGCGCACAAGTAACGCCCACATGAACCGCTTCAGTTTGACAAGATGTCTATTTGTTTATAATATTTTTACATGTTGACTTTTCTTTACAGGGGTTTTCCTCGGAATTATATTACCGCGTTTCAATAAAATATTACATATTCAAATCATGTAATCACTGGAATGTGTTTTTCACCAGAAAACTAAACGTATTTACTGTTTTCTTTCATGTTTTCGTTTTTCATTACCATATCAAGATTTCATGCGTTTACAGTTATTTTCAGAGTCCACCTAATCTAATCTAATCTAATCTAAGTTGCAAAGATATGTTACAATGGAGATTCACATTACATGCATTCTCACAACCAGACACGTACAAGTTCGCGCTTGCACATGCCCCATGTGAACCTACAACATAAAAACCAAATCTCAAATGGACATACACCCTGCAACTCTTGCCGTCCTTCCCTGAGACAGGGGTGACATTGGCAAAGCGAACCATTTTTACAGCATGGGTGGTCAGCCGCATACCAACCTATAAGTCAAGCAACACATACGACAAATTACATTTTATACATCACTAAATAATAATATCTATGGACAACAAACAGAAAACAAATTCCAATTTAATAAACCCTAGCCGCCAACATTACAGATCAACCGCCATTTCTTTCTGTCCTTACATACTTCTTTCATTTCCTCCAGAGTCATAACCTTCTTCATACAGGCTCTTCTTTTATTATGAGTTAAAAGTTTTTAATGTTATTTTACACGATAGATGAATGGATTTTAAATTCTTTGAATTTAAAAAAAACCATTGAAAGATATACTGAAATATAAAGGGGATGGATCAAAAGACAAAAATGAAAATATTTTTTTTTTTTCATGTTTTGCCAGTCCACAGCTCAGTTGTCGAGAGAAATATAGGGAAGGTATAATCTAAGATGCAAGTACAACATTTCAGATTCACATTCAATTTATATAATTTACTCGCACACGAGCAGGCACGCGCAAGTTCACGTCTACACATGCTACATGTGTAGTTACAAAATAGAAACTTATCCCCAATACAATTGAAATGTTATTTAAACAATGACCAATGACCATTTTCGTAAGTCAGTTGAAACAGATATGAAACAGATATAACAATGTATATTTTCGTTAAAATAATTTCTAGTCCACATATATCATAAGTCAATAATATCCACTCTTTTAACAATATCGCAGCAATCTCATCTCACCATACCTTTCTCGGTCTTTCCTTTTACACATCATTCCCTCCATCAACCAGGCAATTAATTTGTTTGATAATTTCATCAACGGAATATCGCGCCGGTTGAGTGATGGAGAAAATATTATATCGACGGTTAAAAGGCAGTGGGGCATAAGCGACATTTTGGTCATAAATGAGTTATGAATGCTATCCTGCTTGAAATGTTCCGTTCTTTCTAATGCGCTAACTCCCATAGCTCTACGATGATTTTTGTGTTATTTATGCCCAAGCAAACAACTGCGTTTTCGAAGTATGGTTTTGGTGTAACCGACAAGATTTTTGCCTTTTTTTTGTCCTAAAGGCGCTCGTGGCATAAAATAATCGTAAAACATCGTAAAACCACAAGAATAGGAATGCCAACAAATGCATTTGTTTTTTTTTATTTTAGAGCTGTTTTGATTTTAACGATACGATAAAAAAATAAAAAACTTATGCCATTTTTCTGCAATCTCAAACTTTAAACTGCTCTTCTTTACAATTTAGTTTTAGTCGCTTATGCCCTACTGCCTTTCAACCGTCGATATTGTTTCTTACAAAATCAAATTATATACACAAGTATTGGAGCAATTATAAGAAAAGAGAGTTCATCTTCAGTCGTCGTGCAAAAAGGATGTCTCCTGAAGACGTTAGCTACGTCGCTAACGAAACGTCGAGAATAATGTAAGTTCTCTTATAACAGTCCGTCTGATATCCGATTAATAAATTTTAAATGTGCAGTTATTATTATTGTAAATATGTCAAATGACCGTAATTCCAACCTAAACCTAACAATTATAAGACAACCATACTCCATAAATGTGTTTTCGGTGTTATGGCCGAGGGGGCCAAGTGGGCTGATCTTTCTAGCGTATTTTTTTTTTTTTTTTTTTTTTTTTTTTTTTTTTTAAAATAGATTTGTGAAGAGGAATGCAATTTACCAACCTATTCTGCCTGGCCAGAAACAGGTATTAATATCATCATTTAATAATTCATTATTGTTAATTATTAATGAATTATTAAATAATAATTACCCAATTACATCTGTTGAACCAGGGTCAAAGTTAAAGTCAAGTGACCCAAGCGGGGATCGAACCAACGTTGTTCCATTCGAAACACGCTAGAAAGATCAGCCCTCTTGGCCCACGCGGCTATAACCCCGACAACCCCCGTATTTGGAATAGAATAATGTTGGTTCGATCCCCGCCTGAGTCATTTGACCATAACTTTGAACCTGATTCAACAAATGTTATTGGGTAATTATTAATTAATAATTCATTAAAATAAACAATGATGAATTATTGATTGATGATATAAGTACCTGTTTCTGACCAGGCAAAGTAGGTTGGTGAATTGCATTAAAATAAAAAATGAAAAAAGTCGTTTTTTTTTCATTCGGAGCTTTTTCTCGGCAAGCAAGGACTAAAATCCTTGGCAACCTATCTAAATCTTTAATCTAAGTTGTAGGTCGCTGAGTGTGTCTAGAAGGTTGGTAAGGGAATGGTGAACAATGGCCTATCTATAATCAATAATCTAAGCTGCAAAGATATATCAACATTTAAGGCGCATATTAAATGCATGCCCACAGACAGGGATATGTAGGTTCGCGCCTACATATTCAGCATGTGTGCATACAAATAAAAAACCTCACATGAACATAAAACTTGTTACTCCTGCCACCTTTCCCTGAAGCCGGGGTGGGATTGGCAAAAGTGAACTACTTTTTACAGCACGGAGGGTCAGCCTCATACCAACCTATCAGTCAAGGAGCCTAATCCTGAAAAAGGATATTACGAAAATATTATACAACACAAATATTTTTTTATTTTGTACTTGGGTTTATTCTAAATTTAATTTAGAATTAAACAATAACCTAAATTGTAAAGATACATTAAAATATATAAAATTCATATTAAATGCATGCCCACAAACGATGCGTGTAAGTTTCCGCTTACAAATGCTGCATGTCTAGCTACAAGTTAATATTCAAACGTAAAATGAACATAAGCCCTGCAAACTTTTGCCGGCCTTCCCTGAATCAGGGTTGCCATTGGCAAAATGAACCTTTTTACAGTATGTGTGGTCAGCCTCATACTAATCTATCAATATCAAAATATTTTTTGATTTTTTTTATTTTTCAAGAAACAAATTCTGGTGAAACACTGTTTCTTTTCACAAATATCAATTTATTTTAATAAATAATAACGAACGATAAAATCAAAATATACATTTAAAAAAAAAATAGATTTGTGAAGAGGAATGCAATTCACCAACCTATTCTGCCTGGCCAGAAACAGGTATTAATATCATCAATTAATAATTCATAATTGTTTATTTTAATGAATTATTAATCAACAATTACCCGATAACATCTGTTGAACCAGGGTTAAAGTTATGTTCAAATAACCCAGGCGGGGATCGAACAAACGTTGTTCTATTCCAAACACGCTAGGAAGATCAGTCCACTTGGCCCCCTCGGCCATAACACCTACAAACTATTTTTCGGAACTCATTCCTTGACTTATAGGTTGGTATGAGGCTGACCACCCATACTGTAAAAAATGGTTCACTTTGCCAATGTCACCCCTGTTTCAGGGAATGTCGGCAAGAGTTGCAGGGCTTATGTTCATTTGAGGTTTGGATTTTATTTGTAAGTACACAATCAGCATTTGTAAGCGCGAACTACACGTGTTTGTTTGTGGGCATACATCTGAGAGCTTTGAATGAATATATCCTTGCAACTTAGATTATAGATTCGTTGGTAACAAGAATCTAGGCCTCCCAAGAGTGGCGCTGAGCCATATATGAAGAGAGCCTCGAGAGCATCACTGGAGGCATCCTACAGGATATGGATAGGTAGAGAGAGGGAGGTCGAGGACGGGACTGGTGGTTCTCCTTGTCCTAGTCATCTAGACTAGCTGATGAGGGCTTGATGCGAGCTGGAACGTCACGTGCGCTAGAAGAACTATAGAGCGGCCGCTCACTAGTCCTGCCTCGTCTGACACCCTCCTCTATTGCCAATGGGCCCGGATATGTTCTTCTTCTTCTTGTGCCACTTCTAACGAAGATCGGCGATCATCATAGCTATTTTGATTTTTGATGCTGCGGCTCGAAATAGGGACTTGGTGCTTCTGCCGAATCACTGTCGTAGGTTCTTCAGCCACGATGTCCTTCGGCGTCCCTGAGATCTTCTCCCCTCAATCTTACCCTGAATGATAAGATGAAGGAGACGGTACTTCGCATTTCTCATAATGTGACCGAAGTACATTAGCTTTCTCTGCTTAATGGTAGGCAGGAGCTCCTTTGTAGTGCGCATTCGTTGAAGGACTTCTTCATTGGTGACTCGATCACGCCAAGAGATCCGAAGCATTTTTCGGTATAGACACATCTCGAATGCTTCAATACGTCTCTCCAGTGCCTGCGTGAGAGTCCATCCCTCCATACCATACAGAGCGATTGGGAAAACGTAGCACCTCACTATGCGCTTCCGGAGTTCAAGGCTTAAATTTCGGCACAACAGTAATTTGCTCATTTTAGCGAAGACATTTCGGGCTTGCTCTAGTCTGCTTCTGACTTCTTGACACATGTCCCACTTTTCGTTGACCACACATCCCAGGTACCTGTAACTAGTGCATCTTTCAATGCTTTCGCCATCTAGTTCTACATGTTCGGTGAAGCCATTAAAAGCTGAGTTCAACACCTTCTCTTTTACGATGCCGTAAGCTATGTAGTTTCGTGTTTATCAATATAAATACTCAACTAGCTTTACCCGGCGTGCTTCACAACGCCATTTGGGTGTATGGAATAAATTATTTCTCTGCATAAAGGAAGCTAAACTGCTTAACCTAATCTAATCTAATCTAATCTAAGCTGCAAAGATATATATCATTTAAGATTTATACTAAATGCATTCCCACAAGCAGATATGTATAATTTCGCGCTAACACATGCCGCATGTGGACCTACAATATAAAAACCCAATCTCAAATGAACATAAGCCTTGCAACTCTTGCCGTCCTTCCCTGAAACAGGGGTGACATTGGCAAAGTGAACCAATTTTTATATTATGGGTGGTCAGCCGCATAACAACCTATAAGTCAAGGAACATACATGACAAATTACATTTTTTAAAATCAAAGAATAAAAATAACAATATATACATGGACATAAAAAACTAAATCATAAAACCAAATTCACTTTAACAAACCCTAGCCGCCAACATCACAGATCAACCGCCATTTCTTTCTATCCTTGCATACTTCTTTCATTTCCTCCAGAGTCATAACCTTCTTCATACAAGCTCTTCTTTTATTATGACTCTGGATATTCCATTCATTCGCAATTTCGGATATTTGGTCCATCCATACCTTTCTCGGTCTTCCTCTACCACGACATCCATCTATTCTACCAACATATACTTTCTTCGTCAGTCTTTCCTCATTCATTCTCTCCATATGCCCAAACCATCTTAACAAACTTCTTTTAATCTTCACTTTCACACTTTCTTTTGCACCACATTCTTTTCTTACAAAATCATTCCTCACCCTGTCACTCCGTTTTTTCCCAATCATACTTCTTAGAAAGTCCATTTCAACAGTATGGACTTTACTAATTTCACTTTCATTCACCGTCCAGGCCTCGCTTCCATACATCAAGGTGGGTAAAAGTATGCCACTGCGTACCGCCAATCGAGCATTTTTAGAAATGTTTTGATTTTTGGCGATACAAGCTGTGGCACCCAGTACACACCTGCCCTTCATTACTCTTCTTTCAAGTTCACCTGTCATTCTTCACCTAAATCTGTCGTTTTTGTTTCTTGCACTTTATGGTCTTAGCAAAAGAGTGATAGTAATTAAAAAAATCAAACATTTTTTTTATCTTAATTATAAAGTGTAAACAAAATATATTACTTAAAAATTGACAACACAAAAAATATTTACAAAAACTTGTTTTTTTCACATTTTCAGCTACTTTTTCGTGTGTGCTATATTTTGATACTATTTTTTTTTATTACGGAACTATACATTGTTTAATGAAATAACGTTTTTTTTTTAAATGTCAATAGTTTTTAAGTAAGTTAGTAAGGTAGTAAGTTTAATTAATTAAGTAACTGTCGCAAATTGTAGAAAAAAATCTGTGTACGCTCTTCTTAATCATATAGCTGTATGAAATATACTTGTTGGCCGATTCTCATAACTATCAAATATGCGTAAAAAATTTCATAAGAATCCGTAAAGCCGTTTCGGAGGAGTGTGACCACAAACACTGTGACATCTTTAATCTTAGTTGCAAGGATATATTCATTCAAAGCTCTCAGATGTATGCCCACAAACAAACACGTGTAGTTCGCGCTTACAAATGCTGATTGTGTACTTACAAATAAAATCCAAACCTCAAATGAACATAAGCCCTGCAACTCTTGCCGACATTCCCTGAAACAGGGGTGACATTGGCAAAGTGAACCATTTTTTACAGTATGGGTGGTCAGCATCATACCAACCTATAAGTAGGGACTGGAAAATAGTGGTGTTATTTTTTAGAAAATTCGCGTTATTTTTTTGTGAAATTCGCGTTATTTTTGATCAAAAACAGGGAAATTCGCGTTATTTTTCATGATAAACGGGGAGATTCGGTATAATTTTTAGGGTTGATTTGATCAAAATAAAGGTTTATATAATTGCAAAACAAAATATATGTATTACTAATATTTACAATTTATTATATAAACAACATTATGTACTTTCAAAAACAATGAATAAACAAAATCTGAATCAATACGAGTATCTGCAACCGAAGATGGTGGAAGTACCCCCCGAAAACGTTTTTGCAATAAAAAATACTCAAGTGGTAGGTAAAAAACAAAGTTTTTAAATTTTAGTTTCTTAAAAAAATGTATACTATTTTTTAAAATAATCCTTTTTTACAAAAAAAAACCATTGATTGAAAAAAGTATTAATATTTCAATGACATTCCGAATACCCTGTAAATATCCTTTTAAAATATTTAATTTTTGTGCATTTAGTGTCTAGATGAGGGTTATCTAATTTTTCAAGGGATGTTGGCTTTTATGAAAGCTTCAAGTTGTGCTCTTGGCTAATCCAGCAACAGCTTCACTCCTTAAAGTATTTTCCTTCAATGATGTCACGATTCAAGTCTGCTTGGATGATCCAGGACAGTTCTGCTTATCATTCATTTAAAAAAAAAAATAGATTAGTGAATAGGAATGCAATTCACCAACCTACTCTACCTGGCCAGATACAGGTATTAATATCATTAATTAATTCCTTAATTCCTTTTTGTTTATTTTAATGAATTATTCATTTATAATTACCCAATTACATCTGTTGAACCAGGGTCAAATTTTTGGTCAAATGACCCAGGCGGGGATCGAACCCCGCGTTTAGCGAAAGATCAGCCCACTTGGCCCTCTCGGTCATAACACCGACCAATTTTCCTGTGCTTTGCACCTTGCAAAGGGTTTTCGCATGATTTTTTTCTTTCCAACAAAATCGTTGCGTTGCAAAAGCGATACATGACAACTTTTTCGCACAATTTCTACCAAAAGTACGAAAATTCGCGATATTTGCGTAAAACCTCAAATTTCGCGTTATTCGCGTAAAAACATCAAAATTCGCGAATAAATTCGTTTTATCGCGATCGCGAAATTTTCCAGTCCCTACCTATAAGTCAAGAAATACGAGTAATTAATAACATTTAAGTATAAAAAATAAAAATAAAAAAAGAACATGAGAATTATATAAATGAGATGTGATGCTCCGTATGATCCGTGTAAGAATATGGTCAAATATTTTACATGTCCTAATATCATCAACACATTGGACCGGTCCGTAGTCCAATGGCAACACTTCGCACTCGTAAATGGAAGGTTGTGGATTCGAATCCCGGCGGAGCACAAAAATATACCATTTACGAGTACATTTCCAAATTTGCTCTTCGCTGGGTTGAAAAATTCATAAAACCTTTACCAATGACCGGTCACCAAAGGTCCATCTAGCCTTACAGCAACTGTGTTTTGCTTGAGTAAAAAGGTCGATAGCTCAATTGGTAGAATGCTTGCATTCCATACCGAGAGCTAGGGTTCGATCTCAGAGGTTTACTCAGCCTTCACAAGAAATGAGAACTAGCCCCCCGGGAGTTGGGAAACCCCCACTTTAACTGTTAGTGGTTAGTGTGAGGCCGCCCCTTACCTTTAAAAATAAAAAGGTCCCGAAGCGCCACATGCAACCGGAAACGCAGGCAAGAAGTTACACTATATGTGTAGCTTAGTTGCGTTTTTTTTTTGCGTTGCGTTGCATCTTGCTTTTGTAAACTTATTATAAATATTATTATCTAAGAGCGTACCCTAAACCCGTCGATTGTGTTTCTCAGACTTTATGAGAGGGGCGTGCATCCCACAGAGGCACATGCGCCCAGTAGGTAGGCAATACATGGTAAAAAAAAAATCGGTTTGATATTCTAATCTAATCTAATCTAAGTTGCAAAATATAAGTAACAGTAGAGATTCACGTTTACATGCATTTTCACAAAACAGACATGTTTTGTTTAAGTTCGCGTTTAAATATGCAGCATGACGTAATCCTACAATATAAAAACCCGAATCTCAAATGGACATGCACCCTGCAACTCCTGCCGACCTTCCCTGAAACAGGGGTGACATTGGCAAAGTGAACCATTTTCTACAGCATGGGTGGTCAGCCGCATACCAATCTATAAGTCAAGGAACACACACGACAAATTACATTTTATAAATCAGTAAATAATAATATCATCAAGCTTGATATTCAGATTTAAAATTTAAGATCTATGTTACAACTTCAGTCAATTTCAAATGAGTTATTTTAAAGGAATGCGAGAAAATATTTATTCTGAAATGTATTTGCCCATACTCTAATGGGGCTATTCTTAGACATTTTAGTCGTCCGTTGAGCCCACGCTTTGACAAACTAATGATGCCTCGCCTGGAAGTTTCATGACCACGGTCATTCTTATGTTCCTTGACTTATACATAGGTTGGTACCTATGTGGCTGACCACCCATGCTGTAGAAAATGTTTCACTTTGCCAATGCCACCCCTGTTTCAGGGAAGATCGGCAAGAGTTGCAGGGTGTATGTGCATTTGAGATTTAGGTTTTTATGTTGTAGATTCACATGCTACATGTACAAGCGCGAACTTATACGTGATTGCTTGTGAAAATGCAAATAATGTGAATCTCCAATGTTGCATATCTTTGCAACTTAGATTAGATATCCAGGATAGCATTAAATAGAAGCACCGCTTTAATTGAATCGTCTTCATATTGTTTAAGCGTCGGTTCGTGCCCCGCCAAGTCCAACCGTAGAGGAGAGCCTAACACTGAGCCAGTGTGGGTACCTACTCTTGCTTATATCGACAGTTAAAAGGCAGGAGGGCATAAGCGACATAAACTAAATGGTTCAGGAGAGCAGTTTAAAGTTTGAGATTACAGAAAATTGCATCTAGTTTTTTTTTTTATCATATCGTTAAATTCAAGACAGCTCTAAAATTTACAAGATGAAGGCATTTATTGGCATTCCTATTAATGTGGTTTTACGATTTTTTTGTGGCACAAGCGCCTTTAGGACAAAAAAAGACCAAAATCTTGTCGGTCACACAAAAACATACTTCGAAAACGCAGTTGTTTGCTCGGGCATAATCTAAATCTAAATCAAAGTTGCAAAGATATTTATCACTTGAGATTCATATTAAATGCATTCCCACAAGCAGACACGCATAATTTCGCGCTCACACATGCCGCATGTGGACCTACAATATAAAACCCAATCTCAAATGAACATAAGCCCTGCAACTCTTACCGACCTTCCCTGAAACAGGGGTGACATTGGCAAAGTGAACCATTTTTTACAGTATGGGTGGTCAGCCTCATACCTTCCTATAAGTCAAGGAATACAAGCAATTAATTACATCCAGTTATACAAACAAAAAACACTAAAAAATCTACAAGCCGCCAACATTACAGATCTTTTGTCGGTCCTTACATACTTCTTTCATTTCATCCAGAGTCATAACCTTGTTCATACAAGCTCTCCTTTTATTATAAACAACACAAAAATCATCGTAGAGCTATGGGAGTTAGCGCATTGGAAAGAGCGAAAAATTTCAAGGAGGATAGCATTCATAACTCATTTTTGACAAAAGTATCGCTTATGTCCTACTGCCTTTTAACCGTCGATATTATTATACTCGCGGCGCTTTCTCGGTCACGAAAGTTTGCGAGTGGGGGGGCAAGGAGGGGCGGGGTGCTCCGGGGGCGACTTGGGGGCGGAGCGCGGGCGGGGGCAGGGGGCGGGACAAAATCGATTCACGCCGTGGGCTCGGGGCAGACCAGCAAACTATATGGGCGACAGTGCTCTCTCTGTGTGGGTGTGTGTGTGTAGGGGATCCTCAAGATTCGCTACACTCCCCCCTTTGCGCCGCGGGTTAACAACAGTGCAGGCTATCGGTGAAAAGTTGATGGCTCCGTGCTTAACATGGTTGATGTTAAATTTATACACGGATGAACTGTGAATGTAAAATCTTTTCTTTTAATGAATTCCTTGATTTATAGGTTGGTATGAGGCTGACCACCCATACTGTAAAAAATGGTTCACTTTGCCAATGTCACCCCTGTTTCAGGGAATGTCGGCAAGAGTTGTAGGGCTTATGTTCATTTGAGGTTTGGATTTTATTTGTAAGTACACAATCAGAATTTGTAAGCGCGAACTACACGTGTTTGTTTGTGGGCATACATCTGAGAGCTTTGAATGAATATATCCTTGCAACTTAGATTATAGATTATAGAATGCGAATGAATGGAATATCCAGAGTCATAATAAAATAAGAGCTTGTATGAAGAAGGTTACGACTCTGGATGAAATGAAAGAAGTATGTAAGGATAGAAAGATGTGGCGGTTAATCTGTAATGTTGGCGGCTAGGGTTTATTAAAGTGAAATTGGTTTTATGTTTTAATTTTTTTGATGTCCATGTATATAATATTATTTATTGATTTAAAAAATGTAATTTGTCATGTATGTTACTTGACGTATAGGTTGGTATGCGGCTGACCACCCATACTGTAAAAAATGGTTCACTTTTCCAATGTCACCCCTGTTTCAGGGAAGGCCGGCAAGAGTTGCAGGCTTATGTTCATTTCAGATTTAGTTCTTTTGTATATTGTAGGCCCACATGCGGCATGTGTGAGCGCGAAATTATGCGTGTCTGCTTGTGAGAATGCATTTAATATGAATCTCAAATGTTACATATCTTTGCAACTTAGATTCAGATTTAGATTTAGTTACACTTTTTTTTCACATGAAAAAAATAAATTTGTGAAGAGGAATGCAATTCGTCAACTTTTTAGGCTGGAGGTCTCATCGTCACGGTAATTTTTACCTTCCGAATATCGGTAATATTTGTATGAAGACCTGTCAATCCAAGATGGCAGCAAGTGAACAGCTGATTAGTCTTCATACAAATATTATCGATATTCGGTAGGTAAGAATTACTGTGGTAATAAGACTTCCAGGTAGTTCATGCGAAAGCAGAAGCTTGTGTGCATGCAATGGCATCTGTTGAACCAGGGTCGAAGTTATTGTCAAATGGGCCAGTCGTGATTCGAACCAACGTTATTGTGACCGTGGAAAAAGAAGAACGATTTTCTCTACGCTTCGTCAGAGTCATATACAACGTCTTCAGGAGGCGTGTGTCTTTTACAAGGAAGAAACGATATGCCAAAAGTTATGCCATTTTTTTGCAATCTCAAACTTTAAACTGCTCTCCTGAACAATTTAGTTTTTGTCGCTTAGTATTGATACTTCCTTTTAACCGTCAGTACCTATACTGGTATGAAGGCTAATATAAATCTTAATCTAAGTTGCAAAGATATGTATCATTTGAGATTCATATTAGACGCATTCCCACAAGCAGACACGCATAATTTCGCGCTTACACATGCCCCATGTGGACCTACAATATTATAAAAACCCAATCTCAAATGAACATAAGCCCTGCAACTCTTGCCGACCTTCCCTGAAACAGGGGGGACATTGGCAGAGTGAACCATTTTTTTACAGTATGGGTGGTCAGCCTCATACCAAACTATCTAATCTAATCTAATCTAAGCTGCAAAGATATATATCATTTAAGATTCATATTAAAGGACCAGTCCGTAGCTCAGTGGTAACACTGCGGACTCTGAATGGGAAGGTTGTGGGTTCGATTCCCGGCGGAGCACAAAAAATGTACCATTTATATTTTCAAATTTTCTCTTCGCCGGGTTGAAAAATTCATAAAACCTTTACCAATGACCGGTCACCAAAGGATCATCCAGCCTTACAGCAACTGGGTCTTGCTTGAGAATTGGCGACGACCAAGCTTGTAAAAAGGTCGATAGCTCAATTGGTAGAATGTTTGCATTCCATGCCGAGAGCAAGGGTTCGATCTCGAGGGTTTACTCAGCCTTCACAAGAAATGAGAACCAGCCCCCCCCCCCCCCCCGGGAGCTGGGAAACCCCCACTTCAACTGAAAGTGGTTGGTGTGAGGCCGCCCCCTATACCCGTAAAAATAAATAGGTCCCGAATTGCCACATGCGACCCCTTCGGGGATAACGCAGGCAAGAAGTTACACTATATGTGTAGCTTAGTTGCGTTGCGTTAGATATCTACTAATTGTATGAAGGCAAGGAAGAAAGTTGTATCGGAAAAACGTTGATGGCTGTAGGACAACATAATATAATATTAACGTGGTTAAACTCTCTATTATATAAAAGCAAACGGATGTATGTATGCATGTTTGTCCTGTATGGACTCCTAAACTACTGAACAGATTGCGATGAAACTCACATGAGTAATTCTTTACATGCCAACTTAGGCTTCTGTATGAAGAAAACTGGGGTAATAAAGGAAATGAGAGCTGAAATATGCTTAAATTATTTGCACCATAAGACAGGGAATTCTTTAGACTAAAAGAAGTGTGCAAAGATACAACACAGTGGAGACATATCTGCAAAGATACTGGTCACTCCCAACAGAATTTCGGTATGATACAGTACGACGAGTTAGACGACCCACCACAAGTGGTGGCAGGGTGCAGCTAGCCTTGCATCCTGCCGCCATTCCTCTAGGGGTGGCCGGTACCTCCAAACAAGTGCCTCCACTTGACTCTGTCCTTGCATACTTCTTTCATCTCATCTAGTTACATCACTCTTTCATGCACGCTCTTCTCTTGTTTACACTCTGTAAATTCCATTCATTCGCAATCTTACTTATCTGATCAATCCATTCTTTCCTAGGTCTCCCCCTTCCACGCTTACCTATAACATTCCCTTTATACACTTTTTTTGTCAGTCTTCAATCTTCATTCATCCTTTCAATATGTCCAAACCATCGCATCACACTTCTTTGAACTTTCACTTTCACGCTTTCTTTTACTACGCATTCATTCAGAACCCATTCGTTTCTCACTCTATCTTTTTTTTTCTAGTCATACTTCTTAAATGAGCCATTTCTACTGCGCATACTTTATTTGCTTCTCTTTCATTCGCCGTCCACGACTCGCTTCCATACATCAGGGTCGGCAACAATATACAATTGTGTACCGCCATTTTCATTTCCTAGTGATTGGGGCGACACAGGACACCGAGTTTGCCAACCACATCATAGAATCAGGACATACTTTTAATAAAAATAAACATTTGACCGGTTCGTAGGCCAAGTGATAACACTTCGAACTCGTAACTGGAAGGTTGTGGGTTCGAATCCCGGCGGAGCACAAAAAAAATACCATTTATGTTTTCAAATTTGCTCTTCGCCGGGTTGGAAAATTCATAAACCTTTACCAAAGACCAGTCATCAAAAGGTCCATCCAGCCTTACAGCAACTGAGTCTTGCTTGAGAATTGGCGCTTTGTAGCGACGACGACCATGCTTGGAAGAAGTTCGATAGCTCAATTGGTAGAATGCTTGCATTCCATGCCGAGAGCAAGGGTTCGATCTCAAGATTTACTCAGCCTTCACAAGAAATGAGAACCACTCCCCCCCCCCCCAGGAGCTGGGAAACCCCCAATTCAACCCTAAGTGGTTGGTGTGAGGCCGGCCCCCTTACTCGTAAAAATAAATAGGTTCCGAATCGCCACATGCGCCCCTTCGGGGATAACGCAGGCAAGAAGTTACACTATATGTGTAGCTTAGTTGCGTTTTAATATTTAAAAATGAAAGGTTACAAAGTTAATGCCTCATCAATCAATGATATTGAATCTTTAATGTTTACATATATTTACAACTTAGATTATACTGGTATTTTTATCACTTTCGTAGTCCACATCACTCAATAGTGTTTTAGTCACACATTAGATCTAAACAGTCACATGATGAGTCATCACAGTCATTAAATTATTTATTTCAATCATCCAAATAGTCACTACATGCCAGTAATTTACCATTCCACCTGCATCAGTAGTCATTTTTATCACATTATCACTCAAAATCAATCAATACTGTTTTAGTTACTCATTATTATTATGTACAGTCACGTGATGAGTCCACATAGTCAGTCTAAGATGTATTTTAATCACAAAAATACTAACAGCAGCCATGTCAGTCACGTAAATATACACCACAGTCATTAACTAAGTTATCTCAATTGTGTCAAAAGTCATTTTAATTAAGAGCCCTTTACACCCTAAATCTGCCGTTTTTGTTTCTTACACTTTATGGTCTTAGCAAAAGAGTTATGTACAATGATGAAAAAAATCAAGCAGGGTAATTATTTTTTTATCTTAATTATATTAATTTAACAAAATATATAACTTAAGAATTGTCACCACAAAAAATAATTAAAAAAACACGTTTTTTTCACATTTTTAGCTGCTTTTTCGTGTGTGCTATATTATTGATTTTTTTTCTTTTTAATTACAGAACTATACATAGTGTAGTGAAATATTGGAACATTTTTTTAATAATGTCAATAGTTTTTTTTTTATATTTTCTACAGGTATAATTTTCAATAGTTTCAAAAATGGAAAAACTGAAACTACTTAATTAATTTAATTTAAATTAAATCAAAGAACACAGTTTTTCCATATTTACTCAAAAACTATTGAAGCTATATATTTTGTTTAAATTTTATAATTAAGATAAAATAAATAATAAACATGCTTGATTTTTTCATTAGTGTCACTCTTTTGCTAAGACCATAAAGTGTAAGAAACAAAAACGGCAGATTTAGGGTATAAAGGGCTCTTAAACATTCGAGCAACACAGTCACATGAGCAGTTTACATAGAAACTGAAATAGTCATTTTAAATCATGAATGGTCACTAAAGTCGCACTAATACTGATTAAGTCACATTTTGAATCACCAGAGTCAATATTTTTTACATTAATAAAACTGTTTTTCACACTAACAAAATTCGCTTCAATCAAAACACTATATCTCACAAACTGATGGTCCAACAGCTGTCAAATTTATACACGTAGGTACCTTTGAAAGGTTGGTTATAACTAAAAATTTATGGATTTAATACTAGGCACCATTTATGTGTCAGAACAAAGACTTATCTATCCACCCAATAAAATTATCGTCAGGTAATCTATCTATAATCTAAGTTGCAAGGATATATTCATTTAAAGCTCTCAAATGCATGCCTACAAACAAACACGTGTAGTTCGCGCTTACAAATGCTGAATGCGTGTACTTAGAAATAAAATCCAAACCTCAAATGAACATAAGCCCTACAACTTTTGCCGACCTTTCCTGACACAGGGGTGACATTGGCAAAGTGAACTATTTCTTAAAGTATGGGTGGTCAGCCTCATACCAACCTATATACGTCAAGGAATTATGACTCTGGATTGGATCTATTTAAAAAAAAAAATTAAATTAGGCTGATTTATTTGATGAACGCTGTGTTTGTGTGTATCACACCTCAAGAGCCCTAATCTATCTATGTCTTCTATGCCTATGTCTTTTATATTTATCGATGGCTCCGAATGTTAGTTAAAAATATGTTAAACGCACAATTTAACAAAATCAGTGAATCAGCACTTATTCAGTTTTACCTTTAAGGTGGGGATATATGCCTACACATGGAAATAAACGAGAAGAATAAAAAGAAGAAGAAAATGAAGGAAATTTTCAATATGGCGGCTTTGTGGGAGATTTGACGTAAGACAGTTCGTACCGCCAAGCAGTACCCGAAGTGTGACATGTGTCTCCCTTCTCCCTTCGATAGAGTGAACTGTGAAATGTATGCAAACTGAATCACTAACATCGGGAGCTGCTTGCATCGTTCACACATTTTTCTTTTACGTGGTCTGGGGGAGTTAACGAAATACTTTCCTACTCAGGGTAGAGAAAAGAAAAAAAAACAATTTTCTCGTGGATTTGTCAACCTGAAATTTCCTTATATGCCTGGTGTATTTGTCACTACGTGGCTGTGCCTGCCGTCAGACGCGTGCAATCGGTAGAGACAAATAATCTGTCATGTATAATCATAATATTCCGTTCTTACATATGAAATTGGCGTTTTGCCATACTGGCCACTTTGATCTCAAATATCTCCTCTTTGGTTAAGAATTCCAAATTCAAATTTATACAGCTTTTTACTCATGTATTTGTGTTTTGAAAATTGTAATTCATTTGTTCGTAGCTCATTTGTTTTTTTCTTTGCGTCACTCATTTTACAAAATGGAAAACTTGAAATAACGCGTTATTTACGAGTACGAGTTCCACCGTGGCACCAGTGCTGCAGAAACGGCTCGTAGGATTAATGATGTGTATGGTGACGGTGTTGCAAAAGAAAACACACTACGTTTTTGGTCACAACTTTTTCGTTCTGGAAATTTCGGCCTGCAGAACAAGCCTCAAGGATGGCCGGAGACCAAAGTTGATAATGAGGAATTGAAGACTTTTGTGGAAGCGGATCCATCGCAAACCACGTCCGAGTTAGCTGTAGGCTGCAAAGCTAGTGATAAAACTGTTTTAATCCGCTTGAAGCAAATTGCAAAGGTGAAAAAGCTTGAAAGGTGAGTACCTCACTAATTGAGTGAAGCAAATCAACAATCGCGCGTGCTGCCACGTTGCACAAAAGACGGCTATCAAATTAGAGGAGCTTCAGTTGGAATGTTTAAGACATCCCCCGTACTCCCCGGACCTTGTTCCAACAGATTACCATTTTTTTCGAAATTTGGATACTTTCTTGCAAGGGAAAAAATCATCCTCGATGGGGCAGTCCAAGCCGCCTTCAAAGATTGTATTGATTGCCATCCGAATGGTTTTTTAGTAAAGGGATCAATGAACTACCCATGAGATGGCAAAAGTGCATAGATAACAATGGTACATACTTTGATTAAAAAAATATATTATATTTAAAAAAAAAAGACTTTTTGTTCCTCCCATACAAAACGCCAATTTCATATGTAAGGACCTAATATTATATAATCTAATCTAATCCAAGATGCAAGTATAATGTAACATTAAAGAATCACATTGTATATGCATTTTCACAAGCAGGCACGTATAAGTTCGCGCTGAAACATGCCGCATGTGAACCTACAATATAAAAACCCGAATCTCAAATAAGCATAGGTACACCCTGCAACTCCTGCCGACCTTCCCTGAAACAGGGGTGACATTGGCAAAGTGAACCATTTTCTACAACATGGGTGGTCAGCCGCATACCAACCTATAAGTCAAGGAACATACACAACAATAATCTAAGTTGCAAAGATATTTTAACAATCAAAGCTGATATCAAATGCACGCCCACAAACAGACACGTGTAAGTTCTAATCTCATCTAAGCTGCAAAGATATATATCATTTAAGATTTATATTAAATGCATTCTCACAAGCAGACATGTATAATTTCGCGCTAACACATGCCGCATGTGGACCTACAATATAAAAACCCAATCTCAAATGAACATAAGCTCTTCAACTCTTGCCGTCCTTCCCTGAAACAGGGGTGACATTGACAAAGTGAACCATTTTTTACAGTAGGTATGGGTGGTCAGCCGCATACCAACCTATAAGTCAAGGAACCAATTCTTTTAGCAAAAATTTTCCTACTTATATTAGTAATAACTAATAAGTACTTAGTATGTTTTCATACATAGGTATTAAAAAAAGAGTACTAAAGTTACTTTATAATTCAGACATTACTTTATAATCCAGAAATAAAACTGATTTGGAATGCCTTTAAAAAAAACCAGGCTAGATTTTCCTCGAGAATGAATGTCATCGATTATTGTTTGGTAGGTATAATTTGGCGGTTGGCTGGCTGCGGCCGGTGGCGGTCGCCCACAGTGACTTATTGTCTATGGGAGATGACGTTTGGCTTGTTTATGGTCTCTCGTACCAACCTTATTACATTTCTATACGCGTCAATACGGGTTGTCAAAAATCTTTTTTTTTAATAATTAAAAAAATTATTAAAAGTACGACGATGAAGTACGAGTACATTGCAGAAATTAAAATAAAAATACTATACTCCCTTATGTGTTAAATTTCTCTTTCATCTAGTTTTGCTATGGCCGAGTGAAAAAGACACCGGTACGCAAAAACGCAACTAAGCTACACATGTAGTGTAACTTCTTGCCTGCGTTATCCCCGAAGGGGTCGCATGTGGCGCCTCGGGACCTATTTATTTTTACATGTAAGGGGGCCGGCCTCACACCAACCACTTTCAGTTGAAGTGTGGGTTTCCCAGCTCCCAGGGGGGCTGGTTCTCATTTCTGATGAGAGATGAGAGACCATGTCTCCAGAATGAGCCATGATAGACTCACTCACACCGCAGCTTATGAGATGACAATTGGTCAACGTCCAGCTGGAAGACCACATAAAAGTCTGTGAAATAGAGGACATATGAGAGACCATGTCTCCAGAATCAAGTACCTACTGATCACAAAGTGTATATGAAAACACCAATCCAGTTGTGTGCCGTAGCACCAACTCTAATTCAATGGAATGAGGGTTCATTGGTACTTATTTATGTAGCCATTTATTTCTCTTGTATAGGTACTGTTGTGTTTTTAGGGTTCAAAAAGTCCTCAAATTAAAAAAAACTGGTCTTCTTTACAGGATATTTATTTTACACTTAGATTTATTTAACAATTTATATTTATTTTTAACAATTCACATTTATATGGTTTAGCAATTTGCATTTATTTCACCACTTTCACTGATACTGTCTTTCTTGTTCAAAAGCAGAGCGTGGTATCAAGACTGACTCTTGCAAGCCGCTTGCAGCCCTTTATCCTCCCAAATACAGTAGTTACTAGAAGCCAATTTGGCTGGAACCTTCCAGAACATAAAGCTTCCAGTAGGTACATAATTGAATGTCTCTTTCCTAGGTACCTATAATAATTACTTCAACTCTCATCGGCTATAACTAATACACCTACCTACCTAATATTTATATGCATTTGTTATTTACAAAACAATACTATAGAATATCGTATATTTTTATTATTTTTCCAAAACTTCAACATCCATAATATAAAATAGCTCGTAAAGCGTCACATGTGTAATCTAAGTTGCAACGATATTGTTATGAACTGTGGCTTCGTAGAACGTAAGCCTATGCACGCTGGTTTAGTGTTCAGTGGCGAAGCGTGCCATACAAGCCGGTTGCCATCGGCTTCCCTTTAAAAATTATGTTTAACAAAGTAAATAAAAAATATAGGCACAAAGTAAAAAAATACATTTAAAACCAAAGAAACAATACGTATTTTACCCCCATTCAAACCATGCAGTCTACTTTATTATCATTTCTGCCTCATTTTAAACGGGAAACTGATGGAATCCGGCTTGTATGGCACCCTTCGCCACTGATAGTGTTGAACAATACTCTGGTACCATCTACTAGGGAGTATCTGCCATGTTAATATTAGGATGATTTCTTTGGTGAGCGCTGTTTTTTTGTGTATCACACCTCAAGAGCCCTCTGCGAGCTTGGTCGTCGCTGTAGAAAGCGCCAATTCTCAAGCAAGCCCCAGTTGGATGGACCTTTCAGTGGCCGGTCTTTGGTAAAGGTTTATGAATTGTTCAACTCAGCGAAGAGCACATTCGAAATATAAATGGTATATTTTTTGTGCTCCGCCGGGATCCGAATCCACAATCTTCCATTCTAGAATATGCAAGAATCGTCTCTTTCGTACCTATAAATACGAGCAATGATTCTGTGGGACAGACAGTCGCTTGGATCATTGTAACGCGAACACCACTGTATGCAGAGAGTAAAGAGTGGCTAGCACATTGTATAGGCATATTGTGAAAAATAAATATTGTGAAATAAATTTAAATCGGATTTAATTTAAAATTCACATTCACGATTCATATTAAATGCACTCCCACAATTAGACACATGTAAGTTCGCGTTAACAAATAAAAACCCGAATTCTCAAATAAACATAAACCCGGCTGCTTTTGCCGACTTTCCCTGAAACAGGGTCGACATTGACATTGTGAATCAGTTTTTACAGTACGGGTGGTCAGCCTCAAATAACATGCTTATAAAAAGTTTTCACACCGTTTTAATATGTACAAAATTGATTGAAATATTTCATCAAGGTTCCTTCTAACACATACCATCCTGACAGTGGTAAATTTACAATTGTTTTTTTGCAAAACAAAGTACCTAATTGACATATTCTATCAAACTTTTTTCATTAGAAAATATAATATGTGTAGCTAGCTGCCTGCCTACCGTTCCAGAACAAACAATCTAATCTAATCTAATCTAAGTTGCAAAGATATGTAACATTGGGGATTCAAATTACATGCATTCTCACAAGCAGACATGTACAAGTTCGCGCTTGAGAATGCCGCATGTGAACCTACAACATAAAAAAATAAATCTCAAATGGACATACACGCTGCAACTCTTGCCGACCTTCCATGAAACAGGGGTGACATAGGCAAAGTGAACCATTTTCTGCAGCATGGGTGGTCAGCCGCATACCAACCTATAAGTCAAGGAACTTGGTAAAGGTAAATTAATTTTTTACCTAGCATATATGAAAATTTACATGGTATGTATTTTTTTATTTTGTACTCCGCCGGGATTTGAAGCCACAACCTTCCATTTACGAGCCAGATGTGTTGACCACTAGACTACGGACCGGTCATTTGATTTCACTTTTTTTCTTACAAATTCATTTTCTTTCTTAATTTTGCAGACATTCCTTGTTTTACCCCTGTGACTGTAACTCAGTCGCCATTCCGCTAGGGGTGGCCAGAGCCTCTGCAGAGTTGCCTTCATTTCTTACTATCCTTACAAACTCCTTTCAATTCATTCATATCCATCACCTTTTTCATACATTTTCTTCTTTTACGCTCACTTTGTATATATCCCATTCTTTCACAATCTCCTCAATCTGATCACTCCATACTTTTGTCGAGTCCCCTGTCCCCCTGTAGTCTTCAAACTTTTTAACTTTTTTTTTTTATAAAAAAAAATAGATTTGTGAAGAGGAATGCAATTCACCAACCTATTCTGCCTGGCCAGAAACAGGTATTAATATCATCAATTAATAATTCATTATTGTTTGTTTTAATGAATTATTAATTACGCAATAACATCTGTTGAACCAGGGTCAAAGCTATGGTCAAATGACCCAGGCGGGGATCGAACCAACGTTATTCTATTGCAAACACGCTAGAGAGATCAGTCCACTTGACCCCTCGGCCATAACACCGACAAATCGACTGCTCCAAGGAAGAAGGAAGTAACCCCGAAATTGAGGTTTTTTTACTTATTACCATTTCTGAAGGTAACAAAATATCATTATCTTCATTCCAAGATGACAGCCGTGTCTCTATCTCTTTTAAGTTCCTTTAAATTAATGTAAAAAATAGTTTATGCATTGTACTCCATGGAATAAATAACATTCAATTGGCTTTCCTGCAAAACTATCTTTTTTGACTTAATGCTGTCTTCCTTGGAGCAGTCGAAATGTTAACATACCTATCTTTGCAACATAGATTATTGATTATGTGCTATTTTGTTTACATTTTTACAGATAACGTTAGTCTATCATGACAAAACACGTGTAGAAACAAAAAGCATTCCATATGAGAACGGATCGATATTTCATAATATCAACTCCTTTCGTTGAATACAGACATAAAATGATTCGTTTGTGGTAAGTTGTATGTAGGTATGCGAAAGAGGTGTGTGCGTTTGAAAACAAGGAGGTCGGAACATTGAAAAGAGCGCGAAAATAAACATCATCACTCGGCCGGATCGCTTCCAAGTCTGACCGCAGATGCTATAATCTATAATCTAAGTTGCAAGGATATGTTCATTTAAAGCTCTCAGATGTATGCCCACAAACCAACAAGTGTAGTTCGCGCTTACAAATGCTGAATGTGTACTTACAAATAAAATCCAAACCTCAAATGAACATAAGCCCCACAACTTTTGCCGACCTTCCCTGAAACAGGGGTGACATTGGCAAAGTGAACCATTTTTTACAGTATGGGTGGTCAGCCTCATACCAACCTATAAGTCAAGGAATATATAAGTCAAGATGCGCTGGTCTCTAATCCATACAATTAACATCATTTATCTTGACAATTATATTAATTTTTTAAAACTGAACAATTTTAAAACTTAATTTAAATCGGATATTTAACGAACCGTTTAGAGAGAACTTACATCATTCTCGACGTAGCCGACGTCTTCAGGAGAACATCCTCTCTGTACGGCGACTGAGGATGAACTCATTTATCTGTCATAGCTTTTGGAGGTTAAATACTAAACACTTATTGAATGTTGTAACCTAATATAATCTAAGTTGCAAAGATATGTAACGTTGGGGTACATGGATACGGGACACGTATAAAATCGCGCTTGCACATGCTGCATGTGAACCTACAACATAAAAACGTAAATCTCAAATGAACATACACTCTGCAACTCTTTCTGACCTTCCCCGAAACAGGGGTGACATAGGCAAAAGAGAATCAAGCTTTTACAGTATGGGGGTCACTTTTTCTTATAAAGGCTGTGTAAACCTTGCCGTTATTTTATTTAAGGTTTGAAATAAACACAGAAACGGGAAATATTTTTAACATCTTCAGTGGGATTCGGGCCCGAGCTCTCGACATGGAATGCAAGCACTCTATCAACTGAGCTATCGACGGAACCAACAGTAAATAAAACTAGATTCCCTATAATTAGGGATTTTTTTGTAGTTCACAGCACTGTGAGCCCATACAGTTGACAGTAATGCTTAATGCAGTACGGTGCACTTTAGTGTCTTTTCAAACTACCTACAATATTATTTAGTGAAATTATGACACTTGTACTGAGTTTAGACCGACCAGGTGACACCACAAATATTCCCCAAATTTTAAATATTCCATTGGTATTGGCTCGGTCTGTAGTACAGTGGCAACACTTTGGACTCGTAAATAGAAGGTTGTGGGTTCGAATACCGGCGGAGCACAAAAAATATACCATTAATATTTTCAAACTTGCTTTTCGCTGGGTTGATAATTTCATAAAACCCATTCACAAACCACAGACCGGTCACCAAAGGTGTATCCAGCCTTACAGCAACTGGGTTTTGCTTGAGAATTGGCGAACTCGTAAAAAGTCCGGTCGATAACTCAGTAGGTAGAATGCTTGAATTCCATGCCGAGAGCAAGGGTTCGATCCCCACCGAAGATGTCAGAAATGATTTCCCCTATTTCAGTGTATATTTCAAACCAAAAATAAATACTGGCAAGGTGTACTCAGCCTTCACAATAAATGAGAACCAGCACCCTTGGGAGCTGGAATACTACCACTTCAACTGAAAGTGGTTAGTTTGAGGCCAGTCCCCTAACCCTAAAATAAATAGATCCCGAATCACCACAATATGCGAGTAATTCGGGGATAACGCTGGCAAGAAGTTACACTATATGTGTAGCTTAGTTGCGTCAAATTGAACTTTAGAATGAGTCTATCACAGAAAAGGCACTAAATTAGATGTCACGGAGTTTTTTCAGCACTAGAGTGGCACTCGTAGAAAGGGAAGCAGCTTAGTGAAAGCCACGTTCGATAAAATCAGCACTTTTTGGTACAAATACAAATAGATAGAGTAGACATATCGACAGTTAAAAGGAATACCTAAGTGACGTTTTGGTCAAAAATGAATTATGAATGTTATCCTACTTGAAAATTTCCGCTCTTTCTAACGCGCTAACTCCCATAGCTCTACGATGTTTTTTTGTGTTGTTTATGCCCAAGCATACAACTGCGTTTTCGAAGTATGGTTTTGGTGTAACCGACAAGATTTTGGCCTTTTCTGTTCTAAATGCACTTGTGACATAAAAAAAATCGTAAAACAACATTAATAGGAATGCCAATTAATGCCTTTATTTTTTTTTTATTTTAAAGCTGTTTTGATTTTAACGATATGATAAAAAATAAAAAAATTATGCCATTTTTCTGCAATGTTCAGGAGAGCAGTTTAAAAAACTGCTCTCCTGAACAATTTAGTGTATGTCGCTTATGCCCTACTGCCTTTTAACCGTCGATATGTATATATGTCACTGAGATAAAGGGGTGTCACTAGAATATGATCACTTATATGGTTTTCGTTGTGGGAGACAGGTTTAATGTTTTTGTAAATCACTTTAAAATAATGGTTATCATAGGAAAATGCGTAGATGATATTACAAACGTTTGATCACTTTCAATAAATACAGAGTCTTCTTTGAGTTTTACTTTGAATGAGGTCGGAGTAGTTTTGGATTTAGAGCTTTTTTCTCGGCAAGTATAAACGTCTTGTATGGCACTGTGGTCCTTGGCGAACTATAACAAAATCTTTACATGCCTTTTTCCTAGTAGCCCAGCCGAGATACGACACAATATTTTCTATGCCGATTCACTCATTGGAAGAATGGCATGTTTGACTAACACACTGTGTGGCTTTTGTCATATATTTTTAATCTATATTTAGAGGTATCTCCCACAAAATAAATTATTAAAGGATTTAGTTTACGATTGGCATTAAAGGGGTGGGAAATCATATTATGAAGTTGTTTTTAAAGGCATTTGAGTTATTTAAGGAGGATGGCCATGACACTGTATGTTAGATGAGTGATGTGAAGAAGCAGGGGCTTTGTGAATGATGGACAAGGAATATGACACTGTATGCTAAGCACCGACCAAACAGTCCACGCATGAGTGAATGAGAGATAAGAGATATGACACTGTATATTAGGGGAGTGACTATGACACTGTTAGATGAGTAATGTGATTTTTTACAACAACCTAGCATTTCACTCATGAGTGAATGAGAGATACGAGCTACGACACTGTATGCTATATGAGTGAATGGCGGAGAAGGGCCATGGCACTGTATGTCAGGTGAGTATACTAGGCGAGGGACTACTGACTAGGACACTGTTTGCTAGAGGAGTGAGCACTGACCTGGCAGTCGCCGCATGAGTGAATGACGGAGAAGGGCTGTCCGCAGTCGTAGCGGAGCAGGATGTGGTGCAGGTCCCTGGAGGCGTGGTCTGCCAGCGCGTCCAGCACGAGCAGGTCGGCCACCTCTTGCTGGCACTGCTGCACGTGCTGGATCGCGCTGCCGACGCTTCTCTCGCGGCAGTGGGGCAGGCGCACGGCGTCCAGCTCCCCGGCCTCGCACAGAGCGCGCGCGCGCTCCCTGAGCTGTTGGTCGGGCTCGGGCGCGCGCTCGTGCAACTCGCACGCGCTCAGCCAGGGGTTCGCGCGCGTCAGGGGCTCGGCGCGCGCGGTGGACGCTAGGCAGAGGAGCAGGACCATGAGGCGGGTCATGGCCACGGCGCATGCTGCCGGCTTGGCGCGCGCCGTCAGCCCAGGCAGCTCATCGTGGAGCACCCGGCGGCCCGCACTCCGTCACAGCACCCAGGCCTGGGGGTTATGTAACGCAGAGCTCGGTGCCGCGCACGCGCGCGGCCCGCAGCAGCGCCAAGCCGCGCCCGGACGCCCCCACGGCCCTCTCACGCGCGCTGCAGGAGGAGCTGATACTCGGTCACAGTGACCGTAGAGGCGTAGAGGCCATCAAGTATATTTTCATAGACTGGATTGCTTCTACGCCTTCTACGCAAATATCATGTATCTGATACTATGTCACAGTAACGCTACACGCGTAGAAGCGTAGAGCCGTAGAGACAATCAAGTCTATGAAATACAGCTAATATCTGATACTAAGTAACATAGTGACGCTACATCCGTAGAGTCGTAGAGGCGTAGAAGCAATCTGCACTGTATCTTGTCGCCGTTTCACTAGGGGTGGCCGGTACCTCTGTAGAGTCGTCTTTGCTTTTTTCTGTCCTTGCATAACTCTTTCATTTCTTCAACATGCATCACTTTCTTCATGCATACTCTTCTCTTATTCTTACTCTGCAAGTTCCATTCCTTTGCAATCTCACCTATTTGGTATATCCATTCCTTCCTCGGTCTTTCCCTTCCACGTTTTCCTCTGACATTTCCTCTGTACACTTTCTTCGTTAGTCGTTCATCATCCATTCTTTCAAGCCCATGAAATACAGCGGATATCATGTATTGGTTACTAAGTAACCGTGACGCTACACGCTGAGAGGAAAAGAGACAATCTATTCGGTACATTTTAGTCTATATATTAGTCTGGTCAATAGCCCAGTTAGTAGAGTGCTTGCATTCCATGCCGAGGGCTCGGGTTTTAAATTCGAATCCCATCGTGGGTGTCAGAAATAATTTTCCGTTTCGGTGATTATTTCAAACCCAAAAATGAAAATACCGGCAAGGGTTACTTAGCCTTTACTTTCTTGTAAGAGATGTGAGAGAGTCTATCATGGCTCATTCTGGAGACATGGTCTCTCATCTTACTGTGTCCTCTATTTCACAGACTTTTATGTGGTCTAATAATAATATAAAAACAATTTTTAGTCCTCCTAGCTCGATTTCACAGATGCTTCGTAGTGTGAAGGATAGCACCCCCCTGGACTCCCCGGGCGTTTATAAGGTACCTTGCGAATGTGGTGGCTTCTACATCGGTCAAACCAAAAGAAACATTAAGGTGCACCTCAAGGAGCATATTGGGGCAATGAAAACAAACAACCCCAATAAATCGGCAATCTGCGATCATTCCGCCAAAGCCCATGAAATACAGCGTATAACCTAAATATATTAATAAATATAACCATTCCTGCACCTTATTAGATTCGACCAAACAAAGTTTCTATCGAAAGAAAAATTCTTGATTCCCAGACTTGTAAGAGAGGCCATTGAAATTTATAGACATCCTAACTTCAACAGAGACGACAGTTTCAAATTGTCCAGTATTTGGAAACCTACACTCAACTCACTACTGAAACCAGTACCTAAGTTTCAAGTCAAAGACAATGATATAATAGGGTATTTTCACATTTTTCTTTTTTTTGTGATTTAAATTCGTTTATGCTTTATTAGCCCAAAACTTCTTGAATTTTAATTTTAGTTGTATTTTTAGCAAAGTTATAAGCATTTTAAAATCGATTTTTGAATTTTCGCGCCTAAACGCTACTAGATGAAATTTTCTCGCGTGACGTCACGGTCTTGTAAACAACGCTGTATCAACTGACAGCCCTCACATTCATGTAATTCAAACATCGCTTTTTAATGTTTACACCGTTAAGGCTGTTATTTTTCAACAAGTTTGTGTGTTTCTTTAAAAACATTTCATTTGTTTCTGTTGTTTTCATTTGTTTCTGTTGTCAACAACACATGTCAACAGAGTATGGAATGTCAATAAAAGAAAGTGACGTCAACATATGACGTCACAGCACCGGAAATAGAAAAAGCAGATCTCATATCCGTTTAAAAACTTGTCCAAATTTCTATATTTTCTTTTTTAAATATAAAATCGAAAAAAAATATTTTCAACTTCAAATCAACATATTATTATTTGATTTTTCGAAATCTCTCAAAATAATATACATTTTATCATATTCCTCACTATTACAAATACCCTATTAGTGCGGTGTGTACAGGAAACATAGTACCATCTAGTGACGTGGAATCCAAACAAAATGAAAGTGGAACTTGTAACAGACCTAAACTACCTTCGCTCGAAGGTAGGCAGTGATTTGTGACAATATTGTTTTCAAACTCAGTTCATCCTCAGCCGTCGTGCAGAGAGGATGTTCTCCTGAAGACGTTGTCTACGTCGCCGACGAAACGTCGAGAATGATGTAAGTTCTCTTTAAACGGTTCGTGAAATATCCGAGTTGTTAAATTAAGTTTTGAAAATTTTTTATTTTTAAAATTAATAATATAATTGTCTAAATTTGAATTGTTAGATAAATCTTAGTGTAAAATAAATATCCTGTACCCTTAGTACGAGTTGCAAAACTTGAGTAATGTAAAGTTTACGGCAATTATTAGAGAGTGATTTCCCCCAAAATCTGCCGTTTTTGTTTGTTTGAACTTGATTTTCTTCATCACTGTAACACTTTTGCTAAGACCATAAAGTGTAAAAAACAAAAATGGCAGATTTTGGGAGAAATCACTCTTTAATATTTTCCTATGCAAAAAATGTAGCAAATTAATACACCAACATTAGAAATCACCATTTCAGATTAGCCGCCACTTCTTCCTGTCCTTGCACACTTCTTTCATTTCATCCAGAGTCATAACCTTTTTCATGCAAGTCCTCCTTTTATTATGACTCTGGATATCCCATTCATTCGCTATTTCAGAAATTTGATCCATCCATACTTTTCTCGGTCTTCCTCTACCACGACATCCATCTATTTTAGCAACATATACTTTCTTTGTCAATCTTTCATCACTCATTCTCTCCATATGCCCGAACCATCTTAACATACTTCTTTTAATCTTCACTTTCACACTTTCCCTTACACCACATTCTTCTCTTACAAAATCATTCCTCACTCTGTCACTTCGTTTTTTCCCAATCATACTTCTTAGATAGTCCATTTCTACTGTATGGACTTTACTAATTTCCCTTTCACTCACCGTCCAGGCTTCACTTCCATACATCAAGGTTGGCACTAGTATACCACCGTGCACCGCCAATCTAACATTTTTTGAGAGATTCTGGTTCCTGGCGATGCTAGCGGTAGCACCCAGTACGCACCTGCCTTTCATTATTCTTCTTTCAAATTCACCGGTCATTCTTCCATCTTTTTCAAACTTACTTCCCAGGTATACAAACTCATTTACGACATCAACATTCATTCCATTAATTTTAAATTCATAATTCATACTTTCATCATCTCTTTCAAAAATCAATACTTTCGTCTTACTTGCATTCAACTTCAAATGGTTACCTTTCAAAGCTTCATTCAATCTAGAGAGCATTGTTTGCAATTCTACTGCTGAATCAGATACAAGAACTGCATCATCTGCATACAGTAGAACACTCACTTTGCTCTCTCCTATCATCAATCCACAATCATTAAGTCTAGCATCTCTGACACACTTGTCCATGACTATGTTAAATAGCCATGGACTCATCACACATCCTTTGACTTTTTTTTGTATAGATTTCTTTGTAAGGTTTTGTTCTTTTATATATTTAAATGTAATTTTTTATTCATATTCCTTGACTTATAGGTTGGTATGAGGCTGACCACCCATACTGTAAAAAATGGTTCACTTTGCCAATGTTACCCCTGTTTCAGGGAAGGTCGGCAAAAGTTGTGGGGCTTATGTTCATTTGAGGTTTGGATTTTATTTGTAAGTACACATTCAGCATTTGTAAGCGCGAACTACACTTGTTGGTTTGTGGGCTTACATCTGAGAGCTTTAAATGAATATATCCTTGCAACTTAGATTATATTATTATTATATTATATTATATAATATTTTCCGTAAACTTTACTTTTCTCAAGTTTTGCAACTCGTACTAAGGGTACTGATCACTCCATACTTTTCTCGGTCGTCCCTTACCTCTTTTTTCTTTCACACTTCCTCTGTTTATAGTCTTCCAGCTGGATAGTATATATAATAAACCATTTACTTTATAAATACATTTAAATGAAATTTTCTAATGTTTGCACATTCACCGAGTGAAAATTCATTTTTAATTTAATAATTAAAAAACTTTTTTATTTAAAAAACACATAGTTTTTATTTTCACATATGAGTTATACTGCCTAAGCGCTGTCGAACCTGCTCGGTTCATCATCAGAGGCTAACTGAAGTTTTTAAAATTAAAATACAAGGGTTAGAACAAATACATTTTGGGAAGAGAAAGTGGGTTTTTAAGTAGGTAGGTATTGTTAGAAAGGAATGCGTATTTAAATGAAGAAGACTGCTAGTATCAGATACTTTCAGCATCCCTCGTTGTTTCCGCAGCGTTTGTGAAACTGTCCATGCCCTCCCCCTCCCTTGTTTTTCTCCCCCCACTCCGTCCCCCTCCGCCCTCCGCGGACATATCTCTTCTCTCCTCACTCCCCTAGCCGCAGAGAGAGAGGCAAGAAGATAGGAACCTTCCCCGCTACCCCGCGGAAATCTTTCTTTACTCCTCACTCCTGTAGTCGTAGAAAGAGAGGGAATGGTAAGGGGAACCTTCCCCCGCTCCTCGCTGACATATCTCTTCTCTCTTCGCCCCTATAGCCGTAGAGTGAGAGGGAAGAAGAGAGGAAACCTCTTTCCTCTCTTTCCTGCTACTGGGTCGACAATACTCCTACACCCACTGAAACCTGACGGGTAAAATTAAAACTAGATAAATGCACAACTTTAAAGGTTGTAAATTAAAAAAATATAATTATGAAAATATAATTTGACCGGTCCGCAGTCTAGTGGTTAACACTTTTGACCCGTAAATGGAAGACTATGGGCTCGAATCCCGACGGAGAACAAAAAAACATACCATTTATTTTTTCAATTATGCTCATTGCTGGGTTGAAAAATTCGTATACCTTTACCAAAGACCGGTCATTAAAGGTCCGTCCAGCCATACAGCAACTGGGATTTGCTTGAGAATGGCGCTTTCTACAGCGATGACCACGCTGGCAGAGGGCTCTTGAGGTGTGATACACACAAGAACAGCGCTCAGCAAATAAAGCATTCTAATATTATTATTCTTTTTTTTATTAGTTCCCTGACTTAGAGGTTGGTATGCGGCTGACCACCCATGCTGTAGAAAATTTTTTGTTTTTTGTGCTCCGCCGGGATTCGAACCCACAACCTTCCATTTAAGACTCGAAGTTTTGCCACTGGACTACGGACCGGTCAAATGAGATATTTATATATCCCCATCTTAATATTAAGTCGCGAAGATCAACATTTAATTGTTCCTTTTATGCACGTACACAAGCAGACACGTCCAAGTTTGCGCTTACGCATGCTGCACGTGTAATTACAAAATAAAAGTTAAGCCAAAAATGTACAACTCCTGCCGCCTTTCCCTGAAACATTGTAAAAACTGTGCGAAAAGTCCACATGCGGCATGTAAAAGCGCAAACTTATACGTGTCTGCTTGTGAAAATGCATGTAATGTGAAGCCCCAATGTTACATATTATCTTTGAAACTTAGATTAGATTAGAGACACATGCAGCATGTGTAAGCGCATTTTACACGCGGTTGCTTGTGGGCGTGCATTACACATTCAAATGTCATTATATCTTTGCAACTTAGATTTTTTCCGTTTTGTAATTTTAAAAATGTGAAGTGAAAGAAAATGCGTTCGGCTGTTTTCGTTAATTTCCGCTGCAAGTGGCCGACAGAAGAAGCCCCGAGACAGGTAGGTACAAAAAACAATCACTCTTCTTCTTCTTCTACAGCCTTCGATTCGTAAATAGGTATATATAAGGAAAAACACGCTGGCCAACCTGAAAGAATGCTAAATGGGTAGGCTGAAAAAATATACGAATTAAAAAAAATTACAAGTCATAGACTAATTTAATATTTTACTGTTGGTTACGCATGTAGATGCCTATAGTATATTATTTTTGAAATTGGAATCTTGATAGAATCGTATGGGATTATTTTTGAGCATTCAAATATCATGAAACAAGGTCGGAGCATTTTTTAATTTGCAACTTTATTCTCGGCGAGCAAACTTCAGTCTTGAACTTACAACGATTTACAACGACTGCCGTCGTTGACCGGTCCGTAGCTCAGTGGTAACACTGCGGACTCTGAATGGGAAGGTTGTGGGTTCGATTCCCGGCGAAGCACACAAAATATACCATTTATATTTTCAAATTTGCTCTTCGCTGGGTTGAAAAATTCATAAATCCTTTACCGTGCCTTTACCAATGACCGGTCACCAAAGGTCCATCCAGCCTTCCAGCAACTGGGTCTTGCTTGAGAATTGGCGTTATGTAGCGATGACGATCTATTATCTTAAATCTATAATCTAAGTTGCAAGGATATATTCATTCAAAGCTCTCAGATGTATGCCCACAAACAATCACGTGTAGTTCGCGCTTACAAATGCTGAATGTGTACTTACAAATAAAATCCAAACCTCAAAGAAGTATGTAAGGATAGAAAGAAATGGCGGTTGATCTGTAATGTTGGCGGCTAGGGTTTATTAAAGTGAAATTTGTTTTATGTTTTAGTTTTTTTTGATGTCCATGACCATGTTTATATTATATTATTGTTTATTAATTTTAAAAATGTAATTTGTGATGTTTGTTCCTTGACTTATAGGTTGGTATGCGGCTGACCACCCATACTGTAAAAAAAAATGGTTCACTTTGCCAATGTCACCCCTGTTTCAGGGAAGGACGGCAAGAGTTGCAGGGCTTATGTTCATTTGAGATTGGGTTTTTATATTGCAGGTCCACATGCGACATGTGTTAGCGCGAAATTATACATGTCTGCTTGTGGGAATGCATTTAATATAAATCTTAAATGATATATATCTTTGCAGCTTAGATTAGATTAGATTAGATTAAATGAACATAAGCCTTGCAACTCTTGCCGACATTTCCTGAAACAGAGGTGACATTGGCAAAGTGAACCATTTTTTACAGTATATTTTTTACGATCAAGCTCGTAAAAAGGACGATAGCTCAATTGGTAGAATGGTTGCATTCCATGCCGAGAGCAAGGGTTCGATCTCAAAGGCTTACTCAGCCCTCACAAAAAATGAGAACCAGCCCCCCCGGGAGCTGACAAAACCCCCACTTCAACTGAAAGTGGTTGGTGTGAGGCCGGCCCCCTTACCTGTAAAAATAAATAGGTCCCGAAGCGCCACATGCGACCCCTTCGGGGATAACGCAGGCAAGAAGTTACACTATATGTGTAGCTTAGTTGCGTTGCGTTGCGCCGTCCTTAGAAAACAATATCAAAATATTTTTGTATTGAATAAGAGATTTAGGCTTACACGGCCGGCTGATGATGCAGGAGTGAAGTTTTCCGGGATCTGTTGCCGTGGTCTGTGGGAGCTGGAGCTTCCGGACGTTTCGCCCATTTCTACGATGGGCTTCTTCAGCGTGAAGTATGATGATGATCGTAGAAATGGGCGAAACGTCCGGAAGCTCCAGCTATTTTTGTATTCCTTTTCCCTAGCAAGCCGGCTGGCACAATATTGAGTATGCCAACACATGAGCCGACCTCATTGATGATTATGATGATGATGATGATGGATGATTTCTTTCCTGTGGCGCCATTTAATGGTCCAGGAGTCAGGACCATCTCAAGGGCGCCATGGCTTCTGAAGAAAAGCAGTGTCTTAAGTTCCTTTCTGAAGGTGGTGGTAGGCTGGTTCGCGCGAACATTTGTTCATTGTTCTAATAATAATAATAATTATATTAGGATGATTTATTTGGTGTTTTTGTGCGTATCACACCTCAAGAGCCCTCTGCGAGCTTGGTTGTCGTAGAAAGCTCCAATTCTCAAGCAAGACTGTAAGGTTGGATGGACCTTTCAGTGACCGGTCTTTTGTAAAGGTTTATGAATTTTTCAACCCAGCGAAGTGCACATTTGGAAATATAAATGGTATATTTTTGTGCTCCGCCGGGATCCGAATCCACAACCTTCTTTACGAGTCCGAAGTGTTGCCACTGGACTACGGACCGGTCCAAGAAGGTATGAAATTAATTTAAAATTGGAATCTTTTGAGAATCGAAGGATTTTGAAAAATAATGCATGGTATAAAATATTATTTCCCTTCTAGGTATAATTTTTGAAATTTGAATCTCGGTAAAATACGAGAATAGGTTTTTTTTTAATATTCCCAGTAAATGGGTTTGTGATGTATATATTTTTGAATTCGAACCTTTTAAATATCGGACGTGCATATTTTTAAATAATTTGAATTAAGAAAATAATTTTTAATAAAAGGATAATAAATTTAAAATGTATTTATTTTATGGAATAATTCTATCCGTATTACAAACAATGTAATATGTGATGTTAGATTTATCCTAAAATATCTGAAAATTTCTTTACAATGCTGGGTGGTATTAAAAGCTTTCGTTTTTTTTCGCTAGATCGCCCTTTTACAACAGTTTTTTTTTTAATATCCACAAAAACATTTAAAAACATTTTTTATTATTTTTTCTTACCCTCATGCAAAAGCAGAAGCTTGTGGGCATGCAGGGCGAGATCCTAGTTGTATATTACATTTTTAAAATCCATTTCTTAGCATATATTTAAAATCAAATTAAGTAAGAAAAAAAACACAATTAAAATTTTAAAAATATATGGAAATAATATAAATCAACTGTGGTCAACGATTCAAACAGAGTAGAAACACAAAGATACCAAAAAACAGCAAAAATATATAATAATACTTATCATACTAATAATATTATTATTTTACAATCCAAGAACATGCCATCTTTCGGAATTGTCAAGAAACAACCCAGATAGCATTTTAAACTTGTATCTGACTTGCAACAAGTTTGATGTGTCAAAAGTGAAGGCTTGCTGCAAGTTCACCATGGCAAGTATATACACTTGAGGCAAGTTTTAATCAAACTTTCTAGTTTCCCAGCAACAAGCTTGCAGAAACTTTGTCATAACAAAGTTCCCGTAAGGTTGTCATGACAAACTTGCAAAATGTTTGCTTCTGCAAATTATATACATTTTTTGATATTATTATAATATTTAAAAAACAAAATTAGAATAAAAAGATGAAATATTTTTATTTTATTTCATTTACAGTTTGCTTATAGTAGTAACAAAGTTTTATAATAGTCACATCATCATCATCACTGGCACGACCTCCCTCAGCAACCGCTGCCAGCGCTGTCTATCCAACGTCTTCCTCCTCCAGTCCCACATTCCCACTGCACGGCTATCCGCCACCACTCCATCCAGCCATCTTGAACGTGGTCTTCTCACTGTCCGCCGTCCGATTGTGATGAATATAAATTGGGCTGCTGAACCATATTTTCAATTATTGCGTCATCTACAAATAATTGAAAATATTCCAGTGACGTTAAAATTTTAATGGATTGTAAAAAACTGGCAGTACACGTTGTGTCGGGGATATCCAAGTCACGGTGTCGCCAGCGTACTTCTGTCCACAACGAATGGGCCTGATGTTGTCCATCACCTTCCACCGCATTTGCTTCTTCCTCCTGGTCAACATCACTAGGTGCCTGAAAAGAAATAAATAGTTACGTTTATAATATCATCCACAAATAAAATAGAAATTGGAACCATAGAAAACCTATTTTAGAGGACTTCAGTCAATGTCAATGCAGTACAATCTGTGATTAATTATAAAGATACGAGTTTAAAGGTACCGATTTATAGCTAATTTGTTGAGATATTATATTTTGAATAAAATGAGGATTTTTTAATAGATAAACAAAAAAATAAAATACCAACGTTTATTTCAATGGGCATCCCAATTATCTGGCTCAACTCGTCTGCAGCCATCTCGTCACCGTTTTCGATCCTTGGCTCCCCTCAGGTTGTAACTTCGTCATCTTCATCTTCAAGTTCTACATCTGATGCATTTCCATTTAAACACATATTTATCTCTCGAATAGAGTAAGACATCTGAAAAAATAAAATAGTAAGGCGGTTCAAAATGACCTCAAAATCCTGTATGTTCAACCATACACGTTATTTTGTATACAAAAAAAAGTACTAAAAAACATAGAACTTGCTACAAATTATATACTGTTGAATATTTTATGAACTAAGGAACACGCTAAAAATGATTTTTTTTTCAATTTTATGTATAATTATTACCTTGAAAATTGACGATTTCGAGGGGAAGAATTGTCAGAGTTGAAACGCAAGCCGGCTTGACAGTTGACAGACGTCATGGCGGTTAAAATGCAGGCAGGAAACATAAAGAAAAAATATAATGCTGTAAGCACAACTTGTAAGCATAGGTAACGTTGCAGCAATATTGCAATAAACTTATTTTATCATATTTGACATGACAATATAAAGTCAAGAACAAATCAAATTTGCAGCAAACTGACCTGCTATCTGGGAACATTATTTTCTAATCTAATCTAATCTAATCTAAGTTGCAAAGATATGTTACATTGGAGATTCACATTACATGCATTCTCACAACCAGACACGTACAAGTTCGCGCTTGCACGTGCCTCATGTGAACCTACAACATAAAAACCAAATCTCAAATGGACATACACCCTGCAACTCTTGCCGTCCTTCCCTGAGACAGGGGTGACATTGGCAAAGTGAACCATTTTTACAGCATGGGTGGTCAGCCGCATACCAACCTATAAGTCAAGGAACACACACACACGACAAATTACATTTTATACATCACTAAATAATAATATCCAAATACAAAATATCCATTTACAAATAAAAACAAATTCCAATTTAATAAACCCTAGCCGCCAACATTACAGATCAACCGCCATTTCTTTCTGTCCTTACATACTTCTTTCATTTCCTCCAGAGTCATAATTTTCTTCATACAGGCTCTTCTTTTATTATGACTCTGGATATTCCATTCATTCGCAATTTCGGATATTTGGTCCATCCATACCTTTCTCGGTCTTCCTCTACCACGACATCCATCTATTCTACCAACATATACTTTCTTCGTCAGTCTTTCCTCATTCATTCTCTCCATATGCCCAAACCATCTTAACAAACTTCTTTTAATCTTCACTTTCACACTTTCTCTTGCACCACATTCTTCTCTTACAAAATCATTCCTCACCCTGTCACTCCGTTTTTTCCCAATCATACTTCTTAGAAAGTCCATTTCAACAGTATGGACTTTACTAATTTCACTTTCATTCACCGTCCAGGCCTCGCTTCCATACATCAAGGTGGGTAAAAGTATGCCACTGCGTACCGCCTGGATTTTAAAAATAAAATAATCTTATTTTGACTTTAGTTTGAACTTTTTGCATTCATTAGAGCCCGTTCCCACTTGTCGGGTGTCGGATCCGTATATGAATCGGAGGTTCCAGTGGCAGCACATTATGTAAGGAGCTATTCACACTTATCGGAAACCGATTTTGTCCAAAATGTTCTGCAACTGGAACCTCCGATGAATATACGAATCCGACACCCGACAAGTGGGAACGGGCTCTTATTGTCAATTTACTTCTTTTTTTTTTTTTTTTAAGGAATCCTGTGCGGGAGGCTCCCCAATTCTTGAGAGTCTTGGGGGTCTATGTCACCCTGGAAGGGTGCCGCAGAGGTGTTGCTTGAGTTCTTGGTTCTGTCGTGAGGCGCTGCAAGGAAGTGGTGATTGATGTTGGTTTTGAATAAAACCGGATTAAATTGGGAAGGGAACACAGATACTGGTAGACCATTCCATAAGCGGGCAGTTTGGCAAAGGAATGAGTCATGAAAACGCCAAGTTCTCATAGTTTTGAGATCGACTGCAAAGGGATGAATGAGAGTCGTACTAAGAGTTTCCCTTTCTGAAATGAGAGGGGGAGGGATTAATGAATGGAGCTCATTAGAACAAGCTCCGTGGTAATATCGATAAAAAAGACTGAGCATTCCAACCTTTCTTCTGTGCTGGAGCGGCTGCAGATCGGATGTCAGAGAAGGATCATTGATCAACCTCACTGCCCTCCTTTGCACAGAATCAAGTTGGTCACTCAACTTCTTGGACATACCACACCAGAGATGGCTGCCATATTCGATAATGGGGCGGATTTGGGATTTATACAGAGTCAATAATTGGGCTGAAGTAAAAAACCTACGAGCTCTGTATAATATGCCGAGTCGCCGGAAAGCGGAAGTTGTGCGAGACTCAATAGCATCATGGTATTTTAACTCTGATGACAGAGAAACACCAAGAAGATTTAAGTGTTCATGGTTAGAGAGGGAGACATTGTCGAAAGTTGGGAGATAGATGTTTGGAATCCTCTTTAAGGATATCAGACATGCTTGAGTCTTTTTGATGTTGAACTCTACAAGGTTGTCAGTGCCCCAACGGCTGACAGCCCTGAGATCTGTATTGATCTTTGAAGCTAATGATTCACGAGCAATAGATATCGCTGAACTATTTGGGGGCTTTGTAAAAGAGAAACCGTCATGAATTGTACTGTCATCGGCATAGCAGTGGATAGGAGCACAGGATAGTAAGTCATTGATGTGCATAAGAAAAAGTGTCGGAGACAAGACAGAACCTTGGGGGACACCGGAATTGATTGGTAGCAGAGCTGATTTACTACCATCGATGACTGTTTGGATAGATCTGTCTTTAAGAAAGCTGGAAATCCATTCTATGAGGAGGAGGGGAAGTCCAAATGATGACAATTTATTAAGGAGGCTGGAGTGCCAAACTCTATCAAAAGCTTTAGAAATATCAAGAGCAACAGCTTGTGTTTCACCCATAAGATCAAGGCGTTGGCCCCAGACGTGTGTGACATAAGTGAGAAGGTCACCGCTGGAGCGGTTACGGCGAAAACCGTATTGGTGGTCGCTAAGCAGTTTATGGGTTTCCAGATATTCCATAAGCTTATCGTTTATGATCCTTTCCATGACTTTTGAAAGTAAGGAAGTGATTGCGATTGGACGATAATTGGCAGGGTCAGAGCGAATTCCCTTCTTGGGGATGGGATGAACGGTTGCAACCTTCCAGTTAGAAGGCACGGTACCGCATCCAAGGGACAGTTTGTACAGTTTATAAAGGGGAGGCGCTAGTTCATTTGCGCAGTTTCTTAATACTAAGGCTGGAATACCATCAGGGCCGCTGGATTTGCGTGTATCTAACCCTTTTAGAGCAGTGAGCACATCTGTGTGTGTTATTTTGGGCATCTCCATAAAGGAGCCGCTATGGGGAATTGATATAGGTGATTTGCCATTATCGTGAAGTGTGGAATTATTGGCAAACAAAGTACACAGAAGATTAGCTTTGTCCGGACCGGAGTGGGCTAATGTGCCATCAGGCTTAGTTAGAGGAGGAAAGGACGAAGCACAAAAGTTACGACTAATCAGAGCAGACAAAGACCAGAAAGATCGATTTCCGCTGGGACAGGCGGAAAGTTTTTGGCTTATTCTGAAGTGGTGATCAAGTTTAGCTCTATTAATGGTGGCTTTACACTCTTTGGACACTTTGTTGAAGGCTTTTTTATTTGCAGTGGTGTTTGATTTGGTCAAAGTTTGATACGCAGAATTTTTGCGTTTGACCGCAACCGAGCATTCTTGATTAAACCAGGGATTGGTTTTTGACCGCAAGGGTTTGTTTGTGGATGGAATGAAGTTTTCCATTCCACATTGGACTAACTTAACGAGTTCGTTAGAACATGAAGAGGGGTCATTATGCTTATTGCAAATTTTGTTCCAAGGAAGATCTTTAAAGTATTTCTTTAAGCCGTCCCAGTTGGCCGACTTATAATGCCACATTTTCCTACTGGTCTTCTCGAGCAGTGGGCGGGGTGAAGTGACAGAAGTGGACGTTGTCACCAGGCAGTGATCAGATGATCCGAGAGCGGCCGTGACCCTTACCTTATACCCATGTGGTTTATTTGTAAGAAATAAGTCAAGGAGGTTGGAACGATGCCCTTGAACATCGGGGATTCTTGTTGGATCAGAAACAAGCTGGGAGAAGCTGTGGAAGCTTGCAAAGTGTTCAGCCAAAGTTCCGGCGAAGTCCGTGGATCCAGAAAATTTCAACCATGAAACATTGTGGACATTGAAGTCCCCGAGGATCACGATCTCCGCGGACTTGATTCCTCTTTCTGTCCTCATACACTTATTCTTTGTTTCAGGTGTATCTCCTCATTTGACATCAATATTTCCTCAAAATACTTCATTTAAGCTTACTTACTTTACTTCGCTTTGGCCGGCAAGCGCAACAAATTTCTTGGCCATTGAGCCGCGTCAGAGGCGAAGATCCAAGCTCTCCATCCACTTCACTGCTCCTGACGTGGCTTTGTGGAGGTCCACTATGTGCCGGACCATTGAGTTATAACATAGGGGAGCGGAAACTAACATACTGATTTGATACATACTTGCTCCCACTTGCGTTCCTCTCCTGTCAAATGTTAGAGAAAAATTACGCAATTAATAACCACAATAGTCATAATGAAATGAGTGATAAAATCAAAATATGAATATACACCTTGAAAATATGAAATATTGACACCAATTTTAGCGATTACAATATGTATAACGCGTGTTATCTGTCAACTTTTGCTATTTCCGGTGTAGTCGGCAGCCATTGATACCAACATTCAAGATTTTTTTTATCGTTCTGCCGAGTTTTTTGTACACATGGAAATGCAACTGTGAAGTTCTTTGTTCTCTTTCTTACTAATGACCATTTTTGTAAGCAAGTTTAAACAGATATACCTATATACTTCTATTTTCGTTAAAATAATTTCTAGTCCACAGATGTTATAAGTCAATGTGCCGGACAGTCTGGTTCTCCGCCCCACAGTCACACCCTGGAGATGGAGCTAAACCCCCATCTGTGGAGCAAGGAGTTGCAACGGCCTTGCTCTGTCGTCCACAGTCCTCTCCGAAAAAAAACAAAAAGATAAAATAAGAAAATAAGGATGAATGATTGGGTAAGTGCTATTTTAATTTTACTATACTACCTCTGTTTCAAGGAAAGGCGGCAGGAACGGCAAGCTATATGTTCTTTTAAAATTTGGGTTATTTTGTAGGAACACATGCAGCATGTATAAGTGCGAACGTCTGCTTGTCGGTGTGCACTTAATATAAATCTTAAATATTAAAAAAAATCCTTGTAACTAAGATTACAGATCACATTTCAGGGCTGGAAGTCTCATCACCACAGTAGATCCTACCTACCAAATATCGGTAATATTTGTATGAAGAATAATCATCTGTTCACTTGCGACCATCTTGGATTGACAGGTCTTCATATAAATGCATCATTAGTTTGTCAAAGCACCGAATGAGTATTTTTTTTTCTTCAACAAATCACTTCTTAAATTTTCAGCAATTCAACTAACTTCATATTGAACTATCAAAATATGTGACATTATAAAAGATGACTGCGTTCGTTTTGAGTTTTTCCTCAGTCATTTTAAACCGTGCAGATCTATATTGTTTCGAATATGTAATTGTGTCTTTTGCTTCTCTGTGTTCACTAACTTATAAGTTGTTCCTTGACTTATAGGTTGGTATGCAGCTGACCACCCATGCTGTAAAAGTAGTTCACTTTGCCAATGTCACCCCTGTTTCAGGGAAGGACAGCAAGAGATGCAGGGTGTATGTCCATTTGAGATTTGGTTTTTATGTTGTAGGTTCACATGAAGCATGTGCAAGCGCAAACTTGTACGTGTCTGGTTGTGGGAATGCATGTAATGTGAATCTCCAATGTAATATATCTTTCCAACTTAGATTAGATTAGATTAGTGTTAGTGTCTGTGATAAAGTCAGTAAGGTACGATACTTATATAACTTGTGTTTGATATTTGTATTGTTTGAGATTGCTCGAGTGTTTTTATGTTCTAGTAAAGTCTTGCATGTTCCAATTCACAATGATTTGAGAATTATCCTTAGTTTTACTTTAAATAAGGACCAAAGCTCTCTGTGGGAGGGGAGAAGCGAACTGACTGTTGTAGTGTGAAGGCGTAATGTGACTCTGTGTGAGAACCGTATCTGTTGCACCAACCTCCAATCAATATTTGATTGCTTAATTCTAGTAAGGACCTTCCTTGATTCCTTGACTTATAGGTTGGTATGAGGCTGACCACCCACACTGTAAAAATTGGTACACTCTGCCGATGTCACCCCTGTTTCAGGGAAGGTCGGCAAGAGTTGCAGGGCTAGTGTTCGTTTGAGATTGGGTTTTTTTATATTGTAGGTCCACAAGCGGCATGTGTGAGCGTGAAATTATGCGTGTCTGCTTGTGGGAATGCATTTAATATGTATCTCAAATGAGGCATATCTTTGCAACTTAGATTTAGATTTAGTGGGTAATAATATGATAGAATTTGAACAGGAAAGATGATATACATCAGCTGACTTACGTAAATGCAATGAAATTTTTGATTTGATGGGAGAAGTTACACTTAAATTTTGATTTTTATCTGATTGGAGTTTGATGCTTAAATCATGCCAATTTTAATTGAATTCTCTTCTTCTCTAGTTTCAATCCTGGGATTGGCTTGCAGCAATTTCTTTCACTCTTCTCCGCCAGTCTTCCCTGTCTTGTGCGGCTCTTTTAAGGTCTGCATATGATGAGCAGCACACGTCCACCAACAGGTCCTCCAGGTATTCTTGGCGTGGGCGTCCCCTAGAGTTGGTCCCCTCGGTCATCCCCTCCATTATGGCGTGCAAGAGACCTTCTTGTCGTATTACATGGCTGATCCATCTTGCACGCCTTTCGGACAAGGTCCTGAGCAGATGCCTTCCTCCTTTGATTATTTGGAGAACCTCCTTTGTAGTGTGGTCTCTCCAGGAAATTCCTAGTAGTCTTCTATACGACCACATCTCGAAAGCTAGTCTCCGTTTATCCCTTTTGGATAGGCACCATGTCTCGCAGCCGTACATCAAGATACTCCATACATATGTTTTGATGAGGAGTAGTCTCAGTTTCAGGTCTATGTTGTTTGATTCTATTATTTTTGCTTTTTTATTAAATACAAGTCTAGCCAGGTGTATACGGCTGACCTCGCTCTTTGCCCGGCCGTCCCACTTTCAATTAAACCTGTATAAATCATAAGAACATGATAAGAGTTGAATAATTAAATCCTTTTTTGTCTTATTCCTTTATTTATTTATTATATTGAGAATTGTGCATTCATTTTGACAGTATAAAAAATACTTAGAGAAGAGAAAACATAACAAAAAATATAGAATAAGGTAACAAAACCTATGATAAAATATTATGTACTGGTACATAAAGCTCAAAAAAATACTTTTTTCAAAACAATTCCTTCCAAATTATCCTTTCCAATCATTAAAACAACTAAGTACAGCCATTTTGACTAACAAATTTGGACTAACCATAGACACAAGCAATAATGTATTGAGTTTTTAAATAGGAAGATTGTACTTACAGCAAGAATTTATTAGCTATTTTATGCGTTAGATGTAAATTTTAAATTAGAATTATGTATTTGATTTTAATGTTTATCCATTTGTTTATGTCCAAAATGTTATTTGTTGTGTTTATTCCTTGACTTATAGGTTGGTATGCGGCTGACCACCCATTCTGTAGAGAATGGTTCACTTTGCCAATGTCACCCCTGTTTCCAGGGAAAGTCGTCAGGAGTTTCAGGGTGTATGTCCATTTGAGATTTGGTTTTTATGCTGTAGGTTCACATGCGGCATACGCAAGCGCGAACTTGTACGTGACTGCTTGTGAGAATGCATGAATGTGAATCCCCAATGTTACATATCTTTGCAACTTAGATTAGATTAGATATGAGTTGTATACACCCAAAGGTGTCGATTTGGGATTTTATTTGCGGTGAAAGGGAGCTGAAGGGACGTTTCACCCATAACTTTGACAGGCTTCTTCAGCATGATAATGCTGTATGAGTTTCATCAACATCACGCTGGAGAAGCCAAGGAAGGTGTGGACAAAATGTCAAAAAAAACTACATCTCCGATGGACCACTTCCATGCGCAAAATACCCATTCATCAAATGTTAAGGGGTCGAGCTGTGTAGTAGCCAGGGGCAACACCCCTAGTTTTAAATTAAATCCACAATACATTATCACTTAATCTTACCACCACAATATAACTAGAATAAATCTATACCTTAAAGGTGAAACTGAATAAGTGACTTATTAACCGCCCTACCTTTGGGTTATTATTAAAAAATTATCTACAAAAACATTGTTTTTTTTTTTCAAAATATTTCGCAGAATCACAGATTCGCGGCGTGAAATGTATGGGACAGACGAAAATTCTCCGAAAACGTTTGTTAGCTTCGGCTGAGCTTGAAACACTTAACGCGATAACGCAGGAACAAACTTGATGTATATGAACGTATAGAATGCGTTTTCGGGTATAGACATGTTTTTGCATGAACGTACGTGACACGGCTTGTTGCGTTCAGGCGACAATATAGCGAACGCATCACGTACGTTTGTATGGGTAGGGCGGTTAAGCTGACATCGGTTTCTCAGATAAATACACGTATTTTCCTATTCTCTACGAGACAAAACACCACAAAAGTGTGAAAATCCTGGAGTTTACAAGTTTTTCATGAGCACTTCCTTATAATTAGTTCACTTACTATGAGAAGTTACTCCCAATAAAATGTTTAACCCACAATTTCTCAAATCACTGAATCAGCAATCACTGATCCTTGACTTATATATTGGTATGCGGCTGACCACCCATGCTGTAAAAATGGTTCACTTTGCCAATTCCACCCCTGTTTCAGGGAAGGACGGCAAGAGTTGCAGGGTGCATGTCCATTTGAGATTTGATTTTTATGTTGCAGGTTCACATGCGGCATACGCAAGCGCGAACTTGTACGTGTCTGCTTGTGAGAATGCATATAATGTATATATATTATACATTATTCGACTGGTCCGTAGTCCAGTGGTAACACTTCGGACTCGTAAATGAAAGGTTGGGGGTTCGAATCCCGGCGGAGCACAAAAAATATACCATTTATATTTTCAAATTTGCTCTTCGCTGGGTTGAAAAATTCATTAACCTTTACCAAAGACCGGTCATCAAAAGGTCCATCCAGCCTAACAGCAACCGGGTCTTGCTTGAGAATTGGCGCTTTCTACAGCGACGGCCAAGCTCGCAGAGGGCTCTTGAGGTGTGATACACACAAAAACAGCGCTCACCAAATAAATCAGCCTAATTTAATTTTTTTTTTTTTAATGTGAATCTCCAATGCAACATATCTTTGCAGCTTAGATTAGATTAGAGCTCTTATTCAGTTTTACCTTTAAGCTGGCGATATCTCACTTTACACATTAATAAGTTACTATTGCATTTTCGCCGCCTCAGACTGAGCTAGGAATTATGGTTTCCATCCGACCATTTCAAAACCTTAACCTTAATTAATTAATACTACATTTAGACTTTGTACAATACCTACAATTTACAGGATTAAAATATTGTAAACACCAGTGGCGAAGGGTGCCATACAAGCCTGTTCCCATCGGCTTCCCTTTTTTTTTTTTTTTTTTTAAGAAATCCTGTGCGGGAGACTCCCTAGATTCTAAAGACTCTAGGGGTCTATGACACTTGTTGTAGTGCCGCAGAGGTGTACGAGCTTGGTCGTCGCTACAAAGCGCCAATACTCAAGCAAGACCCAGTTGCTGTAAGGCTGGATGGACCTTTGGTGACCGGTCATTGGTAAGGGTTTATGAATTTTTCAACCCAGCGAAGAGCACATTCGAAATATAAATGGTATATTTTTGTGCTCCGCCGGGATCCGAATCCACAACCTACCATTTTAAAAAATGATGTAACAAAGTAGTTAAAAAATATAGGCACAAAGTAAAACAATACATTTAAAAACAAAGAAACAATACATATTTTTTCCCCATTGAAACCATGCAGTCTACTTTATTATCATTTTTGCCTCATTTTAAACGGGAAACCGATGGGAATCGGCTTGTATGGCACCCTTCGCCACTGGTATACACCACCCCAAGTATAAGAACAAACGTAATGTTTAAACTCCACCTGGGCTGGAAGTCTCATCACCACGGTCATTCTTACCTACCGAATATCGGTAATATTTGTTTGAAGACTAATCAGTTGTTCCCCTGCGGCCATCTTGGATAGACAGGTCTTCATACAAATATTACCGATATTCGGTAGGTAAGAATGACCGTGGTGATGAGACTTCCAGCCCGGAGCTTTTAATGTGCCGACAGCAAAATACAATACTTGAAAAATCGTCACCCCGGTGCTTGTTTGGCTTATCTACCATTTGAATCAAGATGACATTTCAATGAAACTCTACACAATCAAGAAAAAAAAGTAAAACGCAATAATGTGGGAGTTGTTTTAAAAAATTTAAAAATAAAATTTCAGATTTCATATGACACGTTGGTCCAGTTCATATACAAACATTGCTCATGTCACCTCTGATGGATATAAGACAAACAAGCACTAAGGAGACGAAATGTTTAAACCAAAGGTGGCAATATGTGTTTTTTTGATTTGAATTAATTTTTCGGGGTTATGGCCGCGGGGGCCAAGAGGGCTGATCTTTCTAGCGTGTTTCGAATGGAACAACGTTGGTTCGATCCCCGCTTGGGTCACTTGACTTTAACTTTGACCCTGGTTCAACAGATGTTATTGGGTAATTATTATTTAATAATTCATTAACAATAAACAATAATGAATTATTAAATGATGATATTAATACCTGTTTCTGGCCAGGCAGAATAGGTTGGTGAATTGCATTCCTCTTCACAAATCTATTTTATTAAAAATTAAATATAAATAATAAATTAACTTTAATACTGAAACAAAAAATGATATTTTTCAGATCATTTCTTCCTTGACTAACAAACAGGTTATGAGGCTGCATTTAACATGCATTTTAAATTGATATATCTTTGCAACTTAGATTACAGATTAGATGATATTTTCAAATCAGTATTATTTAGCTAACTATTACTTTCAATCTACTCTAGTTAGGGGAGGTAGTTTCAACGTTAGCATAGTGACTTTATACTGAACGAAAGAGACGCAATTATGTCAATCGTGTGGGTGTTTTTCAGTTTAAGGCCACATAAGCTAACGTTGAAAATACCGGGCCTTATGCCCGCTTTCCACTGCGAGCGGAGCTGACTCCGTACGGACTCCGCTCGACTAGCAACAGTAAATTTCATAGAAGTGCTTCCACCGACAGCGAGTCAGCGGAGCGGACTGAGCGAGTACAAAGAGTTACGAAAGTGGTCGCAGAGTTGAGCGAGTTTCCAGCGGACTCCGTACGGACTCCGCTCGACTAGCAACAGTAAATTTCATAGAAGTGCTTCCACCGACAGCGGAGTGAGCGGAGCAGGCTGAGCGAGTAAAAATGACTCCGCTGTGTCATGGTCTCGGCCGCTAGTTTTCAACTGACTTCGCTCCCCCGTGCCCCCCGCGCCAACCCGCGTAGTTGCGTGACAGCGATAAAACACATCATACATGATTTACAAAAACACATCATACATTATTTTATTAATTTGAAAATATTAAAATGTATGTTTTATTTCAAACATCTACATTTTATGTTTAAAGCAAAATAATACATTACTTTTTATGTTTCGAAACAAAAAAAAAATCTTTTATTAATAATTGAAACGTTTGATCTGGGCGTAGGCTGCAACGAGCTGTCACACACTGCACATCATACATATTAAAATGTATGTTTTATTTCAAACATCTACTTTTTATGTATTAAAGCAAAATAATATATTACTTTTTATTTTTCGAAACAAAAAAACAAACTTTTTTTACTAATAATTAAAACGTTTGATCTGGGCGTAGGCTGCAACGAGCTGTCACACACTAGTTGGCTCCGCTAAGCCAGCTGTAGATGGAAGGCAAACAACTCTTTCCTCTGACTCATCTCATTTCTCGCCTAGCTCACTCCGCCGAGCTCGTTAGCTGTGGAAGGCAAATACCATTATTTTTTAAAACTCTTTCGCAATGGAAGGCCAAAACTATTTCACTACGCTCCGCTCAGCTATTTCCCGCTCCCGCTCAGCTATTTCCCGCTCGCAGTGGAAAGCGGGCATTAGAGAGAACTATGAAAATAAATATCCAAAACAAAATTGATTTTAAAATAGCAAAATAATGGAAGGGGCACGATTATTAGTGAACAAGAAATAACAATAACCTGTTGTGTTTGTTCCTTGACTTATAGGTTGATATGTGGCTGACCACCCATGCTGTAGAAAATGGTGCACTTTGCCAATGTCACCCCTGTTTCAGGGAAGGACGGCAAGAGTTGCAGGGTGTATGTTCATTTGAGATTGTTGTAGGTGGACATGCGACATGTGCAAGTGCAAACTTATACGTGTCTGCCTGTGAGAATGCATTTAATGTGAAATCCCAAATGTTACATATCTTTGCAACTTAGATAAGATTAATATTTTTTAGTGTTGATCTGTTAACACAGTGAAAGTCCATTTTTATAAATATTTAAAAATATAAATGGTAAAACATTTGTGTTAAAAAAAAAAAAATTGTCTTGAAAATTGTTTTGAAAATTATTTTATGTAAATATATTTGTAACCATTCTGCTCTTGAAGATGCCTCATTAGGCGAAAATATTCGAGCATAAACAAATAAAATAAAGTGAATTCAAACAATGTTTATCATTTATATTTTTAAATATTTATAGGTAAGATTAGATTAGACAATAAATTGGATACGTTCCCAGTCTACATATTTCATATGTTTTGCCCAATTTCATAAAACACAAAAGTGTGTGTTCTTTGTAATACTCAAGCTTTCACATTCCGGCCTCAATAGCAAGATCAGTAGGTAGGTATTTCTTTTACCTAATAATAATAAATAAAGGCTCAAGAAGCCAAATTTGGTCACTTTGGGCTTACATAACAGAGCGTGACTTCATGTACATACGAGGGTAGATTGAAAAGTTTCCGGAATGGGCAAGACATGGCTTCCTCCTTTTTTTCACTGTGCCAAATAAAGGCTATTAGAAAGTGTCTTCCGTCAGATGCGGTCAGCCGCAGAAGCATTTCAACCGCTCCACAAATTTTGAAATGGTTGACAAAGTCCATGATCTCGTGTTAGCCGATCGTCGAGTGAAGTTGCGCTAAATAGTAGAGACCACGGGCATCTCATATGAACGTGTGCAAAATATTGTGCACAAACATTTGGGCATGAGGAAGCTGTCGGCGCGATGGGTGCCGCGTTTATTGACTGTGGACAATAAGCGAAATCGTGTGACCACTTCAAAAGAGTGTTTGGCCCTTTTGAAGTGTAATCCAACGGATTTTTTTCACCGATTCGTGACCGTGGACGAAACATGGATCCACCACTACACACCAGAGACCAAGCAGCAGTCGAAACAGTGGACTTTTCCAAGCGAATCTGCTCCGAAGAAGGCAAAGACTGTCCCATCGGCCGAAAAGGTCATGGCCACCGTTTTTTGGGATTCGCAAGGTGTGATTCTCGACTTTTTGCAGACGGGACGAACGATTACGGGGCAATACTACAGCGCTTTATTGGATCAATTCGACGGCACCACGACAATGCGCCGGCCCATTCATCCCGAATCACCACGGTCAAATTGGTTGAATTGAGCTACGAGGTAGTGCCGCATCCCCCCTACTCTCCAGACCTGGCCCCGTCTGACTTCTTTTTGTTTCCAAACATGAAGACTTGGCTCGGGGGCAAGCGCTTCACGTCAAATGAGGAGGCCATCGCCGCCACAAATGCTTATTTTGCAGAGTTCCCGAAATCATATTTTTCTGAGGGTTTACAAAAGTTCGAGCACCGCTTGCAAAAGTGTATCGCCCTACAAGGAGACTATGTCGAAAAATAAAAACAAAAACCTGTTCAATTACATTTTCTTGCCCATTCCGGAAACTTTTCAATCTACCCACGTACGTTATTGGATACTAATCAAGATCCAGAGATCATTCATAAATGATGAAAATATAAATACATGCTTAAGATCTATTACAAATACATATACATCGTCAAAAATCAACGCAATAAAAAACCATGACTTTGTCATCAAACATAAAGACGTACAATATTATCATGTACTGACACAACATCAAAAATATTGTAAATTTACAAAGAGATTTTGGCAACACGAAGGAACAATGTTTGTTTCAGTGAAAATTGGAGTTATTATAATTAGTGTTTAATTAATAATTTACTTATACCAGAATATATTATAGGGAAGTGCTAGGAATAATACTAAAACAATCCCCGCAATATCTCTTAAGATCAGCGGTCCGGGAACTTTTTTAACCATTACCCATTGTTGGATGAAATGAAAGAAGTATGCAAGGACTGAAAAAAATGGCAGTTAATCTGCAATGCTGGCGTTTAAGGCTGAGGCTTTCAAAAAAAAAAAAATCACTTTTTTTTTTTTACAATATGTTTCGTAGCTTTTAATTTTTACTGTTTAATTGTTAAGTGTTTGTTTTATATACTTAAATGTAATTAATTGTTTGTATTCCTTGACTTATAGGTTGGTATGAAGCTGACCACCCATACTGTAAAAAATGTTTCACTTTGCCAATGTCACCCCTGTTTCAGGGAAGGTCGGCAAGAGTTGCAGGGCTTGTGTTCATTTGAGATTGGGTTTTCATATTTTCATGTAGGTCCACATGCGGCATGTGCAAATGCAAAATTATAAAATACTAACACGTTTATGAAATGGCAAACTGGGAAAATTTGCAAATAAACATTTTTACCCCATTTGGGGTAATTTACCCCGGTTCCCCGACCGCTGCTTCAGAGTGTCGTTTCTCTCTCACGCATTTTTACTGGTCATTTTACCTGTGGTGTTTTGTTAGCGTTGCAGCCAACGTCTTCAGGAGGCACCTTTTCTTCTGAACAGAAACGATGCCTCACGATACAGAAAGTTGCGTAAATCATAAGACAAAATGACTGGGATTTGAAATAAACTTAACCTAAAAGAATGACATAACTTTGCACCAACATTCTCGTAAAAATTTAGTGACGCGCAAATAAAAATAGCACTTAAAAGTATACAATGATAAAAAAGAATTATCAATATCTTACACATTGTTTTTGTTTGTGTTAAATTTAATATAAAAATTATCACTAGAACGTTTTTGTTTGACTCGTCAAAACTTTAGCGTATACACTAGGTGCAAACCATTATAGTAGGATCACTGCCACTCCCTTCAAAGGAACGGTGGCAAAAATTGCAATTCAAAATAGTACCTAGAAGGAAAAGTACATAGGGGCTGCCCATTTATTACGTCATTCGCATTAAGGGGGGGAGGGGGAGTCTGGTCTGCGGATGATGGCAAATGATGTACGAGTACCAAAATTGACGTCGTTCTTGTAAATACCAATTTCTACAAAATATACAAAATATTATGTAAGTAATATAACATTATTAATTATTAAGCTCATCCATTATTACAGCAAGAGGGGGGGGGGGTCATTAGATAATGACTATAGGATGATTGTACGGGGGGGGGGGGAAATCGGCCAAAATCGATGACGTAATTTATGGACGGCCCCATATATGTTGTGTATTATCAACCACCAATTGCATCAATTTTTTTTTTAATAATTAAGGTAACAAATGCAAAAATAAAATATGTTTTTCTGTTGAACCCTTTTGTTGATATTTTTCTTAAATAATTTGTCAAAATAAAACTTTTTACAAATACAGTTAAGTCATTAATCCACCTCTATACATCTCCATGCCGCCTGCGTATTGGTAGCTAGCAAGCCATTAAACACATGGTCACAAACAGCTGACCGGGAAGTCAAACTTTCTCCATACAATTTGTATACAGAAAGCATTATACTGATAAAACATAAAACGATAAAGCATGGCCCTGTGTGAACAGCTGACCAAGTATGGGAAAAATTTGACTGCCCAGTCAGCTGTTCACGCACGGCCATGTTATACTGCTTGCTATCTACCAATAACATCCCTAGAAACAAATTTGTACACACAGTTTGTATGTAACATTTTATTGGTTAAACATTACAATGATAAAACGTAGCCGAGTGTGAACAGCTCACTAAGCAGTTACAAATTTTTACTTGGATATTAGACGAACCGTTATAAGAGAACTTACATTATTCTCGATGTTTCGTTAGCGACGTAGCTAACGTCTTCAGGAGACAACCTCTCTGCACGACGACTGAGGATGAACGTCGAGAATAATGTAAGTAAGTCGTCAACGACGATACCATGTTGGCAGCACCGGTTCTCATCAGATCACCGAAGTTAAACAACATTGAGCGCGGATGCTACTTGGATGGGTGACCGCTCAGGTACACCGCGTCTCGTTGACATCTTGGACCGGTCCGTAGTCCAGTGCCAACACTTCGGACTCGTAAATGGAAGGTTGTGGATTCGGATCCCGGCGGAGCACAAAAATATACCATTTGCATTTCCAAATATGCTCTTTGCTGGGTTGAAAAAATTCATAAAGCCTTTACCAAAGACCGGTCACTTAAAGGTCCATCCAGCCTTACAGCAACTGGGTCTTGCTTGTATTGTCGCTTTGTAGCCACGACCAAGCTCGTACACCTCTGCGGCACTACAACAAGTGTCATAGACCCCTAGAGTCTCTAGAATCTAGGGAGTCTCTCGCACAGGATTTCTTAAAAAAAATTCTATTACAACGGTTCGTCAATTATCCAAATAATAAATTTTAACTGTGTAGTTATTATTATTGTAAATATGTCAAACGACCGTAACTCCAACCCAAACCTAACAGCTGACTAAGCGTTCACAATCTCTTCATACAGACTGAATGTGTTCCGACCGGTGAGGTGTTCACGCGCAGTCATGTTTTACTAGTCGGTGGTGCAGTAGCAGTACTTCCTGAGCTGCGGCTGGTCGTGGTAGATGCAGCGCGCCTGCTCGCCGTACTTGTTGATGCGCGAGATGTCCGACAGCTTCACGCTGATGGAGTCTGTGTCGCGGTGGTGGGAGAGGCTGGCCTCAAACAGGGAGCCGCCCGGCATCAGCCGCACCTGGAAACAAATACAGCATAATATTAATAATATTAGGATGACTTATTTGTCGCACCTCAAGAGCCCTCTGCGAGCTTGGTCGTCGCTGTAGAAAGCGCCAATACTCAAGTAAGACCCAGTTGTTGTAAGATTGGATGGACCCTTCAGTGACCGGTCTTTGGTAAAGGTTTATGAATTTTTCAACCCAGCGAAGAGCAAATTTAAAAATATAAATTGTACATTTTTGTGCTCCGCCGGGATCCCAATCCACAACCTTCCATTTACGAATCCAAAGTGTTGCTACTGGACCATCATGGCATTTCTTGGACCGGTACGTAGTCCAGTGGCAGCACTTCTGACCCGTAAATGGAAGGTTGTGAAAAATTTGAATACCTTTACCAAAGACCGGACATTAAAGGTCCATCCAGCCTTACAGCAACTGGATCTTGCTTGAGTATTGGCATGTTCAACAGCGACGACCAAGCTCGCAGAGGGCTCTTGAGGTGTGATGCACACAAAAACAGCGCTCACCAAATAAATCATCCTAATATTATTATAACTCAAATAGATTTCACGCAATGGACCATTTTTCCATTGTTTTTTAAACCGGCTTCTTTTCTGTAAAATTTCTCCCTTCGCCAATAGTAGATTGCATAGAGGATGAGACTGGAAAAGCCAGTATATCAAGCAGGTTAATGTGCCATCGACGATGAATGAATGCCTACCTTGATCTGGTAAATGTCCGTGACGGCAGAGGTCTTGGCGGTGAGGTCTGGCAGGAAGCCGTCCTTGTCCTTGGTCCTCTTGAAGCCCAGCAGACCGTCTGTGGCGGCCAGCATGTTGGCCCACTCCAGGCGGTCCAGCGACAGCCGGGCACAGCGGTCGCTGCAACACAACACACACTCACAGGTCACTTCCACATCTGACAACCACCGGTCATCCTAACAAAGCTGACGGTCAAACATAATGTCTATGAGAATATTTATATTTATTTTTTGGAATCATCGTTTTGTTTTTATTTTCATTTTTATTGCTAAATTGGTGAATTTTCAGCCTCCCAAGGAGAGCCATCTTCAAACCTTGAGAGTTTAAATTAAACTGAGTGGAACTACTATGTGCTGAGTCTTCTCGGGGGGAGTTTTTTCCATCGATATATCGAAATATCAATATTTTTTCCTCGATATATTTTGATAGTGTTTAAAAATATCGATTCGATATATATCAATATTTTTTCCCATTTGCCCATCCCTAGGCCAGAGTATCGATAAAACATCGAAAACTAGAGCTAGAAATCAATTGTTGTAAATTGTTTCACTATATTTGACTTGAGGTGAAATAAATGCTTAACTTGTGAGAATAAAACTGTGTTCTTTTCATCTTCATACCTTCTCATAATGGAGAATAAGTTGAAGAGGTTGTTTACCTGAAGGGGGCGACCAGGTTGTTGATGGCGTCCACGAGGCTGGAGGCCATGCGCTGGGGCATCTCCCCTGCGGGGCTGAGGCTCTTCCAGCTGAGGCAGGCGCACCAGTGGGGCTCTATGTCCGCCTGCCCACATGTGCGGTTGGCTGATATCTACAACATCACCATACAGACATCAGCTACTAGCAAAAGCATTCCTTTAACACATCAACGGTTAAAAGGAAGTAGGGCATAAGCGACGTCTAATCTAATCTAATCTAAGTTGCAAAATATATGTAACATTAGAGATTCACCTTATATGCATTTTCACAAACAGGCACGTATAAGTTTGCGCTTAAACATGCCGCATGTGGTCCTACGAAACCCGAATCTCAAATGAACATACACCCTGCAACTCTTGCCATCCTTCCTTGAAATAAGGGGTGGCATTGGCAAAGTGAACCATTTTTACCAACCTATAAGTCAAGGAACATACACGACAAATTAATTTTTTTTTTTAAATCAATAAATAATATGTATGGACATCAAAAGTAAAAACAGAAAACAAATTCCAATTTGAAAAGCCCTAGCTGCCAGCATTACAGATCAACCGCCATTTCTTTCTGTCCTTGCATACTTCTTTCATTTCCTCCAGAGTCATAACCTTCTTCATACAGGCTCTTCTTTTATTATGACTCTAAATATGCCATTCATTAGCAATTTCGGATATTTGGTCCATCCATACCTTTCTCGGTCTTCCTCTTCTTCCAATTCAGTTAAATATACTTAAATTCAACTCACCGGTCCAAACATAGACAGCGACCTGGGCGGGAATTTAGACTTGATGTCGTAGCCCTCGCTGGGGTTCAGCCCTAGCACGTCCAGCAGCGTGGCGTGCACGTCATACGGGGTAGTCAGCCTCTGCGCGTTGTCCCGCAGGTTCTCCAGGGCGCCCGGCCTCACCGCACCCATGTCGGGCGGCAACACCAGCGAGAACCACGGCAGGCGCTCTTCCTGTTTACCTTGCAGCGTGTTGCGGATGCTGGCAAACCTGAAAATATATTATTATGTTTTTAGGGTTCAAATCATTGACTAATAACATCTGTGGACAAGAAGTTATTTTAACGAAAATAGACATATATATCTGTCTCAACTTACTTACGAAAATGGTCATTAGTTAGAAAGAGAACAAAGAACTTCACAGTTGCATTTTCGTTTGTACAAAAAACTCAACAAAACCCCAAAGAAATAACACGCGTTATAAATATTGTGTTCGCAAAATTGATGCCAGTATTTTATATTTTCAAAGTGTATAATCATATTTTAATTTTATCACTTATTTCATTATAACCATTGTGATATTTTATGCGTAATATTTGTAATTGTTGCCGCCGTACATTCGGGGTACCACTGCAACGTTTGACACATGAGGAGCGCAAGAGGGAACAAGTATGGACCGATTCAGTACTTTAGTTACCGCTCCCCTATATTATAACTCCATGGTTCAAATAGTCTTCAAATTAAAAAAAAAACTGGTCTTCTATTATACACTTAGATTTATTTAACAATTTATATTTATTTTTTACAATTCACATTTATGGTTTAGCAATTTACATTTATTTCACAGATGGTTCGCGTTCACTTACACTGTCTTGCGTGTTAAGAAGAAGAGTGTCGTATGAAGACTGACTCCTGCAACCCGTTTGCGGCATTTTATACTCTAGCGATAGAATTTACTAGAAGCCGATTTTGCTGGAAACTTCGAGAGAACGGTCTTCCAAAAGCTTCGAGTACATAATCTAATCTAGTTGCAGGGCTTATGCTCATTTGAGAATGGGTTTTTTATACTGTAGGTCCACATGCGGCATGTGTGAGCGCGAAATTATGCATGTCTGCTTGTGGGAATGCATTTAATATTAATCTCAAATGATACATATCTTTGCAGCTTAGATTTAAACGCAACTAAGCTACACATATAGTGTAACTTCTTGCCTGCGTTATCCCCGAAGGGGTCGCATGTGGCGCTTCGGGACCTATTTATTTTTACAGGTAAGGGGGCCGGCCTCACACCAACCACTTTCAGTTGAAGTGGGGGAATTAAATTGAATAAGATTTAGACTAAAGAAAAATGAAAAAAATCGCGATAAGTATATAAAGCGCGGGTCCGCGTTCCGGCACCGTGGGGGTGTAACATATGTGATGGGAATGCGTGGGAAGTGAACTGACCTGTGGCCGTGGTCTGACATGATGATGAGGATGGTGGAGTTGAGGATGCCGGAGGACTTGAGGCCGCGCAGCCACTCCACAAAGTCCTCGTCGGCCGCCTGGATCAGGTTGTAGTCGTCGTGGGAGAGCTCGCCGTGGAAGCCAAAGGCAAAGCGCGGCTGGTTGGCGTACGCGTCCATGAACTGGGAACAAACCACAAGATAAAGACTAAAGAACCGATAAGAAGAGTTATTACAATATTTGGAGAGTGTGCATTTGCAGTTGCTGGCCCTCTGGCCTGGAACCACATCTGCCACATCATGTGAGAGAGCTAGAGGACCATGGAAAGTTCTGGAAAGAACTGAAGACAAGCAAATTTCTGGCATCATTTGCACAGACGCCCTTGTAGTTACTACATCACAGAACAGTGCTATAAAGAATTCTTCATACAAACTCTCCTTTTGTTACTTTTTAATTCTTTTATGACTCTGGATATCCGATTCATTCGCTATTTCAGAAATTTGGTCCATCCATACCTTTCTAGGTCTTCCTGTACCACAGCATTCATCTATTCTTGCAACATATATTTTCTTTGTCAGTCTTTCCTCATTCATGCGGATGGCGGCGCTGCGGCAGAGCATGCTGCAGGATCCCGGCAGCTCCCCAGTATCCAAGCCATCTTAACAAACTTCTTTTAATCTTTACTTTCACACTTTCTCTTGCACCACATTCTCCTCACACAAAATCATTCCTCACCCTACTGTAACTGTAACTCTGTCGCCATTCCGCTAGGGGTGGCCAGAGCCTCTGCAGAGTTGCCTCCATTTCTTCCTATCCTGACATACTTCTTTCAATTCCTTCATATCCATCACCTTTTTCATGCATTTTCTTCTTCTCTTCAATCTGATCACTCCATACTTTTCTCGGTCGTCCCTTTCCTCTTTTTCCTTCCACACTTCCTTTGTACATAAACTTTGTCAGTCTATCATCATTCATTCTTTCCACATGCTTTGTACCTTAACTTTCACATCCTCTTTCAAATTACATTCTTTCTTTACCCATTCATTCCTAACTCTATCTTTCTGTCATGCTTCTCAAATGCTTCATTTCCACCGTACATACTTTACTCATTTCGCTATATATATTCGCCATATGACATGTCAGATTTAACTAGCAACCCGGCTGATGTGTCTGGCTGACCTGCCTGGTGTAGTCCAGCATGACCTTGTGGCGGGGCAGCTCCCCCACGCAGTACGGCGACCACCTGCTGTTCTTGGGCTCCGTCTGCAGCAGCAGGGACCTCATGTAGTGGTCCGTGGGGCGCTTGGAGAAGCCCTTCAGCCGGTACGTGAAGATGCCAACGCTGGGGGTGTCCTCGTGGAATGCCGTCACATATCTGGAGAACGGGAACAATCACATATTATTATTTAAAAACACTGTAGTTGACACTCTACAGACGCGGGTGAGTGGACTGGACTGTATTCTCATCACTGTCCGGTTGTAAGGCAGCTGCCCTTCCAATTACAAATCTTGATGTCGGGGGGCAAAGCGGCGGGTCGTTGTCCTATGGAAAAAACGAAGAAATGCTCAGGAAGAGTAGCAGGTCGAAGTTCAGAAGAAAGCGGAGAGTAATAATAATAATATTAGGATGATTTATTTAGTGAGCGCCGTTTTTGTGTGTATCACACCTCAAGAGCCCTCTGCGAGCTTGGTTGTCGCTGTAGAAAGCGCCAATTCTCAAGCAAGACCCAGTTGTTGAAAGGATGGATGGACCTTTCAGTGACCGGTATGTGGTAAAGGTTTATGAATTTTTCAACCCAGCGAAGAGCACATTTGGAAATATAAATGGTATATTTTTGTGCTCCGCCAGGATACGAATCCACAACCTTCCATTTACGAGTCCAAAGTGTTGCCACTGGACTACGGACTGGTCCAAGAAGAGTAGTAGGTAGTAAAAAGTCGGAAGTCCGAGAACAAGTAATTTATTACAATAAAATAAAAATTGCTTTGTTTTAATTCACATGAGTTTATTTTTGGACACAACCAGTTTCGGGAGAAGCAGTACCTCCCATCTTCAGGTGTAAATAGAAACTATTACACCTGAAGTTTCTGAGTTTCTATTTACACCTGAAGATGGGAGGTACTGCTTCTCCCGAAACTGGTCGTGTCCAAAAATAAACTCATGTGAATTAAAACAAAGCAATTTTTATTTTATTGTATTAAAATGAACTTTCACGAAGTAACTGCTGAAAATCTAGATAATATAAAGTAATTTATTCACAAAACAGACGTCTATTTATATCCCACAAAACAATAGGTAACGGGATTTCCCAAAAATAGGAGTGGGAACAATCGAGACAAATATGCATTTTTATCAATTATTAGCTAATCTAACAGCTTTCCCGGTATTTGCAAAAGCGGACCCTGAAGTTGAAGTGTTTCTTTATTAAGGGTCCACATTTCACATATCATATATCGAGGCTGCTGCAATAATCGCTTTCCGATTGGGTCCCCTAAAAGGGCCTTCAATACTCTTAAAGATTTCTGCGTCCGCAACAAAGACTTTCAAGACACACATGTTTAAAAAAGCAAATTTGCATGAGCGCGCTTCGGGTGGATGGAGCCAGTAAACTGTGAATATACACAATTCATTATAAACGTAATAAATGTGATTTTATTGTGACACGAGTCTCCATGACAGCGCCGTAAAACCAGCCAGGAAATATGGTGGACAATCTGCCCTTGGTAGAGCTGAAAGAAAAGCGTTCTGAGACCTAGGAAAACATCCAAAAGCATATCACAACGGACCTGAGAGACTTTCCTGTTGAGGGCTTTAATTTTGAACACAACGCATTCTGCTCGGATTGTTTATGGTTGTCTTACCCGTTGTCCCTGTAGGTGTCCCATATGAAGGGGTAGATGTCCACATGGTGCGCGCTGCTGCCCATCCTCTTGCGGGTGTCTGGGAGCTCCAGCTCGCTGCTGCCTGTTAGAATGGGGATCAGGGCCTGTGGGGTGCCATCTCCTACAATGTTATATCTGCAAATTATGAAAAACAGTAGAGTAATAATATAGAGGAGCAGAAACTAACTTACTGCATCGATACATACTATCTACCACTTTTGTCTGTCCTGTCAAACAGTTGTTTAGTCATACTAAACATGTTTTTACCAGGTTTTTACCATACAAGGGCCTGTTTTACCATGGGTTGGTGGTTTGAGTCCACAGCTGACTGAGCATCCAATATAATCCATAAGTAAAATTTAAATGAGTTACGGTCATTAGGCATATTTGCCAAATCAAATTAACGGCACTTTTCGGTATTTGACAAACCGTTGTAAACTGTGTTTCACAGTTCAAAATTGTTATTGAAAAAATCAGTTCATCCTCAGTCGTCGTGCAGAGAGGGTATCTCCTAGAGACATTAGCTACGTCGTCTGGATTGGATTCAGAAAGCGCAAGACAGAGATGTACAACTGTAACTGTAACTCTGTCGCCATTCCGCTAGGGGTGGCCAAAGCCTCTGCAGAGCTGCCTCCATTTCTTCCTATCCTTACATACCTCTTTCAATTCATTCATATCCATCACCTTTTTCATGCATTTTCTTCTTTTACACTCGCTTTGTACATCCCATTCTTTCACAATCTCCTTAATCTGATCACTCTATACTTTTCTCGGTCGTCCCTTACCTCTTTTTCCATTCACACTACCTCTGTATAGAGTTGGATGGAGAGATATGGGGGAGGCCTACGTCCAGCAGGGGATGGAGATGGCTGTGTAAGATCAAGAAGAAGACATGTCCTCACCCCTCCAGGATATGTGCGTTCAGTTCAGTGGTCATGACTGCGTAGCTCTTGGGCAGCTTCCTGATGAAGGTGTTGCGGGACAGGGAGTCAAAGCCAAACATGAGCACGCTGTAGCGCATGGCGTGACCCGACGGCTTGTCCCACGACAGGCGGGACTTTATCTCGGGGCTGTCCCGGATCCCGGCCAGATAGCTCGACCAGCTGAAACAACACAACGTATTGTTACAAACTATCAATGCTATTCTTAGACATTTTAGTCGTTGGTTGAGCCCACGCTTTGACAAACTAAGGATGCCTGGGCTGGAAGTCTTATCACCAGTCATTCTTACCTACCGAATTTTAGTAATATTTGTAAGACTAATCAGCTGTTCACTTCTTAAAATCTTCATAAAAATGCATCATTAGTTTGTCAAAACGTGGGCTCAACTGACGACTAAAATGTCTAAGAATAGTCCCGTATGAGTTTGTGTGTACATGTACCTAGGCACGTAGCTTGCTGGTAAAAAACCTCACATGAACATTAACCTTCTGACTCGTAAATGAAAGGTTGTGGGTTCGAATCCCGGCGGAGCACAAAAAAATGCCATGTATATTTTCAAATATGCTCTGCGCTGGGAGAAAAATTCATTAATTCAAACCTTTACCAAAGACCGGTCACTAAAGGTTCATTCAGCCTTACAGCAACTAGGTCTTGCTTGAGAATTAGCGCTTTCTACAGTGACGACCAAGCTCGCAGATGGCTCTTGAGGTGTGATACACACAAAAACAGCGCTCACCAAATAAATCATCCTAATATTATTATTATTACTTTCCGATCACGAGTCCGATGTGTTAACCACTATACTACGGACCGGTCAAAATACTCGGGGAATAGAAAAAAATTGTGCCGCCTTTGGGCACACATGACTCACATTATACATAGATACATATCTCATAATATACACGTACCTGCCATTACGCAATTAAAATGTTGGATAATATTTCTGTTTTCACAGCACACAGCTCATTAGGCGGCCATTATAAATTAAATGCCTAGGCCAGGAAATGACTTACTGTGTAATGACCTTACAATGCAATAATCAAGCCTGTTATATGTGTGAGTCAGAAAATGTACGTAAATAACAAACATCAGTGAAAATTATCCACTTGAAACCATCGATATATAGAACTGGATGGGCTAAGAAATCAATCCTTTGAGAATTAGAAATACGCTACCTCACTCATCATACAAAAATCCAAATTCAGTCTATCGGTAACCTTCCAACTGTCAACAGGTGTGTTACCTAATTGGAAAAAAAATCCATACAAATGCCAAACTGGGTATTTTCTAAACGTGCCAACAAAAGAGAGTAAATGTGTTATAGAACATGGAATATTATTTCACTTTAATCACTATTCTATATGATGACGTTGATAAAATTTTGTTTTTGTTCGTCGGAATACTTTGTTCACGAAAGTGACAGCCATTTCTAGAACTAGTTATGTTCCTTGACTTATAGGTTGGTATGCGGCTGACCACACATGCTGTAAAAATGGTTCACTTTGCCAATGTCACCCCAGTGTCAGGAAAGGTCAACAAAAGTTGTAGGGTTTATGTTCATTTGAGGTTTGGATTTTATTTGTAAGTACACATTCAGCATTTGTATGCGCGAACTACATGTGTTTGTTTGTGGGCATATGCATGCATTTGATATGAGTTTTAAATGTTTATATATCTTTGCAACTTAGATTATAGATTATAGACATGCGAAACCCTTCGAGGATAGCGCAGCAAGAAGTTACACTATATATGTAGCTAAGTTGTGCACTGTAATTAGGGTAACCTGTTGTGCACCATTGGATGTTTTCAACTGTATTGTACGTTCTAAATTAGAGTACGCTGTCGAGGTTTGGGCCCCGTATCAGCGGAAGTATGTCGATCTGTTGGAGCAAATCCAAAAAAAGTTTTTGAGGTATCTCCTCATGAGAATACATGGGAATTATCCCAAGTTTATGCACCATGAGGAATTACTTGAGAAAACCCGCTCCAGGAGCCTGGAATCTCGGCGCAACGGTTCTCTTATGGTGCTTTGTTACAAGATCATTAACGGCTTAATTGACAGCCCCACCCTGTTAGAGAGTTTTGAGCTATATGTACCAGATGGCTACGGCCGGGGAAGACGGCATGAACTTTTTCATGTACCGCTGTCCCGTACCGACGTCATGGCACAACATGCCTTAACTCGGAGTGTTACTCTGATTAACTCCGCTGACATAGACATTTTTTACATTAACTTAGAATCATTCAAAGATCTAGTTAAAGAGTTCCTCCCAGCTTGTTAATGACTGTGTGAGGGTGCACTGTAATGAGGGAAACCTGTTGTGCACAAAAAAAAAAAAAAAAGTTACGTTTTTTTTCTAGAATAGTCAACATGTCTCACTGCAGCTTGTCCCCGTTGTCTTTCCTCTGTCCATCGCAGCTGACCTCCACAAAGTCCGACTCCCTGAGATGGTAGACCCCGTCTTCGTCCACAGTGACCGCGGCAGACACCGTGTTGCCAAAGTCCGAGCTCCAGAGGATGTCAGAGTAGTAGCAGACCACGGACAGCTCCTCCAGGACCTCCTTCTTCACGCGGCACTCGTGACCCTGAAAAGTAAACGAGTAACATCAATTCTTGCACGCAACTCGCATCGCAACGCAACTAAGCAACACATATAGTGTAACTTCTTGCCGCGTTATCTCCGAAGGGGTCGCATGTGGTGAGTTGAACCTATTCGTTTTTACAGGTAAGGGGGCCGGCCTTACGCCAACAACTTCAGATGAAGTGGTAGTTTCCCAGCTCCCGAGAGGGCTGGTACTCGTTACTTGTGAAGGCTGAGTAAACCTTGCCGGTATTTTATTTTGAGGTTTGAAATAAACACCGAAACGGGAAATCAATGCTGACACCCTCGGCGGGATTCGAACCCGATCTCAAGGCATGGAATGCAAGTATTCTACCAACTGAGCTATCGACCGGAAATGCAAGCACTCTACCAACTGAGCTATCGACCGGAAATGCAAACACTCTACCAACTGAGCTATCGACCGTACAGCTAGTACAAAATAAGATGATGGTGTTACCTGGCACCTGGCCCAGTCGGGGCCCCCCTTGGAGCAGTCCAGCGGGTAGACCTGCTTCACGAACTGCATCATGGTGGAGGAGTTGACGGGCAGGTGGGGGATGTTGCAGCGGCTGCCGGGATCCTGCAGCATGCTCTGCCGCAGCGCCGCCATCCGCATCCTCCAAACAATACACCAACACTTTATATTTTTAAAAATAAATCCTGTGCGGGAGACTCCCTAGATTTCAGAGACTCTACGGAACTATGACACTTGTTGTAGTACCGAAGAGGTGTTGTTTACGAGCTTGGTCATCACTACAAAGCGCCAATACTCAAGCAAGACCCAGTTGCCATGAAGCTTGATAGGCCTTTAGTGACCGGTCTTTGGTAAAGGCGTTATGAATTTTTCAACCCAGCGAAGGGCATATTTGAAAATATAGATGATATATCTTTGCTGGTTTTTGAATTGTTATAACTATGTTGTTATTCACATATAGTACATGTATAACTGTTTGTTTGTTTAATAAAAATAAAAAAATATTTTTTGTGCTCCACCAGGATTTCAACCCACAACCTTCCATTTACGAGTCTGAAATGTTGCCACTGGACTACAGACCGGTCACTAGTCTACTAGCTTACATTCTTTTTAAACCAGCCACTCTATGCTCTTTTTTTACTATATCCCCGTCGGCGCAAAATGATTAAAAAATTCATTTACCTTTACCAAAGAACATTCAGCCTTACAATAACTGAATAACAAGATGTCCTTAGGGCATATTTGAAAATATAGATTATAATTTACATAATTTCACACATAATTTCCGGATCCGTCTTCTGCAAGTCAAGGTGGATTTCAACGCGTTTTATTCAAAATTTGAATTTTGATATAGAATGTGCATCTATCCGTATGAGATGTTGGTCCCCGATAGCAGAAGACCAATGGGCTGACTTTGAGATTAGCAAGTCTACAGATGCTCTGGCCACCTCTAATGAAGAGGAAGCAGAGAGACACAGTTACTGTCTATCAAGAAACTCAATACTGTCTATGATGTCATTAAAAAAATCTACAAAACGTAAAAATGGATTTCTTGAACATTGGGACCATACATCAAGATTTCTTCTACAACCATGATACCTTCCAAGAGACACTACATCAACAGTAAACCTCAGTATTTGAGGCTAAGTTGCCAGCCTTCAGGAGGGAAATCAACAAGAACATCATTGTAAGCATCAGCGTGACAACTTGCAGTGAATATTGGTATCTTTCATCTAATACTTCAAGCACCATCTGTCTGAGAAGTTTCTCTTCCAGTCTCACAATGTCAACTCGGAAGACTCCAGTCTATGATGAATGCAGCCGCGCAACTTAGGGGCCGTCCATAAATTACATCATCGATTTTGGCCGATTTTCGACCTCCCTCCCCCTTACAATCATCCTATAGTCATTATCTAATGACCCCCCCCCCCTCTTGCTGTAATAATGGATGAGCTTAATAATTAATAATGTTATATTACTTACATAACATTTTGTATATTTTGTAGAAATTGGTCACGTCCTTGACTTATAGGTTGGTATGAGGCTGACCACCCATACTGTAAAAAATGGTTCACTTTGCCAATGTCACCCCTGTTTCAGGGAAGGTCGGCAAAAGTTGTGGGGCTTATGTTCATTTGAGGTTTGGATTTTATTTGTAAGTACACATTCAGCATTTGTAAGCGCGAACTACACTTGTTGGTTTGTGGGCATACATCTGAGAGCTTTAAATGAATATATCCTTGCAACTTAGATTATAGATTATTATTTATAGATGGTATATTTTTTGTGCTTTGCCAGGATTTCCACCCACAACCTTCCATTTACGAGTCTAAAGTGTTGCAGACCTTTAATGCTCAGCTTTTTAGCTTGTAAGATAGTCCCGCTGCTGCTTACAGTTTGGCCGTTCTGGTCACGTCATCCAAGAGCTGGTCTGACGGCACGAGGATGACCGTCGCCGTGAGGAGCAGCAGCAGCAGGGCCAGCAGCAGCAGCAAGCGGCGCCGACCCAGCCGCACCCACTGCCAGAACATCTGCAACCCAACACGGCACCATTAATAACTTTTCATAGCCACGTAGCGTATTTTAAAAAGGTTATGACTCTGGATGAAATGAAAGAAGTATGTAAGGACAGAAAGAAATTGCGATTGATCTGTAATGTTGGCGGCTATTACAAGGTTTTTTTACAGTGTGGTTTTTAATTTTAATTCAAAAAAACTTTTTTATGCCCGCTTTCCACTGCGAGCGGGAAATAGCTGAGCGGGAGCGGGAAATAGCTGAGCGGAGCGTAGTGAAATAGTTTTGGCCTTCCATTGCGAAAGAGTTTTAAAAAATAATGGTATTTGCCTTCCACAGCCAACGAGCTCGGCGGAGTGAGCTAGGCGGGAAATGAGATGAGTCAGATGAAAGAGTTGTTTGCCTTCCATCTACAGCTGGCTTAGCGGAGCCAACTAGTGTGTGACAGCTCGTTGCAGCCTACGCCCAGATCAAACGTTTTAATTATTAATAAAAAAAGTTTTTTTTTTTGTTTCGAAAAATAAAAATTAATGTATTATTTTGCTTTAATACATTAAAAGTAGATGTTGGAAATAAAACATACATTTTAATATTTTCAAATTTATAAAATAATGTATGATGTGCAGTGTGTGACAGCTCGTTGCAGCCTACGCCCAGATCAAACGTTTTAATTATTAATAAAAGAGTTTTTTTTTGTTTCGAAACATAAAAAGTAATGTATTATTTTGCTTTAAACATAAAAAGTAGATGTTGGAAATAAAACATACATTTTAATATTTTCAAATTAATAAAATAATGTATGATGTGTTTTTGTAAATCATGTATGATGTGTTTTATCGCTGTCACGCAACTGCGCGGGTTGGCGCGGGGGGCACGGGGGAGCGGAGTCAGTTGAAAACTAGCGGCCGAGACCATGACACAGCGGACCCATTTTTACTCGCTCAGTCAGCTCCGCTCACTCCGCTGTCGGTGGAAGCACTTCTATGAAATTTACTGTTGCTAGTCGAGCGGAGTCCGTACGGAGTCCGCTGGAAACTCGCTCAACTCTGCGACCACTTTTGTAACTCTTTGTACTCGCTCAGTCCGCTCCGCTGACTCGCTGTCGGTGGAAGCACTTCTATGAAATTTACTGTTGCTAGTCGAGCGGAGTCCGTACGGAGTCAGCTCCGCTCGCAGTGGAAAGCGGGCATTAAACATAGTTTTATTTTCACATTTTTTGAGTTTACAATGCCTAAGCGCTATCGGACTTTATCTGTCCATCTTCAGAGGCTAACTGAGGTTAAAAACAAAAGGGTTAAAATTCAGGGTAGGAAAGAGAAAGTGGGTGGGGTTTTTCGGGCAGGTACTGTTAGTAGGAGAGAAGGACTAGGTATTTGCTCAATAATAATATTATTTAAATTGTATTGGATTTTATTTAATTTGTAAGTACACTCATTCCATGAAACGGGTGTTACAGATCGTACGCATATAAGATTAAAAATCTCTAGTATTTTGTATGACAGTGTATAAGTAATATTCACTTAACACATACCTTTTACACTACTAGTGATGACACAATAGTAAATGGATGGCTAATATTTGTAAAAAAAGACTAATTGAAACTTAAGTACCCGTTACGGGTGTTACTCAGTTTTTCCCATACTTCCTGGGTACATTGACATAATTGCATTTTTCTGCGAATTTTCAAAGAAAGCTTATATTTTTTCAACAGAAATTGCAAAACTTAGTATATTATATTTCTAAAACATTACTCAGTTTTCATGCTGAGTGATTATTCTTTTTAATTTTAAATTTTGAAAATGTAACGGGTGTTACAAGCTTTTGTTACTGGTGTTACGAGTACGAAATGAAGCAACGGTTTTAAGAAATAACACTGTAGCTTTATTAAAGTAATAACAATAATAATGGGAAAATACAAAGAAATAATATTTATAGCCATTTTCTTCATTTTTCATACACATCCGGTGTTCCGGTTCGGTGTTACATCCGGTTTTCATACACACTTGACCGGTCCGTAGCTCAGTGGTAGCACTGCGGACTCTGAATGGGAAGGTTGTGGGTTTGAATCCCGGCAGAGCACAAAAAATATACCATTTATATTTTCAAATTTGCTCTTCGCTTGGTTGAAAAATTCATACACTTTTACCAATGACCAGTCACCAAAGGTCCATCCAGCCTTACAGCAACTGGGTCTTGCTTGAGTATTGGCGCTTTGTAGCGACGACCGAGCTCGTACACCTCTGCGGCACTACAAGTGTCATAGACCCCTAGAGTCTCTAGAATCTAGGGAGTCTCCCGCACAGGATTTCTTAAAAAAAAAAAAAAAACATCCACAGCACAAGAAAATTCATAGTAAGTACGATTTCCTTTGGTGATGACTTATAGGTTGGTATGAGGCTGACCACCCATACTGTAAAAAATGGTTCACTTTGCCAATGTCACCCCTGTTTCAAGGAATGTCGGCAAGAGTTGCAGGGCTTATGTTCATTTGAGGTTTGGATTTTATTTGTAAGTACACAATCAGCATTTGTAAGCGCGAACGTGTTTGTTTGTGGGCATACTTACATCTGAGAGCTTTTAATGAATATATCCTTGCAACTTAGATTATAGATAGATAGATTATAGATGAGGGCTGGATTGGGTAGAATACTTATTATGTTTTCGAAGGGGATGTCAGGGATGACCTTTTCATTGCAAATAAATATTTTTGCAGATTCTCTAGCCACCTTAAAAAACATTATTCTTACTTCTCCATCTCACACCACTTTGGCATACACCAGCATATTTGTATACAATACTTCGCTTACGAATGCCTTCAGGAAGTATCTTGGCCAGTATGAAAACACCTGGTTGAATGTTTTTGACTTGTGAGGCACTAAAGCGAACGGTTCCGCTTCATCTTCTGAATCTACATATATGTTGGTGTATGGAACTTTCTCAGCATGAAGTCCTGAACATCCAGGCTGTAACATTTCTTCAGCTGTAATGTTTTTCAGCATTGCTACGGGCTGCAGATCTTCGTCGTCCAGATGTCACAATTTGTGTCCATGATGACTGTTTTAACAGCGTTTCTGATGTCCTGCCAACCAATATGGCTGGGGCGTTTACTCAACTTAAGCGAAGTTGGGATTTACAATCCATTCTAATCAAAATTTTAACAGAAATGTATACTACATGTAATATTTAGGCAATTTTGAGATAATGCTAATCGCCAACATAGACTGGTAACACTATAAAACACTACAAAATACTACTGGTTATATTTACAAGTAAATACAGTAATAAAAAAACACATTACCAAGACAATATATTTACGTAACACCCGTAATGTCACGGGTGTTACAAGATTTTGAATTTAAATAAAACACCTTAGATTATGTTTACATCAAAACTCGATGTATTTACAAATAAGTTACAAACATACCCTTACTTTCACAAAGCTTGACCTTAATTACTTGTAAAATGAAGTAATGAAATTAACTTTTACCTGTTTTGTGTAACGGGTGTTACTTTGATGTTGATCTGTCGGAAATACCTTTTAATAACTGGAATTCGAACTTTTATAACATAACAACCACTCTCATATGAAGTTCTGGAAATTTCCCAAACTAGTGAAGTGTCAGTGTCACTGTAACATGACAGTCACAGAGTATTGTAGGTTTATAGAGGGCGGTCTTAGAACAAAAAAAATGTAACCAAGTAGTATTATTTATATATGAAACGATGGGTAGCGCCAGTAACTACCCTACGTGTCTAGACAATACTAAATTATCATCATAATATCATTCTATATTATTACTGTTCTACTCAGTTGGCGAAGTAAATAAAAACAATTGAAGATGGTAAAACATATTTTATTTAAAAAAAAAACTTCAAATAGCACAACTTAATTACATTACAACAATTGATTATAAATTACATTTATGTTATAAATACATTTTCTTCTTTTTTAATGTGTTATTACTTATTTTTCTATCATAATATATACATTGTGACTTGCTCAATTCAAATTTAATAATTATGTCCATAATCTGATGTTGAAAAGATATATCACATTTAAGATTTACACTAAATGTATTCCCACAAGAAGACACATTTCACACTTATAAAGTACAACTTTTCTAAAAAAAACAGTTCTTCATTTCATACAAAAAGTACAGTCCTTCATTTCATACAAAAAGTACAGTTCACCCAAACTTTTTGTTTTTTCCAGTAAGTACATTACTAATCGTGAAATAGAAACGAATCCGATTACTTTAACTCCGTATTAAAACAATGAGGTACACAACAACGGCGACTGGACATTGTAAATTGCCAAATCACAAAATTTAAAGAATTTTCAAAAGGGAAGCGCTCCTTGCGTAGATTGCAAAAACACAAATGGCCGCCACATGGGGACTGGCGGTATACCTCGTGACCAGACATGTGACCCAATCGGAGCTCTGATTGGTCGGAGAAACCGTGACTGTGAATAACTACCCAAATAATGTTGCCAGGAACCAAAATATGCCCTAAGTTTCCTAGGCATGATGACAGTTAGCTGTATGATAGTTGCCACCGTCTGGTATTATAAATCTCCTTTATAATCCCTTACATGTTGCTCAACTTTGACAAGATAGAAAAATTATAAAACCAATATAAATGTCTTGTTTTTCTTTCGCATATATAAATTTACATCTTTTTCTATTATACTAAAAAATAAATGACATTGTTTGTGCAACTTTGTTTGTGAGGCATACGGTAGCGTTTTTCATGGAATGAGTGAGTAGGTACACCTGCAGCATTGGTATGCGCGAACTTACCCGTGTCGGTTTGTGGGCATGCAATTTATATGAATTTTAATGTTCATATTTATCTTTTCAACTTAGAAGAAGCCAAGACCCATCCCAGACTGTCCCGCCAATAAAAATGACTACATTTTATTTTCCACACTTTATCCATTGCAATCGATAGCGTTTTCTTATACACAACAAATGAAGCTACACATATGCTCAAACCCTCCTCGTACCCGTCCTGTATGTATGTGTCAGAGGGACCCACAGCACATGGACGCTCAGCCAAAGCTATATATTTTCTCAAGTGGTGAAAGGCCTTCCCGTGAAGTAAAAGCAACGGAACGACAAAACAAGAACCTCTAGGTCAGAGGCGTGCTCGTGACTCTAAAAGTAAATGGTTCCATGTTACTGAAGCTAATAGCATACCTCGGGTGGCACTCCTTGTGGGATTGTTGCTAGATCACAAGTAGCGTGAAGAATGATCCACATAATGCGAAATAAAAATAATAATAATGCACAATCACTTTATTCGGGCTATGTAGCCGTGGTCTGCTTAATTCTTTCCAGACAGTTTCGCCCATTGCTCCGATGGGCATTATCGGCGGTTGGCTAGTCGCTGTGATCTTCTTACAGGATCTGGTGTTCTGGAAGCAACGCCAGCCTTTGAATTAGTATTGTTGTTGTTTTCATGAGAAAACAAACACAAGGCTAGCATTGCTTCCAGAACGCCAGATCCTGTAAGAAGATCACAGCGACTAGCCTATAATCTATCTATAATCTATAATCTATAATCTAAGTTGCAAGGATATATTCATTTAAAGCTCTCAGATGTATGCCCACAAACCAACAAGTGTAGTTCGCGCTTAAGCCAGGTAGCACTAGGCAATCATGGATTGACGCTCAAGGTGTGTACAGGTCTGCTATTCTCCAGAAGAAATCCGATTTTTATTGTGGAAAGATTGCTGAGGCAAAATCCCCTCAGCAGGTGTGGAAGCTTCTGGAGAACTTGTCTGGGAGTGCTCGGGCTGGTGTAGGTTTGACGTCGACTGCTTGCGATTTTGCCACGTATTTTGAAAACAAAATACCTCAATTGCACTTTGCTTGGGTTGCAGGTACTTCTGTCTCAAGGATTGGAAGTGCTTCGCGACTCGAAGTATTTGATTTAACTGACATAGATGAGGTGTGTCAGATCGTGGTAGGATCGCCAAACAAGCAGTGTGGCCTTGACCCTGTACCAGTCTGGGTACTCAAAGAATGCATCTTACAGCTGGCTCCATTTATTGTTAAGGTAATCAATGGATGCCTAATGGATGCCACTGTTCCTCCGTCTTTGAAGGTAGCACACATCACGCCAATCCTTAAAAAGCCACAGTTGGATCCCGGTGATCCCTCAAATTATAGACCTGTGTCAAATCTGCCATTCTTGTCGAAGGTGCTGGAGCGGATTGTCTCGCGGCGGTTGGTATCCTATCTGGATGCAAGCGGCTTAATGCCTAAGAGGCAGTCTGCATACCGGAAATATCACTCAACAGAAACCGGTATGCTCATGCTTGTATCGGATATGATATCAGCTGTGGAGTGTGGTAATCTAGCCTTACTGGCGCTTCTTGATATGAGTGCGGCCTTTGACACAGTAAGTCACCCAATTCTTATTGAGAGATTGGAGGTGTCATTTGGTTTGACCGGAGGGGCTTTGGCGTGGTTTTCTTCCTATCTGGTGGAGCGCAGACAGGCGGTGCGTATTTGTGATAGTGTTTCACCTACCTACTCGCTGTCTTCCGGGGTCCCACAGGGCTCTGTGCTGGGTCCGATCCTTTTTATATTGTATACTGCTGAGATTGAGAGTATTGTTGAAAAATGGGGCCTCATCGCACACTCATATGCAGATGACTGGCAAATATACTCTCATTCTCGGCCAGACATGGCTGAGGACCTCAGTTGCAGGGTCTCTGGGTGTATCGCGGAGGTCGGTGGGTGGATGAGGAACAATGGCCTAATCTTAAACATGGATAAGACGGAGATACTCTGGGCAGCCACATCGAGGCGTGACCACCTTCTGGTGAATAGAGTACCACTCTCCATAGGAGGTAAGCTAATCCAGCCTTCTGATTCGGTAAGACTTCTAGGAGTCTTACTGGATCGTAACCTGACACTGGATAGGCAAATAGATGCCACAATAGCTTCTTCTTTTTTTTCGCTTCGCCAAATAAAGGCAATAAGAAAATGTCTGCCGTCAGATGCGGTTAAGACCCTGGTGAGTGCGTTTGTGATGTCTCGGATTGACTATTGCTCGACGCTTTATAGTGGTCAGCCGAAGAAACAGTTTAATCGCTTTCAATCTGTGTTGAATTCGGCAGCAAGACTCATATTCGGGATTCCCAAATTCGCTCACATCACCCCGCTGTTAAAAAAACTTCATTGGCTTCGTTTCCCGGAGAGGGTGGTCTTCCGTGTTTGTTTAATGGTATATAAAGTCATCAATGGCTTGGCCCCACCTTATCTGGCTGATATGATTTCACCTGTTGAAATGGGTGTTAGGAGGCAGACACTCAGATCTGCGGGTGATAGAGTAGTCAATTTGGTTCAGCCGCGCAGTCAGATTCGTACAAACTTCGGAGACCGCGCTTTCCGTGTTGCGGGGCCGGTGGAGTGGAACAGACTGCCACCCGGAGTGAAGAACTCCAAATCTGTGGGTGTATTTCGAGGAGCACTCAAGGCACACTTGTTTAGAAAGTCTTATCCATGATCGGAGAGGGCCCTTGAGGTGTGACACACACAAAAACGGCGCTCTCTTATCATGTGTAATTTAAAATAAATCAGCCTGTTATTATTATTATTATTATTACAAATGCTGAATGTGTACTTACAAATAAAATCCAAACCTCAAATGAACATAAGCCCCACAACTTTTTTCACGACCTTCCCTGAAACAGGGGTGACATTGGCAAAGTGAACCATTTTTTACAGTATGGGTGGTCAGCCTCATACCAACCTATAAGTCAAGGAATAATCAGCCAACCGCTGATAATGCTCATCGGGGCAATGGACAAAACTGTGCGGAAAGAATTAAACAGAACACGGCTACATAGCCCGAATAAAGTGATTGTGTCAACAAGAACCGGCCGTGAAAGCTTCAATGTACAGTAATATTGTAAATCTAAAGACAGGATGTGAATCCGCTGCGGATGCAGCTTGGCAAAACGAAGCGCAATCTAATCTAATCTAATCTGAGTTGCAAAGATATGTTACATTGGAGATTCACATTACATGCATTCTCACAACCAGACACGTACAAGTTCGCGCTTGCACATGCCTCATGTGAACCTACAACATAAAAACCAAATCTCAAATGGACATACACCCTGCAACTCTTGCCGTCCTTCCCTGAGACAGGGGTGACATTGGCAAAGTGAACCATTTTTACAGCATGGGTGGTCAGCCGCATACCAACCTATAAGTCAAGGAACACACACACACGACAAATTACATTTTATACATCACTAAATAATAATATCCAAATACAAAATATCCATTTACAAACAAAAAAACAAATTCCAATTTAATAAACCCTAGCCGCCAACATTACAGATCAACCGCCATTTCTTTCTGTCCTTACATACTTCTTTCATTTCCTCCAGAGTCATAATTTTCTTCATACAGGGTCTTCTTTTATTATGACTCTGGATATTCCATTCATTCGCAATTTCGGATATTTGGTCCATCCATACCTTTCTCGGTCTTCCTCTACCACGACATCCATCTATTCTACCAACATATACTTTCTTCGTCAGTCTTTCCTCATTCATTCTCTCCATATGTCCAAACCATCTTAACAAACTTCTTTTAATCTTCACTTTCACACTTTCTCTTGCACCACATTCTTCTCTTACAAAATCATTCCTCACTCTGTCACTCCGTTTTTTCCCGATCATACTTCTTAGAAAGTCCATTTCAACAGTATGGACTTTACTAATTTCACTTTCATTCACCGTCCAGGCTTCGCTACCATACATCAAGGTGGGTAAAAGTATGCCACTGTGTACCGCCAATCGAGCATTTTTAGATATGTTTTGATTTTTGGCGATACAAGCTGTGGCACCCAGTACACACCTGCCCTTCATTACTCTTCTTTCAAGTTCACCTGTCATTCTTCCATCTTTTTCAAACTTACTTCCCAAGTATACAAACTCATTTACCACATCAACATTCATTCCGTTTATTCTAAATTCAAAGTTCGTATTTTCTTCATTTCTTTCAAAAATCAAAACTTTCGTCTTACTTGCATTCAATTTCAAATAATTACCTAGCAGAGCTTCGTTCAGTCTAGAGAGCATCGTTTGCAATTCTACTGCTGAGTCCGATACAAGAACAGCATCATCCGCGTACAGTAGAACACTCACTTTGCTCTCTCCTATCATTAATCCACAATCATCAAGTCCAGCATCTCGAACACACTTGTCCATGACTATGTTAAATAGCCATGGGCTCATCACACATCCTTGCCTTACACCCTTAAAAACCTCAAACCATTCACTATACTCATCATCAATACGAACACATGCCATACTATTTTCATAGTTAGCAAGTACCGCATTCAAGAGAGCCCCATTCACTCCATATTCTTTCAAAACATCCCACAACATACCTCTGTCTACTGGAGTCAAAAGCTTTTTCCAGATTCACAAAGGCCGTAAATAGCTTTCCCCGCAAAATCGCTCAAAAGCAGAGAAATTTGATTTTGTAGCAACAAAGTCTGCGTAACCGACTGGAACCGTAACCGAGTGGCTAGCCGTCCTGCAGCAAGGAGCGCAACCAGATCAGAGTGCCGCAATGGACAGTGCCACAAGATGTGAGGCACGTCCTGGGAGCTGGCGCCGCAGGGGCACTCTGCTGATAGGATGGATGGGATACCCAGCTGGTGGTTACGGAACAAATTAAACTTGTATCTCGATGTATGAGTGTAATTGCTTTATTATACCAAATTATTTGAATTTCCTTTATTGCCATTCCGGAGAAGTTTCCGCTGTGACATAGCTGAAAATATACTGATACAAATATTGCATGGGCTCAGTCATATCTGGCTGAGATAACAACCCATCTATAATATAGATATTGTACGCCCACTGCCAACAACTCCATTGTCTGACACCTTGACAGTAATAGCTCATTTTTCTTCACTTTTTTTTTTTTTTTAAGAAATCCTGTGCGGGAGACTCCCTAGATTCTAAAGACTCTAGGGGTCTATGACACTTGTTGTAGTGCCGCAGAGGTGTACGAGCTTGGTCGTTGATACAAAGCGCCAATACTCAAGCAAGACCCAGTTGCTGTAAGGCTGGATGGACCTTTGGTGACCGGTTATTGGTAAAGGTTTATGAATTTTTCAACCCAGCGAAGAGCAAATTTGAAAATATAAATGGTATATTTTTTGTGCTCCGCCAGGATTCGAACCCACAACCTTCCCATTCAGATTCCGCAGTGTTACCACTGAGCTACGGACCGGTCAAACTTGACAGCTATAACTCATTTTTCTTGAAATGTTTGTTTTATCAATTTTTTTAATCATTTCTACTTACATTATTTTTTCTTAACTTATAGAAGGAAATGTATGAAAAATGTGATGGATAAGAGTGAATTGAAAAAGGTATGCAAGGATAGGAAGAAATGAATTCAAATCTGCACAGGCAGAATGGCAACAGATTTACAGGTACAGTTACTTTTACCAATGCCACCTTGGTTTCAGGGAAAGGCGGCAGGAGTTGTTTGTGCGAGGTTAATCTTCAAAATTTTGGAATTAGATTATTTTGTATGTGAGCCCTCTATTTAAACAGCTGTATTTTTGATACAAGCCGGTAATGATAAAAAATACTACATCTATAATAATATAATCTATAATCTAAGTTGCAAGGATATATTCATTTAAAGCTCTCAGATGTATGCCCACAAACCAACAAGTGTAGTTCGCGCTTACAAATGCTGAATGTGTACTTACAAATAAAATCCAAACCTCAAATGAACATAAGCCCCACAACTTTTGCCGACCTTCCCTGAAACAGGGGTGACATTGGCAAAGTGAACCATTTTTTACAGTATGGGTGGTCAGCCTCATACCAACCTATAAGTCAAGGAATAACTGACGGTAATATTGTGTAAGTAAGAAAGTGTTTTATAGCAAGTGTTACAACGTATGAAAAGATATGAAAAATCAATCTAATCAAATATTTCTTAAAATTTTCTAGAGTTACTGCATTCACAGAGTGAAAATTCATTTTAATTTTAATTAAAAAAAAACTTTTTTAAAACATAGTTTTATTTTCACTTCTATAATAATCTATAAAGGCCTAAGCGCTATCGGACTTTATCCGTCCATCTTCAGAGGCTAATTTAGGTTGCAAAGATATATTGCACGTTTAATAATAAAGAGCAATAACTCAAAAAACAAAAATGTTGGGAAATCACGTTTGAAGTTCAGACAACCAGTACAACTTGTATGGGATGAAAAAGGCGGCCGATGTTTTATCTCGGTCATAATCGTCCAAATTGAACGGCTGTCACATTCTACCTATTCTTCTCGCATTGTTCTTGCGTTTTATTACAAAATCTCGATTTTCCTAATTTTCGAGTTATTTCTCTTTATTATTAAGCGTGCGATATATTACATTTAAGGCTCATATTTAATGCATGCCCACAAGCAGGGACGCATAAGTTCGCGCTTACACATGCTGCATGTGTACTTACAAAATAAACCATACTAACATGAACATAAGCCTTGCAACTCTTGCCGCCTTTCCCGAAACCAGGGTGGCATTGGCAAAAGTGAACAAAGGTTTTTAAAGCAAGAGAGCTCAACGTTAAAGTAATTATTTGACTTGAAATTATGACTGGTTCTTAGTCTTCCGATCCGTAGTCTACTGGTAATGCTTCAGACTCGTAAATGAAAAGTTGTGGGTTCAAATCCCCAAGGGAGCACAAAAAATACATCATTTATAATTCCAAATTCATATAGGTACCAAACAAAGGTCCATCCAGCCAGCAACAGGGTCTTGCTTGAGAATTTGCGCTTTCTTTAGCGACATCCAAGCTCACAGAGGGCTCTTGAGGTGTGATTCACACAAAAACAGCGCTCACCAAATAAATCATCTTAATATTAGTCTAGTGGTTAACGCTACGGACTCTTAACCCGTTCGCGGACGAAACGGTATAGCCGCTCTATAAGCTTGTCTAGGACTGGACGAAACGGTAATAGCCGTCATGATAAAACGTTATCACTAGGGAAGAAACGGCTATTTCTGATAGAACTTGCATACATGTAGCATCCGTGCGTCCCTACAGAAATCCAAAGAACACGGCAATAGCCGTTTCGTCCCTGGATGTCAAAAAAATAAAATAAATAAATAGATAAAAAATTTATAATAAAAATACAATTTGAGATGATAAAATAAGTGTGTTTTTCTAGCCTACTTCACATTTTGTGTGTCCGCGAATGGGTTAAGACAGTTCATTCATGTCCATCACTTATTTCATATATTTCATTCTTTTACATTCACTTAGTACATCCCAAGCATTCACATTTTTTTTTTAAATAGGTTTGTGAAGAGGCATGCCATTCACCAACCTATTCTGCCTGGCCAGAAACAGGTATTAATATTTTTACATTTTGAGTGGCCAGATACATCCCAAATACAATATTCGAAGGACGTTTTAATTGCCTGCGGTAGGTATTGATTTCAAAAATAGAATCCCGCCTATCTTTTATTTTGAATTCCGTTCAAAAATATAAACATTCCAAATTTGAATATGAACACACAGCTAAAATTAATTCATTATGTACACAATATGATAATTTTTATCGCCGATTTCCTGGCAAGATTGCGGAATTCTAAAACGATAAGACAAACAGGAAAAACGCGGTAGTGAGTGATAATAAAAAACGAGGAAAACCCGTAGCAAGTAAAGTGCAACAGTCATGCAAAAAAAATAATACTACTTACGAATTTCATTCTACGTGTGAGGAGCATGTATGATAGAACCGATATCGGTCCAATGTCCAGCCACGAGATGAATCTCTCATCGCTAATTTGTGCCACAATACACCGTTACACTGAGCACCTATCACATTTTAATTAACAATCTAAATTCTAATATATTTCGGCGCCTCGGGTAGGCGGCCACTTGTTTTGAGCAAATATTGACAATGCAGAAACAGGGCCGGCATCTTACTAATAAAAAATATGCTTGATTCCGTCGAACTCCGCAGTAAATTCCGTCACATTCTTCACACGTTTGTTTCTATTATAACACAGGCCAACAAAATGAAAAAAAAAAATTGGTGCCAGAAATCTAACATCTGATTTTAGATGTTTTTAATGTGCTGATTCCAAAAATGCCACCAGATTTTTTCTATCAGCTCTAGTTTTTGAGATACACGTTACAGGTTAAATGATATAGTTTTTTCTGATAAAGGACAACAAATAAAGAGATAAATATGTACTTAATCGTCAAAATAGAAATTTCCCAGAATCTAATTAGCCAAATGGATACCTGGAATTGTCCCTGACCCAATGTTCCTATACTAGGAACTACTAATACAATGCTCTTAATTACTTTTATACCTGTAATTGCCTATGACCCGATCCTCCTTTACCTGCTTGGCTGTACTTGATTTAGTATATTACTGAGTTTTCCCAGTAAAGTTGTGCTATCATTTTGTGTGAATTTTGGTGGTTTTGTAGTATCAAGACACTAAACTGAAACAATGGCATCCACAAGCAGACGTACCTGTGTAAATCATCCCGATGTTTTTTGTTATGTGTGTGGTGAATACACTTTGAAAGAGAGCAGAAAAACGATTTCTGACTTTGTGAAAAGAGCTTATCTTGCCTATTTTGGCGTTCATTTAGGAGATCAAGATAAATCTTGGGCCCCACATTTCATATGTAAAACATGTGTTGAACATTTGCGACAGTGGACAACTGGAAAGAGGAAGTGCCTAAAGTTTGGTGTACCAATGGTTTGGAGAGAACCGCGGAACCATCATGACGACTGCTATTTTTGTCTCGTTAATATTAAAGGCATAAATAGAAACAATAGACACAAATGGACATATCCTGATCTAGATTCTGCAAGAAGGCCTGTAGTGCATTCGGAAGAAATACCCGTTCCATCATTCAGCAGTCTACCCGAACTGACAGAAGATGATACAGAAACATCAACGTCTGACGAAGTTAAAAGAATTCAATCAGAAAACGACAGCGATTTTGAAGCAGATTTAGCAACTCCGCAGTGTTTCAATCAAGAAGAACTAAACGATCTTATAAGAGACCTGAATCTCTCAAAGGAATCCGCTGAATTACTTGCATCCAGATTAAAAGAAAAAAATCTACTTTGTCGAGGTACTAATATTACTTTTACGCTTGGAGTTCATTTGTTCAAGTAGTACAAAATTTTCTTGGCAATCATAAAGCAGAGAATTACGTAGAATTAGTGGAAACTATGCTTTCAAATTTTAATATTCTCGGCTGTAACATGAGTATAAAAGTTCACTACCTCAACAGCCACCTAGATCGTTTTCCAGAAAACTTAGGTGATTGTAGTGAAGAACAGGGGGAAAGATTCCACCAGGATATTAAAACTATGGAAGATCGTTATCAAGGACGATGGGATAGCCACATCATGGCGGACTACTGCTGGAGCCTTCAGCGAGACTGCCCTAGTAAACTCCATTCTAGAAAATCGTATAAAAGAATTTTTTTATGTGATTAGTGACTAATGTAATTATGTAAATTAAGTTTTTGCAATAAATACTTAAATCCATGTGTCTTTGTTTTTTTTAACTGTCAATAGTAATATTATATATTATAACAGTTATAACGTAGGGTCAGTGTGGCAACAGTGGATCATTTTTTTTCAAACGCACAGAATTATTGTTGTATAAATGCAATCAATGCACAACTTTTATCAAACGGTTAATAAATTAAGTACCTACCACTTGTTCTAAGAGCTCCATCTTTTTTATCCAATAAATACAGAGATATTTTGCATTTAGTGAAAAATGGAAAATGATCCACTGTGTACCCTATGGTGTACACAGTGGATCAAACAATAAAAACCAAATTATTTGTATTTCAAAAAAACGTATTTATAAGACAATAATATTTTTTCTGTTTATACACCAATTTTAATCAAATAGAACAAAATAACACTAAATAAGTGGATGATAATACAGGAAAAATCCACATTGAAGAAGTTACAAGAATATTGACGGTCATTGCTGCGCCTTCCGAGGTAAACGCAACTATGCTACACGTATGGTGTAACTTCTTTCTGCGTTCTTCCCAAAGGGTCTCATGTGGCGAGTAGAATCTATTTATTTTTATAGGTAAGATGATCCACTATGTATCCTATGATGTTGATCCACTGTGTACCCTTTCGACAAATTTCTTTTGAGACAGCAATTTATGTATTTCATTTTGAAAAAAGTAATGAGGTAATGTTAAAATGGAAGCTGGATTATTGTTAATGAGGATAAATTAATCACTTCTAGCCGAACTTCAATACTTTGAAAATAAGAAGACAACAAAGCGAAGCTTAATTTTTACTTTTGACTGTCAGAAACACATTTTGTTACTCAGCACAACCAAGCTGCATTGAAGTAGGACTCTGATTAGTCCAGACATGTTCAGACATGAGCACCATGCCAGGGTGAAAGCAATAGCCCTGTATAACTACTCATCTGGAAGAAACTGCCCTGATCCACTGTACCCACATGATCCACTGATGCCACATTGACCCTAAATTATATACACAATTTTTTAAAAAATCTCAAAAACTAGATCTGATAGACTTTTTCTTTTCTACAAACTGTGTTTGCAACACAAGCAAATGCATGTGCACTTAGTGTCAATTTTGATATTTCTTTCTAAATTATATTGTAGTCATCGATCACAAAAAAAAATGATGATGACTTATATGTCTATCGATGATTACACAGGCCAACACACATTTTGGTGCCTGCGATTTTTTAACTGTTCCTGAGTAATTTTTGGATGCAGAATGTAAAAAAGTGCTCAGATTTTCAGTGTTACTTATTAGATTTTCTTATTCTAAGCTTATCACCGGGCATAGCTATGCCAGGTGTAAAAAGTTATACCTGGCATAAATTTTTCTTACTTATAACAATGGCATAAGCAAGGAATTACTGTTCTCAATAAATTATTTTTCCATGTTACCACCCTGAGGCTGCGCATGCGCAGATTTTTATTTATGCCTCTAGCGCGCATTATTTTGACATTCTAATCTGACAGCTGACACACCGCGTATAGGAGCTTTTTCAATGATGAATCCCAGAAAACGTAATTCAAATTGGGAGGAAGAAGAAAAGGTAAGAATTATAAAAATAAAATATCCGCCACCCGTGACTACATTGTTATAAGAATAATCCAACCTCTATTTTACATATTTCAGACACTTCTCCGGGAGTGCCTTCGTTCCCATATAAGTGTGATCGAGAGCAAACTTCTGACAACAAATGCCCTAAAAGTAAAAAAAGAGGCTTGGGAGAAGGTGGACCATGAGTGAGTGTAACTTATTTTAATCACAATGTCGTAATCTGTATTTTTCGTAATGCTTTGAGAGAAATGTTACTTTTACTTTTTAGATTCAATGCACTAAACAAAAAAAAAAGAGACCTTACTCAGTTGAAAAGCCAGTGGAAGGTGTTTAAGTCAGCTTCGAAAAAACGAATTGGCGACCATCGTCGGCAAGTATTTGCTACAGGTGGTGGCCCCAAACCTCCAAGTCCACTGCCTGAAGATCTTGAATTAGTCGAGTTGTTGCCGTCAGAATTCGACACAGACACAAACGAATTCGATAGTGATTCGATTCGTGCAAAGGTCCGTATTATGTTTTTTATATTTATATCTTATTCTCAATTTATAAGTAACACAGAAATTGTTATAAATATTATATTTGTGAGCATTACAACTTATTTCATATTTCTAATTATTTTTTCTCAGGTAAATACTGTGGATAGCAATTTGACAACAAATTCTGAACCTGCGGAGACAAATTTAATGGTACCTAATATCATGTTTTTGTATTTGCTAATATTTTCAACGTCAAATGTTTAACCTGGTTTCTTAGGTCATATCTAATGTTAAACTGGCGACTGAAATGATCATTTGCTCGATGTGAACATTTGGATTGAGCATTTGTTCCTTATATAATCTGCTCATATCAGTGTATTAATATAATTGCTGGACTTGTATCGTGCTCACAGCGAAGGAATGCTCATGGCCCTTGTTAATGTTCATACTATATTTATTTATTATGATTTTCTACATGGATACATCAAGGATATGTAATTCACTCTCATGTTTTAATTTGCATATTGATATTTACACACATAATTACATCTTTATTGGCTTTAAAATGTTTCCAAATATTTGTTTTTTTGCAGGTTGAATCTCCAGTTTTTTATGAGTATGTAGATGTGGATACAGCATGGACAGCAAGTGCGGTAAAACCTGCCATGATTGAAGCTGGAAGCATATCCGTAAGTGTAATAAATATTGTAATGATATTAATTTTTAGTACCTTCACTCTTTTTTTACTTTATCATTCCCCACATAATTGTTTTCCCTTAATGTCATTTCTTGCAAGTATTTTAGGTCCCGTAGGTTTACTGTATTGCCCTTTAGTTAAGAGTGGAGATGAATGTCAGAGGTTTGGTTAATATTTTTGAAGATACATCTGCATCCAAGAAGCTATGATAATGAGGCGGTCAAAGTTACAAAACAGCGCTTAACAACTTATTTTTTTTCAAAGAAATGCTTGCTTAATTCTTCTTTGAAAACTTAATTAACGTAAGTTATTAAATTTCCACCCATTTTATTTACAGGAACACTCTTCGACTCCTCTGACAGGCCTTGAGACTCCGAAAAGAAAAATCAAGAAAAAAGCAAAAAAAGTAATTTATCACATATATAATTTACACAAACTAAAAATACATGGCACCTATAATCAGTATTATTTTATTTTTTATTGCAGGTATTAAATCAGGATGAGGAGTTAAAAAATAAGCTTTACGAGGAAACTCTGAAGCTTATGACGGAAGAGAATTCTCAAAAAATAAAAATACTCCACGATGACGCGAACCTCCGGCGCGAATTGATGAAGAAGAGGAGTGAAAAAGAACTTGAATGGGCCAGGGAGGAGCATCTTGTAAGAGTAGAATTGGCGAGAGAGGAGAGCACTTTAAAAATGAAAATGGCAAGAGCAGAGCACATTGAAACGATAGAGCTCTTAGAGTAGTCAAGTCGCATCTAATATTTAGTGAATACTTTCCTCACATTTTCCATTAAGTCACATTCTTTCATTACACAATCATTCCTGTCCATATTTAAGTTATACTTCTCTCAAAATTTTCATCTCCATGGGTATGAGATCAATTGTTTACGATACATGTATTTGTTTTGTTTCATTTTTACGTCACTTTGTTTTGTTTCCAAACTGTTCTCATTTTATCATTCAATTTTTTTTTGTAACATTGATTTGTTCTCAAATTTATTTTTCAATTAAACTGTTTTCTAAACTTGTTTTCTCTGTTCTCTGGTTATTCTTCATTTCTTTCCAAAATACTTTTGAGATTTACTAGTACAAATTCAATCACAATTTCTAATTTTGTCTCATTCAATACTCCTCAAGCTTATTGTTTTTTTTTTTATCAAAAAGCATGGCTTTTACTTTGTAAAAAGAAATAAACAAAATTGATGGAAATGTCAAGAATTTAATATAAAAAAACCCTGGAAATTCTAAAGTTTAGTTCTCTTAGCAATCTCTTGCAACATCTTGAAAATGTTAGCTTCAGAGAATGTAGACATTTTTTTTTAAATAGTATTCTCTGTAATTTTTCCATATTGTTAAAAAAAAGATTCTAAGCAACTTTATAGTTTTATTGTGAAGTAGTATTATAAAAAAAAGCACATGTTTAATTAGGTTTTTATTGACACAAGCAAAAGGTATAATAAAATAAAATTTAGAAATTCTGCCGAATAAAAACTTCTCTGGATATAATACCTATTTGATTGTCATTTTCCAAGTTATTTACTTCCTCCACTTGAGTTTCTTCCGATATATCTGTAAACAAATTTAAGTTAATACTATTGGGGAGATAGTCTATCATGTTTTAGTAACTAGCTGGCATTTATACTAAAATTTGTGTTTTCACTGGTATAATAAAAAATAATTATTTCTAGAAAAAATATACTTATTTTTCTTACCAAAATGTCCATCTTTTAAATCGATAGCAATGCAGTGTAACACAGCCAAAGCTACTATTGTGGTTTTGATGGTGTGTAATGACCCTCGCATACCACAGAGCAAACTGCGGAATCTTTGCTTCCAAACTCCAAAACATCTCTCCACCGTATTTCTTGTGCTTATTTGAGCTTTATTGTACTCCATTTCACTAGGGTTTGTGGGATTGCGAAGTGGCACAAATAAATAGGGAGTGCAAGCATAACCACCATCTCCCACTAGCCGACCTCTGAATTCGTTATTTTCGAATCGTTGCCTTATGCTGCTCTCCCTGAATATGCGACTGTCATGTGCACTTCCTCTCCAATGGGCAACAATATCCCTTATTTTCAGCTTGGCATCGCAGACCACCTGGTGAAAAGACATCAACTATTTAATAAGTATTTAAGATGAGAGAAATTATTTGAGAAGTTACTATCTACAGCATTCTTTCTGATTTCCAAGAATCTGAAAACAGCAATGAGGTCCACGCATGAATTGTCATAGACAATATTGTGTCGTCACCCGGCTGGGTTGCTATGGAAAACCCATATAAGTAGTTTGTTATCGGTTGCTATGGAAGACAGTCCCATATAAAACCGATGTCAGCATCTTTTTACCATAACTATAGGGTTTTTTTCACAACGTATATTGAAAATTATGATTAAATACCTGCACATTTAAGGAGTAATATCCTTTCCTATTTATGTAAAGTGGTCCTATTTCACCACCAACTTTTTGTATACGTATGTGGGTGCAATCTATGGCACCCACAACTCCATTAAAACCACTGATGGCATGAAAACCTGTGATTACTGCTGCTTGCTCTTCCAACGATGCTGGCATCTTTATAAACTCAGGGGCCTTTCTTGCAAATGCAATTGCTACATTTCGGCACACCCTGGATAGCGTCTGTTGACTAAAGCCATGGATATCAGCACAGTCATCTTGTATCTGCAAATTATTCAACAATTGTGAGTGAAAGCTTAAAACTTTATTTAAGAATTGTGAGGTTAGAAATTTCGTAATTGCGAACTACAATCAACATCAATCGATTAGGTCAATAATTATATTGATTCTTACCTCATTTCGACCCCAGTACCGAATAGCGGCTAGTACTTGAAGATCTACAGGAATCTTTCCACCTCGCTTGCAACCTTCCAAATCGTCTTTCACCAAATTTATTATGTACCGCATGTTAATTTTGGAAAAGCGATATTTGCTCCTGAATTCTGAATCCGTATATTTCGTAAAGGGATCAATTCTTTTTTTGTACACTTTTCGTGCCCGAATGTTGCTAATTCTATTTAAATTTGTCAAGAATTGCGAAAATCCGTCCATACTTTTGAATACGATTTACACTTTTGACAGATGTCATTTGACAAAAACTTGTTATTCCAAGCTTATACTACCCTCCAACCAGGAATAATGGCTCTAGGTCGTTAAGCCAGGTCTATACCCGAGTTAACTTTATGAAATGATTATAAGTAACAATTTATTGCTATTCCCTCGTTATACCAGGCATAAATCTTATTCCCAATTTATAAGTAACACTGAAAGGGCGTCAAAATTCAAATAAACAAAAGTGTTAAAAAAACGAGGAAATAATGAATTGATTGGATGGATAATGAACGACTGACAAAAAGAGTGTACAAATGGAATGTCAATGGTAAGAGTTTCTAAAAAATATATAATTCATAATGTACCTACCTATGCCTAATTATTCCTTGCAGATTTATAAAAGCCCATGACTAGATTTAAAAATCAAAATCCAAATATATATTATATCCTAGACCTAGAGTAATAATAAAAGGAGAGCTTGTATGAAAAAGGGTATAATATGTATGACTCTGGATGAAATTAAAGAAGTATGCAAGTACCGAAAAAATGGCGGTTGATCTGTAATGCTGGCGGTTAAGGCTAAGGCTTTCAAAATTTTCATTTTCTTTTTTTTAAATAGAATACGTTTCGTAGGTTTTAATTTTTATTGTTTAATTGTTTAGTCTAATCTAATCTAAGTTGCAAAGATATGTTACATAAGCGATTCACATTACATGCATTCTCACAACCAGACACGTACAAGTTCGCGCTTGCACATGCCTGAATATTGCTCTGATAGAATCAAACTTTACTATATAAGTTGGTTTCAACTGTTATTCTCAGTAATGCCATAGAAAAATAGAGTGCCCCAACCATGGCATAATATGATAATGGTAGATTATATTAGGGCTTCATAATACGCAAAGAGATAGATAGCCTGACTTGCTTATTTACTATTTTCTCTTAGTTATTTTTGCTTACCTCTACAATTTCCATCTTTGTTTTCTACTCCTTTTTGTCATGGTCTATTAATTATTATTTACTAAAAAAAAAAAATGTCTTTGCCATCCAGTTTATCCTTATTGGGTTTTCTATATATTTTGTTTATTTTTGATTTCTCTTTTCTTCTTTCTCCCTCTTATTTTTGTTTGTTATTAATTTAATTTATTTCTGACCTGTGATAAAATAAAGACTTTTTTTCTGTCATATGAGTTCGGTTGATAGTCCAGTCGATAGCTCAATTGGTTGAGCGCTTGCATTCCATGCCAAGAGCTCGGGTTCGAATCTCACCGAGGGTGTCAGAAATGATTTCCCGTTTCGGTGTTTATTTCAAAATCCAGAATAAATTACCGGTAAGGTTTACTCAGCCTTCACATGAAATGACTATAAGCCTCCTCGGGAGCTGGGAAACCCCCACTTCAACTGAAGTGGTTGGCGTAAGACCGGCCACCTTACCTGTAAAAGTAAAAAGGTTCCACTCGCCACATGCGAAATCCTTCGGGGATAAAGAGGTATATGAATTTTACACTAAGTGAAGAGCATATTTGAAAATATAAATGATATATTTTTTGTGCTCCCCCGGGATTCGAAACCGCAACCTTTCATTTACGAGTCAGAAGTGTTAACCACTATACTGCGGACCGTCCAAATTATTTCTTAATTAAGAAATTTAAATAATAAAAAAAAAAAATTATAGTAAAGAATAAAACTTTATTGCATATTTTATTACATTTATAGCTAAATACATAAGTACACTAAAACAACATAGAACTATGTCTAATGGCAAACATAATACAAGTAAATATGTAAAGATAGCAATAATAGGTTATTTATAATTACATCCTTTTCACACGGTTTAAATCCTGTCGCAAAATGTATGGGATCGCCAGACAAACCAGGGCTGGAAGTCTCATCCCCACGGTAATTCTTACCTACCGAATATCGGTAATATTTATATGAAGACCTGTCAATCCAAGACGGCCGCAAGTGAACAGCTGATTAGTTTTCATGCAAATATTACCGATATTCGGTAGGTAAGAATTACCGTGGTGATGAGATTTCCAGCCCTGGGCTGGCAGTCTCAACACAAACGGTAGATCCTACCTACCGATTGTCGTTCAGATTAGTATGAACACCTGTCAATCTCTAATCAGCTGTTCACCTGCGGCCATTTTGTTTTTTTTTTTTGTATGGGGACAGGTAACGACGGTAAGCGGTATCAATGCGAGTCTCGACATTGTCAGCTACCGGAATGATAGGTCGCCAAATGTACCGAGTGACGTTTAGGTACTTTTTTTATGAAATACGTAGAATTATTAATCAGCTGTTCACCTGCGGCCATCTTGGATATTTTTTTGTATGGCGACAGGTAACGATGGTAAGTATTATCAAAGCAAGTCTCGGCAGTCAGCTACCGGTCATGATAGGTCGCCAAATCAATTGAATGACGTTTAGGTATTTTGTAAGAAATACGTAGAATTATTGATCAGCTGTTCCCTTGACGCCATTTTGTATGGCTTTATTGTATGGACACGGTCAACGTATCTTCTCTACTAGGTCTACCATTCATTATTGTTGACCAAATCTGCCGCTATGATATGCCAGCAGCCTTCGAAGTATATAACCTAAGTTGCAGGGTTTATGACGCTTATTTAGAAAGTTCACGTGTAGCATGAGTAAACACAAACTTCCGCGTATTTGCTCGTGTTTAAAATTTACGAAATAAATAAAATAAATAAAAAATAAACAAAATAAATTTAATAAAAAAAAATAAAAAACAAAATGAAATTAAAATTAAATTAAATAAATCCAAAAATGAAATCCTAAGTTATTCACAACTATTTATAAATATCATAAATCTATAATCGAAGATCAAAGTTGTATTGATATTCAAGGGGATCATGTTTAATGCACGCTCACAAGCAGACACGTGTAAGTTTGCTCTTTCACATGCTGCATGTGTACGTATAAAATAAACGAAACCTCACGTTAAAATAAACCCTGCATTTTTTCCGACCTTCTCTGAAACAGAGGTGGCATTTGCCAAGTGAACCATTTTTGAAACCATTGTGGTTCAGCCTCATACCAACCTATACGTCAAGAAATTAACTATTTTCTAATCTAATCTAAGTTGCAAAGATATGTTACAATGGAGATTCACATTACATGCATTTTCACTACCAGACACGTACAAGATCGCGCTTGCACATGCCGCATGTGAACCTACAACATAAAAACCATCTCAAATGGACATACACCCAGCAACTCTTGCCGTCCTTCCCTGAGACAGGGGTGACATTGGCAAAGTGAACCATTTTTACAGCATGGGTGGTCAGCCGCATACCAACCTATAAGTCAAGGAACCCTTACCCTTACCATTTTAATTTTTTAAATTTAATTTTTTAAGTTTTATTTTTCTTTACTGTTTTTTTTAAATATTGTTTTATGAATTTTATTCAGTTTAAAATATATTCCTTGTCTTGTAGGTTGATATGAGGCTGAACCCTCACATTGTAAAAAAATGTTTCACTTTGCAAAAGTCACCCCTGTTTCAGGAAAAGTCGGCAAAAGTTGCAGTGCTTATGTTCATCTGAAATTTGGGTTTTTATATTCTAGGTCCACATGCAGCATGTGTAAGCGAGAACATATACGTGTCTGCTTTGGTAATACATTTAATACTCGTATAAATCTTAAATGTAATTTCGTATTTAAAAAAAAAACATAGATAAGAATATTTCAAATAACTGCAGATACTAGTTTACTCCAATCGTTCGCGTATCAGGCAGTTCAATTTGCTTGATACGCTACCATCAATATGGTAGTTACCACGAACGTTACCGTCAGTTGAGTCTACCAAAGCTCGTTAACATTGTACCGATGAAAGGTATTAAACTATTCGACCAATCATATGCACGCATTGACACCTAGCGGCGCTATTGCAAACTTTCAAATAGGTATCTCTAACGTACCGTCGACGGTAACAGGCTATCTACCGTCCTGATGAGACTGCCAGCCCTGGTCAGATTGTGTGAAAGCTAACATATATCCCATACACCACGCGACTCCCGATCTGTCACTGGATCGTATGAAAAGAGACTGAGATGGTGGACCATAGGCCGTGTTCGGGGAGCTAGCTTGAGCACTTTGAACGCTTACAGTAAAAAACGTGGTGGGGGTAGCTCGATCGCAAACCTCCCCGAACGATAAAAAGCGAATTTCATGTCAACCAGACAGCAGCTGTCAAAGCTCGGCAGAACGGATGCAGATTTATCTTAAAACGCATTATTGAGCCATGATTCTAATATTTCCAGCAGAATTTCAATTATTGAAGAGCTTTTGATATCTCGAATCCATTATTTAACATTAATAATTGTGTCTAATATTTGTGTTGTTGAGGTTAGCTGTCAACTGTCAGTGGAACGGTATGAACCATTGGTGTGAGAAGTTAGGAACGCTTAAGCCGACCCACCTTAGCAAAAAAGCGAAAATAGCGAACGGCCGAGGTGTCGTGCGTGACGTCATAGCTCATAATATTTGCTTACGACGAGCTCCCTGAACGGTGTGTGAGTGCTTGAAGCGCGCTCCCCGAACACGGCCATAGACAATCAACACACAATATCGCCAACATACCTTTTATTCATCGACAATAAATACAAAAATGCACGCATTCACTTCCTCTACATTCCAATCTCACAATTTTTTTTCAATTCATTCACAATGAACGGGTGCCAAGTTAGAAAACTGTATATCGACGGTTAAAAGGCGGTAAGTATAGAGACGTTTTGGTCAAAAATGAGTTATGAATGCTATCCTACTTGAAATTTTCCACTCTTTCTAATGCGCTAACTCCCATGGCTCTACAATGATTTTTGTTGTTGTTTATGCCCAAGCAAACAACTGCGTTTTCGAAGTATGGTTTTGGTGTAACCGACAAGATTTTGGCCTTTTTTGTCCTAAAGGCGCTTGTGACTTAAAAAATCAGATCCCAGAAAGCAACTACCGAATTTTTTGTAATTGGTTGCTGAGGATTCCTACTCACATTCAAGCGTGCTGTTTGCGCGCTGAGACAAAACAAACTATTGGCGTCCATACTGAAGATATCATCTTAATATAATTTTAACATACATCTCTCCACTAAGTTATCTTTATTAATTAACTATAACAACAACATACAAATTTATCAAAAAATACCCCCCTTCGCTATATTGTCAAATTTTTATGTTGGAAATACACCCTAATGTACCCTTGGTTATTCAACAGAGAGCTTACTGTACCCTTAGTACGAGTTGCAAAATCAGAGAAAAGTAAAGTTTACGGAAAATATTAAAGAGTGATTTCTCCCAAAATCTGCCATTTTTGTTTTGTTACACTTTATGGTCTTAGCAAAAGAGTTACAGTGATGAAGAAAATCAAGTTCAAACAAACAAAAACGGCAGATTTTGGGGGAAATCACTCTTTAATAATTGCCGTAAACTTTACATTACTCAAGTTTTGCAACTCGTACTAAGGGTACTGAAATATGAAAAAATAAGCCTTCAATTTTTATTAGAGGAACCTACAAAATCAAATATGGATAGAAAATCAATGAAGTTTAAAAAATTAAATTATAAAATTAAAATATATAGGTTATTACAAAATAAATAAATTGTTCACAACATAAGAAAGAGCTCTGTCTGACAGAAAACTATCAGGTTTGTATGCAATACAACTGATGGTCTCTCAACCAGTGATTTGATAGTGCCTTTCGCATAGCCAGCCTTCTACTGAGGATTTTGATGAGCCGAGAGCTCAGGAGTCAAGTCACATACCAACGTACAAGTTAAGGAACATGGACAATTCAATTGATAAATTAGATGCGATCCCTTTTACTTAGCTGGCCCTCTATTGTGAAAAATCTTGTTTCATGAGCTAAGAGCTTCAAAAAATTTAAATAAATTAAACATTTCATCATTCCTCATCTTTAATGTTCAACATTATCACTTCCCGCATTCTTCATTCTACATTAATTATCAATTAAAAAGTTTGCCTAGTAAAAATTAGAGATTATATAAAAATAAAAACCTACTTAAAATAAAACTAATTAAAAAATTGCCATACATAAAAAAAAAAAATGGCTTCAGCTCAAAATTATGAAAATTGCTAGAGACAGAACGAGCGCCATAAAACATTCTTCTTTAGTTTTTTTTTTTTATGCAGAAATACTTGACCCATATTCATCAATCTTACTAACACTACCTTAGAATGGTTTTATTTATGTACAATATGGATAAATAAAAAACAATCTAAGCGCTAGTGAGGCCTAATGGAAGTGTTAGTACGATTGTTGAATACTAGGGCAAGTCAATTTGTTGAAATTTTCCACCTTTGGTCAAGCAAGGAATGTATAAGTTTTTTTTTTACTAAAATTAAAATCGTATGAAGCTTGTCCCGTCTCTAGCTACATGTCAGCCTATAAAAAAAAGTTATTTTTAGTCTATGGCACCGTTTCTTCATTGTGTCCATTTTAATGTTTTATTTCACTTCTATAACAAGTACGGTCACATTTTTTTTTATCATTATTTCAAAAAGAGAACACAAAACGATTCTTTTTTTGAAAATTTTTATCACACCACATGAAAAATTCATTAAGACCCTATTCAAACGCAGCGGACAAAATTATCAGTCTATGCACAAATTGTGCGACTTAATTTGATAGTTTTTTTTTATACAAACAACTTCAAAAACTTAAAAATATTTTTCACAAAACTGTACAAAAATCATATTCAACATATTTCGATGGAATTTATGTAGTTTTTTGTTTTCACAAAATGTTAACCAAAGGCTTTCAGACCTTTATTTGTACAAAATAAAATACAATGGATCAAAAAAAGTTTTTACTGAGTAGAACGAAGAAAACTAACTAAAAATTTTACACATATTATATTTATTTATTCTAAATCAGATCTAGTATGGACAAAGTTGTGGCATCACACTGTCAGGTTGCTGGGGAAAAGGCTAGCAAATAATTTGTTATTTTTTGCTAAGGAATGTACAAGTGCAACGTTTGCACACCAATAATTTTTTTTTTTTTTAGCCGAGTCCATTGTAAACGGACAAAGTGAAATATTTTTGACGCTCATTCCGTCTCTAGAGAAAATTTGTCTATAGGGCAACACAAGAAATATCTGTCAAAATTGAAAAAAGAATTGCAGGTATTGTTGTGAGCATAATATTTTTCCCAATTTTAAAATGGGGAATCGGCTTTCACAATCTAAACAGCAATTTCATTCTAACAAGGGATTTTGAAAATACAATTATTTATTGACAGAATACAAACATATACCTTGCTTGATTTTGTGTTTCTGGACTTTGACCGTGGTCCCTAGTTTTTTCTTCTATTTCCTTTTCTTGATACTTCTAGAAGACTTTAGCTGACGCCAGGATGTATTAAGGAGAAGAAAAAGAAAAAAAACTATGGGCCACAGTCAAAGCCCACAAAATCAAGCATCTGAATTCGGCCGTGAAAGCATAAAAACATTTATAAACATACATTTTCTTCATTATTGAATAAAATATAATAATGAACAATTCTGTGAAAACATATTTTTAGTAAAGAGATCATTTTATCCTCCCACAGTTTTGTATACACGAATGGTTAGCAAATAATAATTATCAAACATGTGTCTTAGCCATTGAGGTAAAGGGTGATTTTTTAAGAGCTTGAGAACTTTTTTTAAAAAAAAAACGCATAAAATTTGCAAAATCTCATCGGTTCTTTATTTGAAACGTTAGATTGGTCCATGACATTTACTTTTTGAAGATAATTTCATTTAAATGTTGACCGCGGCTGCGTCTTAGGTGGTCCATTCGGGAAGTCCAATTTTGGGCAACTTTTTCGAGCATTTCGGCCGGAATAGCCCGAATTTCTTCGGAAATGTTGTCTTCCAAAGCTGGAATAGTTGCTGGCTTATTTCTGTAGACTTTAGACTTGACGTAGCCCCACAAAAAATAGTCTAAAGGCGTCAAATCGCATGATCTTGGTGGCCAACTTACCGGTCCATTTCTTGAGATGAATTGTTCTCCGAAGTTTTCCCTCAAAATGGCCATAGAATCGCGAGCTGTGTGGCATGTAGCGCCATCTTGTTGAAACCACATGTCAACCAAGTTCAGTTCTTCCATTTTTGGCAACAAAAAGTTTGTTAGCATCGAACGATAGCGATCGCCATTCACCGTAACGTTGCGTCCAACAGCATCTTTGAAAAAATACGGTCCAATGATTCCACCAGCGTACAAACCACACCAAACAGTGCATTTTTCGGGATGCATGGGCAGTTCTTGAACGGCTTCTGGTTGCTCTTCACCCCAAATGCGGCAATTTTGCTTATTTACGTAGCCATTCAACCAGAAATGAGCCTCATCGGTGAACAAAATTTGGCGATAAAAAAGCGGATTTTCTGCCAACTTTTCTAGGGCCCATTCACTGAAAATTCGACGTTGTGGCAGATCGTTCGGCTTCAGTTCTTGCACGAGCTGTATTTTATACGGTTTTACACCAAGATCTTTGCGTAAAATCTTCCATGTGGTCGAATAACACAAACCCAATTGCTGCGAACGGCGACGAATCGACATTTCACGGTCTTCAGCAACACTCTCAGAAACAGACACAATATTCTCTTCTGTACGCACTGTACGCATTCGTGTGGTTGGTGTAATGTCCAATAAAGTAAACTGAGTGCGAAACTTGGTCACAATCGCATTAATTGTTTGCTCACTTGGTCGATTATGTAGACCATAAATCGGACGTAAAGCGCGAAACACATTTCGAACCGAACACTGATTTTGGTAATAAAATTCAATGATTTGCAAGCGTTGCTCGTTAGTAAGTCTATTCATGATGAAATGTCAAAGCATACTGAGCATCTTTCTCTTTGACACCATGTCTGAAATCCCGCGTGATCTGTCAAATACTAATGCATGAAAATCCTAACCTCAAAAAAATCACCCTTTATAATATATGTGGAGGGGAAAATAGTTTACGGCATTGAAGCATACCATGAGACAAACCTGTCAGCCGGACCTGTCAAAGCCAACAGTATACTTTAAATTCATGTGAGATCCCATGTTTTTTTGCATCCTCCAACTTGTGTTTTGACATCTAATAACTGCAAGTGCGACGTTTTATAATAACGCCATTTTTCTGTCAAGATTAACAAATACCCAAACCTTTTGTTTTTTGGTTTATTAAATTGGAATCTGTTTACTGTTTTAGTTTCGATGTCCATAGATATTATTATTTTTTGATTTATAAAATGTAATTTGTCGTGTGTGTTCCTTGACTTATAGGATGGTATGCGGCTGACCACTCATACTGTAAAAAATGGTTCACTTTGCCAATGTCACCCCTGTTTCATGGAAGGTCGGCAAGAGTAGCAGGGCATATGTTCATTTGAGATTGGGTTTTTTATACTGTAGGTCCACATGCGGCATGTGTGAGCGCGAAATTATGCGTGTCTGCTTGTGTGAATGCATTTAATATGAATCTCAAATGATACATATCTTTGCAGCTTAGATTTAGATTTTAGATGCCAACAGTGCAGAAAAATAAATCCAACATCTGTACCTTTTGCCTATTAACAGTGTGGTAATACTCATAGTATCATTGCTCTCTTTCTAACTGAGGAAGATTTGTGTTAAGGTAGGTCCAAACAGATCTAGTTTTTTTCTTTCTTTTAAGAAATCCTGTGCCGAAGACTCCCTAAAATTCAGAGACTCTAGGGATCTATGACACTTGTTGTAGTGCCGCAGCCCGCAGAGGTGTACGAGCTTGGTCATCGCTACACAGCGCCAATACTTAAGCAAGACCCAGTTGCTGTAAGGCGAGCTTGGTCGTTGCTGTAGAAAGCGCCAATTCTCAAACAAGACCCAGTTGCTGTAAGGCTGGATGGACCTTTAGTGACCGGTCTTTGGTAAAGGTATATGAATTTTTCAGCAGCGAAGAGCATATTTGAAAATATAAATGGTATTTTTTTTTGTGCTCCGCCGTGATTCGAACCCACAGCCTTCCATTTACGAGTCAAAAGTGTTTACCACTAGACTATGGACCGGTCAACAGTGTCTACTTGTGTCAAAAATTATTGTTGTCGGTGTTATGGCCGAGAGGGCCAAGTGGGCTGATCTTTCTAGCGTGTTTGGAATGGGGCCGTCCATAAATTACGTCATCGATTTTGGCCGATTTTTGACCCCCCCCCCCCTTACAATCATCATATTATAGTCATTATCTAATGACCCCCCCTCCCCCTCTTGCTGTAATAATGGATGAGCTTAATAATTAATAATGTTATATTACTTACATAATAATTTATATATTTTGTAGAAATTGGTATTTACAAGAACGACGTCACTTTTAGCACTCGTACATCATTTACCATCATCCGCAGACCAGACTCCCCCCCCCTCAATTTGAATGACGTAATATATGGACAGCCCCAATACAACAACGTTGGTTCAATCTCCGCTTGGGTCATTTGACCATAACTTTGACCCTGGTTCAACAGATGCTATTGGGTAATTATTAATTAATAATTCATTAAAATAAACAATAATTAATTATTAATTGATGATATTAATACTTGTTTGTGGCCAGGCAAAATAGGTTGGTGAATTGCATTCCTCTTCACAAATCTATTTAAAATAAAAATAAGTTTGGACTCTATTAATAATATTATTCAATGGCTAAGACAATGGCAGTTAAGTCTCTATCTGCGTAGCACAGATCGATATTTATTAACACTGTAGATTATTCTCTAATCGCAAGTCATTTATCCAACCTTTCCATTACAACGATGGCGGTAATAAGTCTTTATTTAGTGGCTGGTCCCTACGTTTGCGCCCCGTTCTTGTTCATGAGATAGTTGAGCTTGTCCACGGCGTAGCGCAGGTTGGCGGCCAGGCCGGGCGAGCAGCCGTTCTCCTCTATGCTGGTGAAGCGGTACGTGCAGAAGTTCTTCTGGACGTCGATGTACGTGACGGCCGCCATCAGCGGGCACAGGATGATCTTGGAGTGGTCCGAGAAGTTTATCTGCAAAATCAAACAAGCATTGAAAAGGAGAGCTCGCATGAAGAAGGTTGTGACTTCTTCTTCTTTTTGTGCCACTTGTATCAAAGATTGGCGATCTAAATCTAAGTTGCAAAGATATGCATCATTTGAGATTCATATTAAATGCATTCCCACAAGCAGACAGGCATAGTTTCGCGCTCACACATGCCGCATGTGGACCTACAGTATAAAAAACCCAATCTCAAATGAACATAGCCCCTGCAACTCTTGCCGACCTTCCCTGAAACAGGGGTGACATTTGCAAAGTGAACCATTTTTTACAGTATGGGTGGTCAGCCTCATACCAACGTATAAGTCAAGGAAGATCAGCAGGTTGGATCATCATGGCATCGAAACAGGGACTTGGTGCTTCTGCCGAACCACTGTCGCAGGTTCTTCAGCCACGATGTCCTTCGGCGTCCCTGATGATGATGATGATGATGGATGATTTCTTTCCTGTGGCGCCATTTAATGGTCCAGGACCATCTCAAGGGCGCCATGGCTTCTTGAGATCTTCTTGAGATCCCTGAGATCTTCTCCCCTCAATCTTACCCTGAATGATAAGATGAAGGAGACGGTACTTCTCATTTCTCAGAAGTCAGAAATGACTAATCTAATCTAAGTTGCATTACCATTCACAACATGGAGGGCACTCAATAGACTCAGAACAGGTGTCTCCCGTTGCTACAGTAACCTCAAAAAATGGGGTTACAGAGATGAAGAAACCTGCGAGTGTGGCTCCGTGCAAAACAGTGAACATCTTTTTTCTTGTCCCCTGATTGGAGCAACGTGCACGCTTGAGGGCGTGGTGATGGCGAGCGGAAGTGGAGTTCGTGTGGCCGAGTACTGGGGGCTGCACATATGATGGTGTTCCGGACACGGAAAGTAAGTAAGTATCTAGAGATGTTTACCGTCGGGAGCAGTCAAGACCCTGGTTAATGCCTTTGTGATGTCACGAGTTGACTATTGCTCAACGCTGTACATAGGTCAGCCGAAAAAGCAGTTCAACCGTCTTCAGTCTGTGCTGAATTCAGCGGCAAGACTCATATTCGGGATGTCTAAATTTACTCGCATTACTCCATTGTTAGGGAAACTGCATTGGCTTCGTTTTCCGGAGAGGGTGGTCTACCGTGTTTGTCTGATGGTGTATAAGGCTGTAAATGGTACAGCTCCTTCATATTTGGCTGACATGTTTACACCCGTTGAGAGGGATTTGAGGCGCCAAACGCTCAGATCTGCAGGGGATGGCGTGGTGGACTTGGTTCAGCCACACCGTCAGACACGCACTAATTTTGGGGACCGTGCTTTCCGGTTTGCGGGACCAATGGAGTGGAACAGACTGCCACCTAATGTGAGGAAGGCAAAGACTGTTGGTGTCTTTAAAGGAGCACTAAAGACACATCTTTACAAGAAATCTTATCCGTGATTTGAGAGGGCCCTTGAGGTGTGACACACACAAAAACGGCGCTCTTTAATTATGTGTACATTAAAATAAATTATCCTTATATATATATATATATCTAAGTTGCAAAGATATGTAACATTGGGGATTGGGGATATATGCATTTTCACAAGTAAACACGTATAAGTTTGCGTGAATGGAACGAAAAGATCCAGAGCAAGGTGTGTAGCTGAAGATGGACAGCCACGTGTTGGAGACAGACCTGGAGAGTGCCGTTTGTGAGCTGCATGATGACGGCGGACGTGGTTCTGCACCACTCATAAACGTAGGGGACTCTGGACAGGCAGTCGGACTCCCGCACGGGAATAGAGGCACCTGCGCACACAAAACAACCAACATTTCAATGGGCACTTACAAACTGAAAGTAAAACTTCTTTTATAAAACATGGCACAGAAACCTAAAAATGAAAAATTAGACAAGTGCAGTTGAGCTCGGCTGTAGGCTGATCTCCATTGCCAGCAATAGAGACCGCGGCATGCAGACGTCAGTCCACAAACAAGCCCACATTTTATAAAAAAAAAAAATTTTTTTTGTTGACACATTTAGAAAATATCCAGTTTGGCTTTCATATTGATTTTTTTCCAATCAGGTAACACACCTGTTGACAGTTGGAAGGTTATTGATAGACTGAATTTGGATTTTTGTGTGATGAGTGGGTTAGCGCATTCCTAATTCTCACAGGATTGCTTTCTTAGCCCATTTAGTTTTTATATATGGATGCATATATGAGCTGCCACTCACCGGCCTTCATGAGGTGCTCGCTCATGTACCGCCTGAAGTACGTCAGCAGCTTCATCTTCTTCTCCAGGTCTGCGGGGTACTCCTCCCTGGACATGTAGCTCTCCTGGCCCATGCGGTTTATATAGTGGACGGTCCTGCAACAGAACAACAGAGAGTCACCACAACACTCATCTAAGCCAAAATATCAGACTGGTCCCTCGTCCAGGGGCAACACGCTTTTCACCAGTTCAAAAAAAAATCCAAAGAGGTGTGTTTCTTCCTCCCTTTCAGAATGGTGCGGAAATGAGCTAAGCAAGTGTCAATAAATAGCTTCGATGCACGACCAGTTGAAACCTTTTCAGTGTTTTACTTTTCCACAAACTTTTCTTTTCCTCGTATCTCAAAACAAAACTTTGCCGCTCGAGAGTTTGTATCTAACAAAAAATGGATAAACCACAAGATTGTATGCAGTAGAGGTGGGAGCGAGAGGACTGCCAGCCAAATCCCTATATACCAGGGGTGCCCATACTTTTTCTTGAGGAGATCGACTTAGCAAAAATTTATGAATAGGAGATCGACATATACTTTTGTCCATAAAAATTCTGTTGATGGGGAGGATCCTCGGCGATCGACTTCAAAACCCTTCGCGAGCGACCGTTTGAGCACCTCTGCTATATACTTTTCTTAAGGATCTGGGACTGAATAGATCCCAAATAAATGGCTTTCTTGAAAGACTGACAAAGGCGGCCATCTCGGGATCATACCATATTTAGTTACGAGTATTCGAGAGCCAGGACACCTCTAGGCATGCAATGTAATGAGTCCAACTTTAAATATTGGGAAGAATTGGGAACGTTGTCATGACGATAGAATCCTTAAGTAACCACAGACAGGTGGTAAGTCCTGTGACTCCCATCTCATCCTGACTCTGTGCGCCGGGCCTGAGTTTGGGTCTGAGACCTGACTCGGTGAGACCGTGGATTGCTTAGCTTATTCACAAATACAGCTCATATCTCGAGGTACCATTGTATTGAGGAAGATGCGGGATGACTTACATGCCGTTGGCCAGCAGGATGAGCTTGGTGGTGTCGTTGAAGGTCACGCCCACGCTCTCGTCGCACATCTGGTAGCCAAAGCCGTACTTGTCCGAGTAGTCCACCCACTTGCTGACCCACACCAGCGGCTGCGCGGCGGGATCCGAAGCTTCCTCATCGCTCAGACGAGAGATCTTCTTGTCGGGCTACAACACAGACACAGCACACAGTTAGGCCCGGTAGTTTCATCGTTAGCATACGCGCCTAATAGCATAAAAATGAGTTACTATAGCTTAAAATCTTAAAAACGGTATTTTGAAATATGCTTTAGCAAGAAAATAGTCTAATAGCAGCGATATTCTTGCCAGCCAATTTTGTGGAGCATATCTTTTATGCTATAGCTAAATTCCAGCATGGCATCTTTTCTCATCTGTTATTTACGGCGGCTATGTTGTTTTGAGTCGAATTTTATCAATTATTACCTTAGAAAACACAATATTTACTTCAATTTTGTCATGGAAAGCAACGATTCAGATGACGAAGAATTGCTGATTATGTTTGCATGTGCAAATCAAAAATATTTTGTCTCCGAGATTTGGTAGGAACGCGGAAGAATTCACTCCGCACAAATTTTGAATTATCGGCAAGCAAAACAAAAACGGATTTTATGAACCTACATACCTACCACACAGTTTGTGAAATCAGTTTTAAATAGCTCGCTAAATATCTAATGTACTTCTAATTTAAAATCATATTATATTATCTCAGGGCGGCATCATTGTTGATGTATTGCAGGCTTGACACAGATTTGACAGTGTAGAAAACAACCATAGACAACAATTTCTTGAATTCATGGCGTTTACTATATTATTTATGTGAGCAAATGCAGCATTTGAGTTTTTTTTTCACATTTCTTAAGTTTTGTCACGATGGTATCAATGAAATTTACTTCGGGTACTTCGGAATTTACTAAAGATTGCCTATATGTAAGTAAAATGCAAATCAAAATACTGTTTTTTTGTTACCTCTATAGGGCCCTGGACAACATTTCTAAGGATGTCTCGTCCTATTTGCAGCTCAAGACGACGTCAACCAACAGAGACAGATGTCTGACACAACAAGGCACTGCCTTATGCCTAGGTTACACTATGCGAGCTAGCGTGCGAGCTGGCCTGGTCAGTTACTGCGGTGCAGCTACTCGCACCGTGTGACTGCATAATACGAGTTACTGTCATATGCGAGTGGGTCAGTAGCTGTCATGCGAGCTACTACAACATTTTTTGTTTTCCGTCGCCACTCGCCTCCCCCCACCACGCCAAAAGCAGCAGCTCGCACGTTCTCTGCAGAAGGGCAGTTACTCGCACGCTGCCGATCTGTCGTGTATTTTGTGACATCATTGCAAAGAGATCTGCATCGGCGTCCGACAAATCTCAACTCAACTCGCACATGAGAGTACAAGCTGTCTACTGCCATGGCAGCAGCTCTTATAATGTGACCGAGCGAGGCGAGTCGAGCTACTGCCATACCAGTGCACAGGTGCAGTAGCTGTCTACTGTTATGGCAGCAGCTGGCATAGTGTAACCTCTCCTTTAGAGAAGCCATGATTACCTTGGTGGCCAGCAGGGACAGCAGCTGTGACTTGAGGATCTTGAGGTGTGTGAGGTACTCCTGGTGCTGCGACACTCCGCCCTTCTTCTGCGGGGAGTTGCTGACCACAGACACCGTGTTGGGATCTGGAAACAAGGCAAGCATTGCACATTCAATAAGAGACCAATCCCTCACACAATACTTCACCTCTTGCGGTGTTATTCACAGAAGAACTCTTGCTAATTTGCCGCCCAGAATGAATTTAAAACACAGAAAAACTATGATATCTATTGATCAAATGCTATGATGAGTTGATGATGATTTATTATCAGGATTGGATTCTAATGTAAAATTAATGTTAGGATGTTTTTGCTAATGTCACCCCTGCTTCAGGGAAGGTCGGCAAGAGTTGCAGGGCTTATGTTCATTTGAGAATGGGTTTTTTATATTGTAGGTCCACATGCGGCATGTGTAAGCGCGAAATTATGCATGTCTGCTTGTGGGAATGCATTTAATATGAATCTCAAATGATACATATCTTTGCAGCTTAGATTTAGATTTAGATGTAATTTATTGATAAATTCTAGGAGTGAACTAAGTTGTCGATTGGTTCCCTTAAATAAGCAAAAACTGTCATCTACGTATCTAATCCATTTAACAATATTATTTTTAAGATTGAAATGATCAGAAGAAAACATGGTTTCTTCAAGATTGTTGAGGAATAATTCAGCTATGATGGGGCTAAGCGGGGAGCCCATGGGTAGACCAGTGGATTGACTGTAATAATTGTTATTAAATTCAAAATAATTTTGTTCAACACATCGCACGCTTGATAATAAAGAGCAATAACTCAAAAATTGGGAAAATTGACATTTCGCCTTTTTTACCCCATACAAGTTGTACTGGTTGTCTGAACTTCAAACGTGATTTCCCAACATTCTTATTTTTTGAGTTATTGCTCTTTATTATTAAGCGTGCAACATGTATGAAACAATTTAATCATTTCACCTTTTACACTGTCATCTAGAGTTGATTTATTTAATACATACATGATGGTTTCTTTATCTTTAGGCAAGTGGCGCGCTTGCCTAAGTATTGCGAGGTTTGAGTGTTACCTGCGTTAACAATGGTAAGGGGCCGGCGCGCGCCCTCCAGCTGGTCCAGACGGGGCGCCGTGGTGAGGCAGGACTCTGGCAGGGCGAGCGGCATGATGCCCGCGGACAGGAAGGCGTGCTTGAGCAGCTTGTCCACGCTGGGCCGCAGCTCCGGGTCCGCCTGCAGCATCTCCATGATCATGGCGCTGGCCGCGCGGTGCAGATGCGACGGCAGCCTGGACATCATGCAACATACATCACATCATTATTTGACCGGTCCGTAGTCTAGAGGTTAACACTTCGGACCCGTAAACGGAAAGTTGTGGGTTTACATTCCGCGCGGAGCACAAAAATTATACCATTTATATTTTCAAATATGCTCTTCGCTGGGTGAAAAATTCATATACCTTTACCAAAGACTGGTCATTAAAAGGTCCATCCAGCTTTAAAGCAACTGGTTCTTGCTTGAGAATTGGCACTTTCTACAGCGACGACCAAGCTCACAGAGGGCTCTTGAGGTGTGATACACACAAAAACAGCGCTCACCAAATAAATCATCCTGATATTATTATTATTCAAGAGGTTGGTACGAGGCTGACCACCCGTGCTGTAAAAATCGGTTCACTTTTGCCAATGCCACCCCGGTTTAGGGAACGGCGGCAGGAGTTGCAAGGTTTATGTCCATGTGAGGTTTTCTTTATTTGTATGCACACATGCAGAATGTGTAGGCGCGAACCTACATGTGCCTGTCTGTAGGCATGCATTTCATATGAGCCTTAAATGCTCACATATCCTTGCAGCTTAGATTATAGATATAGATAAATCACAAGAGAAAGAGCGGTCACCTGTAGTCGCAGGACTTGATCTTCTTGTAGGTCTCCTTGAGGGACGGGGTCTCGAAGGGCGGCTTGCCGGCCAGCAGGGTGTACATGATGCAGCCGATGCTCCAGATGTCCACGGCGAAGGAGTGCCCCTTCTTGAACAGGATCTCGGGGGCGATGTAGTTGGGCGTGCCACACAGGGTCTTCTTCCTCTCTCCTGAACATCACACAAACAAATATAGACATATATTTTACCTACTGGTCTGTAGAATCCGTTCATTTCGTCCAAGTTTTGTAGAACCAAAGCAATTCTACAAAAGCACTGCTTTATTTTCACTCAATTTATTAATTTAATTTTAATTAATACACACAAATGTTTTTTGAGAGTATTTTCCTTATTCATTTATAATCGAGCATTTAACCCAGTTGCAAAGATATGTAAGATTGGGGATTCACATTACATGCATTTTCATAAGCAAACACGTGTACATAAAGTTTTAAACTTTCGTCGGCAGACAAAATTACTGCAAGTAAAACATGGTCTAACCCGAGAAAAACTATACCATCAAACACGTGTAAGTTCACGCTTGTACATGAGGCATGTGAACCAACAACATACACCCTGCAACTCTTGCCGACCTTCCCTGAAACAGAAGTGACATTGGCAAAGTGAACCTTTTCTACAGCATAGTAACCGTGGTGATGAGACTTCCAGCCCAGGCATCATTAGTTTGTCAAAGCGTGGGCTCAACGGACGACCGAAATGTCTAAGAATAGCACCGATAGTTTATAAGAATACATTAGACATTAGTGTCTGCTTGGAGAAGAAGGCCAGTCGCTCACCTTCGTACTCTATCTTGGTGGCCAGACCAAAGTCCCCGATCTTGACGTGCAGCTCATCGTTGAGGAAGAGGTTGCCCAGCTTGAGGTCGCGGTGGATGATCATGTTGCGGTGCAGGTACTGCACCCCCTGCAGGATCTGGTTCATGTAGAACCTGGTCTCCGGCTCCGTAATGGCCGAGCGCCGCTTGTGCAGCTCCATCATGGACTGGAAAACATCACCAGGCCATGATAAACAACAAGCATAACAAGTAGAAGGTGTTGAACTCAGCTTTCAATGGCTTCACCGAACATATCCGGGCCCATTGGATTACTTACGAGTATCCCGTTGAAAATGACGTAAGCGAGTCCAAAGTACTCCAGATGAAATAAAATACTCGCAACTAAGCTACAAGTACAGTGTAACTTCTTGCTGTGTTATCCCCGAAGGGTTTCGCATGTGCAGAGTGGAACCTATTTATTTTTACAGGTAAGGGGGCCGGCCTTACGCCAACTACTTCATTTGAAGTGGGCTCCCGAGGGGGCTGGTACTCATTTCTTGTGAAGGCTGAGTAAACGTTGCCGGTATTTTATTTTGGGGTTTGATATAAACCCCAAAATGGGAAATCATTTCTGACACCCTAAGTGGAATTCGAACCCGGGCTCACGGCATGAAATGCAAGCACTCTACCAACTGAGCTATCGACCTGACAACTCAACTTGTGAAAATAAAACTGTGTTTTGAAAAATATATTTAATTTCTCATACAAAATATTTTTCAAATTTAATGCCCGCTTTCCACTGCGAGCGGGAAATAGCTGAGCGGGAGCGGGAAATAGCTGAGCGGAGCGTAGTGAAATAGTTTTGGCCTTCCATTGCGAAAGAGTTTTAAAAAATAATGGTATTTGCCTTCCACAGCCAACGAGCTCGGCGGAGTGAGCTAGGCGGGAAATGAGATGAGTCAGATGAAAGAGTTGTTTGCCTTCCATCTACAGCGGGCTTAGCGGAGCCAACTAGTGTGTGACAGCTCGTTGCAGCCTACGCCCAGATCAAACGTTTGAATTATTAATAAAAAAGTTTTTTTTTTGTTTCGAAAAATAAAATGTAATGTATTATTTTGCTTTAATACATAAAAAGTAGATGTTTGAAATGAAACATACATTTTAATATTTTCAAATTTATAAAATAATGTATGATGTGTTTTTTTAAATCATGTATGATGTGTTTTATCGCTGTCACGCAACTGCGCGGGTTGGCGCGGGGGGCACGGGGGAGCTGAGTCAGTTGAAAACTAGCGGCCGAGACCATGACACAGCGGAGTCATTTTTACTCGCTCAGCCTGCTCCGCTCACTCCGCTGTCGGTGGAAGCACTTCTATGAAATTTACTGTTGCTAGTCGAGCGGAGTCCGTACGGAGTCCGCTGGAAACTCGCTCAACTCTGCGACCACTTTCGTAACTCTTTGTACTCGCTCAGTCCGCTCCGCTGACTCGCTGTCGGTGGAAGCACTTCTATGAAATTTACTGTTGCTAGTCGAGCGGAGTCCGTACGGAGTCCGCTCCGCTCGCAGTGGAAAGCGGGCATTAATACAGAAGCTCTTGACAGTTCAACAAATATAGCTTGAGGCACACAGAGGTGATAGCAAAATGAGTAAAGTATGTACGGTGGAAATGAAGCATTTGAGAAGCATGACAGGATAAACTCTGAAAGATAGAGTTAGGAATGAATGGTGAAGAAAGAATGTAAGTTGAAAGAGGATGTGAAAGTTAAAGTACAAAAGAATGTGATGAGATGGTTTGGGCATGTGGAAAGAATGAATGATGATAGACTGACAAAGTATGTATACAAAGAAAGTGTGAAAGGAAAAAGAGGTAAGGGACGACCGAGAAAAGTATGGAGTAATCAGATTGAGGAAATTGTGAAAGAATGGTATATACAAAGTGAGCGTACAAGAAGAAAATGCATGAAAAAAGCGATGGATATGAATGAATTGAAAGAGGTATGTAAGGATAGGAAGAATTGGAGACGGCTCCGCAGAGGCTCTGGAGTTACAGTTCCAGTTTGCTCACCCTCATCTTGCAGAGCTCCAGCACAATGTAGATGTTCTGGCTGTCCTCGAAGAAGCTGTGGAAGCCCACCACGTGCTTGTGGCAGAGCGCACGGTGGATGGAGATCTCCATGGCCATCTTGTCCCGCTGGTTGGACTTCACCATCATCTTCTTGGAGACGATCTTGCCCGCGTACACCTCCTCGGTCTGCATGTCCTTGATCTCGTAGCATTTCGCAAAGCCGCCCTGGATTAGACACAATAACTATCATCAGGGGCGCCAACTTCAAAATATATACATATCGACAGTTAAAAGGATATGGGGCATAAGCGACAAAAACTAAATTGTTCAGGAGAGCAATTTAAAGTTTGAGATTGCCAAAAAATGGACATAACTTTATTTTGATTTTTTTTATCTAAATCATATGTAAAGATATGTATCATTTGAGATTCATATTAAATGCATTCCCACAAGCAGACACGCATAATTTCACACTCACACATGTCGCATGTGGACCAACAATATAAAAACGCTATCTCAAATGAACATAAGCCCTGCAACTCTTGCCGACCTTCACTGAAACGGGTGACATTGGCAAAGTGAACCATTTTTTACAGTACGGGTGGTCAGCCTCATACCAACCTAAAAGTGTATCAAGGTGTGAGTCAAGGAATAATTAATAATATTTTTTTATCTGTAAAATAATTAAAATTGCATTTATTACGCGAGTTACAAGGTAGGCAAAGGTGTAAAAATAATATTATAAGTAGGTATCTACCTGGCCGTTTGTAAACTTATATATAACAACTTTTGACGACAACAAAGGACATGATGCAAGTATTATTCCGATAAATTAAGGGAATGTTAATTTAAGAAATATTCCTAGCTTTGTGTTGAGCAAATTAAATAACCAAAAGCTGAAAGGGATAACGAGAAATGAACGTTTTAAAAATAGTGCAAGAAAAGTAAAGTACTGAAGATGTCCGCTCACCTTGCCGAAAAATCGTTTTCTTAAATAGTGTGAGTTGGTCTGGTTGTCGTGGATGATCTCTGGAATCTCCTTCTTGTCGTCCGGCACCTTGGATGACATTTTTAATTTATATTTTACAAGTTACAAGCACAATAAATAACACAAAAGACAAAATATAACGGAAAGCGGTTCTGTTTCGTAAAGTCGACAGTTTGGCGATGGAATTCTTTTAACTTTTTGAAATTCCACCAATCAGGAACGGTTCAGCTGTTGTTGACCAAGATGACAGTTGCAGCATACGAACACGTGGTTAGGTATAATATTTTTTGCAACGTTATGAAAATTTACTCAAATTAAAATTTACCGCACGAGAAACAAAGATTTTAACATTGCAAACGAAAAAAAGTGATCTCCTTTCTTTATTTTACTAAAAATATTTTTCAAAAACCTCGTTACATTTTACAGATTTGGAAACAGGTAGTAACGATTTCTACATTACCAACAATACTCTGTGATTACCAACACATTACCAACATAAGTGACAGAAATGTCAAAATAGACGTAATTGTTTTGTTTACCTTTTCGCTAAAAACAAAATTTTAAATAATTTAGAGCCTCGATTGACAATTGATAGAAAATATGTCGCATTTCGTTGATGACTATGCGCACTCAGATCCAAATTTATTCTACACGGAAGAAAATATTCCCAGTCAACTTCGGGAGGATGATGAAGAGAGTGTTTTTATACATTCTGCCTATAACTCCCAACAAACGCTTCACTGCAGCTGCAAAGATGGATGTTTGATTGATGGCAATTGCAAGTGTGTGTTAGAATATGGTGAAAATTACAATAAAGATGGACTTGGCATTCTAACCTCAAAATTTTCATCACTCGATGACAGGCCCATCTTTGAATGCAACGATAGATGTCTTTGCAGTTTAAACTGTAAAAATCGACTAGTACAATTTGGGCCTTGTAAAAATTTGAAAGTAGTAAATTTTACTTCAAAAGGCTTAGGAGTTATAACAGAAGAAGCGATTAATAAAAATACATTTATCTGCGAGTACGCTGGTGAAATAATTTCAAAATCTGAAGCCGTAGAAAGAAGTAAATTTAATAGAGAAAATAAATTAATGAATTATATTAGTTGTGTTAATGAAAAGTCAGTTTTAGGTAAAATGCAGACTTTCATTGATCCGGGCCAGTTTGGAAACATAGGTAGGTATTTGAATCACAGCTGCGACCCCAACTGCGTTATGATCCCTATTAGGGTAAACACTCCCATACCTAAACTTTGTATTTTCACTGTGAAAAATGTAGCACCTGGCTGTGAACTCACTTTTGATTACGGCCATAAAGTAAAAAGTAAAAATTCTAAATTTGAATTTGAAAATGGAATAGAATGCTTGTGTCAAAGTGAGATCTGCAAAAAATGGCTGCCGAATACAGAGTATGATGAAAGTTAATGAAATGATGAAAACTTTGATTTAAATATATTTTTAAATCGAGATATCACACAGCTTCTCGAGACGGCAAGTTGAAGGTCAGCTACAGGGGACAAGAGGAGTTAGAGGCGCAGTATTTGGATGGCCAAGGAGAGATTTAGGTTGTAGCTCTATTGGAAAGTGTTGCATACAGTTAAAAATACAATATAATATATCAAATCTTACTCTTATTCTGTTTAAAGTTTACATTACCAAATAAATATTTACCAAAAAAATATTCTTTTCATTTTAATCTTCAATGAATTGAACAAAGTATGGGAGGAGACAGTAACTTGGGTACTGAATTTTCTTTTAAGTAACCTGTATTGCAACATTTGAATGGAAGATTCTCAGAATCATATTCATTCTATGAGAGATAACAATGGTTGGCGTCGTCGGTACAACAAAAAGCTCTGAGATTTACAGAAAGCCCAATGAGATCAATTCCATTAAAGTAGGGTCCAATAGCTCAGGTGGTAGAGTGCTTGCATTCCATGCCGAAAGCTCGGGTTCGAATCCCACCGAGGGTGTCAGAAATGATTTCCCGTTTCAGTGTTTATTTCAAACCCCAAAACAAAATACCGGCGAGGTTTACTCAGCCTTCACAATAAATGAGTACTAGCACTCTCGGGAGCTGGGAAACCTCCACTTCAACTGAAGTGGTTGGCGTAAGGCCGGCCCCCTTACCTGCAAAAATAAATAGGTTCAACTCGCCACATGCGACCCCTTCGGGGATAACGCGGCAAGAAGTTACACTATATGTGTAGCTTAGTTGCGTGGCGTTTGCGTAGGGTACTTGCAGTGGGCTGGTCACATAGACTATACAACGCAAGCCCCATTAAGGGCCTCACAATCTCAGTACCACCATAATAATAATCTTAAATTCAAGATTTGTATGGCGCCTTTTCATGACTCTTGGTCATCCCAAAGGCGCATGCTCATATATATGAGCGTGCAAACAGGTGGGTCTTTAGTCTGCTTCTGAATGAGCTCTCTGGCTCCATATTACGAAGTTTATCTGGTAGGCCGTTCCATACAGTTGGAGCAGCCACCTTGAAGGCTCCATCTCCAAAGACCGTCTAGATATTTCTCCTTGGAAACTCTATTTGGCTGCGGCATGATGCGGCTGATGGAAGTGTTGAGGTCCTGTTGCTTGTTGCTATCAGGTTTATGAGATATTTTGGTGCAGTCCCACGCAGAGTCTTGAACACCAGCAAGCTTATTTTGAAATGAGATTCGTTCCTTCATCTTCAGCCAATGAAGAGACAGCCAGCGATGAGACAAGGCTGAAGGAGACAAAAACAAAAATGCTATGGATGGATGGTGTCAACGCAGATGCAGCTAAGGCAGACATACGTAGCTGGAGAGCAAAGGCAAGAGTGGAGGAGACTCCTGGATTTAGCCAGCCACGCAGAGCAGTTAAGCTAATGACGATGCTAAGATACAAGGAAATAGAAGCATTTTTGCAGAAGATCTGGCCACCCCTGATGTCTGGCGACAGAGTTACAATCGAAAACTATAATAAAACAATATTTCATAGAAAAAAATCATATATTAAATAAAGTTTACACTGTACATCATTTGTCCTATTGTTGTTTTACTTACAAGTACAATTTAAGGAATGAGGATTTCATCCTTTCTGCTTCTTATTATTAACTAATAATTTTACAGGATAAGCAAAATTTTAATAATGCTGAAACCTCAACTGGCTGCGTTTAAACCAGTTTTGAAACACAAAACAAATATTTTTTAGCAACTTCGAGCCGCATTCAACTCATTTGCCTTGGCATATAAAACCAAACTGCGTGCTTCATTTGAAATTTGATGTTTTGGAACTTTGTGCCTTATTTAAATAAACAATATTGTTCAAATGTTTTGTTAAAATCAGTGGGGAAACAAAGTTTGATCTATTATTTGAGTCATATAGAAGCAAAGGAAACAATCTAGATTTTTTTTAATGAGACAAATAGAAACGTGGTAAAAAATATTCTTGGTGTTTTCATGAATTTATTTAATTTGATAAAAAGAATCCTAGAACGCCCCTCTTGCTTTTATATAACTCATTTGTGTATGATATTTAATCTAATAATGATAATCTAAGTTGCAAAGATATATTACAGCGATAAGATATATTTTGTAGCGGAGCACAAAAATTTTCATTTATATTTTCAAAATATGCTCTTCGCTGGGTGAAAAATTTATATACCTTTACCAAAGACCTGTCATTAAGTCCATCCAGCCCTTCAGCAACTGGGTCTTACGTGAGAATCTGCACTTTCTACAGCGACGACATGGTTGCAGAAGGCTTTTGAGGTGTGATACACACAAAAACAACGCTCATCAAATAAATCACCCTAATATTATTATTATTATGTGAATCTGAAGGATTAAAATTGTACACGTGAAAATGCATGATAAATATTTAGCTAGTAGCATTGTCTAGAGTTCCGTGTGCCTGTAGGCCGCCCGGTTGGCCCCCAGATCGCTGGGGTGTATGAAGAGCCCCTCCTTGGCCTGCCACTCCGTGTAGGAGCTGTACACCGAGCTCACGCCCACAATCTCGCCCTGGCCGTTTATGGGGCGACCAAAGGTGCGGCCCGAACCTGCCAGATACCTGAAAACAAAAAAAAACATGAGTTAACCTTTGGTGTGCCGGCGATTTTTATCTGTTATCTAGCAACAGATCTCTTGGTTTTCATTTGAAATACTCTTAAGATACAAAACAGTTCTCCTATCTGTTTTTTTATCTCTTAAGACAGTGAAATTAAGTTTTTTTAGTCAATAATAATTTATTAAAACGTAATGTGTTAATGATTCCTTGACTTATAGGTTGTTATGAGGCTGACCACCCATACTGTAAACAAATGGTTCACTTTGCCAATGTCGCCTGTTTCTGGGAAGGTCGGCAAGAGTTGAAGGGCTTATGTTCACTTGAGATTGGGTTTTATATTGTAGGTTCACATGCGGCATGTTTAAGCGCAAATGTTATGTGTCTGCTTGTGGGAATGCATTTAATTTAAATCTTAAATGTAATATACCTTTACAACTTAGATTAGATTAAGCTTACACTTCCAAATGTAGTAAATATAGATAGTGTAGTTTTGCCAATTGACGCAACTGACATGTGAAGACATGCTGTGCATGAAAATCATGCCTAACGGCAGTTACGGGGTGTGGCAAGATGTACAGAGGGGGGGCTTAAGTGAGTATCTATAAATCTCTCATACCTTGCCTGCTGAAACAATGGCAGGAATTTTTAGAAGATTTTCCCATCCTAATTGGAAAAAAAATACAAAGGCTTACGCTTCTGTGTCGACATGCTTGAGCTTGACGGAGCTGTCCCGTCTCCAGTAGTCGTTGTTGCAGACCAGCAGCCAGTGGTCACCCGTGTCCCCGTCCCCCTTCTGGTCCCCGTAGCAGGAGATCTCCTGCCCGCCCGACAGCGGGGACGAGAAGTGGTGCGAGTGCAGGTTCTTGTGCGTGGCCGTGTGCTGCATGCGGATGGTGGCCCCACACTTGATGGGGTCCCTGCAAAACAACACATCAATCATTTAACGCTCGCCGATTGTGATTCTCCTTTCTTTTATGTCTTTGTCTTTTGACGGACATCAGTGCACCCAGTTTAAAATAATGGGTAAAATCACCTGGATTGCGTAAATTGAAAAAGAAATACAGGCCGGTCGATAGCTCATTTGTAAGAGTGCTTGCATTCCATGCCAAGAGCTCAGGTTCGAATCCCACCGAGGGTGTCAGAAATGATTTCCCGTTTCAGTGGTTTTTCAATCCCTTACCCAAACCAGTCTTCATTATTTTTTCTTTTCCTCTCTCATTAATTAAGTTAAGTTAATATTCAATTTTTTTTTTTTTTTAATGGTGCACAACAGGTTACCCTAATTACAGTGCACCCTCTCAGCCATCAACAAGCTGGGAGGAACTCTTTTACCATGGATTTAAAGGTGTCTAAATTGTATTGAAATATATCGATCTTTGATTCGTTAATGAGTTTAACACTCCGAGTTAAAGGATGTTGCGCCAAGACGTCAGTGCAACTCATCGGTACATGAAATAAATCATGACCTCGTCCCCGATTATATTCATTTGGCACGTACAACCTGAAACCCTCCAACAGGGTGGGACTGTCTATTAACCCGTTGATGACCTTATGAGAGAGCACCATAAGGGTCCCGTTGCGCCTAGTTTCTAAACTCCTGAAGCCAGTTTCCCGAAGCAGGTCCTCATGGTGCATGAACTGAGGGTAGTTTCCCTGCGTTCTCATGAGGAGGTACCTCAGGAACTTCTTCTGGAGCTGCTCTAACATATTAATGTACTTCCGCTGGTAAGGTGTCCACACCTCAATTGTTAGTAACAACACAATTTATTTAATTCACTTCGATTGTTATCCATTTTTGACGTGCAAGAATAGGTACGAGTGACTCTTGCGAACTGTCCTGTGTATATGCGATGGTAATGCTGGCATGCAAGGACACACGACTTGCATGCCAGTATTACTTGCAAATGTATCAGCAGAGTGCCAGTTACTCGTACATGCCACTAACTTTCATGCCAGCTACTTTCCCAATTTACAGGCATGTCGCACGCTTAATAATAAAGAGCAAGAACTCAAAACTTGGGAAAATCAAGATTTTGTAATAAAACACAATAACAATGCGAGAAGAATAGGTAGAATGCGACAGCCGTTCAATTTGGACGAATATGACCGAAATAAAACATTGGTCGCCTTTTTTATCCCATACAAGCTGTACTGGTTGTCTGAACTTCAAACGTGAATTCCCAACATTCTTATTTTTTGAGTTATTGCTCTTTATGATTAAGCGTGCGATGTGTATCCCCGGCTTTAAGATGTAGCATTGTACCACATGTAGATACATAATAAGTATTTGTGTGTGTGACTGTTACCCCCGTTTGCACTGCTTCCCGGTGGGCGCCAGCACCTGCCAGTGGCTGTTCACGTCCTCCTGCACCTCAGTGCCTGTCACAGACTGCTGGCCGGAGCCCGTGCCGTACTTGACATCGTGGGAGTGCAGGCGCAAGCGCAAGTCTACGTTCATCAGCTTCAGGATGGAGCCACACGTCACAAACTCTGTCTTGTAACCTTGAAGCACATCAAACATGCTATCAAATAATAGCTCTGTTGAAACTCACTTTGACTTTTTATTTCATACCACTGTTTCTCTAATCTAATCTAAGTTGCAAAATATAAGTGACATTAGAGTTCACATTATATGCAGTTCAAAAAACAGACATGTATAAGTTCGCGCTTAAACATGCCACATGTAGTCCTACAATATAACAACCCTATTTGTGACCTATTTATTTTAACAGGTTTGCGCCCTTGGGGTGGCTGGAGCCACTAAACGGCGCCCAAAAGAAGAATAAGTCATCCAAATATAATATATATATATAAGTCGGTGCTATGGCCACGGCGGTCAAGACGCTTGTTCAGCTAGCGTATTTAGTTCAGATAACGTTGGTTCGAGCCACGGCTGGCCCCTTTGACCATAAAATTGACCCTGGTTCAGATGCTGTTGCATGCACACAAGCTTCTGCTTTCGCATGAAGACAACTGGCCAGGCAAAATAGGTTGGTGAATTGCATTCCTCTTCACATTTTTTTTTAAGAAAAAAAAAAAGGTAAAGGGGGCGGCCTCACTCCGTGAGCTGTCGACTAGAATTCTTACGAGCTTGGTCATCCCTGCACTGCCAATTCTTAAGCAAGACCCAGTTGCTGTACGGCTGGATGGACCTTTGGTGACAGGACTTTGGTAAAGCTACATGATTTTTTGTGCTCCGCCGGGATTCGAACCCATGACCTTCCATCTACGAATCCGAAGTATTACTGACAGATACTTGCGTTTAATATTTTTTGGATACAATTTTTAAATTATGTCCAAAGTTTGGCCACCCTCAGTGTAGAGATCATCAATATTACATTTTTGTATCGGGCCACGTAATTTTTGACAGCCAATGAGAAGTTGGCACGTTAAAATGACGATTATTTCTGTTATTATGAATGAATACTTCTGAATAAAGTAAGAAAGAGAAACGGGAGGAAAATGTGAAATATTTGATCTTCTTACCATTTGTGTAATTTATATTTAATATAGAAATTATTGAAAATAACAAAAGTCCGGTTGCTAGAAACGTCATGTCGGCGGCCATGTTGAATTTAAGTGATGACAGCTGTCAAAAATATTTTAAGATTCGAATCTTTGGAATATGATCTTATAAAATAATTAAATACCTACCTACCGAACAGATTTTACTCCCACCCAGCATAAAAAAATACAGAGACCATGCCTAGAAAGCACTCTTGAGAGTCTTCGGCGACGAAGTCTCTCAGGAACGTTGTTATATGTTTTTCCTTTTTTTTTAAGAAATCCTGTGCGGGAGATTCCCTAGATTTCAGAGACTCTAGGGGTCTATGACACTTGGTGTAGTGCCGCAGAGGTGTTTACGAGCTTGGTCGTCGCTACAAAGCGCCAATACTCAAGCAAGACCCAGTTGCTGTAAATCTGGGTAGACCTTTAGTGACCTGTCAGCGAAGAGCACATTTGGAAATATAAATGGTATATTTTTTGTGCTCAGCCGAGATTCAAACCCACAACCTTCCATTTACGAGCCCAAAGTGTTGCCGCTGGACTACGGGCCAGTCTATTTTCCTCACATACAGAAATGGAATAAACATGCCTTTACAAAAGAATGGCAATCAACAGAAACAAATGGCTAGTACAACAATTTGCTGTTTTTTTTAAACAAGGCTGTTTTATAGTCATGTATTTGAAATCTTATATCCTCCTGCTGGGTGGTTTTCAATATTTTGCAAATCCTGAAGAACTTTTGAAATGAAAGTCTTTTTTATTTCTTTCAACATACAATACGGGTTGATAGACTTTTTTATGCTGTGATGCATTTTATTGTAATGTATTTATATATACCTACCTACATTTATAGTGGTCAGCCAAAGAAGCATTTCAACCGCTTTCAATCTGTGTTGAATTCAGCAGCAAGGCTCATATTCGGGATATCCAAATTCGCTCACATCACTCCGCTGTTAAAAAAACTACATTGGCTTCGTTTCCCGGAGAGGGTGGTCTACCGTGTTTGTCTGATGGTATATAAAGCCATCAATGGCTTGGCTCCACCTTATCTGACTGACATGATTTCGCCTGTTGAGATGGGTGTAAGGAGGCAGACACTCAGATCCGCGGGCGATGGTGCAATCAATTTGGTTCAGCCGCACCGTCAGATCCGTACAAATTTTGGAGACCGTGCTTTCCGTGTTGCGGGTCCGGTGGAGTGGAACAGACTGCCACCCGGAGTGAAGAACTCCGAATCTATGGGTATATTTTGCGGAGCTCTCAAGACGCACCTTTTCAAAAATTCTTATCCGTGATCGGAGAGGGCCCTTGAGGTGTGACACACACAAAAACGGCGCTCTCTTATCATGTGTAATTTAAAACAAATAAGCCTGACATATATATATATATATACATAACGGTTTGTCGAAGCTGTATTCACCATCATCACCATCATCGGGAGACTTGCGTAAGTGCAAGATTTATGTTATATTTTATAGTTTATCAAAAAAGCTTCGCCAATAATCTAGAAAATGTCTATAGATAAATTAAAATAATGTTTAAGTGAAAAAGGTGCCAACCCGATTCTCGCGCGGGGTCGGTATTTTGGACAGGTATTTTTACCCCGCGCGAGAGACGGGGTCTGTACGGAATGGGTTAAAATCAAACCATCAGTTTATGTCTCTTAATCAGTATAATATACAAACAACAGACTGTTTTCATTTGTATTTTATTAAAAACAATAACATTGTATACAATAATAGATAACAATTTTAAATGCATTATAAAACATATATGTGTGGACTGTTTACTCATAGATTAAAAAGAAAGAGTAAATCTGAATAAGCGTCATATAAATCATCATCTTGGACCGGTCCGTGGTCCAGTGGCAACACTTCGGACTCGTAAATGGAAGGTTGTGGATTTGGATCCCGGTGGAGCACAAAAAATATACCATTTACTTATATTTCGAATGTGCTCTTCGCTGAGTTGAAAAATTCATAAATTCATAAATTTACCAAAGACCGGTCACTGTAAGGTCCATCCAACCTTACAACAACTGGGTCTTGCTTGAGAATTGGTGCTTTCTACAGCGACGACCAAGCTCGCAAAGGGCTCTTGAGGTGTGATACACACAAAAACAGCGCTTACCAAATAAATCATCCTAATATTATTATAAACCCCCCTACCTTCAGATTACTTTCCGAGAAATAGGCAAACAATAAGCAGGGATGGAAACCACAATTAAATTTAATTAAAATTAGGCTGATTTTTTTTTTTTTTAAGAAATCATGTGCGGGAGACTCCCTAGATTCTAAAGACTCTAGGGGTCTATGACACTTGTTGTAGTGCCGCAGAGGTGTACGAGCTTGGTCGTCGCTACAAAGCGCCAATACTCAAGCAAGACCCAGTTGCTGTAAGGCTGGATGGACCTTTGGTGACCGGTCATTGGTAAAGGTTTATGAATTTTTCAACCCAGCGAAGAGCACATTCGAAATATAAATGGCATATTTTTGTGCTCCGCCGGGATCCGAATCCACAACCTTCCATTTTATTTGGTGAGCGCTGTTTTTGTGTGTATTACACCTCACGAGCCCTCTGCGAGCTTGGTTGTCGCTGTAGAAAGTGCCAATTCTCAAGCAAGACCCAGTTGCTGTAAGGCTAGCCATGCTGTGACGTCGAAATGACGTAAATGGATCCGACAGACTAACTGGGCCCGTCGGTACACTCCGAAGATCCATCGACGTCATATTTGCCTAAATAAAAAATATCCTGTTTTACCGGAAATCGAAAATGCGCAAATTTTAAAGAGCTTTAATTTAAAAATTAAGCCAGATTTTATTTTTTTTAAAAACGCAGATGCATTTCAAAAAATTTCATATATCATTTTATAAAATCAACTAAAAAGTGAAATTACCCTATTCAGGTCATCAACAAATGACATTCTTAATCTTTCGTCTCAGCCTCCTCTTCAAATGAGACAATCTCCATCCCCTTTGGCACACTCTCGCCGGGCTTGCAGCTGGCCACACTCTTGACGGTCGCCTTGCGCGGCGCTCGCACAACATATTCCATCTTCATTGCCACGACAGCAAACAAGGGCTGGCCTTCCACCACCTGATCACCGGCAGACACGAGGACGCGGTCCAGGACTCCTGGCATGGGGGAGCGGGCCCCCGACGAGCTGCCAGAAGATGATGCCGCTCCCAAGGATGCCAAGAACTTGGGCGGTGGGAGGGAGAGAGTTGTCTTGCCAGTCTGGAAAATAAAAATGGAATGATTTCACAATTAAAACAAAAATATATACATACGAGGCATGTCCAGAAAGTATCTAAGTGTACTGAGGCTCTCACGACCAGATGAATTTTAATTTCAACATTTTGGCTACACTTCCGTGTAGCCTGACCTTTCCCCTCCACAGCGAGTCTAGTTTGAGGTCAGTACGTTGAGAAGTGTCGATGCGACAAGTTTTGTGAAAAATGAAAATCCAATCTCCCGTCAAGAGGGGAATACGCAGCGGCAGGCAAGAGTTTTTGAGATGCTGCAAACTCCATGGAGATGAATTTCTCCGCTTCGTCGTTACTGTGGGATTACTGCTTTGTGGGATGGACACAGTGGACAACAGCTGGCATTAAAATCTGGAAGTAGTACTGTGAATAAATTTACTGTTACAAAACAATCCAATACTTGTACCGTGCCTTTTGCCTAACCAGCCCTGTGCTATGGAATGCCTTATCGCTTGAGCTTAGAGCCGTAGAGAGTGCAAGTGCGATTAGGTCGGGATTGAAGACATGTTTGTTTGGGAGATGTTACAGTTGAACAGTGCCCTTGCAGTGATTTATCACAAAACGTCGTTATAAATATTGTCTTATTATATTTCTAATACCTTGTCGAATATGTTGATTGTGTTATCGCAGAATACGACTTGGCAGCGACATGTAGCGCCATCTATTGTTGCGTCCAGGGTGAGCTGGTTCGCATCCCGGCTAAGTTTTGCCTTAGCAGACAGCTGTTTACCCTCGGATGTCTGGATTGTGAAAGTTCCGGGCTTTTCTTCGTAAGTCACTGTCGCCGTGATATCTGTAAAATGATGTAACAATTGCAGAATTTAGCCTCCATGGCCGGAATACGGGTCTGCACCCATTTTTTTTCTTTAAGAAATCCTGTGCGGGAGACTTCCTAGATTTCAGAGACTCTAGGGGTCTATGACACTTGTTGTAGTGCCGTAAAGGTGTTGTTTACGAACTTGGTTGTCGCTACAAAGCGCCAATACTCAGACAAGACCCAGTTGCTGTAAGGCTGGATGGACCTTTAGTAACCGGTCTTTGGTAAAGGTTTTATAATTTTTCAACCCAGCGAAGAGCACATTTGGAAATATAAATTGTATATTTTTTGTGCTCCGCCAGGATTCGAACCCACAATCTTCCGTCTACGAGTCCGAAGTGTTGCCACTGGATTAAGGAGTGGTCAAACATAGCACCGATCACAATTTTTTTGGTTTTTCTTCTCTAATTTAAGTTGCAAAAATATGTAACATTGGGGATTCACATTATATGCATTTTCATAAGCAAACACATATGAGTTCGCGCTTGTGAACCTATGACATAAAAACCAAAATCTTAAATGAACATGCACCCTGCAACTCTTGTTGATCTTCCCTGAAACAGGGGTGACATTGGCAAAGTGAACCATTTTCTACAGCATGGGAGGTCAACCACATACCAACCTATAAGTCACGGAACATACACAACAAGTGATATAACTGGGGTTTATAAGAGTACAGTGTTGATAGTTACTTTCTTCGTTGAAGTTCCATCGGCAGTCTCTGGTCAGCTGGTAGTTGGGTCTCCAGCCAACTGGAGGCACGTGGATGCCATCGTCCTTCATCCAGGACGCACTCTCCAACTGTTCATGAAGAACCTGGACAACCATAAAACATAACAGAGGTTTATCTATGCCTCATCGCCCTTCGGGGGTAACGCAGGCAAGAAGTTACACTATATGTGAAGCTTAGTTGCGTTTATACAGCTGTAGCTCACCTCTGCCAGAGCCGCTTGTGCCACGACCTTGTCTGTCAGCTTGAGAGCGGGGAAGAGCTCTTTTTCATGCTCAGGGATGAAAGCCGTGTGGACGTCGCCGGCTTGGAAGGCCTTGTGGGTGGCCAGCGAGATCAGGAAGTTCACATTTGTCTCCAGACCAACAATCTGGAAGCATTAGAAGGCCAAATGATTGTCGCAGCAATATTTTACGGAATCACCAGGTTCAAAATTTAAAGTTCCAAATTTTTGGAGTAAAGTACTTACTTACATTAATATATTCTACAATAGGAATATCCAGAGTCATAATAAAAGGAGAGCTTGTATGAAGAAGGTTATGACTCTGGATGAAATGAAATAGCATGTAAGGACAGAAGGAAATGGCTGTTGATCTGTAATGTTAGCAGCTAGGACTGTGATTTTTTAAATTAGAATTTTGTATTCTGTATTTGTTTTTATGTGCATACATATTATTTGTGATTTAAAGATGTAATTTTTTGTTTTCCTTGACTTACAGGTTGGTATGCTGACCACACATGCTGTAGAAGATGGTTCACTTTGCCAATGTCATCCCTGTTTCAGGAAAGCTCGGCAAGAGTTGCTGGGTGTATGTTCATGTGAGATTTGGGTTTTTATGTTGTAGGTTCACATGCGGCATGCACAAGCGTGAACTTATATGTGTCTGCTTGTGAAAATGCATATAATGTGAATCCCAAATGTTACATATCTTTGCAACTTAGATTAGATCAGATGTCATGTGATTTTGATGAAACTGTTATGACCACAATCATTACGCCCATTCAAGAAAAAAAAATCAACTAGACTTCAAAGAAGTAAGTTCACATTCTCTGTGAAACATATCAGTGTGCTATTATGTCGCTGACAAGTCCCAATTCACCTGATAGTCTGCCAGCTGTCCCGTCAGCCTCGCCAGCCCCTCCCTCCTGTCCTTGCCCCAGGTCACCAGCTTGGCTATCATGGGATCATAGTGCACGCTGACATCGTCCCCCTGCCTGACGCCCGTCTCTACCCGGGTGTTGGCGTCAGGTCTGGGAGTGCTGAGGTGCCGCAGGGACCCCGCCCCCGGCAGGAAGCCCCCGCGGGGGTCTTCAGCGTACAGCCGAGCCTCAAACGCGTGTCCCGAGCGGGTTATCTGGTCTTGAAGTAGCGGGAGACGCATTCCTGAAGCGACTTTCAGCTGCCATTCAACAAGGTCAGTTCCTGGAAGTAAAAGAAGGTTTGCTGTAGAACAGTGATGCCTATGATAAATTATCTGGCTTCGATAGTATTTGTTTTTGTTTTTGTTTTCATATACCTTGTAATTATATAAAAACGATAATCAATATTACCGATGTTATGTGGGTCCGTAGTCTAGTGGTACACACTTTTGACTCATAAATGGAAGGTTGTGGGTTTGAATCCCGGGGAACCACAAAAAATATACCATTTATATTATCAAATTTACTCTTCGCTGGGTTACAAAATTCATAAACCTATACCAAAGACCGGTCATCAAAAGGTCCATACAGCCTTACAGCAATTGGGTCTTGCTTGAGAATTGGTGCTTTGTAGCGACAACCAAGCTCGTAAAAAGTCTGGTCGATAGCTCAGTTGGTAGAATGCTTGCATTCCATAGCGAGAGCAAGGTTCGATCCCCACAGAGGGTGTCAGAAATGATTTCCCGTTTCGGTGTCTATTTCAAAACCAAAATAAATACCGGCAAGGTGTACTCAGCCTCCACAAGAAATGAGAACCAGCCACCCGGGAGGGGCGTCGTAAAAAAAATAGCAAAGTCCCAAGTCTGGGAAGCCCTGAACTAGACAATGGACCGGTCCCCATATTAGCCCCCACTGTTTTAACATCGCTGCCATGGATAGTTGAGTCACAAAAGAATCATGCGCATTACTTTTACTTTACTTTCAGATTGAAGTATGCTTGTGACAGCACATGTCTCTACCTGAAACAAACCAAAGCACATGTCTCTACCTGAAACAAACCAAAGCACATGTCTCTACCTGAAACAAACCAAAGCACATGTCTCTACCTGAAACAAACCAAAGCACATGTCTCTACCTGAAACAAACCAAAGCACATGTCTCTACCTGAAACAAACCAAAGCACATGTCTCTACCTGAAACAAACCAAAGCACATGTCTCTACCTGAAACAAACCAAAGCACATGTCTCTACCTGAAACAAACCAAAGCACATGTCTCTACCTGAAACAAACCAAAGCACATGTCTCTACCTGAAACAAACCAAAGCACATGTCTCTACCTGAAACAAACCAAAGCACATGTCTCTACCTGAAACAAACCAAAGCACATGTCTCTACCTGAAACAAACCAAAGCACATGTCTCTACCTGAAACAAACCAAAGCACATGTCTCTACCTGAAACAAACCAAAGCACATGTCTCCACCACATCATGGAAGAGCTGTCATATTTCGCCATTGCTGAGAGAACTGCACTGGCTGAGGGTCCGAGAGAGGGTAGAATTTAAGCTGTGTCTCACTGTACATAGGGCCCTGAACGGCACGGCACCCCCATGTCTCGCTGAGCTATGTTCTGTCGATAAGCCTTCAAAACGACCACTACGCTTTGCCTTCACTGCTGTCAACAAGGTCATGGTGCCCAATAGAGCGAATACATCAAATTTTGCAGACAGGAGCTTTGCGGTGGCCGGACCGGTTGCCTGGAACAATTTGCCTGTCGGTGTTCGCGCGAATCAGCCTACCACCACCTTCAGAAAGGGACTGAAGACACTGCTTTTTTCCAGAAGCCATGGCACCCTTCTTTCAATTCACAGGAAAGAAATCATCCATCATCAATCAATCAATCCCCTGAAACAAACCAAAGCACATGTCTCTACCTGTGATCATCTCCGTGATGGGATGCTCCACCTGCAGCCTCGTATTCATCTCCATGAAGTGGAAGCTGTGCGTCTGCCTGTCCAGGATGAACTCCACAGTTCCTGCGCCCACGTAGCCGACGGCCCGCGCTGCTCTGACGGCTGCTGCTCCCAAAGCCTGGCGAGTCTCCTCTGATATGCCCGGCTGAAATACCAGAATAAGTCGCGAAATTTAACAATTGTCTTGAATTGAATATCCAGAGTCATAGTAAAAGCAGAGCTTGTATGAAGAAGGCTATGACTCTGGATGAATTGAAAGAAGCATGCAAGGACAAAAAGAAATTTGGTACACATATGTTACAGATCAATGACCCCTTGTAATGTAAACAAAACATTTTATTGCTTATGTGTGTAAAGGAATTTAGAAAATCGACTTTTATCAGGTATTTTTTTAAGGTCAACTTCAATTTTTTTTTAAATATTCACCAATGAAAATGAATGATTTGAATTTATTGATGGGTAGTTATATCCTATAAGAGAATTTTAAGTGATAATTTCAATCTTATTTCTGTGTAAATACTAAAGAAAAAAATGCATTAAGCAGAAAAATCGCAGATCCACCTTCCAGCATCCTGGAGGTGAAATCACTCTCAAGGAGTGCCGTCATAATCTAAATCTTAATCTAAGCTGCAAAGATATGCATCATTTGAGATTCATATTAAATGCATTCCCACAAGCAGACATGCATAATTTCGCGCTTACACATGCCGTATGTGGACCTACAATATAAAAAACCCAATCTCAAATGAACATAAGCCCTGCAACTCTTGCCGACCTTCCCTGAAGCAGGGGTGACATTGGCAAAGTAAGCCATTTTTTACAGTATGGGTGATCAGCCGCATACCAACCTATCAGTCAAGGAAATTCCGTCATTAATTCCATATATTTTACATTTACACAATCGAGATTAAATTTACACAATGTTTTATATTCCGGTTACTACGTCTCCATTCTTCTTCCGTTGCAGTTCTATTTTCCAATCATTTCTCATCTGGAGATGTCCGCACTGAATAGCTCGGAGAATGAATAAGACCAGCTTTACCGCAGGAGCCTCCTCTATGATCTTCTGGTGTCGTCTCTGCACCGAGCAGTCTCTCTCAAACAGATGCACCGCATTCCCGTGCGTGTCGGCAAACACCTGCAATCATAACAAGCTGCAATAATAACACACTGCATTCCAGTCTAGTCTCTCTACAACAGTCCGTAGTCCACTTCTACTTGTAAACGAAAGATGGTGGTTTGAATCCCGGCGGCAGGCGCGTGCATAGGGTATAGGGAAATACGTTTCAGAATAAATATTTTCTCCCATTCCTTTAAAATAACACATTTTAAATTGACTGAAGTGATAACGATGGCTCCAATCGAATTTAACTTTTGAATCTTAAATCTGAATATCAAGCTTAAATGCTTTTTTACCATATATTGCCTACCTATTAAGCGCATGTGCCTGTACGGGATGCACGCCCCTGCCCGGCGGAGCACACAAAATATACAATATGCTCTTCACTGGGTTGAAAAAGTCATAAAACCTTTACCAAAGACCGGTCATCAAAAAGTCCATCCAGCCTTACAGCAACTGGGTCTTGAATTTGCGCTTTGTAGCGACTACCAAGCTCATAAAAAGTCCGGTCGATAGCTTAGTTGGTAGAATGCTTGCATTCCATGCTGAGAGCAAGGGTTGGATCCCCACCGAGGGTGTCAGAAATGATTTCCCCCATTTCGGTGTCTATTTCAAATCCAAAATAAATACCGGCAAGGTGTACTCAGCCATCACAAGAAATGAGAACCAGCACTCCTGGGAGCTGGGAAACCCCCACTTCAACGAAAGTGATTGGTGTGAAGCCTGGCCCCCCTACCCGTAAATAGGTCCCGAACCGCCACATGCCAATCCCTTTGGGGATAACGTGACAAGAAGTTGCACTATATGTGTAGCTTATTTAAAAAGATTATCGATAGATATAGAATATGTAGAATTGAGTAATGAAAGACTTGTATATGAAATACAGTCCCCGAGATTGGTGCACGCTTCCATTCGAGGCTGTAACAAGCTGCCAACACCTACCTGCACTTCCACATGTCTAGGATCCTGGATATATCTCTCGAGCAGCAAGTTGTCGTCTCCGAATGCCTTCAGGGACTCTCTCTTTGCTGACTCCACGGCTCCGAGGAAATCTGCTTCCGTTTCTGCTATCCTCATGCCCTGAAAATTAAATAAATAGAAGAAGGCAAGAAGTTACATTATATGTGTAGCTTAGTTGCATTGCGTTACAAGTCAACAACGATACCATGTTGAAAGCACCGGTTCTCATCAGATCACCGAAGTTAAGCAACATTGGGTGCGGATGCTACCTGGATGGGTGACTGTTCAGATACATCGCGTGTTGTTGGCATTTCTTAGACCAGTCCGTAGTTCAGTGACAACACTTCAGACTCGTAAATGGAAGGTTGTAGATTTGAATCCTGGCGGAGCACAAAAATATACTATTTATATTTCCAAATGTGCTCTTCGCTGGGTTGAAAAATTCATAACCCTTTACCAAAGACTGGTCACTAGGTCCATCTAGCTTTACAGCAACTGGGTCTTGCTAGAGAATTGGCGCTTTCTAAAGCGACAACCAAGCTCACACAGAGCTCTTGAGGTGTGATTCACACAAAAACAGCACTCACCGAATAAATCATCCTAATATTATTATTATTCTTCACAAATCACAAATCTATTTAAAAAGAAGCAGAATAAGCAGCCCTGTCTGACCTTTCCTCCGCCGCCCCTCACAGCTTTGATCATGAGAGGAAACCCGATCCTCTTGGCTTCTCTCTGCAAGGTCTCCAGGCTCTGGTCGTCACCGTGGTAGCCTTCAATGATGGGGACTCCCGCTGCCGACATGATGGACTTGGAAGTGCTGAAACAAGAAAATTACAAATACACTCATATGGGGCCGTCCATAAATTACGTCATCGATTTTGGCCGATTTTCGACCCCCCCCCCCCCCTACAATCATCCTATAGTCATTATCTAATGACCCCCTCACCCCCTCTTGCTGTAATAATGGATGAGCTTAATAATTAATAATGTTATATTACTTGCATACTATTTTGGATATTGTGTAAAAATTGGTATTTACAAGAACGACGTCACTTCTGGGACTCGTACATCATTTACCATCATCCGCAGACCAGACCCCCACCCCCCTAAATGCGAATGACGTAATATATGGACAGCCCCTATGCGGCTGACCACCCATACTGTAAAAAATGGTCCATTTTGCCAATGTCACCCCTGTTTCAGGGAAGGTCGGCAAAAGTTGCAGGGTGTATGTTCATTTGAGATTTGGGTTTTGATATTGTAAGTTTACATGCTGCGTGTTTAAGCGGAAACTTTTACATCTCTGCTTGTGAAAATGCAATTATTATGGGGATCCCCAATGTTATATATCTTTGCAACTAAGATTAGATTAGATTAGAAAACCTCACAGTACCTCTTGATGCCCATATCTCTGATGGCAGAAGATGGAGGACCGATGAAGATGACTCCGCTTTGCTGGCAGGCCTCTGCAAACTCCAGACTCTCGGATAGGAAGCCGTACCCTGGATGGACTGCCTGGCTGTTTGACTGCTGGGCGACCTTCAGGACCAGGTCTCCTCGTAGATAGCTCTCTTGGGAGGGAGCTGGACCCAAACGGTACGCCTCATCAGCCTGGAAGATAAAATATATTGTTACGAATATGTACTTGAGTGTTGTGTTTTTCTGCGTGAATTAATAATAAAGTCTGTGATCGGTCTGTAACACTTCGGACTAAAGGATAACGCAGGAAAGAAGTTACACTATATGTGTAGCTTAGTTTTTTTTGCATGAATCTCTCTAGAAATAAATAAATGTTAGGAGCTTATATAATTTGATATTGACTTGTATTGTTTGGGATTACGTGAGTGTTTGGTCGAATCTATAATCTATAATCTAAGTTGCAAAGATATGTAACATTTAAAGCTCATATCAAATGCATGCCCACAAACAAACATGTGTAGTTCGCGCTTACAAATGCTGAATGTGTACTTACAAATAAAATCCAAACCTCAAATGAACATAAACCCTACAACTTTTGGCAACCTTCCCTGACACAGGGGGGACATTGGCAAAGTGAACCATATTTTACAGTATGGGTGGTCAGCCTCATACCAACTTATAAGTCAAGGATGTTCTAGTAATTTTTTTATTATTTATTCTGAAATGCATTTGCCTATACCCTATGCACGCGCCTATTTATTTGAAATGAAGTGAAATCAAAAGTGTTGTAATAGAATACAGATTCATCATGCTTTATTTCTATAAAATTTACTAAGTATCAGAGTGATGAATATTGAGGAGATGAAAAAAGTGTGCAAGGGCAAAAAACGTAAAGACACATCTTTGTGGGTACTGGCAACCTTCAGGGAATGGCGGTTGGATACAAATACAAGCATTGACTTATGATATCTGTGGACTAGAAATAATGTTAACGAAAATATAGACATTATATATCTGATTAAAGATTTTAAATTATGATTACGGTCATAAGACATTTTTTGGAATGAAAAAAAAACGGATGTTTCTCCGACGAAACGTGGAGAAAATCGTTCTTCTCTATACACACGATCAGTAACATCCGTTTTTTTTCATTCCAAAAAATTATATATCTGTTTGTTAGGAAAATGGTCATTAGTAAGATAATAAAAATAATAATTATTATTATTGATTTATTTATACAAAAACACCTCTTAACATTACATTTGTACACATAAGGAATTTAACTTAATCAGAAAATAATACATGTGCCTGAACTAGGAAATCCTGTGTCTCAGGCGTAGAGAGCTTGTACACAATATGTACCTACATAAATGGGGATCGCGCTTTCCAGTTTGCGGGACCAATGGAGTGGAACAGACTGCCACCCGGAGTGAGGGTTTCGGAATCTGTTGGCATTTTTAAGGGAACACTCAAACAGCACCTTTATAAAATATCTCATTCATGATTAGGAGGGCCCTTGAGGTGTGACACACACAAAAACGGCGCTCTTTTGTCATGTATTAAATATTAATTAAATAAATTATCCTCATATATATAAATAATAATTATAAAATTAAGATAGAGATATACTTCAAACCCCAAAATAAAATACTGGAAAGGTGTACTCAGCCTTCACAAGAAATGAGTACCAGCCCTCTCGGGAGCTGGGAAACCCCCACTTCAACTGAAGTGGTTGGCGTAAGGCGGGTCCCCTTACTGTAAAAATAAATAAGTTCAACTAGCCACATGCGACCCCTTCGGGGGTAACGCGGCAAGAAGTTACACTCTATGTGTAGCTTAGTTGCGTTTTTGCATTTAATGCAGTAAGTTAGTTTCTCAATGAGTACAAGTCTTACCATCTGCACATGCATAGCATTTCTATCGACATCAGAGTACACGGCCACAGTTTGTATTCCAAGTTTCCGGGCCGTACGGATGACCCGACAGGCAATCTCTCCGCGGTTAGCTATGAGGACCTTGTCTATGGGTCTGATGGCTGGAGCAGGACTGGGCTGCGGAGGAGCAGAGCTGGAGCAGCGACGCAGCAAGACCGACAAGGATACGGTAGACCTGCCAACAGAAGATATGTAAAACATAAATAAATATGAGGATGATTTATTTGGTGAGCAGTGTTAAGTGAATAATGATATATTACTTACATAATATTTTGTATATTTTGTAGAAATTGGTATTTACAAGAACGACGTCACTTTTGGTACTCGTACATTATTTGCCATCATCCGCAGACCAGACTCCCCCCCCCCCCTTAATACGAATGACGTAATATATGACAGAAAGAAATGGCGGTCAATCTGTAATGTTGGTGGTTAGGGCTAGGGTCTTTATTTCATTTTTACATTGGAATTTGTTATTTGTAATTGTTTTGATATTTATATTGATTTTAATTTGTGAATTATGTTCCTTAACTTATAGGTTGGTATGGGGCTGACCACCCATGCTGTAGAAAATGGTTCACTTTGCCAATGTCACCCCTGTTTCAGGGAAGTTCAGCAAGAGTTGCAGGGTGCATGTTTATTTGAGATTAGGGTTTTTATGTCATAGGTTCACATGCGGCATGTGCAAGCGCGAACTTATGTGTGTTTGCTTGTGAAAATGCATATAATGTGAATCCCCAATGTTACATATCTTTGCAACTGAGATTATAGACTAGATTATTTAGTTGTAATTTTATAATTTAGAGTTGAATAGGTTCCACTTGGCACATGCAAACTCCTTCGGGAAAACGTGGCAAGGAGTCACACTAAATGTGTAGCTTAGCAGAGTCAATTTAGTGTAATCATTGATATATAAAAGGAGAATATTCTTACCGCCTTCCAACATTTTTCAAAATCCAAGTATAACCCATTGCCTGGAAAAAGAAAACTGAATTAAGTTAACAACATTAAAAATTATAACAATGAAAACCCGCACATTCATTGACAAAGACACGTTTTTTTCAAAATAGATTTGTGAAGAGGAATGCAATTCACCGACCTGTTTTGGCTGGCCAAAAACAGGTAATAACATTATCACTTAATAATTGAATAAAAAAAATAAGTGTATGGTTGTGAGAATGCATGTAATGTGAATCTCCAATGTAACATATCCTTGCAACTTAGATTAGATTAGATTCATTATTTAATATATTAATGAATGAATAATTCTGTGTGCGAAAGGAACAATGGAATGAGTCAAAAAATGCAAGTGAGGAGAGCCAAATCAAAATTGAAGAATTTTCCAAATATTTGAGATAATTATTCATGTCATTTGTCCTTTTACAAAGTATATCTAAATTTTATTTTATTTTTTGACTCCAATCATTTTTCCTTAGCAGATATATATCTAAAAAATCACTCTTAACTCGATCACTCAAAAGTTGATTTTTTTACTCATTCCGTTGTTCCTTTCACGCACACAATTTTTTTTTTTTTTTAAGAAATCCTGTGCGGGAGACTCCCTAGATTCTAAAGACTCTAGGGGTCTATGACACTTGTTGTAGTGCCGCAGAGGTGTATGAGCTTGGTCGTCGCTACAAAGCGCCAATACTCAAGCAAGACCCAGTTGCTGTAAGGCTGGATGGACCTTTGGTGACCGGTCATTGGTAAAGGTTTATGAATTTTTCAACCCAGCGAAGAGCACATTCGAAATATAAATGGTATATTTTTGTGCTCCGCCGGGATCCGAATCCACAACCTTCCATTTACGAGTCCGAAGTGTTGCCACTACGGACCGGTCCAATTTACCCAATGACATCTGTTGAGCCAGTTGCGTTTAGTTCAATAAAGCAAATTCAAGTAGGTACCAACACACCCTATCCGCTGACCATACCAGGACTAAAGTTGCCTTTTCTCTGGCAACCCAACTGTACTTACATATTATGTCGTCTGATAATACGGGTAGGAATAATTTTTTAATGGAAATATATAGAGGAAATATCAAAGGAAAAAGAGGAAAAGGAAGACCGAGAAAGTAAGGCTTTATCAGATTGGTGAAAGTGTGCAAGAGTGGAGTATACCTACAGAGAGAATTTTTGTTTTTTTTTTAGGAAGCCTGTGTGGGAAAATCCCTAGATTCAAGGAGGAATGTCGAAAACATTGTTGAGTCCTCTAGAAAGAGTGCAGAGATCTGTTTTAAAGGTTATGAGATGGAAACCATTTAGATATTCAACAGAAAAACTATTTTCTGAAACGGGAGTACTTGATATAAGACAATTATATATAAAGAGAATCATATTGCATTTATATCACAACACAGCCCCTTATCAACCCAACTACGTACTTGCACACAATACTAGGAACAGACAGCAACTTCGGCCTCCAGGATTGACAACAAGCTTTGCACAAAGATATTATTGCTTCCTGGCACCGAGGATATACAATCATGTTCTACCTAAAATAGAAAAATATATATCCCGAGAGGGTACAAATCTGGGAAGAATTGTGATAGAATGGCTGAAGAAAACTGGGAGACAGAAATCAACTTTCGCACTATTTAATATATATAAGTAGTCAATCTAATTATACCCTTTGTTTTCTCTCTTGTGATTTGTTGAGATGCGGATTCCACTGTCTCAGAACAGATCACAGATCTAGTGAGACAGTGTAATTCCTTCATTACATTTGTTTTATTTGAAGGAATAAATTTTATTTCATTTCATTTCATTTCAAGAGACTCTTAGGGGTCTATGACACTTGTTATAGTCCCGCAAAGGTGGTGATGTGGCAGTCGTCCTTATCCGGTTGCAGGACTGTTAGCTGCGCAGTGCTGTGGTGTGTCGTGCGTTGCTTTGTTTTGAGACACTGAGAGGAAATGGCGATTGAAATTGGATTTGAAAAGGGCAAGGCTAAATTGGGATGGAAACACAGATACCGGTAGCTCATTCCATAAGCGGGCAGTTTGGCAAGGGAATGAGTCGTGAAAACACCAAGTTCTTATAGTTTTGTTATCGACTGCAAATGGTTGGATGTGAGCCGTTCTACGAGTTGCCCTTGTTGTGACGAGAGGAGGAGGTATAAGTGAGGATATTTCATCAGAACAGACGCCATTCTATAATCTATAATCTAAGCTGCAAAGATATGTTAACATTTAAGGCTCATATTAAATGCTTGCCCACAGACAGGCACATGTAGGTTCGCGACTACACATTCTGCATGTGTGCATACAAATAAGCAAAACCTCACATGAACATAAACCTTGCAACACCTGCCGCCGTTCCGTGAACAGGGTGGCATTGGCAAAAGTGACCGATTTTTACAGCACGGGTAGTCAGCCTCATACCAATCAGTCAAGGATTGGTAATGTAAATAATGAAGGAAATGTATGAAAAAGATGATGAATATGATTGAATTGAGATTGAAATGCAAAGATACGAAGAAGTAGAGGCAGCTGTGCAGAGGCTCTGGCAACCCATAGCTGAATGACGATAGTTGGAGAACTATCTGGGACTTTGAAAACTAAAATATTATTATTTAATATTCAGACAAAACAATAAATGCACAAAATGGTAAAAAAATATTAAAAGTGATCTTTTTAATCGAATGTAATTTGAATTGATTTATATTTACTCACTTTTTAATCGAAACAATAAGAATCTAAAACTTTTTTGAGGTTATGTTTACGATGTTTTTTGCGGCAGTTTATCAGCCTTTTTGTGGATTTTGCGTTACGCAACACGCTGGCACATGACGTACCAGCTCACAATAAATAATTCAAATGTCCAAAATGTGAAATCAAACAATAATTATTAAACGCAATAAATGTTTGTTTAGTTTGAAGAGTTTTTATTTTATCAGCCCAAAGCCCAACTGATATGGCCGCCGGAAAAACAAATTATTTAATCGCCACAAAATTTGTCATACAAAAACTATTTTTATTGTTTGAATTAATAAAGACTACTTTGGTGTTCATTATAGATGTGGCTTACGTCTATTTAGAAATCGAAGTGTGATTCTGACGTTTCATATTTCCGAATGAAAAAAACAAATTATTCAAGCGTCATAAATTTTGATATACCAAGATGACCCTTATTCATTGAGTCAGCGAAGACTATATTTATATAAGCTAAAAGTATATTATACGTCTATTTACAAATAAATTCAGATTCTGACGTTTTTTATACGCGATGAAAAGACAAATTTATTCATGCGAAATAAACTTTACTTATTATTATGCCAAACTATTTTAGTACTTATTATGTTTTAAGTAAAGAGCAGTTTTGATTAAATTTTAAATGAAATTTACATCGTTTTAGTTATTTTACAACTTTTGACGTTTGACACGGCCTATCAAGTTAAATTGTGAAAAGTCGAAAGTGTACATGAGTATTTAATTATAAAACATGTAATAATAGGTCTAACGAATTGAACAAATAAGGTTCATTTTGCCATGTTGAGGAATTTTTCAAAATTTTTCATGTTTTCATATTATGTAGTTTATGTGCAATTTTTACCCGTAGAAAATTGATGAAAATCAAATTTGCATAATGCTTATATCAATGGCTAATAATCAATTAATTGCAATTGGTATTTTTTTTCATTTATTGTTTTTTTTTGTCTCCTCAGCGTAAAAGGAAGTCACTCAGCTGGTAAAATGCTTGCATTTCATGCCGAGAGCAAGAGTTCGATCCCCACCGAGGGTGTCGGAAATGATATCCCGTTTCGGTGCCTCTTTCAAACGCAAAAAGAATATCGGCGAGGTTTACTCAGCCTTCACAAGAAATGAGAACCATACCCCTCAGGGGCAGGAGACCCCACTTCAACTGAAGGATTTGGCGTAAGGCCGGCCCCCTTACCTGTAAAAATAAATAGGTCCTGAATCGCCACATGAGATTCCGTCAGGGATAACGCAGACAAGTAGTTACGCAATATGTGCAGTTTAAATGTAAAAAAAACTTAGGTACCTACTTATATTTTATTTTTGTTCCTTGACTTATTAATTGGTGTGAGGCTGACCACCTCAATAATCATTATCAATTCCTTGACTTATAGGTTGGTATGAGGCTGACCACCATACTGTAAAAAATGGTTCACTTTGCCAATGTCACCCCTGTTTCAGGGAATGTCGGCAAGAGTTGCAGCGCTTATGTTCATTTGAGGTTTGGATTTTATTTGTAAGACACAATCAGCATTTGTAAGCGCGAACTACACGTGTTTGTTTGTGGGCATACATCTGAGAACTTTGAATGAATATATCCTTGCAACTTAGATTATAGATTATTATAGAATGGCATGAAAGCCCAGTACAGTCTTGGCCCCCTCCTTGATCAACCGCAGCCACCGCTGGCTATCCAACGTCTCCCTCCACCAGTCCCATACTCCTACCGCACGGCAGTCTGCCACCACTCCGTCCAGCCACCTTCATCTGGGTCTTCCCACTGTCCTGCGCGCCTTTGGTTTCGTCATTGCAATTGGGTAATTTTATATATTTTTTATAGGTCGGCAAGAGTTGCAGGGCTTATGTTAATTTGAGATTGGGTTTTTTATATTGTAGGTCCACATGCGGCATGTGTAAGCGCGAAATTATGCATGTCTGCTTGTGGGAATGCATTTAATATGAATTTCAAATGATACATATCTTTGCAGCTTAGATTTAGATTTAGATTAGATTAGAATAAAAAAATGACCTGTTTTGACGGAAATCGCAAATACGCAAATTTTAAAGAGCTATAATTTTTTTTTTTTTTTTAAAAACGCAGATGAATTTAAAAAATATAGTCTACCATTTTATGGAATAAATTAATTAAAAAGTGAACTTACCCTATTATCATACACCGTTTAAGACACTCAGATCTGCGGGTGATGGAGTAGTCAATTTGGTTCAGCCGCGCCGTCAGATTCGTACAAACTTCGGAGACCGCGCTTTCCGTGTTGCGGGGCCGGTGGAGTGGAACAGACTGCCACCCGGAGTGAAGAACTCCAAATCTGTGGGTGTATTTCGAGGAGCACTCAAGGCACACTTGTTTAGAAAGTCTTATCCATGATCGGAGAGGGCCCTTGAGGTGTGACACACACAAAAACGGCGCTCTCTTATCATGTGTAATTTAAAATAAATCAGCCTGTTATTATTATTATTATTATTAACTTTTGCTGGGCTTCCCTGAAACAGGGATGACATTGGCATAACTGAGTAATAACAAGTAAAATTATAGGATTGTGGAAGAGGTTTTTATTAACACATTTTATTATTTAATTAAATTACAATTAATTAATAACTTTTAATATTATATTTACAAAAGATCAGGTACACCCTACATCACTACAGGTTTAGAATGATTCACATATATTATTGATTTATATTATTGTTTATTTCTATAACAATAAATAAATTTAAAATTAGCTTTTTATGTTATAAAATACATCTAAGACCGGTGGATAGCTCAGTTGGTAGAGTATTTGTTTTCACTGCAAGAAAGCTAGGGTTTTATTTCCTCCAAGTGTGTCAGAAATTATACTGGCAAGGTTTATTCAGCATTCACAAGAAATGAAAACCCGTCCCTTCGCAAGCAGGAAAACTCCCACTTCAAAGAAGCAGTTGGCGTAAAGCCGGCCACCTTACCTGTGAAATTAAATTCTTAAAACATTTATCAATAAAAATTATTGTATACCTTTGATATGTTTTAAAATTTCACTATTCAAATATGAGTCGTATAAATGCAAACGCCGTCAGCTCCTTACGCGATGATTTTGAGAAAAATAAACTTGTGTTTTGAACGCAATTTGGAACCAGTTGGAGATGACGGCGTTTGCACGAAATCACACTTTTTCAATTAAAATTACGAAGGATTAAGTGTGGTTTTCATCACATTGCTCACAGCAAATGATTTGTTGCACTACTCAGAATCAAATTCAATAATTATCTCAAAAATCATACAATTTGGAGATGATGGCGTTTACAGTTATATGACTCATTTATAATATACCTAGTTTTAATTTTATTTTTATTATAAAATATCAGGGGAGTACCTACTTACACTCAATAGAGGTTAATAAATATAAGTAATCCAAGTAAGTATATAAAACATTAATTGATTTTTTTTATTTTAGAAACAAAATTCTAATGAATCACTGTTTCTTTTCACAAATCGCTGCCTTAGTTCTTGTTTGCCGTACACGCCATTGAGAAAATTTTACATGAGCAATGTTTGCATGTGTACTGGACCAATGTGTCTTATGAAAACAAGAAATTTATTTAAAAAATATTTAAAACCACTCTCACATTATCGAGTTTTACATTTTTTCTTAGCTCAGATTGTGTAGAATTTGATTCATAAGACAACTGCATGAAAAAGTCATATTTGACAAGATTGGCGTATACGTATACGGCAAACAAGAACTGGGGGAGCAAAATCTTAATTTATTTTAATTAATCATTTATTCGATACTGTTGATCATCTTCAGGTAAGAAATTCTTTTCTTGACAAATGACATTTCATATGTTGTGAGCGAGACAGCGCTATCAAAGATGTATGTCGTCAAAGACTGGTACTTCATGTCGTTAAGAACTAAATCACCTTCATAGGAACACTGCCTCCATGTGTAGATGTGCTATGAGGGTGTAGCCTAGTGAACTCTCATATATGTGGAACGGCCCAATATACAAGTTTTATCCATATACTCACTTTTGTTTACTCGACACCGTACCGGTCCGTAGTTCAGTGGTAACACTTCGGACTCTGAATGGAAGGTTGTGGGTTCGAATCCTGGGGGAGCACCATTTATATTTTAAAATTTGCTCTTCGCTTGGTGAAAAATTCATATACCTTTACCAAAGACCGGTCACTAAAGGTCCATCCAGCCTTACAGCGATTGGGTCTTGCATGAGAATTGGCGCTTTCTACAGCGATGACCAAGCTCGCAGCGGGCTCTTGAGGTGTGACATAAACAAGAACAGCGCTCACCAAATGCATCATCCTAATATTTTTATCTGTAGGTGAAGCTTAACAAAAAACAATGAAAACAATTAGGAAATAAAATAAATGAAATGAAAATAAAACAAAAAGAAAATAATTTATAAAATTATATATTTTACGTATAAATTTAAAAAAAATCGAAAAAATATCAACAAATAATAACAAAAAAAAAATGTACCTATGTTAATTTGTTACACCTTAACGTATATATATTACAAAATATTTTTAAATATTTAAACCTCGTTATGATAATCAACTATGATATAATCATCTTACAAGCGAGCCATCTAAGATTAAAGGCGAGAATCTGGTTTAATTTTTTTTGAGAATCTGGTTAATAAATAGAAACACAGTAAATTGTTTCCAAATTTCTCTCATAATAACAAAAAAAAACCTAGATTGCTGTCTTTCATCCTATATGACTCAAGTTTGTTAAATTAAATTAATTTTTGATCGAATATGAGCTGGGAATATTGGGTGCTTTGAAAATAACCTTGTGTAAGACCCCTTCAAAAACAATGCAATAAAAAGTCACTCCATATGAGGAGCTTAGTTGCGTTTTGCATTTGAGAGAGTGAGAGTCTATGGTGTTAGACACAAAAAAAAGTATGGCAGATTTTAAAAATATCTAATTCAAAAAGGGACAATGTTTTTTGGCCACTTGTCCCAAAGGAAGCCTCATATTTTTTATATTTTTTTTACTAAGGTATATAAATGGCCTTAACTATGGTAAGCCTGAAGCGCTATTCTACTAAATTCCGTACGACAGGATGATTTATTTGGTGAGCGCTGTTTTTGTGTGTATCACACCTCGAGAGCCCTCTGCGAGCTTGATCGTCGCTGTAGAAAGCGCCAATTCTCAAGCAAGACCCAGTTGTTGTAAGGTTGGATGGACCTTTCAATGACCGGTCTTTGGTAAAGGTTTATGAATTTTTCAACTCAGTGAAGAGCACATTCGAAATATAAATGGTATATTTTTGTGCTCCGCCGGGATTCGAATCCACAACCTTCCATTTACGAGTCCAAAGTGTTCCCACTGGACTACGGGCCGGTCCAAGAAGGCGACATGACAGCGATTTGTATCAAAAAATAAGATGTACTATGATTTTTTTATGTATGGAGTTCTTTCGCAAGCGCTAGCAAGCTCTGAATTGGATTGATATCCAAAGTGTAAGGAATTTAGAAGAATAGCATTTCTGTAGTCTAACAAGAGTCTTTGAGGCATTTTCGTACCTATATATAAAGGTGACAGGTACGCATCCGTACCACCACAAAACTGAGGTCTTTATCTCACGAGTATTTTTTTTGTCTATGTCATTTCTTTTGACTCGATTATTTCTTCTCGAGATTCTATTCTTTTTAAATTCACAAATACATTTTTTCCAACATCATCAAAATAATTATACACTTGCTTTGAAAGGGTTTGGAGTTGTTAAAAGAAACGAGAATGCTGAAATAAATGAAAAAAACTAAAACCATTTTTCTTGTTGTCTATGATAGATAAGTTATTCTTTTAAAATTCAAATTTAGAACACCAGTACCCTGAGTATGAGTTTTTTCACTTTACTCAAAGTATTGAGTATTCGAGAAATATGTATGTGAACTTGTAAAGCACCTCTGGCAAAACAAGTTATGAAACCTTTTTTACTCAGGGTCCAGAATTCAAAATGGCCACATTATAAACATAATGTTTTAAGTGAACAACATCATTATTCTGTCATTTTTTGGATTATTTTAAATTTACAAACACCCTTGCGTAGACAATTTTTTGTACTATATTTTTGCATTGTTCTCATCAACTGGAAATGGTTCAACGTGTATATTTTTTTCACCCGAGGAAGCGTAAGTCACAAGGAAGGATACTAAAATTAACATTTTTACAATCATGGACTTAAAGATTAGTTTTTATCTATATAAAAATATACCAATTACTCGCTAATATGTACACATTGTTTATTCACCTATTAAAATATATTAAATGTTTTTATTTTCTCTTAATCGTCTAAGGGCCGATCTCATAAACATTTGTTTGTTAAATTTCAAATCTAATAAACCAAAACTTGGTACAAATTTCGTTTTTCTGTATTATAACAATTCGTTCGTAAATTTTCGGTTTAATTTTACCGGCGGATCTAACCGACAGCCGACCCCCGGTTTCCAGGTAGATACCGGTCGGTTTGTTAAGGTTTAAGGTTAGGTCAGCTGTCAAAGCATTCTTTTTTTGCGGTGAGTTTAGCGTGCCATTGGACTTCTACGCTCTATCCTGTTGAAGATAATTTCTTCCGACAGTGATAGAGAATTCATTAAAATAGGGCTGAATCAGTCGTTTTCGTGTTTGTCATACACAACTTTAGATTATGTTTCTTCTCTGACAGCAAGCGGATGACATATGTTCATGAATGCACGCAAAAAATCATCAAAAATACGAGTGCATTATTGAGAACTAACGAACGGTTAAAAAAGCTTTATGGGACGACCATCGGTAAGATCAGTCCGTTAACGTCCATCCGTTAGTAAAATGAGGATTTACTTACGGATATTTAGTCCAGCGTTTATAAGAACGGCCCTAAGCGTCACGCACAAGGAGATTTTTTTTGTGTTTACCTTATGTTACAATTACGCATTTATATTGTAATGAATGAGAATAAAAATAATTGAACTTTGTAAAATGATGGCTGGGGTTTGTTTCCATGCTAAATTAAAATACTTTAAATAGAACTATCTGTGTGCATTTTCAAAAACTTATATTAATACACTGTCATAAATAAAAACATTATTTTCATCATACAGCACCCTTAGTACGAGTTGCAAAACTTGAGTAATGTAAAGTTTACGGCAAATATTATTAATTCCCTGACTTATAGGTTGGTATGAGGCTGACACCCATACTGTAAAAAATGGTTCACTTTGCCAATGCCACCCCTGTTTCAGGGAATGTCGGCAAGAGTTGCAGGGCTCATGTTCATTTGAGGTTTGGATTTTATTTGTAAGTACACAATCAGCATTTGTAAGCGCGAACTACACGTGTTTGTTTGTGGGCATACATCTGAGAGCTTTGAATGAATATATCCTTGCAGCTTAGATTATTATTATTATTAAAGAGTGATTACGCCCAAAATCTGCCGTTTTTGTTTGTTTGAACTTGATTTTCTTCATCACTGTAACTCTTTTGATAAGACCACAAAGTGTAAGAAACAAAAACGGCAGATTTTGGGAGAAATCACGCTTTAATATTTTCCGTAAACTTTACTTTTCTCAAGTTTTGCAACTCGTACTAAGGGTACTGAACAAAATGACCCAAGTTTCTTTGCTTTAAAATGTAAAATATATTTTTAAAAACTTGATGCCGTATTCAATTCTTGTGAAGACCGAGTAAACCTAACGAGTTTCCTTTTTGAAAATTAAAAAATATGGCTACCTTTTGAAAATGCTATTTGATGATGGCACTGTGTCACAAGACGTCTGAATCTGTTTTGTTTTATTGCAAGTTGAATCGGGGCTTACAAGATGAAATATATATTAACTTAATTTTTACAAATTTAAAGCTTAAAAATTTGTACAATAATAAAAAAATAAACCATTTTTATGAATGGTACCGCCATCTTGGACCGGTCCGTAGTCCAGCGGCAACACTTCGGACTCGTAAATGTAAGGTTGTGGATTTGGATCCCCGCGGAGCACAAAAATATACCACTCATATTTCGAATGTGCTCTTCGCCGAGTTGAAAAATTCATAAACCTTTACCAACGGCCGGTCACTGAAAGGTCCATCCAACCTTACAGCAACTGGGTCTTGCTTGAGAATTGGCGCTTTCTAGAGCGACGACCAAGCTCGCAGAGGGCTCTTGAGGTGTGATATACACAAAAACAGCGCTCACCAAATAAATCATCCTAATATTATTACTATCTATCAGGGGTTACCATTGAGTTAGGGGCTGTCCATATATTACGTCATTCGCATCAAGGGGGGGGGGGGAGTCTGGTCTGTGGATGATGGCAAACGATGTACGAGTACCAAAAGTGACGTCGTTCTTGTAAATACCAATTTCTACAAAATATACAAAATATTATGTAAGTAATATAACATTATTCATTATAAAGCTCATCCATTATTACAGCAAGAGGAGGGGGGGTCATTAGATAATGACTATAGGATGATTGTAAGGGGGGGGGGGGGTCGAAAATCAGCCAAAATCGATGACGTAATTTATGGACGGCCCCTAGGGCAATGTCACATACCATCAGGGTTATTCACAACACATTTTGATCCGTAGCTGACACATGGAACATCATTATTTTGCATGAAAAATAGGCGGCTGAACCATGGATATGCTGTGCCTGAATAACATTGAATGAGACTGACCTGCCAACCATTGAGCTGTCTAACACCTTCGTTAGTTGCCACTCTTATCAAAGATCGACGATCACCATTGCTACTTTGACCTTGGATCTATATTATCTATAATCTAAGTTGCAAAGATATATTAACATTTAAAGCTCATGTCAAATGCATGCCCACAAACAGACACATAAAAAATTCACCGATCAAAACAATTGCGACACATGCACAAGATTCCCGCGCAGAGATGACATTTTAGTAACGCTAGATTTCTTCTTAAGGTTTTGTTATTTTTCATATTTAAATGTAATTTATTATTCGTATTCCTTGACTTATAGGTTGGTATGAGGCTGACCACCCATACTGTAAAAAATGTTTCACTATGCCAATGTTACCCCTGTGTCAGGGAAGGTCGGCAAAAGTTGTGGGGCTTATGTTCATTTGAGGTTTGGATTTTATTTGTAAGTGCTCATTCAGCATTTGTAAGCGCGAACTACACGTGTTGGTTTGTGGGCATACATCTGAGAGCTTTAAATGAATATATCCTTGCAACTAAGATTATAGATTATAGATAACAATGCAGCATAAAATTCTGACTTTATTCTAACCTTAACCTTTTCACTTCTGAATACTCTGGCGATATGATATTATGGCTATGCTAATATGATCTGGCTATATATATCTGGCTATGATTCTGGCTGAATATCTGGCTGATCTGGCTATACCCCCAGTACGGAATACTTTATCAAGCACATTTTTTAAAACATTTATTGATTTCCTACCTTTAATTGATTGACGACACTTCAAACTATGTGAACAGTCACATGTATTAGTTATTCAAGAACAAAAATCACAAGGGTGTAGAACATATTTCCACTTGAAGCCTTTTAAATTCTTAAACACAGATGTCAGGGATAAGTTAAAAGTTGGATGACGTCTATGATTGCCAGCCGCACTGTATGCAAGTTTACACTTGACGCCTATGCGTGCCACCCGCAGTTGAAAGGTTAATAATTATCAAAATACGAACATAAAAATCAATCCTTTAAAAGTCCTCTACCAAAAACTGCATCAAATTCATTCTCAAAACTATGCAAAATATAAATTGAACATTTTATCTACGTAAAACACAATCTTAATAAGTCTATTTTTTTTTGATTTCCGATTGTCAAATGTTGCATGATAAAAATATATACTTTTTTTCTCAATCAGTTCTTTTTTTTTGAAAAAAAAAAACTTTTTCAAACATTGAAAAAAAAACAATTTGTAAATGAGTGTACTTAGGTATCAGTGGCGAAAGGTGCCATACAAGCCGGTTCCCATCGACTTCCCTTTTAAAATGATGTAACAAAGTAGTTAAAAAATATAGGCACAAAGTAAAAAAATACATTTAAAACCAAAGAAACAATACATATTTTTTCCCCATTGAAACCATGCAGTCTACTTTATTATCATTTCTGCCTCATTTTAAACGGGAAACCGATGGAAACCGGCTTGTATGGCACCCTTCACCACTGGTAGGTATGCTTGGGCATCTGCTCATATAGAACCAAAGACAAGATTTTTGCGGAGAGATAAACAGATGGAAACACAGGGCGATATTGTTACATTTTCGTATTTTTATGATTATTAGTTTATTTTGTGTTAACAATAAACAATAAATAAGTGAAACTTTTTACATTTTTTTTTTCAACTTTAACCGCACTACCTTTGAGTTATCATTCAAAAAGTATGTAAAAAAAACAACATTGGGTTTCTTTTGAATAGATTTCCCAGAATCACGGATTCGCAGCGTTAGATGTATGGGACAGACGAAAAATCCCCGAAAACGTTTGTTAGCTTCGGCGACCTTGAAACACTAAACGCGATAACACAGGAACAAACCTGATGTATATGAACGTATAGAATGCGTTTGTGGGTTTTTGGGTATAGAAATTTTTCTGCATGAACATACGTGATACGGTTTGTTGCATTCGGGCGACAATATAGCGAATGCATCACGTACGTGCTTATGGGTAGGGCGGTTAAATGAACCCTGTAAAACAATATATTGCTTATTTTTTTAAACAAAATCCTAGTCTTTGACTCTTTATGGCTCACAATATCGATACCTTAAAGGTAAAACTGAATTTACGTGATTGAATGTATTAAGCAAACATGGGTTCTAATCTAATATAATCTAAGTTGCAAAGATATGTTACATTGGAGATTCACATTACATGCATTCCCACAACCAGACACGTACAAGACCTACAACATAAAAACCAAATCTCAAATGGACATACACCCTGCAACTCTTGCCGTCCTTCCCTGAAACAGGGGCGACATTGGCAAAGTGAACCATTTTTACAGCATGGGTGGTCAGCCGCATACCAACCTATAAGTCAAGGAACAGGTTTCTCAGACAAATGCACCTTTTTTCCAAAAATGTAATTTGTCATGTATGATCCTTGACTTATAGGTTGGTATTCGGCTGACCACCCATGCTGTAATAATGGTTCACTTTGCCAATGTCACCCCTGTTTCAGGAAAGGACGGCAAGAGTTGCAAGGGTGTATGCCCATTTGATATTTGATTTTTATGTTGTAATTTCACATGCATGTGCAAGCGCGAACTTGTACATGTCTGCTTGTGAGAATGCATATAATGTAACATATCCTTGCAACGTAGATTAGATTAGATTCCAAATTCCTACACTAGAGAAGACACTACAAAAGTGGGAAAATCCTTTAGTTAAGGAGTTTACCATGAGCACTTCCTTATAATTAGTTCATTTACTATGAGAAGTTATGGGCAATATTTTTCAAATAAGGGGCTGTCCATATATTACGTCATTCGCATGAAGGGGGGGGGAGTCTGATCTGCGGATGATGGCAAATGATTTCCGAGTACCAAAAGTGAGTCGTTCTTGTAAATACCAATTTCTACAAAATATACAAAGTATTATGTAAGTAATATAACATTATTAATTATTAAGCTCATCCATCATTACAGCAAGAGGGGGAGGTGGGGTCATTATATAATGACTTTAGGATGATTGTAGGGGGGGGGGTCGGAAATCGGCCAAAATCGATGACGTAATTTATGGACGGCCCCTAAGCACTTTTTCAGTTTTACCTTTAAGGTGGCAATTTATACTTAATTTGATGCCATCAAAATTGATCATCTTTAATAATTTCATTTTTTTTGTATGAGGAATGAATTTGTGATTTTTTGTTGTATTTTCTTTCTACGCACTTAAAAACAATGATCTATTTTATTTTAAAATTCAAATGAGATCCCACACTTTTTTTTTGCTTTAAGTCAACTTGCATTTGTATAATAATCGCACCCCCAGATCTACGGTGCCAAATGTCAAACAAAAAAATACCAGTTCGTGGTTCCTCCTTATAGAGGACACACGTCTCCTGAGGACGTCGGATATGACTCCGACGAAACGTAGAGAAAATCGTTCTTCTCTTTTGCACGGTCGGTAAAATCCGTTTTTTTCATTCTTTAAAAAAATACAATTTGAGACGAGTGAATTAGAAGTTTCCTGTACTTGTGACCACGGAAGTAGTATTTCAATGGAGCGATTATGAATGTGATTTAGTTACAATCGTCATGACGCACCGTCTTTGACACCATACATTGTAGATAGTGCTGCCTCGCTCACGGCATATAAAATGTTTATGTCATTTTCTACGTAACCAACATGTGTTTCTACTCCGTCTTCAATCTATGTACATATCACCATAGAAACCTATGAAATCACCATGGCAACGGTATTTGTTACTAGTGTTGAAAATATCTGATGAATTCTGAATTCAAGAATGTTCCAACCTCCCGCTGGGGATGGCCAGCACCTGATGTGTCTCCACTTCATTCTGTCCTTGTACACGGCTTCCATCTCCTCCACATTCATCACTCTCTTCATGCATGTTCTCCTCTTTGTCTCTCTGTATGTTTCAGTCATTTTTATATTTTGTACTTGCTTTTCATGTTTATGAATGGTATTATTTTTGCATTTCTAAAATGTAATTTGTTGTGTATGTTCCTTGACTTATAGGTTGGTATGCAGCTGACCACCCATGCTGTAGAAAATGGTTCACTTTGCCAATGTCACCCCTGTTTCAGGGAAGGACGGCAAGAGTTGCAGGGTGTATGTCCATTTGAGATTTGGGTTTTTATGTTGTAGGTTCACATGCGGCATGTGCAAGCCCGAACTTGTACGTGTCTGCCTGTGAGAATGCATATAATGTAAATCCCCAATGTAACATATCTTTGCAACTTAGATTAGATTAGAGATTAGATTGGCAGTCACGCTTGACCAGGGATTTACCAGCATGCGGCGACAAGTGACACATTTCTAAATGAAACAAATTTCTAACAAATACATAAAAATAAATTAAACTGTTTTTTTAAATATTTTTTTGACTTTTTGCACTTTAGATATCTGGGGATACGATTTGTTTTTTTTTATTTTTGTATAATTTTATACTTAACTTTGTTTTTTTCTAAAAACAAATAATTAATGTAGAGATTCCATACATTGTCTTATGGCTAATTATTTTTTCCAAAAATATCTTATCTTTTTAAAACAACTATTCTCTATAACACTATCCACATGTATGTACAGTTTTATAAATTCCTATTTTTTAAGTTTTTAATACACATTATATTAAAAAAAAAAAAACTCTGTTCTTAACAATAAAAAAAACAAACAAAAAAAAATACTTAAAAATTAAATGTGTGTGTGTGTTTTTTTTCAATTATATTTAAAACAAAAAGATAACTGGAATTTTTCAAAAAAATAAATTATTGCTGAATTTTTTAATGCTTGCCACACCAAGTCAGAAAGCACCATCAAAAAGTTACAAAAGACAATTATCAATATTTTGTGAACAGGGTGAGCAGTCCCCTCTTTTCTAGTGATCGTATCGGTCGATAGCAAGCGATAAAACATAGCCGTGCGTTATCAGCTGATCGGGCAGTCAAATGTTCTCTGTTCAGATAATACGAGACTGCTCACCCTGGCAGGAACAGATTATACTATTTCATGAAGTTCCTTGACTTATAGGTTGGTATGCGGCTGACCACCCATGCAGTATAAATGGTTCAATTTACCTATGTCACCCCTGTTTCAGGGAAGGACGGCAAGAGTTGCAGGGTGCATGTCCATTTGAGATTTGGTTTTTATGTTGTAGGTTCACATGCGGTATGTGCAAGCGCGAACTTGTACGTGTCTGCTTGTGAGAATGCATGTAATGTGAATCGCCAATGTAACATATCTTTGCAACTTCGATTAGATTAGATTGTCCGCTCGACTATTCAAGGAAATATCTACTGATATTCTTCCATCCAAGGCTATTCAAAACAGTCTTACTTTTAATTAATATACGATATTAATTTAATTTTGTGTATTAATGACTTGGTGTGGTGCTTTTTCCTTTTTTTTTTGATAAATAATTGACATCCAATTTGTCAAAAAAAAAAACCTATTTCAATCCCACTCAACACAGGGTTACCAGCCCAAAAAAAAAAATTAAATGGAAATTATTTGTAACACATTACAACACTGTGACCTTTTTTAAAAATGTAGAATGTCAAAAAAATTTCAACGTTGGCATGCCTGCAGTATTCTCACCGCGTCCGTATTCACTTTGGTCTTTCTCTTCAAAAAAGACGGCGTGATTCTCTCTGTAAACGGCGGGCTCTTCGACGACCCCGCCGCTTCGTCCTTCTTCTTCTCAGATTTGGATTTGCGCTGCGTGCTCTTGCGCGAGAAATACCAGCCGTCTTCTTTCGTCTTCCCGGAATGTTTCTTACTGTCTAAGCTCAAAGGGTTTTCTTTCACACTGTCCGCTGTCTCTGTTTCTGTAGTCTGTTCACTGACTTCACTAGCACTGGCGTGTTTAATTTCTTCGTTACAATTATCATTATGAGATCGCTGCCCCTCCATCGTCGACCGGTTTTGTTCCACGCTTGATGAGATCACGTCCTCTGCCTCCACAATCCTCAACACCGTATCTAACCTATCGTTCTCGAAAGACTCGTCGCACTTGGCCGTTTTCAACTGGTAATGCTCTAGAGCTTTGTGCTCTCTCAGCACGTCGACGGGTTCGCTTTTCCACTTTGACGAGCCGGGATGCACTCGCGGAGGCACCGCAGGCGGCAAACTCGCTGGGTTCTTCGCCGAACTCGTGAAATTCGCCATGACCTCGTACTCGGCACACGACAGCATCACATTGTCGGCTTGCTCCTCTAAGCTCGGCACTTTGATTTGCGGCGCGTTCAATTTTGGTTTACTCTCCCTTTCCGGAACTTTCGGTCGTACTTCTACGTACTCGCACCCCGCAGCGTCTTTACTCTCAATGATTATCAGCTTTGTAATCTTCTCTCCGACTTCTTGGCCTTGTTTCACAGACGTCATTTTCAAATACCCGCTCGCACTCGCGTCCGCACTTCCCAAAGTCTTTTCCTCACTCCCTACACTTCTATCACTCTCACCAACATACAACCGATTAGTAAACTCGCCGTTTATTTGGTGCAGCCTTTGCTGACTTGGTTTTGGGGGCAGCGCGGCTCTAGGACAAGGTGGCGGGACCCCAGCCAGGCTTCCTTTGATTGTTTTTTGATCTTCTATTGATGTGTTTGTATACACAGGCAGGGGCATTGACATTTTCTGTCCTTCCACACTTGGAGGGAGTGGTAAAGACTTCTGCAGGTCTGCCATGTTGATTCTGGGTGCGAGGCTGGGTCGTGTTAGGTAGCCTCGCACGGGAGACACTTGCTGGTTCATGTTAGTGTAGCCGACAGAGATGGGGTACCCGCGGGACGGAAGCAAGGATTGTCTGCCTTCTGCCGTCATGTCACTGCGCGCGGCTAAGTGAAGATAGTTGTCGTCCCCGATTGGTGCTTGTCTGTAAAATAAAATGATGTGTAAAATTAATATGCCTTATTTCCAACACAACAAGTGTTGTTACTAACACTGCAAAAGGGAAATATCTAACTAAGCTATACAATAGTGTAACTTTCCTCATTATCTCGCTCGCATGTAACAAGTCAAACCTATTTATTATCACAGGTAAGGAGGCCGGCCTTCCGCCACTTTCAGTTGACATGGTGTTTCCCAGCTCCCAAGGAGGCTGGTATTCATTTCTTGTGAAGGCTGAGTAAATCTTGCCGGTTTTTATTAACTAACTTCTATGATCCACCCTTTCATTAATCGAACGATTTCACAAGAAGACATAATACCGTCCTTCTGTACAACTGGAGCTATTGCGACATCTATGGATGCATCACCGAAGGTTAATAAAAGTACCTACAACCTTCGGCCTCGATCAAACAACAATAATTCAACAGTTCGTGGTTCTTCTTTGTAGAAGACACACGTCTCCTGAGGACGTCGGATCACGGTCAGTATCCGTTTTTTTCATTCTATAAAATGCTAAAAAGAAGACTAGTTTTTAATTTGAAGATTATTTGAACCCTAAAATCATAACAATATATGCAAATCAAGCTTTTTCAATCCCAAATATGAGCCCGATGGTGCACTTACTTGCTGCCGTACTCTGTGGTCTCCTTGTCCATGTTCCTCTGGCAGATGCGGTGCTGGTCCTGCAGGTTGTAGGTCACCTCCTTCAGCTGCTTCAAGGTCACCAGGGCCTCGGGAGTAAACCCTGAAATCACAAAGAACGATATCAAGACATCATCTTTGTCCGGTCGATAGTTCAGTTGGTAGAGTGCTTGCATTCCATGCTGTGAGCCCGGGTTCGAATCCCACCGAGGGTGTTAGAAATGATTTCCCGTTTCGGTGTTTATTTCAAACCCCAAAAATAAAATACCGGCAAGGTTTACTCAGCCTTCACAAGAAATGAGTACCAGCCCTCTCGAGAGCTGGGAAATCCCTACTTCAACTGAAGTGGTTGGCGTAAGGCCGGCCCCCTTACCTGTAAAAATAAATAGGTTCAACTCGCCACATGCGACCCCTTTGGAGATAACCCGGCAAGAAGTTACACTATATGTGTAGCTGAGTTGCGTTGCGTGTGCGTACCGATTGCTCTGGGCTGGAAGTCTCATCATTACGGTAATTCTTCCCTACCGAATATCGGTAATGTTTGTATGAAGACCTGCCAATCCAAGATGGCTGTGAACAGCTGATTAGTCTTTTATGCAAATATTTCCGATATTGGATAGGTAAGAATTACCGTGGTGTTCCTTGTTTTATAGGTTGGTATGCAGCTGACCACCCATGCTGTAGGTTCACTTTGCCAATGTCACCCCTGTTTCAGGGAAGGTCGGCAAGAGTTGCAGGGCTTATGTTCCTTTCAGATTGGGTTTTTATATTTAGGTCCACATGCGGCATGTGTTAGTGTGAAATTATGAGTGTCTGCTCGTGGGAATGCATTTTATATGAATCTCAAATGAGATATATCTTTGCAACTTAGATTTATATTAGATGAGACTTCCAGCCCTGGCTAGCTGTGTGGGACTCACGTGGGTTAGGCTTGCTGGAGCTGAGGGTGTCCTCGATGGCCTCCAGCTGTGCCAGCAGCAGGCAGTGGATCCTCTGGAGATCCCGCGCGGGGTCCAGCCGCAGCTGGCACACTTGGGGGGGCAAGGGCTGCGGCGCTTCTCCGGGACGACTGAAATAACAAACACCAGATGATCAAGCAGTTTTCATCTTTGCAATATCACTTCAAGCTTTATGTCATAATGTACATGGAACCATGGAGGAAGTTATTCAATGGAGGGGCTATGAATGTGATTTAGTTCCAATTGAAATGATGCACCGCCTTTGACGCCATACATTGTTTATAGTGCTGTCTCGCTCACGACATATGAAATCTTTTTGTCATTTTCTATGTAAGCAACATGCCTCTACTTCGTCTTTAATTTACTTACATATCACCATAGAAACCATGAAATCACCATGGCAACGGTATTTGTTACTAGTATTGTTGAAAGTATGAAAATATGTGATAAATTCCGAATTCAAAAATATTCCCCGGCAGGTCCAGCCATTCCTTCTGCTCCAGGATCTCCAGCGTGTTGTGTCTGTATGATTACATGGAGATAGGAGTGGGAGTGATGCTTACCATGTGGTGAGAGTGGCCTGTCCCCGATGAGCCTCGCACAGCTTCCCCAGCAGGTCCAGCCACTCCTTCTGCTCCAGGCAGTTGCTGGCGCGGATCTCCAGCATCTTGTCTTTGTACTCTGCAACAAGAACAACATTGCTATCTCAATTCGTTGGCAGTTAAAGGGAATCTGTGTGGAAAAAGTGGCCAGACAGTTTTTTTTTTAAGAAATCCTGTGCTGGAGACTCCCTAGATTTAAGAGACTCTAGGGGTCTATGACACTTGTTGTGGTGCCATAAAGGTGTTCATGAATTTGGTCGTCAATATAAAGCGAATTTCAAATAAAAGTAAGATGTCACTGTTTTCTTACCATCTTTTCTTTTCAAGGAAAATTATCTTGTCCGAGCCACACTTTGCCGAGCATTATCATAGTCGATAGATAGATCTCTTCTTCTTTCCCTTGGCCTTTTTGCGTTTTTGAGTTAATGATGCAGAAATTATTATAATTAGCTGTTCTATAAGTGGTAAAAATATTGGAGTCCTCGGACTCATAGATACTGAGATATCAAGTGTAATAAATATGGGATGCACATAAAAGTGCGAGCATAAACCACGGAAGTTCCACATACGTTGTTCACATTACTTCACATTAAATAAATATCGACAAAAGAAGATAAACAGTTTTTACAGATCAAAAATATCTCGTCTAGTTTAGAAGTTATGATGGTTTAAAAAAGTGCACATTTTCACAAAACCTCGTCTCCTGCACATTTTACTAAATGTGACTACCGTTGTTTATGCTCTAAGGTACAGATATGAGAAAGACCCCTCTGGTACCCAATATAAGGGACTGAAATGGTACGGAGAGTCAGTCGCATTGGGCAATTTGCTGCGAAATACCAATAAATAGTGATTGTCAAATATTGTAAAATTGTAAAAAATAAATTCTCTAACAATATAAATTCACCAACCATCCAATAAATTCTCTAACAATAAATTATTGAATTTTAACTAAAAAGAGAACACGTTAAAAACGTAACAATATAGTAATGAGGAGCTGTGTACCTATGAGGAACATGTTGTCGGTGGTGAGGTTGTGGGGCCCGGGCTCCGCCCACACGGTCCTGATGTCGGCCAGGCTGATGCTGCACAGCTGCTTCTTGCCCTTGGCCTTGCTGTAGCTGAGGTCGCAGCTGGTCAGCCGGAAGTAGCGCTGCTTCAGGCCCGGCATGCCCATCTTGCCGCGACCAGACTTCCCCTTCAGGCTGTGAACCTTCTTACACATGGTCCTGCAAACACACATCATTTCTTTAAGGAATAGGGAAATTTCACTTTTTTTATTTCATCTAAGTTGCAAGGATATTTTTTTTTTTTTTAGATTTGTGGAAAGGAATGCAATCCACGAACCTATTTTGCCTGGCCAGTTGTCTTCATGCGAAAGCAGAAGCTTGTGTGCATGCAACGGCATCTGTTGAACAAGGGTCTCAGTTATGGTCAAATGGGCTAGATGCAAGATTCGAACCAACGTTGTCCGGATCCAAATATGCTAGTCGAACATGTGCCTCTACTCCTCGGCCATAACACCGACATTAGGGATTCACGATATATGCATTCTCACAAGCAGACACATACAAGTTCGCGTTTGCACATGCCGCATGTGTACCTACAACATAAATATTTTTGAATTCCGGTTAAAACAGGACATTTTTTATCTAGGCGGATGTGACGTTGATGGATCTCCGGACTGTATCGACAAGCCCAGGTAGTCTGTCGGATCCATCTACATAATTTTGACGTCACAACGTGGCTAGCCGGCCGCGCTGCGTTTTGGAGGGACTCAAATTCTCGACATTTTATTTTAAAAATTTATCAATGAAATTGTTTTATTTACTCTTCTTCTTTCCCTTGGCCTTATCCCAGCATTTGGGGTCGGCCCTCCTTGTTCAAAGACGCCAAACTTTTCTATCCTGGCTCATCTCCTCTGTCAGGCTTCTCTTTTGCATTTCTTTTTCAATATTGGCCCACCATGTTGCCATTGGGCGGCCTCTGCCTCTTGGTCCTGTGGGAATGCTGAGGGCTTTTTAGACAATATGTTCATTGTCTCTTCGCATCACATGGCCGAACCACCGGAAATAGGATTCTCTAATCCTGTCTGTTATTGGGGCAACCTTAAAGCTACCCCTCACGTATTCCTTCCTTATGTGGTCTAGCCTAGTGACGCCTCCAGCCCACCTCAGCATTCTCATCTCGGCAGCATGGACTTGCCGTTCATAGACGTTTTTGCAAGTTCAGCACTCTGCTCCATATAGCATGGCGGACCTTACTGCCGTCTTGTAGACCTTGCCATTAGAAAATCGTTATATTTACTACTTAAAAATATATCATTATATGGTTGCGATCCTTGAAATGTACTCTACACAACCATAGTATTTTTAACCGTTTTCCCCACGACTGCAATTACCCTATTGGTTGGTCCCTCTGATTTTAATTGAGTTGACTGAATCGAATTTCCATTTGGCGTACACAAATAAAAACAATAAAATAATCCTCACCTCAAATTCCTTCAGGCATCAAATGAAGCATTAAAAGACATAAAAATACAGTATTAATACGTGAATATCATAACAAAATATATTGTTACGAATGTATGGGTTCGTATGTGAGCCTAAGCACGCTGGTGTGTGTCTCTGACTCTAGTATGATCCATTACAGGAGTAATATATAGTACGTGAGTACCCAGGCATATAGCTTGCTGGTGTGCGTAAGTGGAATAGTGTCAAACAGCTAGTACAATGATGAAATGGATAATAGTAGACTGGAAGAATCTTGAATACACGAGAAACGTCCATATGAACTGTATAAATATGAGCCGCAATTGTGTGGAGATTCAGACTCGCTTGAAACATTATAAAGCGAAGACATAAGCATAGCATAGCATAACCTTGGACCGGTTCGTAGTCCATTGGCAACACTTCGGACTCGTAAATGGAAGGTTGTGGATTGAATCCCGGCGGAGCACAAAAATATACCATTTACATTTCGAATGTGCTCTTCGCTGAGTTGAAAAATTCATAAACCTTTGCCAAAGACCGGTCACTGAAAGGTCCATCCAACCTTACAACAACTGGGTCTTGCTTGAAAATTGGCGCTTTCTACAGCAACGACCAAGCTCGTAGAGGGCTCTTGAGGTGTGATACACACAAAAACAGCGCTCACCAAATAAATCATCCTAATATTATTATTAATTACAAGAAAAAAAAATACTGCTCTCAAAACAGAATAGGATGTCTATAATCTATATATAATCTAAGTTGCAAGGATATATTCATTCAAAGCTCTCAGATGTATGCCCACAAACAAACACGTGTAGTTCGCGCTTACAAATGCTGATTGTGTACTTACAAATAAAATCCAAACCTCAAATGAACATAAGCCCTGCAACTCTTGCGGACATTCCCTGAAACAGGGGTGACATTGGCAAAGTGAACCATTTTTTACAGTATGGGTGGTCAGCCTCATACCATCCTATAAGTCAAGGAATCCAGAACGAAAATATAGCAGTACTTATCAACAAAGTGGACAAAAATAGTACTCAATCTAAAAGTAAAAATAAAAATAAAGGAAATCATTTCTCCCTGAGTGAAGCACCCACCGCTTTACGTAAGTGCGCCGTCTCTAAATGAAAAATATCAATGCTACTGAAACACTTGTTATAAGTATCACACACCCGGTAAATTGGCGCGCTCTGAGCATAGTTAATTTTAATGTAAAAGAACACCCCAAGTAAAATCATAACAATGTCGATTTAATGTCAGAATAAGTCTGTTTACCCTTCTTTGAGCAGCACTGGGGTCTCCTGGATGGCGCTGCAGTTTTGAGTCTCTTTGCTTGAGGAGATGATCTCCAGGAATCTCTTCACAGCCTGGACCTGAACGCAACAGAAAACAAACAAAACAATGAGGCTCCAACATTAAAAAATCTCTCAGCTATGGGAGCGAGCCATGTATAATCTAAGTTGCAAAGAGTTTTTTTTTTAAATAGATATGTGAAGACCCCTGTCTCAGGGAAGGACGGCAAGAGTTGCAGGGTGTATGTCCATTTGAGATTTGGTTTTTATGTTGTAGGTTCACATGAGGCATGTGCAAGCGCGAACTTGTACGTGTCTGGTTGTGAGAATGCATGTAATCTCCAATGTAACATATCTTTGCAACTTAGATTAGATTAGATTAGAAGCAATTCACCAACATATTCTGCCTGGCCAGAAACAGGTATCAATATTATCAATTAATTATTCACTATTGTATATGTTAATGAATTAATAATAATTAATTACCCAATGGCATATTCCTTGACTGATAGGTTGGTATGAGGTTGACCACCCATACTGTAAAAAATGGTTCACTTTGCCAATGTCACCCCTGTTTCAGGGAAGGTCGGCAAGAGTTGCGGGGCTTATGTTTATTTGAGATTGGGTTTTTTATATTGTAGGTCCACATGCGGCATGTATGAGCGCAAAATTATGCGTGTCTGCTTGTGCGAATGCATTTAATATGAATCTCAAATGATACATATCTTTGCAGCTTAGATTTAGATTAGCATATGCTGAACCAGGATCAAAGTTATGGTCAAAGCCGACATCATATCTGCGTTCTTTCTAAATGTGATAAAACGATCAGCACTCCCTCGGCCATAACATCGATAATCCAGTAAGGCTGGCAATGCAGACATATTCTAATCTAATCTAATCTAATCTAATCTAAGTTGCAAGGATATGTTACATTGAAGATTCACATTAATATTTTAAATTCGTTCTTCACAGCCCTCAGCTCATGCGGTAAGGCATTCCACAACAGGGGGCCGGCAATGCAAAAGGCATGATCCAAAAACTTTTTGAGTGTTACGTACGTGTGTTTCGGTCGAGAAGTGCGAGTAAAGCGGCTGCATGAACTTCTCCTTGCAGGGCTGGCTGCTGAGCAGGTTCCCCAGGGACTGGATGGTCTTGGAGATCAGCTTCAGGGTCCGCTGCGACTGCGGATCCTGGACAAACAGAAAACACCAAGGTCGTTAGTAATCTATAATCTATAATCTAAGTTGCAAGGATATATTCATTTAAAGCTCTCAGATGTATGCCCACAAACCAACAAGTGTAGTTCGCGCTTACAAATGCTGAATGTGTACTTACAAATAAAATCCAAACCTCAAATGAACATAAGCCCCACAACTTTTGTGGACCTTCCCTGAAACAGGGGTGACATTGGCAAAGTGAACCATTTTTTACAGTATGGGTGGTCAGCCTCATACCAACCTATAAGTCAAGGAATATGAATAAAAAATTACATTTAAATATAAAAAAGAACAAAACCTTACAAAGAAATCTATACAAAAAAAGTCAAAAATTTCCTATGCAAAAAATGTAGCAAATGAATACACCAACATTAGAAATCAACATTGCAGATTAGCCGCCACTTCTTCCTGTCCTTGCATACTTCTTTCATTTCATCCAGAGTCATAACCTTTTTCATACAAGTCCTCCTTTTATTATGACTCTGGATATCCCATTCATTCGCCTGGTACTTACTATCTATCGACAGATCGCTGGTTTACTTTCTATTTCGAAACACTGACAAATATGTGGACGAGATCCGATGCAAATTATGGTTAGTAACATAGTAGAATTATTACCCAACGCAACTAAGCTACACATTATAGTGTAACTTCTTGCCTGCGTTATCCCCAAAGGGATCGCATGTGGCAATTCGGGACCTATTTATTTTTACGGGTAAGGGGGCCGGCCTCACACGAACCACTTTCAGTTGAAGTGGGGGATTCCCAGCTCCCAGGGAGGCTGGTTCTTATTTCTTGTGAAGGCTGAGTATATTTATTTTGTTTTTTTTTAAATATTTAAAAAATTTAAATGGTAAAACATGGTTTTAATTCACTTTATTATTTTTATTTTTGCTCGAACATTTTCGCCTTATGAGGCATCTTCAGGAGCAGAATGGTTACAAATATATTTTTATAAAATAATTTTATTTATTTTGGGTTTGAAATACACACTGAAACGGGAAATTATTTCTGACACCCTCGGTGGGATCGAACCCTTGCTCTCAGTATGGAATGCAAGCATTCTACCAACTGAGCTATCGACCGGACTTTTTACGAGCTTGGTTGTCACTACAAAGCCAATTCTCAAGCAAGACCCAGTTGCTGTAAGGCTGGATTGACCTTTAGTGACTGGTCTTTAGTAGTTAAGGTATATATCTAGGGGTCTATGACACTTGTTGTAGTGCCGCAAAGGTGTTGTTTACGAACTTGGTTGTCGCTACAAAGCGCCAATACTCAAACAAGACCCAGTTGCTGTAAAGCTGGATGGACCTTTAGTGACTGGTCTAAGGTAAAGGTTTTATAATTTTTCAACCTAGCAAAGAGCATATTTGAAAATATAAATCGTATATTTTTATGCTCCGCCGGGATTCAAAACCATAATCTTCCATTTACGAGTCCAAAGCATTACCATAAAATGAAAATATGGTTTACTTCTTATTTTGCTTATCCAGTTTTTTTTTTTTTGCTTTGCAGTCAAAACAGATGAAAATTGCTGAATAAAATAGAATAAATAAATAATTACATTTTGATGTTGATGATTTTTCTCAGAAGAAATCAAATAAAATATGTATGTATTTATACAGGTGTTTTGTTTTGCAAGGAATGGCTGTGTTCAGCATGGAGGTATATTCAATGGAGGGGCTATGAATGTTAGTTAGTACCAATCGACATGATGCAACGTCTTTGACACCATACATTGTTAATAGTGCTGTCTCGCTCACGACATATGAAATGCTTTTGTTATTTTCTACGTGAGCAACGTGTCTCTACTCCGTCTTCAATCTATGTACACATCACCATGGAAACCCATGAAATCACTATGGTAACGGTATTTGTTACTAGTGTTGTTGAAAGTATGAAAATATCTGATAAATTCCGAATTCAATAATGTTCCGACCTCATTGTGTACTGGATGACTTTCACAAGTATCTATTACCGCGAGCATAGGAGTTACATACTTGGAGAAGCAAGTACCTGTATATTTGAACATCACTAGTTCTAGAAATGGCTGTCACTTTCGCGAACAAAATATTTTGACAAACGAAAAATAAATTTTATCAACGTAATCATATAGAATAGTGATTAAAGTGAAATATTATTCCATGTTCTACAACACATTTACTCTCTTTTATTGGCACGTTTAGAAAATACCCAGTTTGGCATTTATATGGATTTTTTTTTCCAATAAGTTAACACACCTGTTGGCAGTTGGAAGGTTACCGATAGACTGAATTTGGATTTTTGTATGACGAGTGGGGTAGCGTATTTCTAATTCTCAAAGGATTGATTTCTTAGCCCATCCAGTTCTATACATCGATGGTGTTCAGCATAATATAATATTATTATGGATACAATTTGTTCCACTTTAACTGATTTTGCATGCTTTAATAAAAACAATATTCATTTCATTGATAAAAAATTTGATTCATAAAATAAAATCCAAGTATTATTAATTTTTCATTCACATTGGAATAACAATAATCTGTTTTTTTTTGCAACCTAGCTCCATCCTCACCTTTACACACCTTAATTAGATTGAGCCAAGGGAGAGCTTGGCTCAATCTAATCTAATCAAATCTAAGTTGCAGAGATATTTAACATTGGGGATTCAAATTATATGCATTCCCACAAGCAGACACGCATAATTTCGCGCTCACACATGCCGCATGTGGACCTACAATATAAAAACCCAATCTGAAATGAACATAAGCCCTGCAACTCTTGCCTACCTTCCCTGAAACAGGGGTGACATTGGCAAAGTGAACCTTTTTTATACAGTATGGGTGGTCAGCCGCATACCAACCTATAAGTCAATGAACTTACACAACAAATTACATTTTTAAAATCAATACATAATAATATGTATGGACATCAAAACTAGAACATAATACAAAATTCTAATTTAAAAACTCCTAGTCCTAGCCGCAAACATTACAGATCAACCGCTATTTTCTTCTGTCCTTACATACTTCTTTCTTTCACCCAGAGTCATAACCTTCTTCATACAAACTCTCCTTTTATTATGACTCTGGCTATGCCACCAATCATGGTATGAATTGTCCGTTATACTTGTTGCAGGAACCCCACCACCATATTCCGGGGCAACACTAGCAGTTTTTTTTTAATGAATCCTGTGCTGAAGGCTTCACAATCCTTGATAGTCCTGGGGGTCTATGTCACCCTGGAAGGGTGCCGCAGAGGTGTTGCTTGAATTGTTGCATCTGTCGTGAGGCGCTGCAAGGATTGATGTTGGTTTTGAATAAACCGGATTAAATTGGGAAGGGAGCACAGATACTGGTAGAGCATTCCATAAAACAGCAGTTAGGCAAAGGAATGCATCATAAAAATGCCAAGTTCTCATAGTTTTAAGATCGACTGCAAAGGGATGAATGAGAGTCGCACTACGAGTTTCCCTTTCTGAAATGCGAGGGGGAGGGATTAATGAATGGAGCTCATTAGAACAAGCTCCGTGGTAATATCGATATAAAAAGACTGAGCATTCCAACTTTCCTTCTGTGCCGGAGCGGCTGCAGATCGGATGTCAGAGAAGGATCATTGATAAACCTTGCCCTCCTTTGCACAGAATCAAGTTGGTCACTCAATTTCTTGGACATACCAGACCAGAGATGGCTGCCAAACTCGATACCATCAAAGTGATAATTATCTGTGCAGCTTAGATTTTAGATAGATTATAAAGTTCTTGCTTGTATCCTTCCTCCAACCAACTTCCAACTATCTCCTAACTTTCCAAACATCTTTCAAACAACCCAGATTTATTTGTCGTATATTGAATACTCACAATGTGTTCCGTGGTCAGCCCGAACATCCTCGGGTTCAAGATGGCCGGCGCAAAGAAGCGCAGGAAGATGAACCCCGAGACGACAGAGTACCTGACGTCGGGGTTGCCGGGAAAGCGGGACGTGGCGGCCTGACGCAGGCAGTCAAACAGCCGGCACATGGCAAACGGGCAGTGGATGAACGACGACGTGATGGCATCGAATATCTGCAAAAACATTAGAGTTTTACTATTGTACATTTGAAGCCACACACGCCACAGCACTGTGCAGCTAACGGCCCTGCAACCGGACATGGACAACTGCCACATCACCAACACCTCTGCGGCACTATAACAAGTGTCATAGACCCTTAGAGTCTTTCGAATCTAGGGAGTCTCCCGCATAAGCTTTCTTAAAAAAAAGAAAGTCTAGTGGTTAACCCCTTAGCTGCGGGTGACACGCATAGGCATCAAGTGTAAACTTGTATACAGTGCGGCTGTCAATCATAGACGTCATCGGACTTTGAACTTATCCCTGACATCTGTGTTCAACAATTCAAAAGTTTGCAAGTGAAATAAGCTAAACCTTTGTGATTGTTGTTCTTGAATAACTAATACATGTGACTGTGCACATAGCTTGTTCGCAAGTGTCGTCAATCAATTAAGGTAGGAAATAAAAAATGTGCTTGAAAAAGTATTCCCTTATATCCTCTAAGGGAATTTTAAACCATATTTTTGATCTTATTTCTGTGTGAATACTATAGAGAAACAAAAAAAAAAAAACGCGATAAGTACATAGAGCGTGGATCCGCGTTCCAGCACCCTGGAGGTTACCCATTTTTTGCATTTTCCAGACTTTCATCGCTTTCCTTGTGTTGATTTGTGAAGTCACTAACTTGCGCACGCATCATTACCTTCTCCACGTAGTCCTTGAGGTTGTTGAGGTTGGGCTCGATGTTGGAGTCCTTGGCGCGCGCGGGGTCTATCTCGCAGGGCCTCCGCTCCTGCAGGATGGCCTCGATGGAGGGCTGCAGGGTCTGCTGCAGGTACGCCTGGCCCGTCAGCCGCATGGCTGAGTCCATCATCTTGGAGACCAGAGTGTTGCCCCGGAATATGGTGGTGGGGTCCCTGCAACAACAAGTTTCACATACAATTGATGGTATCACAGTTGATACAGATTCTTCTTTTTACGTGTCCAGAACCACCTATGTGAGGTATCTCCATTGACTAGCGGCTGTAACTGTAATGCTGTCGCCATTCCGCTAGGGGTGGCGAGAGCCTCTGCAGAGCTGCCTCCATTTTTCCTATCCTGATATACCTCTTTCAATTCATTCATATCCATCACCTTTTTCATTTATTGTTTTCTTTTACGCTCACTTTGTATTTCCCATTCTTTCACAATCTTCTCAATCTGATCACTCCATACTTTTCTCGGTCATCCCTTCCCTCTTTTTCCTTTCACATTTTCTTTGTAGGTCTTTGTATATACTTTATCAGTCTATCATCATTCATTCTTTCCACATGCCCAAACCATCTCATCACATTCTTTTGTACCTTAACTTTCACATCCTCTTTCAAATTACATTGTTTTCTTACCCATTCATTCCTAACTCTATCCCTCAAGGATTTTCCTGCCATGCTTCTGTCCGGTCGATAGCTCAGTTGGTAGAGTGCTCGCATTCTACCCCGTGAGCTCGGGTTCCAATCCCACCGAGGAGGGTGTCAGAAATGATTTCCTATTTCGGTGTTTATTTCAAACCCCATAATAAAATTACCGGCAAGGTTTACTCAGCCTTCACAAGAAATGAGTACCAGCCCCCTCGGGAGCTGGGAAAACCCCCACTTCAACTGAAGTGGTTGGCGTAAGGCCGGCCCCCTTACCTGTAAAAATAAATAGGTTCAACTCGCCACATGCGACCCCTTCGGGGATAACGCGGCAAGAAGTTACACTATATGTGTAGCTTAGTTGCGTTTTTTTTTTTTTTTTTGCTTCTCAAATGCTTAATTTCCACCGTACATACTTTACTTATTTCGCTACCATTCACATCATGGTTAGTGGTGACTTACGTAGGAGGAGCCAGCTCAGCGTCAGCCAGGGCCTTGACCAGCTGCACTAGCTGCCCCGCATGCGTGAACAGCTGCACCAGCGGCTGGTGGAGCTCCTCGTTCTTGCAGGAGATCAGCTCACCCAGGATGTACACCGGAGATGACGTTATCTGGAAATCATTAAACAAAAAGTCAATTCCCGAATCTGTGAGATGCAAGTTGTGTCGGCCAAGCCTACCAAAAGGTACCTGGTCCTTTGCGACATCTTTTGGTTATCCTGTAAAACAATATCCTTTATCCCAAACTTTACCAAATTGCCCAAAATCTATTTTACCCACCTGTTTTGCCACTTGTGCTAGATCTTAGGTCGAGGAAGGTTGTCGAGACCGACTTGTTCTCAACTTTGGTCAATGAAGGTTCTCATGAGAACTGTCGAAGCAAGTCAAGATAAAAATCGTATTCGAGTGTTCTGCAAGTGTGATAGTCGTGTGTGGCATCAAGATCGCTACTTGGGGAGCATCGGGGACCAGAGATTGCAGTCGGCCAAGACCTGAACCACGGACACGAGAAGCAAGGTGACTGGGAATTCCTTTGGTCCTTATCCTTGTTGTCCCGACAAGGATATCCCAAGTCTAGACTTTCGGAGCAGCAATTGTGTCCCAGTCGTTGAGGCACCTCGTCATTTGTCAGATTGAGGAACCTCGAAACAATAAAATAGGAACAACAAGCGAAGACGCGTGCGAGGATTCGCCTGCGCGCATCCAGTACCGTTCAGGATTTTGTTTGTAAGTATACAAACAAAAGATTGTTACCTTGGGGGCAGGCCATGTCAGCAGGGTCCTGAGGCGGTCGTAAGCCTACTCCGGCAGCACCCTGTCTTCTGCCTACTGCAGGACCAGCCTGATGGATCCCAGAGAAGTGCTACAAGCATCGGAGAGACCCACTGTGAAGTCAGACTGTTACCTTGGGGGCAGGACATGTCAGCAGGGTCCTGAGGCGGTCGTAGGCCTGCTCTGGCAGCACCCTGTCCTCTGCGTATTGCAGGACCAGCCTGAGGGATCCCAGAGAGGCGGCACAAGCACTGGAGAGCCGGGTTCCTGGTGGTGTACCCAGACGGGCGTGCTGAGGACCTCCACTGCGAGATGTCAGGCAGTACCTAAGATAACAAATCATGCGCTCAGATTAGAAATAGGAAAGATGAATACAACATGATTAGTTAAAATAGTTCAGACATGAAACATAAATAGACTGGTCCGTAGTCCAGTGGTAACACTTCGGACTCGTAAATAGAAGGTTGTGGGCTTGACCCCCGGCAAAGCACAAAAAATATAACTTTTATAATAACAAAAAATATAACATTTATGTATATATTACGGGGAACATTTTCAAGGCTCGAAGCGACGGGGCACCTTTATCCTCCGTTTGCTTTTGGCAACTGGCTGGCTGCTGGTGCACTTCTCATCTCTGTCATGTATCTTCGTTGTGATTGGCGGGGTGGATGTTTTGGGGGGTGGCTGCGCAAGCGCAGAGGTACACACGGGCGTGCGCACAACCAACCATGAAAGTGCAAGGGAAAGTTTACAGCTTCATAAAGTTTGACACATAAAAACAAGTTTTGTATGACTACACTAATGCAACGTCTGACAGAACTGAGACAAATGTGGGCTTTAGTATGTATCAATGCAGTAGGTTAGTTTCTGCTTCTCTATGCTCAAGCGTCTTTGTACAACGATGGCTAGAAGTACAGGTGATAGAGGGGCTTCCTTACCAGGCCTGCGTGTTGAGCTTGGGTATGGTGAGCTGGCCGCTGAGGCTGGCCCTCACCTCCCCCAGGAACAGCGCCCCGCTGCCCATGCCGGGGGCGTCGTGCCACAGCGACACACAGATCTCCACCGCGGCCGCCTCCCCGCGCACATCGGCCGGACACACCTAGACACATCACACATTTGTTCAAGGTCACTAGTCCAGGTAGATTGGAACAAAACATTAAGGAGTGTAACGCGAGTATACAACTTTACATGTAACTCAAATAACAGGGACATGCACAACATTTCAGACGTGTGTAGTCAACAATATGGGATCTATCTACCATCAGGGGCGGTCAGGACCCTGGTTAACGCTTTTGTGATGTCTCAGGTTGACTATTGCTCAACGCTGTATATAGGTCAGCCGAAAAAACAGTTCAGCCGACTACAATCTGTGCTGAACTCTGCAGCAAGACTCATATTCGGGATGTCCAAATTTAATCATATTACTCCATTGTTGAAAGAACTGCATTGGCTTCGTTTTCCGGAGTGGGTGGTCTACCGTGTTTGTTTGATGGTTTACAAAGCTGTCAATGGTACGGCTCCTTCATACCTGTCTGACATGTTCTCACCTATTGAGATAGATTTGAGACGCCAAACTCTCAGATCTGCAGGGTGTGGGGTGGTTGACTTAGTCCAGCCGTCACGTCAGACACGCATTAATTTTGGGGACCGTGCTTTCCGGTTTGCGGGCCCAATGGAGTGGAACAGACTACCACCTAATGTGAGGAAGGCAGAAACTGTTGGTGTCTTTAAAGGAGTACTAAAGACGCATCTTTACAAAAAATCTTATCCGTGATTTGAGAGGGCCCTTGAGGTGTGACACACACAAAAACGGCGCTCTTCAATTATGTGTACCTTATAAATAAATTATCCTTGTATATATGTATATATATCTACTATTTAACATAGTCATGGACAAGTCTGTTTGAGATGCTAGGCTTGATGATTGTGGATTAACAATAGGAGAGAGCAAAAACAGTGTTGAACTGTATGCTGACGATGCAGTTCTTGTATCTGATTCAGCAGTAGAACTACAAACAATGCTCTTTAGATTGAATGATGCTTTGAAAGAAAACCACTTGAAATTGAATGCAAGTAAGACGAAAGTTTTGATTTTTGAAAGAAATTATGAAAACAGACCTATCTATCTATAATCTATAATCTAAGTTGCAAGGATATATTCATTCAAAGCTTTCAGATGTATGCCCACAAACCAACAAGTGTAGTTCGCGCTTACAAATGCTGATTGTGTACTTACAAATAAAATTCAAACCTCAAATGAACATAAGCCCCACAACTTTTGCCGACCTTCCCTGAAACAGGGGTGACACTGGCAAAGTGAACCATTTTTTCTATGAATTTAGAATAAATGGAATGAACGTTGATGTGGTAAATGAGTTTGTATACTTGGGAAGTAAGTTTGAAAAAGATGAAAGAATGACGGGTGAACTAAAAAAAGTCATTTTAAATTTAAGTTTGAAAAACTGGAAAGCATCTCTACCAATATATGGATTCAAAATTCTAACAATTTGGGGTAAAAGATACTGCTTGTTTGATTGCAAAAAAGTCTCTTACCCTGTAGGCATTGTTGCTTCCTTCTCTATCCTTGATGGAGTCTCCTTCCAGCGTGAGATCGAACTCAAAGCTCTCATCAAAATGCGGGTTAACAGTCTTCTTCTTCACCTTGGTCTTCTTTGAGATCTTCTTGTTATTGGAATACAACACCGACACCACCGCATAAGGATCGCACTGCCCGTTCTTCCTCGACAGCTCCGAGCACTCCAAAATCGTTATGGACAGCTTGTTCTTCAAATCCGGCTGGAGAGACGTGTAAACCGCGCTGTCGTTTTGACTCTCCATCGACACGTACGGATTCTCAACCTTGTCATAACTGCTCCACGCGTTTTCCGACGCCACAACGTAATTCCGCGGACAATTCAACGACGCGTGCTTCCCCCGCGACGACGACGGTCCGTAAGTGTTGTGATTTTGTACTTGATTCTGTATTAAGTTTCCACCGGCATTCCTTAAGCTCTCCGACCTTGAGAGACCTCCTAAGATCGGACTCACGTTGTCCGTAATCTTCCGATTCGATCCAAACTTCATCCCGTCTTTGTAGTAATCTGAAATCTTTTTATGTTTAGTTTTTCTGTCGACCGAGTCGTCATTCTGTCGTAAGACTACTCGGTTATCTTCTATTGTGACGTCCTGCTTGTGGTTTGTTCTTTGGGTCTTGGGCGAAGCTTCCAGGGTTCTGATGGTGGGCAGGGCGGGCTCGCAGATGGATATCTTGATGTGCGCCTTGCCCTGGACCTCGGAGTCGTGGTCCACGGGTTTGAGGGCGAACCAGTGGTCATGGCTGCTGTAGCCGGTGAGGTCCTCCCGCCGGATGGCCACCTTCCCGAGGACCTTGTCGTGCCGGAGGTGACGGTCGCGCTCTCTCTCGTACACGTAGACGCACAGGGAGCGGAAGGGGCGCGGCACGTCAAACTGGAACTCCTCACCGAAGAAAGGCCTGCAGACAAAATGAAAATGGTCAAACCATTGAAAAACTTTTAGTACTGCCATCTGTACACGCTGCATCTTATAAAGATAATTGTGAAAGTAGGAGTTAATATGTGTTTTTAACGTGTACAAAATCTGTACATTTAGGCAAAACCGATCCATAGTCTAGTGGGGAACACTTTGTACTTGTAATCAGAGAGAAGTAGGTTTGATTCCCGACAGAACACAAAAAAATTCAAATATGGTGTTCGCTGATCGCTGACCGGTCCGTAGTTCAGTGGTAACACTTCAGACTCTGAATGGAAGGTTGCGGGTTCGAATCCCAGCGAGCACAAAAAATATACCATTTATATTTTCAAATTTACTCTTCGCTGGGTGAAAAATTCATATACCTTTACCAAAGACCGGTCACCAAAGGTCCATCCAGCCTTACAGCAACTGGGTCTTGCTTGAGAATTGGCACTTTGTAGTGACAACGACCAAGCTCGTAAAAAGGTTGGTAACTCAATTGATAGAATGCTTGCATTCCATGCTGAGAGCAAGGGTTCGATCTCAAGGTTTACTCAGCCTTCACAAGAAATTAGAACCAGCCCTCTCGGGAGCTGGGAAAACCCCTACTTCAACTGAAGTGTTTGGCGTAAGGCCGGCCCCCTTACCTGTAAAAATAAATAAGTTCAACTTGCTACATGCGATCCCCTCGGGGAAACGTGGTAAGAAGTTACACTTTATGTGTAGCTAGTTGCGTTTTTTTTTATTAAAGACGGCATTCCCATACAGGACTGATGTTTGCTTGCCAAGAAAAAAGTTCAAAACTAAAAATGAAATTCAGACCACACTTTGGTAGAATTGGAAATTATGGTTGGCCAACACCATGTGAAATGAATTGAGAAATGAAAGAGAATATATATTTTCACAGGCATAATAGCCATTACAGATATGTTAATAAATAAATTGATTAATCACCTATGGACAAGGGAAATTGAATGTTGGTAGCGCCATCGCAATGCACAGAGAGTTTTGCGGATAATTGTGGGAAAGAGACTATTGTGTATGCTCCTGGGTTTTATGTAAAAGGTGCGTTGTATGAACATTGTTGCCATGAAAATTATGGTTCACTAATAGAAACATTTATATGCTAATTCAAATGCTAGTACACATGGCATCACCATAAATAATCTAGATGGAGCGTCTGAGCCGTGATTTATGCCAAAAAGGACATCTAATCTAATCAAATCTAAGTTGCAAAGATATGTAACATGAAAGATTAAAATTATATGCATTTTCACAAGTAGACACGTGTAACAAGCAAGCGTGAACATGCGCATGTGAACCTACAGCATAAAAACCCAAATCTCAAATGGACTTTCCCTGAAACAGGGGCGACATTGGCAAAGTGAACCAATTTTTACAGAATATAGGTGGGTCAGACTCATACCAACAATAAGAGCGCAATTTTTTATTTTTCAATATTTTTTTTTTTTTGCCGGGCATCGAACCAACTACTTTCTGATTATATGTTCGTAGCATAAACATCAGTAGACTAAGTACTACCGGTTTTAAAACGATGTACAATAATATACATTAAAAATATTTTTTCTTGAGATAAATGTGATTTCGATTTCGTAGTTATGTGTCATGTGTAAACCAAGATAGGAGTAGCATCCGGGAGCTTGCTTACACACACGTAATACAAAATTTATAGATTTTTCAATTAATTCATTATTTAAGTACTTCAATAAGGTCAGAACGTTTTTGAATTTGGAATTTTTTTGAATGCCCTTAGGAACCGTGACCAACATGACGGTTCTACACGACTGACGGTTTGAATTTGGAACTAACCAAACATTTTTATTACTCTTCTTTAGCAACCCGGCCGGGTGACGACGCAAAATTGTTTATGCCAATGCACGTGCGGACCTCATTACAAGTACAAAAATAATAATTAAAATCACAAATAAAACGGCTGATTTATATGCATGGATTTTTAAAATAATAAAACAATTGCAGTTGGTAAAGTGCTTCGCACAAAGACAGTACGCATTATTTAAAAAAAAAACAACAATATGCAAAAAATTCCCAGCGCCTCTGTTCTGTGAAAGGGACTGAGATGTAAAAATGAAATTTCGTAAAAAAAAAATGTGCGTCGCCATTGTATCGTGGAAAAAATAATAACAAAACAATTAAAGCAAAATATGATGGAGTATAAAAATAATATTCTACGCATGGCAATACAGTGGCCATCTTAAATTAAAACTGAATAAGTCCCGATACACCGATTTGAGAAATCGTGGATAAAATATATTTTTATTGCGTCTAACTTCTCATAGTACGTGAACTAATTATAAGGAAGCGCTTATGAAAAACTAATAAACTACAGGATTTTCAGACATTTGCAGTGTTTTCTCTCGTAGAAAATAAGGAAAAAGGTGCATATATCTGAGGTACCCATGTTAGCTTAATATGTCACTTATTCAGTTTATCGATGTATATTTGAGGTTTGGATTTTATTTGTAAGTACACAATCAGCATTTGTAAGCGCGAACTGCACGTGTTTGTTTGTGGGCATACATCTGAGAGCTTTGAATGAATATATCCTTGCAACTTAGATTATAGATTATAGATGTAAATTAAAACTTCTTCGGTCACGTTATGAGAAATGAGAAATGCCGCCTTCTCCATCTTATCATACAGGGTAAGGTTGAGGGGAGAAGAACTCAGGGATGCCGAAAGACATTCTAGCTGAAAAATCTGCGACAGTGATTCGGCAGATGCACCAAGTCCCTGTTTTAAGCCGCAGAATTCAAAGTGAAAACAGTAATTATGATCGCCTACTTTCGATAGAAGTGGCACGAAAAGAAGAAGAGTATTTTTTGTTTACTAAAAATACAAGTAACTCATTATACTCGTAAATCAGATTATTAAAATTTCTGTCATCATTTTTGTAAGTTACAAGTTTCTTGACTTATAGCTTGGTTATGAGGCTGACCACCCATACTGTAAAAGATGGTTCACTTTGCCAATGTCACCCCTGTTTCAGGGAAGGTCGGCAAGAGTTACAGGGCTAATGTTCATTTGAGATTGGGTTTTATATTGTAGGTTCACATGCGGCATGTGTAAGCGCGAACTTACACACGTCTCTGCTTGTAGACATATATTTAATATGCATCATAAATTTACAACTTAGATTATAGATCATAGTGTGTCAGCAAGGTCGTGTTATAGATTAAGGAGTAGGTACATACTCTGTTAAAGGAAAACAAAATTGGGTTCATTAATTTTATCAGTTGGTAGAACATCGTTGCGCGCATAGAACTACGATCGTAATGAAGACCTGTTATAATCTACTATTTATTAATTAAATTAAAAATATTTCATTTCATACACAACATTAAATCAATTCGATAAATATAATTTCATAATTCAAATGAAACAATAACTCGACGTATAATATTACGTGAGTGGATTGAACAACTGTAGCTGGTACTCATTTTGTAGAGCAAGCGTATTGGTTACGATATCGTGTTGACATCACTAGCGGCGCGCTTGTATGGAGCGGCATGAATGAAACTGGGCGTGGCAAGCGCTAAGCCAGTGATGTGCGCAATCAGACGTATCAAATTAACCGATGGAAGTCACGCAACGCATCGTAAAAATATCCATACACTTCAAACGTTCATAATTCTGTTTTCATTAACATTTTTAGTGTAATTTTTATCGCATTACTTTTTCATTTTTAACGCATATTTCTTCACCTGGGCTGGAAGTCTCAACACCACAGTAATTCTTACCTACCGAATATCGGTAATATTTGTATTGTTACGACCTTGGAGTACCTACGTGCGACTGTACATGCATACATAGTGTATAGATTACAAATAGGGTACAAATTTCGGAGACCGCGCTTTCCGTGTTGCGGGTCCGGTGGAGTGGAACAGACTGCCACCCAGAGTGAAGAACTCCAAATCTGTGGATGTATTTCGCGGAGCACTCAAGACACACCTTTTTAGAAAGTCTTATCTATGATCGGAGAGGGCCCTTGAGGTGTGACACACACAAAAACGGCGCTCTCTTATCATTTGTAATTTAAAATAAATTAGCCTGATATTATTATTATAGAATAATCTGGCACTAGGATGATGGTAGTATTACGAACTACGAACTTCGAAGTACCTACGTTCGCCTGTACAGGTGCAATAGTGTGTGTAAAACCGTCTGGTATGATCCATCATGGTAGTGGAACAGCTGGCTGTCTAGTATAATCTAGAACAGAGATCGAATGATCTGGAAGATGCAAGAAAGATCTCTTTTCTACCTATATAATAAAGGGACTGCAATGGGGCATCAGCAGAGTAGTCGCTTCAAGCTTTTTGCCGTGAAAGACCAATAAGCAGTGATTGCCAATTGTGAACCAAATTGTGTAAAATAAATTCTGTTACAATAAATAATTGCAGTTTAATTAAAAGAGAACCCAGTAAAATCATAACAGTATGAAGGCCTGCCAATCCAATATGGCCGCCAGTGAACCGCTGATAAGCCTCCAAACAAATATTACCGGTAATATTTGAGGGCCTTATCTATGGGACGCAAACGCAACTAAGCTACACATATAGTGTAACTTCTTGCCGCGCTATCCCCGAAGGGTCGCATGTGGCGAGTTGAACCTATTTATTTTTACAGGTAAGGGGGCCGGCCTTACGCCAACCACTTCAGTTGTAGTGGGGGTTTCCCAGCTCCCGAGAGGGCAGGTACTCATTTCTTGTGAAGGCTGAGTAAACCTTGCCGGTATTTTATATTGGGGTTTGAAATAAACACCGTAACGGGAAATCATTTCTGACACCCTCGGCGGGGTTCGAACCCGAGCTCACGGCATGAAATGCAAGCACTCTACCAACTGAGCTATCGACCGGACACTTGCCTTCTTTGATTTTAAGGCCCTCATTTGTATGAAGACCTGTCAATCCAAGATGGCCGCAAATGAACTAACAGCTGATTAGTCTTCATACAAATATTACCGATATTCGGTAGGTAAGAATTACCGTGGTGATGAGACTTCCAGCCCAGGTATATAATAGTTGGTGCTGTCTATCAAAGCTCCCTGGCAGACGAAGCTAGCTGTTCATGGCATTTGAACAAGTCTCATATGGGCTACAGACATTACATATAATAGTAGTGCCACACCGCGACGGCATAATTTTGTTGATGGGCTCACCATTGTTTTTAGCTTATTACTCGTGAATTGCCACGATATAACGGCGCGGTTTTTCTCCTTCTATCATTGCAGACGCAATTATATAATTATTATCATTGTTAGACTTGGGAATTCAACAACACTATATTATTCGTAAAACGTCTTCAAACGCAAATAAACTGCACATATAGTTTAGCTTCTTGCCGGGTTGTCCTTAGGGGCCGTCCATAAATTACGTCATCGATTTTTGCCGATTTTCGACCCCCCCCCTCTACAATCATCCTATAGTCATTATCTAATGACCCCTCCCCCCTCTTGCTGTAATAATGGATGAGCTTAATAATTAATAATGTTATATATCTTACATAATATTATGTATATTTTGTAGAAATTGGTATTTACAAGAACGACGTCACTTTTGGTACTCGTTCGTCATTTGCCATCATCCGCAGACCAGACTCCCCCTCCCCTTAATTCGAATGACGTAATATATGGACGGCCCCTTTAACAAATTGCGTGTGGATCCCATTTATTATTACAGGAAAGGGGACCGGCTTTACGCCAACCACTTCACTTGAAGTGAGGGGTTTCCAGCTCCTGAGAGGGCTAGTTGATGAGTAAACTTGCCATTATTTTCATTTATAGTTTGAAACAAACATCGTAACAGGAAATATTTTCTGACACTCTAGTTGGAGATCTAACCTAACCCCTTTTAACGTGGAACGCAAGTATTCTGCCAACTGAGCCATCGATCGGACAAACAGTTCCTCTATAGTCTATATGCTGTCTTTGAATTCGAAATTCCCTTTACCGCTCCAGTTTTTTTTATACGGAAGACTGAGTTGGCATCTAAACAATAACTTATGTAAAATTCATCGTAATCAGTACCCTTAGTGTGAGTTGCAAAACTTGAGTAATGTAAAGTTTACGGCAATTATTAAAGAGGGATTTCCCCCAAAATCTGCAGTTTTTGTTTGTTTGAACTTAATTTTCTTCATCACTGTAACTCTTTTGCTGAGACCATAAAATGTAAGAAACAAAAACGGCAGATTTTGGGAGAAATCACGCTTTAATATTTTCCGTAAACTTTACTTTTCTCAAGTTTTGCAACTCGTACTAAGGGTACTGTTCAGTAGTTAAGGAGCTTATACTGGACAAACATACAAACATCCATTCGATTCTATATATTAGAAGAAGATAAAGTCGCTATGCTATCGTTCTAAATACGAGTTGGTACCGAGCCTTCGTTATTTCCAAGTGCCCTATTGCATTATGACCGGGCCTCTTGCATTTTGCAAGCTGGCAGTTAGTCCCGTGTCTCGCTGTGGATCTTAGCACTACATAAGCTACACACAGCTGATGCTCTGTATGATGTGTTGAGGCAGGAAACGGTGAGGTGGAAGACAAAGCCGGGGCGTGGGAGCCAGCCGTTGAGTGCTTATACATAGAGGAGCAGAAACCAACTTGCTGCATTGATACATCACATTTACCTTAATCCTGGCAAACGTTGTAGTGGTTTAGTCATACTGTAACGAAATACACTGGTAGATGCTTATTGGTGTACGTGTGTTTTGAGAGAATGTTCTGGCCCAGACGATTGTAATTGTGAGGAGTGTATGTGGGTAGAAGATGGACTCTTCAAGAAATAAATGTCCAGAATCGTCTATACCAGTGTGGTGGTGGAACTTTCTAGGGCCTGCTGGAATGGCCCCTAGGTTCCGCTATAAGAAGGGTGACAATCGGCTGGAGCGAGGAGTCTTTCAAAGCACTTACACAGTGGAACAGCTAGTTACTAGGGCGACCAATATGGTGTAAAATAACTGTAATCTGTACGAAATAAATAAGTGTGTTAAAATAAATCTGTTAAAATAAGTCTGTTAAAATAAATCTATTGTAAGAAAGTCTGTGTAAATAAACTGTATGGCTAACTTGTGTTTTAATTAAAAGGACCCTCGGAAGAAACGTAACAATACGAAATAAGATGTTGTCCAAATCCATTTTGTGCTTCGACACCCAATTATAACACAAGCCAAAATGTCTTAGAATAATGCCCTTTTCCTTTAAAATTCGTCAATTTTAGTGATCACAATATTTATAACGCGTGTTATCTGTCAACTCTAGCTATGTTCGGACTGGTTCGGCAGCCATTGTTATTCGCAATAGTACCAACTTTCTAGCAATATTTTTATATTCGCCCGATAGCTCAGGTGATAGAGTGCTTGCATTCCATGCCGAAAGCTCGGGTTCGAATCCCACCGAGGGTGTCAGAAATGATTTCCCGTTTCGGTGTTTATTTCAAACCCCAAAATAAAATACCGGCAAGGTTTACTCAGCCTTCACAAGAAATGAGTACCAGCACTCTCGGGAGCTGGGAAACCTCCACTTCAACTGAAGTGGTTGGCGTAAGGCCGGCTCCCTTACCTGTAAAAATAAATAGGTTCAACTCGCCACATGCGACTCCTTCGGGGATAACGCGGCAAGAAGTTACACTATATGTGTAGCTTAGTTGCGTTTTTTTTAGTTGCGTTGCGAAACAGATATATTTTGTCTATATTTTCGTTGATATAATTTCTAGTCCACAGATATCATAAGGCAATGGAGCCAGCACTGAGAGAGAATGGAGTGCGGCGTGAGGCGGGCCACTCCACAACTCGCAGGGTCTCCATCTAGAATAATAATTGCTCCACATACGTGCAGTCACACATACTGGAGCGCCTGTAGGGAAGGATGGCGCATTGTCTATGTGGAGAAACACGAATACGGCACATCACAGGGAGGGATCTAATCTAATCTAATCTAATATAATCTAAGTTGCAAAGATATGTTACATTGGAGATTCACATTACATGCATTCTCACAACCAGACACGTACAAGTTCGCGCTTGCACATGCCTCATGTGAACCTACAACATAAAAACCAAATCTCAAATGGACATACACCCTGCAACTCTTGCCGTCCTTCCCTGAGACAGGGGTGACATTGGCAAAGTGAACCATTTTTACAGCATGGGTGGTCAGCCGCATACCAACCTATAAGTCAAGGAACACACACACACGACAAATTACATTTTATACATCACTAAATAATAATATCCAAATACAAAATATCCATTTACAAACAAAAAAACAAATTCCAATTTAATAAACCCTAGCCGCCAACATTACAGATCAACCGCCATTTCTTTCTGTCCTTACATACTTCTTTCATTTCCTCCAGTCATAATTTTCTTCATACAGGGTCTTCTTTTATTATGACTCTGGATATTCCATTCATTCGCAATTTCGGATATTTGGTCCATCCATACCTTTCTCGGTCTTCCTCTACCACGACATCCATCTATTCTACCAACATATACTTTCTTCGTCAGTCTTTCCTCATTCATTCTCTCCATATGCCCAAACCATCTTAACAAACTTCTTTTAATCTTCACTTTCACACTTTCTCTTGCACCACATTCTTCTCTTACAAAATCATTCCTCACCCTGTCACTCCGTTTTTTCCCAATCATACTTCTTAGAAAGTCCATTTCAACAGTATGGACTTTACTAATTTCACTTTCATTCACCGTCCAGGCCTCGCTTCCATACATCAAGGTGGGTAAAAGTATGCCACTGCGTACCGCCAATCGAGCATTTTTAGATATGTTTTGATTTTTGGCGATACAAGCTGTGGCACCCAGTACACACCTGCCCTTCATTACTCTTCTTTCAAATTCACCGGTCATTCTTCGTCAAGAGGGATAATAATAATATTAGGATGATTTATTTGGTGAGCGCTGGTTTTATGTGTATCACACCTCAAGAGCCCTCTGCAAGCTTGGTCGTCGCTTAAGAAAGCGCCAATTAAGACCCAGGAGCAAGACCCAGTTGTTGTAAGGTTGGATGGACCTTTCAGTGACCGGTCTTTGGTAAGGGTTTATGATTTTTTTCAACCCAGCGAAGAGCATATTCGGAAATATAAATAGTATATCTGTTGTGCTCCGCCGGGATTCGAACCCACAACCATTCATTCACGAGTCCGAAGTGTTGCCACTGGACTACGGACCGGTCCAAGAAATGCCATGCCATCTTAGTAGCATCCGCGCCCCATGTTGCTTAACTTCGGCGACCTGATGAGAACCGGTGCTTTCAACATGTATCGAAAACAGACTAGCAGTATAGTGGTGTTACTTACTCATCTCCGCCCTCCTTGGTCTTCTCCACGGTGGAAGTCCTGAAGATCTCCTCCTGGTCCAGCGTGAGCACGCAGTAAGTGCCATGGTTCCTGGCCGGGAGACACTTGGCCTCGGCTGCAACAACAGATACAACTTCATCATATTTCATCAACACCACACAACTGGTCAAATATTCAGTACTAGTGGAATGTGGATGCTAAAGTACCCCGGCACAAGTTGACATATTCCTATAACTAATAATTAATTCATTCAAATCGAATAGTTTACTAAATGTTCAAATAGGTTCAACTCGCCACATACGACCCCTTCAGGGATAACGCGGCAAGAAGATACACTACATGTGTAGCTTAGTTGCGTTTTGCGAGTTGCAAAGGGAAAAGTTTAACTTTTTTTAAAGAGGCAATCCCTTATTCATATAATATATTTAATGTTAGTAACTTTTCCAACGATCCATAGTCTAGTGCAGAGGTCGGCCACCTGCAGCCACATGCGGCTCTTTAGTTCTATACGCAAATATTTAAATTTATCAAAAATAAGCCTTCCTGATTGAAAACCCAAATATCGTTCGGTTTGATTAACGAGGATTAGGCACCGATTCATCTCGCCACTTTTACACGCTTTTCAAACGACGCTAATGTGGCTCTTTATACACTGTGAAATTTTTTAATTGTTATGTTTGGCTCTTCCGACTCAAAAGATTGCCGACCCCTGGTCTAGTGGAATAAAAAAATAATGAAAATTCCTATAATGTATTATTTTACCATAATTTTTTACACATTACCTGTCTAAGAATACAAACATCATTTTAAGATAATTACAAAAAAATACAATTAAATCGCCTAAGCCGTTCTCGAGTGACGCAGTTATCAACGAACATCATCTCATTTTTATTGAATCCAACGAATTGTAAAAAAATCCCTGAAGGAACAATTTAACCGTTTTTTGAGATACACAATAGATTTATTTTAGAAAATAATTAACATCACAGGGAAAAGCCTGCAAGGGAAAAGGCAAGTAAAGATTTTGTTGTATTTTTTATGGTTTGTGTAATTAATCAAAAAATAGTTTTTTAAAAAACATAAATCAAAGATTTTGTTATTGGTGGCTAAGGAACCTAGTCACATAGATGTGTGACGTTTGCCAGCCGAGAAATAAAATATATTTCCAAATTTATACCAAGTCTATTATGTATAGTAGGTAAATTTACTTAATTGGACTGGGTGAAAAAAAGATTCACATAAATAGCCATAAAAGAAATAAAAAATCAACTTGACACAGTTCCGCCACCATGAAAAAAATGTTAATACGAAGAATTTCAAAAAAAGAACAATACCATAGACTCGGAACATTTCAACAATTAAATATTTAAGATTATTTCGTCATTGTTGGGATTTGAATTTGAATTTGGAAGAGACAATGGAATCGAGATTAAAAAACGAACACAAAAACTACGTTTTCAAAAATGGAACTCGATTAAAAGTATGTATACCTACCTATGACTGCATGTACTCGTACTTAATACGCTGAGAAAAATAATAACAGTGCATTGTTTTTAGTTTAGGCAGAGATATGGCAGAATAGGAGGTTTTTTTACGGTTACCAAAAGATTAGGAATGAATTGAATTGAAGTGAGTCGGTGCCATGGCCACGGCGGTCAAGACGCTTGTTCAGCTAGCGTATTTGGTTCAGATAACGTTGGTTCGAGCCACGGCTGGCTTCTTTGACCATAACATTGACCCTGGTTCAGATGTCGTTGCATGCACACAAGCTTCTGCTTTCGCATAAAGACAACTGGCCAGGTAAAATAGGTTGGTGAATTGCATTCCTCTTCACAAATTTATTTAAAAAAAAAAAAATAGAATTATGAATCTCCGTAACTTCAATGGGATGATGTTTCCTTGACTTATAACTCGGCGTAAGGTTGACCCCGCACACTATAATAATTGGTTCACTTCGGCAATGTCACCCCTGCATCATGGGGCAGGGTTTATGTTCGATTGAGGTTTCACATAGAGCATGTAAAAGCGGGAGTTCACACGTGTCTGCTTGTAGGCATGCATTGAATATGAATCATCTTTGCAACTAAGATTATAGATTATACATAGTACAGATGCATACAGTTATATATTATGTTCCTTCGACTTATAGGTTGGTATGTGGCTGACCACCCATGCTGTAGAAAATGGTTCACTTGGCCAATGTCGCCCCTGTTTCAAGGAAGCTCGGCAAGAGTTGAACGGTGCATTTCATTTGAGATTCGTTTTTTTTTTTAAATATTGAAAGGTCACATGCGGCATGTTTAAGCGCGAACTTATACGTGTCTGCTTGTGAAAAATGCATTTTTTTAAGAAATCCTGTGCGGGAGACTCCCTAGATTCTAGAGAATCTAGGAGTCTATGACACTTGTTGTAGTGCCGCAGAGGTGTACGAGCTTGGTCGTCGCTACAAAGCGCCAATACTCAAGCAAGACCCAGTTGCTGTAAGGCTGGATGGACCTTTGGTGACCGGTCATTGGTAAAGGTTTATGAATTTTTCAACCCAGCGAAGAGTAAATTTGAAAATATAAATGGTATATTTTTTGTGCTCCGCCGGGATTCGAACCCACAACCTTCCATTTACGAGTCCGAAGTGATACCACAGGACTACGGACCGGTGTATTACATGTTTAAGCGCGAACTTATACGTGTCTGTTTATGAAAATGCATATAATGTTAATCCCAATGTTACATATCTTTGCAACTTAGATTAGTGAAATAAACACCGAAACGGGAAATCATTTCCGACACCCTCGGCGGGGACCGAACCCTAGCCCTCGGCATGGAATGAATGCATTCTTCCAACTGAGCTATCGATCGACACTAAAGTGAATAACATAATTTCATTGATGAATATTTTTCATTCAACAAGAAAATAGTAGAATTATTTTATTTCATTCACATACTTTTTATGCATGCATTATGAATACAACCATCGATATAATATAGAATATACCTCCATGCATCGATATATAGAACTGGATAGGCTGAGAAATCAATACGTTGAGTATTAGAAATACGCTACCCCACTCATCATACAAAAATCCAAATTCAGTCGGAAAAAAAATCCATATAAATGTCAAACTGGGTATTTTCTAAACGTGCCTACAAAAGAGACGAAATGTATTAAAGAACATGGAATAATATTTCACTTCAATCACTATTCTATATGATTACGTTGACAAAATTTATTTTTCGTTTGTCGAAATATTTTGTTCGCGAAAGTGACAGCCATTTCTAGAACTAGTGATGTTCAAATATATAGGTAGGTACTTGCTTCTTCAAGTATGTAACTTCTATGCTCGAGGTAATAGATACTTGTGGAAATCATCCCGTACATAATGAGGTGGGAACATTTTTGAATTCGGAATTTATCAGACTTTTTCATATTTTCAACAACAGTAGTAACAAACACGTTACCATAGTGATTTCATGGGTTTCCATGGTGATATGTACATAGATTGAAGAAGCGAGTAGAGACACGTTGCTTACATAGAAAATAACAAAAACATTTCATATGTCGTGAGCGAGACAGCACTATTAACAATGTATGGTGTCAAAGACGTTGCATCATGTCGATTGGTACTAAATCACATTCATAGCCCCTCCATTGAATATACCTCCACGCATACAACTCCATTTTTTCCTTCGTATCTGTCCCTTGAGAACAGAATTAAGTATGGAGCACAGAAATTTTAAAATACTACATAATTTTCCCCGTTTAAATGAATGGAATATTCAGAGTCATAATAAAAGGATAGCCCGTATGAGGAAGGTTATGACTCTGGAGTAAATGAAAGAAGTGTGTAGAGACAGAAAGAAATGGTGGTTAATCTGTGATGTTGGCGGCTATTGTTTTTTTAAATAAGAATTTGTTTGGTTAGTTTTTGATGTCTATGCATATTATAATTTGTTGATTTTAAAAATGGAATTTGTTGTGTATGTTCCTTGACTTATAGGTTGGTATGCGGCTGACCACACATGCTGTAAAAATGGTTCACTTTGCCAAGGTCACCCCTGATTCGGTGAAGGACGGCAAGAGTTGCAGGGTGTATATCCATGTGAGATTCGGGTTTTTATATTGTAGGACCACATGCGGCATGTTTGAGCGCGAACTTGTGCATGTCTGTTTGTGAAAGTGCATATAATGTGAATTTTCAATGTTACATATGAGTCGTATAACTGCAAACGCCGTCATCTGCAAATTTTATGATTTTTGAGATAATTATTGAATTTGATTCTGCGCAGTGTAACAAATCATTTGCTGTGTGCACTGTGATGAAAACCTCACTTAACCCTTCGTAATTTTAATTGAAACAGTATGATTTCGTGCAAACGCCGTCATCTCCCACTGGTTCCAAATTGCGTTCAAAACACAAGTTTATTTTTCTCAAAATCATCGCGTAAGGAGTTGACGGCATTTATACGACTCATATATTTTGCAACTTAGATTAGATTAGATTCAGTTATTCTGGATGTGGCGTACCTAAGCATCTCTATTCAAGTGTCGTCAAAGTGTGCGATAGTCTTAAAGAGATAATAACACATAAGTTTACAGACCCGTGATAAGAGGAACTTAACTGTTAAACAAACAGATAAGGTGACTTGTAACAATGAATGGCAGGGTATTCATTATGGATATGCATCCATATAATTATATCGACGGATAAAATGATAGAGGACTACAGCAGAAATTATTTGATCGGCTGCAAATGGCTTTGCTGCCAGGGCAATTTTTAGACATGGAAAGAGCTGTCATATTTCGCCATTGCTGAGAGAACTGCACTGGCTGAGGGTCCGAGAGAGGGTAGAATTTAAGTTGTGTCTCACTGTACATAGGGCCCTGAACGGCACGGCACCCCCATGTCTCGCTGAGCTATGTTCTGTCGATAAGCCTTCAAAACGCCTCACTGCTGTCAACAAGGTCATAGTGCCCAAAAGAGCGAACACATCAAATTTTGCAGACAGGAGCTTTGCGGTGGCCGGGCCGGTTGCCTGGAACAATTTGCCCGTCGGTGTTCGCGCGAACCAGCCTACCACCCACCGTCCACGCCTCACTTCCACACATCATTGAATGCCGAAATATAAACAGAGCTGCGGTGCGGCGGGGAGGTAGGCGTCACGCTATCTGGACAGGAAACTGAAATGGCTGACCCGCGAGGTCAGGTCGGCGACTGGACCAGCGCTCCTCGTGCAATCTCGGCAGCCAGCACTCCAAGACACAACAATGACTGCAGCACTCGTCACAACCATGGAGTAATAATTATTACTCTATGGTCACAACCACAGTCACAACCATCACACTTCACACACTAGACGTATTCTACCTCTGCCACCTATACATGCGGACTGGAAAATTTCGCGATCGCGATAACGCAACGCAACTAAGCTACACATATAGCGTAACTTCTTGCCGCGTTATCCCCGAAGGGGTCGCATGTGGCGAGTTGAAACTATTTGTTTTTACAGGTAAGGGGGCCGGCCTTACGCAAAACACTTCAGTTGAAGTGGGGGTTTCCCAGCTCCCGAGGGGTCTGGTACTCATTTCTTGTGAAGGCTGAGTAAACCTTGCCGGTATTTTATTTTGTGGTTTGAAATAAACACCGAAACGGTAAATCATTTCTGACACCCTCGGTGGGATTTGAACCCGAGCTCACGGCATGGAATACAAGCACTTTACCAAATGAGCCATCGGACGATAAAACGAATTTATTCGCGAAATTTGAGGTTTTACGCAAATATCGCGAATTATTGTACTTTTGGCAGAAGTTGTGCGAAAAAGATGTCATGTGTCGCTTTTGCAACGCAACGATTTCGTGGGAGAGAAAAGATTCCTGCGAAAATCCATTGCAAGGTGCAAAGCACAGGAAAATTGGTCGGTGTTATGGCCGAGAAGGCCCAAGTGGGCCGATCTTTCTGGCGTGTTTGGAATAGAACAACGCTAGTTCGATCCCCGCCTGGGTCATTTGATCATAACTTTGACCCTGGTTCAACATATGTAATTAGGTAATTAATAGTTTTTTGGTAGTATCCTGAGTGCCCACTCTGATGCATGGAAGTGAAGCCTGGACGGTGAATGAAAGAGAAATAAGTAAGGTCCATACTGTATGGTAAGTATGATTGGAAAAAGACGGAGTGATAGGGTGAGGAATGATTTTGTAAGAGAGGAATGTGGTGTAAGAGAAAGTGTGAAAGTAAAGATTAAAAGATGTTTGTTAAGATGGTTCGGACATGTGGAGAGAATGAATGAGGAAAGACTGACGAAGAAAGTATGTGTTGCAAGAATAGATGGATGTCGTGGAAGAGGAAGACCGAGAAAGGTATGTATGGACCAAATTTCCGTAATTGCGAATGAACGGAATATCCAGAGTCATAATATAAGGAGAGCTTGTATGAAGAAGGTTATGACTCTGGATGAAATGAAAGACGTATGTAAGGACAGACAGAAATGGCGGTTGACCTGTAATGCTGGCGGCTAGGGTTAGGGTTTCTCAAGTTTTCCAAATTTTTGTAAATTTTAAATTAGCATTTTGTATTTGATTTTAATGTTTAAGTATGTCTAAAATATAATTGGTATCTATGTTCCCATAATATTAGACTTATGGGTTGGTATGCGACTGACCACCCATGCTATAGAAAATGGTTCACTTTGCCAATGTCACCCCTATTTCAGAGAAGGTCGTTAGGAGCATGGGTGGTCAGCCACATACCAACCTATACTTAAATCAAGGAATATATAAACGCAACGCAACTAAGATACACATATAGTGTAACTTCTTGCCTGCGTTATCCCCGAAGGGGTCGCATGTGGCGCTTCGGGACCTATTTATTTTTACAGGTAAGGGGGCCGGCCTCACACCAACCACTTTCAGTTGCAGTGGGGGTTTCCCAGCTCCCGGGGGGGCTGGTTCTCATTTCTTGTTATGGCTGAGTACACCTTTGAGATCGAACCCTTGCTCTCGGCATGGAATGCAAGCATTCTACCAATTGAGCTATCGACCTTTTGACGAACTTGATCGTCGTCGCTAAAAAGCGCCAATTCTCAAGCAAGACCCAGTTGCTGTAAGGCTGGATGGACCTTTGCTGACCGGTCATTGGTAAAGGTTTTATGAATTTTTCAACCCGGCGAAGAGCAAATTTGAAAATATAAATGGTATATTTTTTGTGCTCCGCCGGGAATCGAACCCACAACCTTCCCATTCAGAGTCCGCAGTGTTACCACTGAGCTACGGACCGGTCTCATATTATAAAACAAAATCTTTTTTTTCAATAAACAAATAAAAATATTTATATAATTAAAAATAATACAAAATTGTAATTTAAAAACCTTAGCCCTAGTGGTCAACATTCATAACTGGTGCGTGGACTTTAAAGTTTAAATGTTACTAGGTAGTTGGCCATGCAACTTACATTAGATTAGATTAGATAATGAAAGTTGTCTGTGGTTTTATTCGTGTGCTGCCATTTGTAACAATGACGTGTGCATAGACAATGACATAAAAATGAAATATTTATTGTTGAATCACATCCTGTACCTACGTATATATTACAGGGATCGATCCTTGACTTATAGGTTGGTATGAGGCTGACCACCCATACTGAAAAAAATGGTTCACTTTGCCAATGTCACCCCTGTTTCAGGGAAGGTCGGAAAAAGTTGTGGGGCTTATGTTCATTTGAGGTTTGGATTTTATTTGTAAGTAGGTACACATTCAGAATTTGTAAGCGCAAACTACACTTGTTGGTTTGTGGGCATACATCTGAGAGCTTTGAATGAATATATCCTTGCAACTTAGATTATAGATCCGGTCGATAGCTCAGTTGGTAGAGTGCTTGCATTCCATGCCGCGAGCTTGGGCTCGAATCCCACCGAGGGTGTCAGAAATGATTTCTTGTTTCGGTGTTTATTTCAAACTTCAACATAAAATACCAACAAGGTTTACTCAGCCTTCACAAATGTGTACCAGCCCTCTCGGGAGCTGGGAAACCCGTGGTTGGTGTGAGGCTGCCCCCTTAACTGTAAAAATAAATAGGTCCCGAATCGCCACATGCGTCTTTTCGAGCTCTACAATCTTACGCAAACTCAAGTAGGCTTCACATACAAAGCAATTTTTTACAGCGCTGAACGAATTGCACGTGGAAATATGACACCTATTTATTTTTACAGGTAGGCAAGGGTCATACGCTAACGATTATGAGAAGAGATTTCCCAGCTCCCGAGGGGGCTGGTTGTCATGTATTATAAAGGCTGGGTGAGCCTTGCCGGTATTTTATTTTGGGATTATTAAAAAAAAATCACCGAAACTGAAAATCCCTCCTGACACAATAGGTGGGATCGAACCCCAGCCCTCTGGCATGGAATGCAAGCATTCTACCAAGTTCACTTTGCCAATGTCCCCCCTGTTTCAGGGAAGGACGGCAAGAGTTGCAGGGTGTATGTCCATTTGATATTCGGTTTTTATGTTTTAGGTCCACATGCGGCATGTGCAAGCGCGAACTTGTACGTGTCTGCTTATGAAAATGCATGTTATGTGAATCTCCAATGTAACATAATATCTTTGCAACTTAGATTAGAACTATCTACCGGACTTAATGGGAATCCCCATTAAAATAAACATCCAACATGCATACAAATAATCGAGCACATATAGGTTCGGGCTTGCATATACTGCATTTGTACCTACATCATAACCTGAACCACAAATGAGCATAAAGCTTTGCAACTCTTTCCCTTTCAATTGGAGTGATATTGGTAAAAATTAACCCTATTTCAACCCATTACATAAGAATGGGATGCCCATGAACAAAATGGTTACAAAATAAGGAATGAATTGGCCGAGGGTTATTTTGAAATTGGAACGTGAATGTTTTTCAATTAAATTTGAAAATAGAACACACGGGTGTGGACAGCACAGCAACGAATAGGTAATATCGGAATAGTAATTTGAAAATGGAACATTGTAGATGTAGGTAGAAAATATGAATGAATGAATTGGTAATAATTTCAAATGAATCAATGAATGAAATGTAATGCTACCAACCTAGACGAGTAAAATTAAAATGGAGGACAGAATGGAGTCCGCACACATTCCAGGCAATAGTGTTGTGATGTCACAATGGCGGATTGTTAGGGAAATATTTTATGATTAGTTGCGAAAGACCCTAGCTACATAATATTATGTAGATGTGTAAGTTTATGCCGATTGCAACGATTTGAAAAAATTTGAAAAAAGAACACTATTTGAAAAACGCGCAGAATTAGATTTTGAAAAAAGAACAAAAGTACAATAAACTTGGTAGGTAATTGTATCTACGAAAGCTGTTTTTATAAATACAAAAAAATAATCTTAGAATGCTTTAAGTATTATTAATTAATTAAATTTATAATGAGACAAAATTTAATAAGAATAAAACTCCCTACGAACTAACAAGAATACAACAATAGGAAACTTTCGAAAGTGTTATACTATTATACACAATCAATGAACAATATTATTGATTTTATTGATTTTTAACCGTATCATATTATTGCTCAGTAATTATATCTCTGCAATTTAACCTTTTCATAAAATGTTTTCAAAAGAATGAGTAAAAAACGGAAATACTTATGACGGATCACTGAATAAAAAAAAAACAGTACATTTTGAGGTTATGTTACACCACAAATTTGAAATGACTATTTGTGCAATAATTCGACGATTCAAACGGCTAATCTTGCTTAAAACGGCTATTTAAGGATGTTTAATAATGTAATATAACATTATTTGTTGTTATTGAGGAGATACACTGATATTTTATTAGGGGATACGAACAATAGGGAACAAAAAATAGAGACGGGTGTCAAACGGTTGTCACATTGACATGGATCAAAATAAACGATAAATACAGAAAACCTATGCACACACACAAACAAATATCATAATTATACAGCCATTAATTGTCATTGAATGAGTTCGGACCCATTTTACAACTGAAGAGCTAATAACTATTCATTAATGCAATAATTATAATATACCTAGTACCAAGTGAAGTTCATTCATAACAATATACGACAGAAAACGAACGCTTTTTCACAAGAAATTACACTCCTTACAAACGTTACACTACGTAATATGATGTTTTACACTGTATTGTAGATTAATAACGTTATAAATTGTGTTAAAAACGTAAAATAGGTTTAAATATCGCTTATATGTCAACTTATGGGGGAAACCATACCACCTGTTTACGGACAAACCATCGGAGTTAGCACTTTTCGTGTGGATTGCTTTGTTTTAAGGGCACAACACACATCACTGCCTATAAACTATTAAATAATAAATCTATTTTAATGCGATTTAAACGCATTAAACACATAACACATACCGATTTTAATTTTTAATCTTTCTTCTATTCGCAGGTTACGCGTATCCTCCGCCATGTTAGGTCCATAACTGTCTTGTGGAGGTGTTGCGTCTCGCTTCTTCCAGTACTCTACGTCACTCTGCATCTCTTTCTTCCCAGCGCTGAAGAACAGCTTGCAACTCGCTCACTCTGGTGCGTTAGCTTATGCTGTGTCTCTTTCGCACCACACTTCCTGGGTTTCGTAATGTGTGGCGGAACAGGGCTGGCGCAAATAAAATCAATCAAAAAATTGTACAAAAATATAAGTTTTTTTTTAACGTGTAAAATAATATGGTTAAGTTGATAATATTCTGTGTGAAATATTCTATATGAAATGTCATATTCTTTTATGTAATATTCAAAGATAAATTAACTTTTATGATTGCTTTTAAGAGCCCTTATGAGCAGAAACGAGTAAGTTCACGCTTAAACTTACAACTGTGTTTGATTTTGTACACTCCTAAAATTTAAAATCCATATCCCTTTGCAACTTCGATTACACACTGAAAAGGAAGTATTTTTATTTTTATATAAAGTAAAATGTTTCAGGGAAGGGTGGCAAAAGTTGCAGGGTTTATATTCACTCGAGATTTGGGTTTTAATTTTGGAAGCACACAATACATCCAAAATGTGAAAGCACTCAGTTACACGTGGGCATGCATTAAATACGAAGCATAAATATTAATATATCCTTGCAACTTATGTTATAGACGGATTATAGACCCTAATATGTCACTACAGCCGGATATTGCGACCGCATCCTGACTAGTAAAAAATCCTTAGAAAATTAAACAAATAAGTACTTATTTGTGAGTCTGTGGTCAGTAGTTGCTTACAAAACCGCAAAAGTTTGATTGTTCCGAGTCACGATGTTATTGCGGTATGCACTTATGAAAATTCCAATCCTCTAAACATATCACGCGACGAATAATTTTCCATCATTCTAGATTACGAAATTCTACTAATTATTTCAGCTGGAAAACGTGTCACTGTTTCAATAGAGAAAAACTAAATTTTTCACTTCATTTGATTACGTTTACTTAAATTACGTGTCTCTTAGAGTTTTGAAACCTACATGAAAGTGTATTTCGAGAGCCTGAAATCTCGAAACATCTTTAAAATGTTTTTTTCTTTGTTTTTCCGAAAGGTAAAAAAAAGGTAAGAAAAGGAAAAAAAACACTCCTAGTTTACAAATACAATATAGACAAAAAATCAAGTGAACCATATAATACTTAGCCTTGGTAACGATTCAGTACATTCTCGAGTAAGTTTTGAATTTACGCCAGTTCGTGTCTTGGTGGATTTTGAATAGTTGAATGGAATGAAAAACTGGATTGACGAAACAAACGACATTCGTTTACTGATTTTTTAAAATAAATAAAGGCTTTGATTTCTTACTGACTTAAACATATTATTGTTACGATTCAATAAACATATTAAATTTATTATTACACAGTTTTAATTCACTACTTTTTATTTTTTTTATTTTATGCTCGAATATTTTCGCCTTAAAAGGCATCATCATGAGCAGTAACTCTTGCAATCCAAATCAATGTCAAAAAAAGAAAAAAGTTTTTTTTTTAATTCAGGTTACAAATTTAATAAGTACGTGTTATTGTATTTTAGAATAGATTTCGTTGCATCCCTGTCGGCGCTCATGAACGGATGCTATTGTCATGGTGTGAGTGCATACAGACGTATATTATGGTCTCGGCGCGCATGCGTGTGAGAGTATGAATGTTCAGCAGAGGAAATGGCTACACTTTAGCATTTATTTTCGGATATACTCGATAATATTATAAAAAACACATGAAACTCCACGAGCCGCTCGACTTTCGGTTCTATCATCGTGTTTACCCCATCATCGACGGGAAGCCAAACCCTAGCGCGGTACATGACTTAATTGCAGAACCAAAAAATCCAGCGGCATCCGCATAGCTCTCTTCCGTAAGCCATAAAACACACAAAAAACATCACACAAATCAAAACAGACTACCTACACAGACATAAAAATGTCAAATAAGAAATCGTAGGAATTAGAAATTATAATAATAATAATACCGTGGATGATTGATTTGGTGAGTGCCGTTTTTATTTGAACTAAGTACCTAAGTAACATCTGAAAATATTTCTATTAGCTTTGTTTTCGGGGATCCAAGGTTTTTTTTTTTAAGAAATCCTGTGCGGGGGACTCCCTAGATTCTAGAGACTCTAGGGGTCTATAACACTTGCTGTAGTGCCGCAGAGGTGTACGAGATTGCTCGTCGCTACAAAGAGCCAATACTCAAGCAAGACCCAGTTGCTGTAAGGCTGGATGGACCTTCAGTGACCGGTCTTTGGTAAAGGCTTTATGATTTTTTTCAACCTACCGAAGAGCATATTTGGAAATATAAATGATATATTTTTGTGCTCCACCGGGATTCGAATCCACAACCTTCCATTTACGAGTCCGAAGTGTTGCTCCTGGACTACGGACCGGTCCAAGGTTTATGCCAACTCCAGTAAAGTGTGTAGGGGTAAGAAGTGGAATCAATGCTTCTGCTAAGGTTTTTTTTTACAAAAATGATTTTACAAAAAAACCTTGTTTGCCGTCTCTGGTTCTATCACACAAGTATTATCAATTCGACGTTTCACATTGTACGACCGGTTTGAAAATTGTGCAATAATTTCTATTGATCTCTTCTAGGGAATCGAACCAGCTACCTTCCAATAACAGTTCCATGATGATGGTACCTCCTGATGTTATGTACGATTGCGCTTTCTTGACTTACAGGTTGGTATGACGCTGACCACCAATACTGTAAAAAAAAGTTCACTTTGCCGATGTGCTAACCCGTTTTCAGGCAAGCTCGACAAGAGTTTCGGGGGCTTATGTTCATTTGAGATTGGTGTTTTTTATGTTGTAGGATTACATGCGGCATGTCTAAATCTAATCTAAATCTAAGCTGCAAATATATCTATCATTTGAGATTCATATTAAATGCATTCCCACAAGCAGACACGCATAATTTCGCGCTCACACATGCCGCATGTGGACCTACAATATAAAAAACCTAATCTCAAATGAACATAAGCCCTGCAACTCTTGCCGACCTTCCCTGAAACAGAATTCCCTGAACAGAATGTGTAAGCGCGAATTCTACTGGTGGGAATGCATGTAATATGAATCTTAAATATGTATAATATATCTTTGCAACTGAGATTATATTATATGAACACTATGAATTTTGTCACGATCGTTTTCTACCTACTTCTGTGAATAAAACGGTCACGTACATGTACTTAGTGAAATTATAATAAGCCGATGCATATTTGGAAGAAAGTTATTCGAAATCAATGTTTCATACCTTATACGGACTTCATAAATTAATATTAATATTAGGCCGATTTCTTTAGTCAGCGCAGTTTTTGGCTGAATCCCACCTCAAGAGTACTCTACAAACTTGGTAGTCACTGGTCAGCGCCCATTTCTCAGCCAAGACTCTTTTGCTGTGAGGCAGGAAGAACTTTTCTAGATAAAAAAAAAATAGTCAAGCGAAGCGCATTTACATGTTTTGTGTGATCCGCTGGGAATTGAACTTATAACTTTTCGTTTGAATAGGATTAATCCAAATTAATACAAAAAAAAAATGGCTGAATAAATGGACAGCCCTGAAAGAATTTGAAAAGTATTGTACTCCATTTAGAATTTGAATTTTTGGAATTGGAACGTTTTTTCTTGTGAGTAGATTTTTATTGATACCACTCAAATAATTATTTTATAGTGGTAGATAGTAATAAAAACTATATTATTATTATTTATCTTGTTTATGAATAAGCTTAGATTTTATTCATAAAATCCTTCCTGATAACGTTATCGAAGAAAATTCATTGTTATCTTTGTGTTCTTTATTGTCAATCAGATAGGTAGGTAGGTAAAATTATACCTTGATATACAACCTGTATTAATGTGGTCGGTTATCAAAAATGCTAAAAATTCAGAAATCCGATTGAATTTTTCCATCCAAAGAATGTATTAATTAATACTTGTGTAAATACATTTGTCTTTTGTGTGAAGTATTACTTACTTATTCATTTATTCAATTTTATAACTGGTCCGATCCTGTCCGGTCGATAGCTCAGTTCGTAGAGTGCTTGCATTCCATGCTGAGAGCTCGGGTTCGAAGCCCACCGAGGGTGTCAGAAATGATTTCCCGTTTCGGTGTTTATTTTAAACCCAAAATAAAATACCGGAAAGGTTTACTCAGCCTTCACAAGAAATGAGAACCAGCCCCCTCGGGAGCTGTGAAACCCCCCACATCAACTGAAGGGGTTTGTGTGGGGCCGGCCCCCGTACCCGTAAAAATAAATAGGCGATACTTCGGGGATAACCCAAGCAAGAAGTTACACTATCTTATGTGTAGCTTAGTTGCGTTGCGTTTTTTGCAATTTAGATCATAAGAAAATCATCGTTGAACTGTTAGATTGATCGACGATGAAAATGGCCGTAGGTAGGTATAATGGAGCATATTATGTTTTGGTGTAAGTACACCTACTTTATACCTATTAGGAATGATATTTTTATTCAATGAATATACTTACCTACTGATATTATTTTGAATAATAATTAAAAATCTGGTGATTGTGTACAAGGTGGATATAATATGTGTTCATACATAATTATTGACGGCTTTGTTACGTTTACAGGACCAAACAATGTAAAAATTATGAATGAAATTATAAATCGCGTCATTTTCTCAACAAAGACCACAAAGCGCAGGCGCTCGTAGCGCACAAACAGGGTTGGCGCTTTGTACCATAAATCCCCGAGAATAAATATCGTGAAAATGTTCGATTATTTATTTATTAAAATGTGTGCCATGTCATTGCATGAATAAACTATTTGAAACGCAAAAAAAAGAATTAAGACAGTATAATCTAATCTAATCTGCAAGGATATAAATCATTTAAGATTTATATTAAATGCATTCCCACAAACAGACATGTATAATTTCGCGCTAACACATGCCGCATGTGGACCTACAATATAAAAACCAATCTCAAATGAACATAAGCCCTGCAACTCTTGCCGTCCTTCCCTGAAACAGGGGTGACATTGGCAAAGTTTTACAGTATGGGTGGTCAGCCGCATACCAACCTATAATCTTTTATTTTGAATAATTTGTACAGTAACATCAAATGAAGTTGCTTATACTTGACACATGCTCAATAAGATGAAAGTTCACAGATATACAAATAACATGGACTTTAATTTAAAAACGTAAATGTTTTTGTCATGTTAAATTTAGAATAATATGTAACAAGTAACAATGAAATCCTCAAAGTATACCTGCCTTTCCATTAGATACGAAAAACCTTCGTTTTTATTAAGTAGAGTAAGGCATTAGTTTTTTTTCAGCCCTTGATCTTATTATCATTGCCTACATAAGCTCCCAGAGATGTTGGTTTTTTAGAGGTGAGTGATGCATACTTACTCTATTTTTTGTCTATATATCTATCTATAATCTAGGGTGCAAGGATGTATTCATTTAAAGTTCTCAAATGCATGCCCACAAACAAACACGTGTAGTTCGCGCTTACAAATAAAATTCAACCCTCAAATGAACATAAGCCCTTAGTTTGCAAAATTCGGGTGTTCAAAAATATATATTTTTATTTTTCACAAATAGGGATTCTTCGCCCTCGGTATTTGCCTTGATTTATTTTCAGCAGCCCTGCTTCATGCGCTTGCGCAGTGCTTGTCTGCACTGTTGCGCATGCTCGTTACGAGTCCGCCATCTTGTATTTAATTTTATTAATGAAAATTTAAAATAATACACAAAATCGCAAATATTTAAATGATGGACAGCATTCTACTATAGTTTTATAACATGACAAGTCAACATAGCTATTTTACTATATATTTGAAAAAAAAACAATGATTCCTTACCTTGCGCTCTTTGAAAAGTACCTTTCTTCACCACTTGCATTCTTCTTCTTTTTATGGGTATACCGTATTACTGTTCAAAGAGCATCCTTCTTCTTCTTTTTTCATTTACATCTTTTTGGATTTATGATTCACAAAAAACCTTGTTATCGCCCCATGGATCTGAGATGAGGACGTCCAGCTATCTTTTCACCTTTGAGCAGGTCTTCCAGCTGGACGCTGATGTAGCCATATTCATTAGAGTAGGTACCTACCAACCGATCTGCCAAATATGAATCGCTGGAAAAAAATATTGACCAGACAGGGGCTCCAAAACGTTGGTAAACGAGCCAACCAGGAAAATAACCAGTGTTTGGCAATCGTGCGTTTGCTGTTGCGGGTCCCTCTTCGTGGAACCAGCTGCCACCGGAAGTTCGAGTTTCAAAATCCAGGGAAAACCTTAAAAAAACCCTCAAGACACACTACTTCGCCGCGATAACACAAAAAGCGCCCTTGGAGTGACAATTTTCACGAAACGGCGCTATACCAAGTCATCATTATCATCATCATATCATCATCAAGGGAAATAATAGAACAGTAGGTTTATTAAGGACTCCTGTGCGGGAGGCTCCCTAATTCTTGGGGGTCTATGTCAGCCTGGAAGGATGCTGCAGAGGTGTTGCTTGAATTGTTGCTTCTGTCGGAACGGAAGTGGCAATTGATGTTTTGAATAAAATCGGATTAAATTGGGAAGGGAACACAGATACTGGTAGACCATTCCATAAATGGGCAGTTTGGCAAAGGAATGAGTCACGAAAAGCCAAGTTCTCATAGTTTTGAGATCGACTGCAAAGGGATGAATGAGAGTCGCACAACGAGTTTCCCTTTCTGAAATGCGAGGGGGAGGGATTAATGAATGGAGCTCATTAGAACAAGCTCCGTGGTAATATCGATAAAAAAAGACTGAGCATTCCAACTTTTCTTCTGTGCTGGAGCGGCTGCAAATCGGATGTCAGAGTAGGATCATTGATCAAACTCACTGCCCTCCTTTGCACAGAATCAAGTTGGTCACTCAACTTCTTGGACATACTACACCAGCGATGGCTGCCATACTCGATAATGGGGCGGATTTGGGATTTATACAGAGTCAATAACTGGGCTGAAGTAGAAAACCTACGGGCTCTGTATAATATGCCGAGTCGCCGGAAAGCGGAAGTTGTGCGAGACTCAATAGCATCATGGTATTTTAACTCTAAAAGTAGGTATGGAGTACATAAGTAAAAAGTACTTCTTTTAAATACTTTATTGCTTTAAAAAAAACACAATAAGAAGTAAGTAAAATTTAACATTACTTATTGTGTAACAAAGAGGTCTGAACATTTTTGGATTTGGATTTTTTTCTCGGCGAGCAAACACCAGTCTTGTATGGGACTGCCGTTCTTGGCACCAAGCAAAATACTTGTATGCCTTTTCCTTAGCAACTCGGCCGGGTGATGACAAAATAATGTCTATGCCAATTCATGAGGGGACCTCATTATTACATTGAATTGGAAATCAGCAGGCGCATGCAATGGGTAGAGGCAAATATATTTCAGAATAAGTACCTTTCCCTTTAAAATAAAACATTAGAAAAAAGAACTCAGAAAGAAGATTAGTCGGTGTCATAGCCGCGGGGATCAAGACAGGTTATTTGGAACCGGATAACGCTGGTTCGAATCCCGCGACGATAACTTCGACCCTGGTTCAACAGATGCCGTTGCATGCACACAAGCTTCTGCTTTCGCATGAAGACAACTGGCCAGGTAAAATAGGTTGGTGGATTGCATTCCTTTCCACAAATCTATTTAAAAAAAAAAAAAAAACTGAGTTACAGCAATGACTCAAGTAAAACTAAAAATAACACTTAAAATCCCAATGATTGGAGATATTACATTGTCTACCGTATAGGTAGACGTGCCTTTATGGGGTGGTCACATTGACTTATAACATCTGTGGACAAGAAGTTATTTTAATGAAAATAGACATATATATCTGTCTCAACTTACTTACGAAAATGGTCATTAGTTAGAAAGAGAACAAAAAACTTAACAGTTGCATTTTTGTTTGTACAAAAAACTCATCAACACCAAAAAAAAAACTTGAATGTTGGTACCATTGCAAAAAATGGCTGCAGATTTGACCGGAAATAGCTAAAGTTGACAGATAACACGCGTTATAAATATTGTGATCGCCAAAATTGATGCCAGTATTTCATATTTTCAAAGTGTATATTTATCTTTTAATTTTATCACTCATTTCATTATAACCATTGTGATATATTTTTATGCGTAATATTTGTAATTGTTGCCGCCGTACATTCGGGGTACCACTGCAACGTTTGACACAAGAGGAGCGCAAGAGGGAACAAGAATGAACCAATTCAGTACTTTAGTTTCCGCTCCCCTATGTTATAACTCAATGGGTGGTCACCTCTGACTAATAGATACTAATCATAACAAGTAGTCATGCACAAATAAAAAAAAACTTAAAAATATTTTTATTGTATACTAAAGCTTAATTTTTTCAATGCTGCCGTTTTTGGACTACAATAACACTATAATCAAAGTTGCACAGATATATTCACATTTAATGCAGGCCCACAAGCAGACACATGTAACTTCACACTTTTACATGTTACAATTTGTGAAGGTACTTAAAAAATAAAAAAGTCAAATGAACATGCATTTTCACTCAAAAGTGACATCATGGTAGATTTAACATTTTTTTATAGTATGGGTAGTAAGCCCGATAGTTTACCAATTAGTTAAGGCACCACTGGCTGTAAAGCAACAAACGCAACTAATCTACATATATAGTGTAACTTATTTCTAGGTTTTCATTATCAGTAGCATGTGGTGATTAGGACCTATTTATATTTATAGGAAACGGGGCTAGCCTTTCACTGACCACTTCAGTTGATGTGGGTTTTCCTGGCTCCCAAAGGGGCTGGTTCTCATTTCTTGTGAAGGCTGAGTAAACCTTGCCGGCACTTTATTTTGGGTTTGAAATAAACACCGTTACGGGGAAATCATTTCTGACACCCTCGGTTAGGATCGTACCCTTGCTCTCTGCATGGAATGGAAGAATTCTACCAGATGAGCTATAGACCGGACTTTTTACGAGCTTAGCCGTCCCTACATACTGCCAATTCTCAAGCAAGACCCAATTTCTGTAAGGCTGGATGGACCTTTTGTGACCGGTCTTTGGTAAAGGCAATGATTTTTTTAACCCAGATAGGAATCAAAGTCACGACCTTCTGATTAGGATTCCAAAGCGTTACCATTAGACTACGGATCGATTACAATTGTACCAAACAAAAGACAAATAGACTTTTGTTTATTGGCTTTCAAGCACGTAACCATTCCGCTAGGGGTGGCCAGAGCTTCTGTAGGTCTGCCTCCATATCTTCCTATACCTACTTGCATACCGCTTTCACTTCATTCATATCATCACCTTTTTCAAACATTTCCATATTTTACATTCACTCTATACATCACACTCTTCCCCCATTCTTAGGTTTACCTTTTCTCTTTTTCCTTTCACATTTCTTCTCAACATTTATCACACCTCAAGAGCCCTCTGCCAGCATGGCCACTATAGAAAGCGCCAATTCTCAAGCAAGATCCATTTGTTGTAATGCTGGATGCACCTTTGGTGACTGATCTTTGGTACGGTCAGAAGAATTTTTCAATCCAGCGAAGAGCAAATTTTAAAACTGAAATGTACTTTTTTTTTGTGCTCCGCCAGGAATCAAACTCGCAGCCTTCTATTTACGAGCCTGTAGTGTTTAGCCACTAGACTAGAGACTGGTAATATTGATTCAACTTTATGGGTGAAACATATGCAAGTTTTAGATCTAATGGACCAAGGCAACAGATCCTAATGAACAAAACAAATGTGTAAGCTGTCGTCTGTTAAAACTATAACAACAAATAAGTTTAGATAAGTTACAGGAAAAAATAGGATGTGTAGCAGTGGTGAAGGGTGCCATACAAGCCGACTCCCATCGGTTTCCCGTTTAAAATGAGGCAGAAATGATAATAAAGTAGACTGCATGGTTTCAATGGGGAAAAATACGTATTGTTTCTTTGGTTTTAAATGTATTTTTTTACTTTGTGCCTATATTTTTTAACTACTTTGTTACATCATTTTAAAAGGGAAGCCGATGGGAACCAGCTTGTATGGCACCCTTCGCCACTGGTGTGTATAAAGGTTAATATAAATGAGACACTACGTACTAAAATATTCAATTATAAAAAATGAAGTTTGGTTCTATATGTCAAGACAAGTAACTTAAAATATAAGATCTTTAGTGCATAAAGATTTATTTTTTGTGAGCTACATAAAAAGTTGCTCCGCTGATTTTTGTATACAAATCTGATGCTTAACCATTGACTTATGACATCTGTGGACTAGAAATTATTTTAACAAAAATAGACATTATAATATCTGTTTCAACTTACATACGAAAATGGTCCTTAGTAAGAAAGAGAACAAAGAACTTCACAGCTGCATTTCCATGTGTACAAAAAAACTCGGAAGAATGTAAAAATGTTTTGAGAAAGGTGGCAACATTGCCGCGTGTGTGCTATGCCCGAACCAGTCTAAACATTGTACGCACGCGTCATAAATCTTGTGATTGCTAAAATTGAAGAATTCTACAGGAAAAAGGCATTGTTTTAAGACACTATGCCATGTTTTATAATTGGGTGTCGAACGCACAAAATGGAGAAAGCAAGACAACATAGGATTTGACTCGTAAAAACATGTTTTGTAAGCAACAATTCAAGGTGCTGCTTGAATTGCTGCTTCTGTCGTGAGGCGCTGCAAGGAAGTGGCAATTGATGTTGGTTTTGAATAAAACCGGATTAAATTGGGAAGGGAACGCAGATACTGGTAGACCATTCCATAAACGGGCAGTTTGGCAAAGGAATGAGTCATGAAAACGCCAAGTTCTCATAGTTTTGAGATCGACTGCAAAGGGATGAATGAGAGTCGTACTACGAGTTGCCCTTTCTGAAATGCGAGGGGGAGGGATTAATGAATGGAGCTCATTAGAACTAACGGCAAAAAATCAAAAAGATAATAAAAAAAAAAACTATATTTTACTTTATTCTTTTTAAATTAACTGTCTATTTTTATTATTAAGAAAAATCTATTTTTAATCAATGCGTGAATAAAACAAGTAAAATATAGACTGAAATTATGAACTTCACAAAATGTGAGGGTCCACAAAGTATCGGGATTCTAGCCCTCAATAGACAGCAGACTACTAGAAACAGCAAGTTCCAACCTGTCCTAAGAAGTGAGGGGGGAATAAAAACGTCCACGCTGTGCCCGTGAGGCTGGTTGCGCTCAACGGAGGAGTAAATATTTCTAGCCTTTTAATATACGATTTTGTCTGTGTTATGGCCGAGGAGGTAGAGGCTAGAGAATAACATTGGTTCGAATCTGCGTCTGGCCCACTTGACCATAACTTCGACCCTGGTTCAAAAGATGTCACACAAGCTTTTGCTTCGCATGAAGACAACTGGCCAGGCAAAATAGGTTGGTAAAATTGCATTCCTTTCCACAAATCTATTTAAAAAAACAAAAATCTTTGACTACTATGTTACTTATTGTAATTTTTGTACCAAACATTCATGTATATGTCTGCTTACTAGAATCCTTAAAAAATAACCTTCATTAATCTAATAGCTGCATTTATGAGACATGAAATTGTAAAGATTTTCATGCTCTTAGCATATTTGGTAGTAAGATATGATTTATGGGGACATTAATCAATGTTTTACTTTTTTAAGTAAGAATTGATAAGAATTGACTGACGAAGTATGTATACAAAGAAAGTGTGAAAGGAAAAAGAGGGAAGGGACGACCGAGAAACGTATGGAGTGATCAGATTGAAGAGATTGTGAAAGAATAGGATATACAAAGTGAGCGTAAAAGAAGAAAATGCATGAAAAAGGTGATGGATATGAACGAATTGAAAGAGGTATGAAAAAATGGAGGCAGCTCTGCAGAGGCTCTGGTCACCCCTAGCGGAATGGCGACAGAGTTACAGTTACAGTATGGACACATCGTTGCCATTGTTTATGAATATTGAAGAGATGAAAGAGGTATGAAAGAACAGAAAAAAGTGGTGATGCATCTGCGGAGGTACCGGCCACCCGTAGTGGATCGGCGGCAGGATACAGTAACAGTTGAACCTTACATGTAAAACCAATCCATAGGATGGTCAACGGTCAACACAATCAAGCTGCACATACAGTGAAACATAATTTTTAGACAGGTATTTCATTAATATTTCATAATTAAAACGAAAGGTGAACTTAATGGAAATGAATTGAAATCATTCAGGAGAAAAGGAGATACAGTCTTCTCTCACAATTTAAAGAAATAAACCAACCAAATATCGACGGTTAAAAGGCAGTAGGGCATAAGCGACAGTTTGGTCAAAAATGAGTTGTAAATGCTATCCTACTTGAAATTTTCTGCTCTTTCTAATGCGCTTACTCCCAAAGCTCTATGATGATTTTTATGTTGTTTATGCCCAAGCAAACAACTGCGTTTTCGAAGTATGGTTTTGGTGTAACCGACAAGATTTTGGCCTTTTTTGTCCTAAAGGCGCTTGTGACATAATTTTTTTTGTAAAACATCGTAAAACCACATTAATAGGAATGCCAATAAATGCCTTTATTTTTTTTAATTTTAGAGATGTTTTGATTTTAACGATATGATAAAAAATAAAAAAGTTATGACCATTTTTCTGCAATCACAAACTTTAAACTGCTCTCCTGAACAATTTAGTTTTTGTCGCTTACGCCCTATATCAGAGGTGCCCAAACGGTCGAGCGCGAAGGGTTTTAAAGTCGATCGCCGAGGATATTGAAAAATTTCAGTGATTGATCTTAGAACGTAGTTTTTTTGCAAAAGAAAGTTTATTTTTGTAATGTTAGAGATCAACAATTTTATATACATAGATTTGACATTTTGGGGATTTGATTGTCCCCCCCGTCAACAGAATTTTTATGGACAAAATAAATTTCTAAAAATTGCGTGCGTACTCCTCCCCCCCCCTGTCAGCAGAATTATTATGGGCAAAAGTATAACAAAAAAAATTGGACACCCCTGGGATAAACAGTTAAGTAAAATGTCGATCTCCTATTCATAAATTTTTGCTATGTCGATCTCCTCAAGAAAAAGTATGGGCACCGCTGCCCTATATCCTTTTAACCGTCGATATGTATGTGCAGATATTGAAACAATTTATTTTGTTATTCCAATGACTCATCATCGGCTGCCGTAGTCGCCGGCAGCGTGTACGCAGTTTGAGGATCAGCGTACTTCTGCCGCCCGTCTTTGATGCACAGGATCTTGCACACCAAGTCCTTGAGGGCGTCTCTGAAGTCCTTGAGATGGTACGCGTATATGATGGGGTTGATGGCGGAGTTCAGATGCGTCAGGATGATGGAGAAGTTAACTACGGATAGCGGGATCCCGGAGTAGGATCCTGAGAGGTGGTAGTAGTAGTTGATGCAGTTGATGGTCTGCAGCGGCAGCCAGCAGATGAGGAAGAAGAGGACGATGACGGAGAAGGCTTTGGTGATGCTGAGGCGATGCTTCTTGATGTTCTCCGCGCTGCTGATTGTTATACCCTTGTCGTCTGTGTTGCGGAGCATCATGGTGACGTTGGGTTTGTTCTGGAATTGTTAAAATCCCATTAGTGGGCTTTACATATATAAGAAAAATAATAATTACCAATTTTCAAATGGTTCCTTGACTTATAGGTTGGTATGCAGCTCCCACCCATGCTGTTGAAAATGGTTCACTTTGCCGATGTCCCCCCCTGTTCCAGGGAAGGTCGGCAAGAGTTGCAGAGTGTTGCAAGTTCTTTTGAGATTTGGGTTTTCATATTGTAAGTCCACATGTGGTAACTTACAGCCTTCAATTTTACGAGCTTGGTCGTCGCTTCGAAGCGCCAATTCTCAAGCAAGACCCAGTTGTTATCTTCTTTAAATCGACCATACGGCATACGTGATTTACATGAAATGAGAGTGCAGTGTTCACCTGCTTGCTGATTGTCCTGTAAATGCTGGTGTAGAAGAAGATCATGATGAGAGACGGCGTGAGGGCCGTGGTGAAGAACAGGAAGGCCAGGTAGGCCGGCTCCATGATGAAGACGAAGTAGCACGGCGCCTGCAGGGGCGAGGACTGGTGCCAGCCCAGCAGCGGCAGGAAGCCCACCAGGCAGCCCAGCAACCAGCAGAACAGGATGATGACTGCAACATCAGGCAAGATGTTCTTATGATTTTACTGGGTATAATTTAATAAAAACTTAGGTTAATTTATTTTGCACAATTTATTTTAAGAAACGGTTCACATACACATAGGCTTTTTAACTGTATTGCTTGACAGCTCAGATAAAAGTCTGTCTGCAAAGCATCTCGGTATCTATTTATAGGTGTATCAGAGTTATTCTGACACATGCGGGACCACGCCACAATAAGCCATTTAGAATATTTGAGCAAATACCCACACAATATCGAACAAATACAAGTACCTACATCTAGAGACACAGACACACTCACACAAGTAAAAACACACAGATACACAATCACGTAGTCGTAACAATATAAATGATATGTGGAAGGAAGCCCCTTGAGCACAGGTGGGTAGGATACCCAGCTTCGTCTATTCCTACTATAAAAGTGTCTGTTCTGATGAAATATTTCTGATGAAAATATAAATAATTCATGCTTTCTTATTTCTGATAAAATAAGAAAGCAAGAAAACATAAAACTTGACAGGTAAAAACATGTTTTATATAACTACACAGCTGCAGCCATTGACTGGACCGAGACAAATGTGGTAGATAGTATGTATCAATGCAGTAAGGTAGTTTCTGCTCCTCTATGTTATAACTCAATGTACGCAGCTGGAGAGCAAAAGTAATGAAAAGCCGAGAGTGGAGGAGAATCCTGGATTCAGTCGAGGCCCATCCAGGACTGCCAAACTCATGATGATGATGACTTCTAACAAAGGAAACAGGAGAAGTTGGAGACAAGGGCTGGAAGAGGCCAAGTCTTCATATGAGCTGTAGAGTCATCGGAGAGAAGAGAGATTTCTTACAGAAGGTGGTCCTCTTGGTCATATTCCTGGCGTAGCTGCCCGGATAGACGATGGCCCAGTAGCGGTCTGCAGACACGGCCACCAGGCAGAAGATGCTGGCCACGCACAGCACTACCAGGAGAGTCAGCATGAAGAGGCAGCCATGGAGGTTATGTGGGATGCCTGCAAGACAAAGGGGTACTAGGGGTTAGCTGGCATACATGCAATACAGAGGTGTAAGACAGCTTTCCATGATGAGCACATCTAATCTAATCTAATCTAAGCTGCAAAGATATATATCATTTAAGTTTTATATTAAATGCATTCCCACAAGCAGATATGTATAATTTCGCGCTAACACATGCCGCATGTGGACCTACAATATAAAAACCCAATCTCAAATGAACATAAGCCTTGCAACTCTTGCCGTCCTTCCCTGAAACAGAGGTGACATTGGCAAAGTGAACCAATTTTTACATTATGGGTGGTCAGCCGCATAACAACCTATAAGTCAAGGAACATACATGACAAATTACATTTTTTAAAAACAATAAATCACAATATATACATGGACATAAAAAACTAAATCATAAAACCAATTTTACTTTAACAAACCTCAGCCGCCAACATCACAGATCAACCGCCATTTCTTTCTATCCTTACATACTTCTTTCATTTCCTCCAGAGTCATAACCTTCTTCATACAAGCTCTTCTTTTATTATGACTCTGGATATTCCATTCATTCGCAATTTCGGATATTTGGTCCATCCATACCTTTCTCGGTCTTCCTCTACCACAACATCCATCTATTCTACCAACATATACTTTCTTCGTCAGTCTTTCCTCATTCATTCTCTCCATATGCCCAAACCATCTTAACAAACTTCTTTTAATCTTCACTTTCACACTTTCTCTTGCACCACATTCTTCTCTTACAAAATCATTCCTCACCACATACTTTTTATATATACTTTATTTTTTTAAATAGATTTGTGAACAGGAATACAATTCACCAACCTATTTTGCCTGGCCAGTTGTCTTCACGTGAAAACAGAAGCTTGTGTGCATACAATGACATCTGTTGAACTAGGGATGAAGTTATGGTCAAGTGAGCCAGACGCGGATTCGAACCAACGCTATTCTGTTCCAAATACGCTAGTCCAACATGTGCCTCTACCCCCTATGCCTAAACATCAACATATGTATATCCATATCTTCCAATCAGTGACAAAGCGTGCCATCCAAGCCGGTTCCCATCAGCTTCTTTTTTAAAATAATGTAACAAAGTAGTTAAAAAATATAGGCACAAAGTAAAAAATATACATTTAAAACCAAAGAAACAATACATATTTTTCCCCCATTGAAACCATGCAGGCTACGTTATTATCATTTCTGCCTCATTTCAAACGGGAAACCGATGGAAACCGGCTTGTATGGCACCCTTCGCCACTGCTTCCTATAGGTACTTGCATACCGCTTTAAATTCATTCATATCATCACCTTTTTCATACATTTTCATATTTTACATTCACTCCATACATCGTATTCTTTCCCCCATTCTTAGGTTTTCCTTTTCTCTTTTTCCTTTCATATTTCTTCTCAATATACATACATCACATCTCAAGAGCCCTCTGCCAGTATGGCTACTAGAAAGTGACTGACTTAAAAGATAATTAACTTATTGCATTGTTATGCACTTTTAAAATGATATTCGCTTTACATTCTTGTTTGTTTTATGACTACAAAATCTAAAATTTTCTTGCATTCAGTGTCTGTTTTTTTTACTGTAATTGATCTAAAACCTATAATTTGGGTTGCAAAGATATACCTATTGATATTTAAAAATTCAGATTCATATTTAATCATGTCCACAAACAGACCAAAGTTTGAAGTTTTATCACCGCGGTATTTTTTACTTAACGAATATCGGTAATATATGTAATAAGGGAAACCTATTGCACAAAAACAAACTCACCAACTGAAGTCATCAGGGCGAAAGGGATTCCAAGCAATCCCACAAACAGGTCTGCCACTGCCAGGGAGGCTATGTAGAAGTTGGTCCGTCTCCGCGCCTTCTTGGTGGTGCAGAAGCAGATCAGCACCAGGAGGTTTCCTATGACGGCCACCACAGCCACCAGGACTTCCAGACAGCTGTACGGGATGTCCAGGGACGGAGCGAATGATGATGATGACGCTGGTGGTAGCTCAGGAGGTTGCGTCGTGGAATTCATTGTGAGTTTGGCTTAACGGCAGCTGGAAAGTAAACAAAAATAAAATTACAGTCTGTTAAGACACAACAGAAGTCACAAAAATGAAGGAAGGTCTAACCTACCTAATCATCAGTCATATTTCGGATCTTGTAATTTTTTTAGGACCGGTCTGTAATCCAGTGGTAGCACTTCGGACCCGTAAATGGAAGGTTGTAGGTTTGAATCCCGGCAGAGCACAAAAAAATATACCATTTATATTTTCAAATTTGCTCTTCGCTGGGTTGAAAAATTCATAAAACCTTTACCAAAGACCGGTCACCAAAAATTGATCCAGCCTTACAGCAACTGGGTTTTGCTTGAGTATTGGCGCTTTCTAAAGCGACGACCAAGCTCACAGAGGGCTCTTGAGGTGTGATACACACAAAAACAGCGCTCACCAAATAAATCATCCTAATATTATTATTAACGAGTGTCAAAGCTTTATCCGCTGGACCATAGTGTCCACTGTATATGTGCATGGAGAGTGAACTTCAAATGTTAGTAAAACTGTATAAGATCAACCCAGCTAAAGATTGCACGCGTTTTTAGGTCAAATTATATTGTAATGCTGTTGTTATACACAAATAGCAATGCTATAAATAGTTATTTTATGTTCTTTAGTCTGTAGGTTGTAATAAAATACAACCCGCATTTGAGTCCTATAAACGTAAACGCCATCAACTCCTTAAGCGATAATTTTGAGAAAAATAAACTTGTAAAACGACAACACCAGTTGGAGATGACGGCGCTTGCACGAAATCATACTTTTTCAATTAAAATTACGAAGGATTAAGTGAGGTTTACATTATATCGCACACAGCAAATGATTTGTTACACTGCGCAGAATGAAATTCAATCATTATATCTCAAAAATCATCAATTTTGGAGATGACGGCGTTTGCAGTTATACGACTCATTTAATCTAAGATAAACTAGCATAAAGCTGTTCACTATATTTTTGTTGTTTGTCAGTTGTCATGGATCCATTAAAAATCAGAGCTGGAGTAAAGTGTGCTGGCGAAGCCGGACGTTGAACTATAATGCTGTAATCGTGCACAGCACAAGTAGGCAGGCTAGTCTAAGATAAATTAACATTAAACATTCATATTTAATACATGCTCACAAGCACACTCATTTATATTTACCTTTAAACGATAATAACAATGAGTTTTAGGCTTACACGGCCGGCTAATGATGCTGGAGTGATGTTTTCCGGGATCTGTTGCCGTGGTCTGTGGGAGCTGGAGCTTGACAGTTCTCATCAAGATCATCATCATCATCATACTTCACGCTGAAGAAGCCCATCGTAGAAATGGGCGAAACGTACGGAAGCTCCAGCTCCCACAGACCACGGCAACAGATCCCGGAATACATCACTCCAGCATCGATAATAACAATATTTATCCAGAGTCATAAATAAAAGGAGAGCTTGTATGAAGAAGGTTATGACACTGGATGAAATGAAAGAAGTATGTAAGGACAGAAAGAAATGGTTGATCTGTAATATTGGCGGCAAGGGCTGGGGTTTTTCTAATTTTTTTTTTAAATTTTAAATTAAAATTTTGTACTTGTTTTTAATGTTTCTACATATTATTATTAAAATTTGTTTATTTCAAAAATGTCATTTGTTGTGTATGTGTGCCTTGACTTATAGATTGGTATGCGGCTATCCACCCATGCTGTAGAAAATGGCTCACTTTACCAATGTCACCCCTGTTGCAGGGAAGGTCGGCAAGAGTTGCAGGATGTATGCTCATTTGAGATTTCGGGTTTTATATTGTAAGTCCACATGCGGCATATTTAAGCGCGAACTCATACGTGTCTACTTGCGAAAATGCATATAATGTGAATCCCCAATGTTACATATCTTTGCAACTTATTATTATTATTGGTAAATTTTTTCTGCGCCTTTTCATGACCGTTGGTCATCCCAAAGGCGCTGAAGATTGTATGAATAAGTGAGTTTTCGGGGCGCTTCTGAAAGCTGCCTCTTTTTCTGTTGTCCGCAGTCCTGCTGGCAATGAGTTCCAGGCCATGGGCGCAGCAACACGGAAAGATTAGCAGATCCTGTAAAAAGATCGCAGCGACTAGCCAACCGCTGATAATGCCCATCGGAGCAATGGGCGAAACTGTCCGGAAAGAATCAACCAGACCACGGCTACATAGCCCGAAAAAAGTGATTGTTGTGTCAACTTAGATTAGATTAGATTAGATCTCAATCAGTTAATCAGCATTTATTCAGTTTTTCTTTTAAGGTGCTGAAATATAATAAATCACATTAAACTTTATAAAACAAACAATAAATGCCAAAAAAAAAATCATAATAAATGTTTGTCATAACATTTTGGTACTTAGACCTTAATTAAATCAACTATTTACTTGTTCATGTTTTATTTATATTTTGATATAAATTAGTTTATATCCAAACTTCCATTTTATCTCATCTGTTTGTCCAGATAAAATGCAATACATTTATGATCTAAGAAATTATAAATGATATGTTTAAATCACATTTCAGTATGTACCATCTAAATCTAAATCTAAGCTGCAAAGATATGTATCATTTGAGATTCATATTAAATGCATTCCCACAAACAGATATGCATAATTTCACGCTTACACATGCCGCATGTGGACCTACAATATAAAAAACCCAATCTCAAATGAACATAAGCCCTGCAACTCTTGCCGACCTTCCCTGAAGCAGGGGTGACATTGGCAAAGTGAACCATTTTTTACAGTATGGGTGGTCAGCCGCATACCAACCTATCAGTCAAGGAATTATACCATCATGGAAGTATATTCAATGGAAGGGCTATGAATGTGATTTAGTACCAATCGACATGATGCACCGTCTTTGACACCATACATTGTTAATAGTGCTGTCTCGCTCACAACATATGAAATGCTTTTGTTATTTTCTATGTAAGCTACGTGTCTCTACTCCGTCTTCAATCTATTTACACAACACCATGGAATCACCATGGCAACGGACTTTGTTACTAGTGTTGTTGAAAGTATTAAAATATCTGATAAATTCCGATTTCAAAAATGTTCCTACCTCATTGTGTACGGGATGATTTTCACAAGTATCTATTACTGCGAGAATAGAAGTTACATACTAGAAGAAACAAGTACCTATATATTTGAACATCACTAGTTCTAGAATGCACTTTTGCGAACAAAATATTTCGACAAACGAAAAATAAATTTTATCAACGTAATCATATGGAATAGTGATTAAAGTGAAATATTATTCCATGTTCTACAACACATTTCGTCTCTTTTGTAGGCACGTGTAGAAAATACCCCCAGTTTGGCATATATATGGATTTTTTTTCCAATTAGGTAACACACCTGTTGACAGTTGGAAGGTTACCGATAGACTGAACTTGGATTTTTGTATGATGAGTGGGGTAGCGTATTTCTTATTATAAAAGTTTTGATTTCTCAGCCCATCCAGTTCTATACTCGTATATCGATGTGTACCATTGACTTAATAATATCTGTGGACTAAAAGTATTTTAACAATAATAGACACTATATCCATTTCAACCTACTTAACCGCAAATCCTCCGTGGTTACAACGAGAATAAAGATTTATCTGTGTTATGGCCTTGGCTCCTTGACTGATAGGTTGGTACGAGGCTGACCACCCGTGCTGTAAAAATCGGTTCACTTTTGCCAATGCCACCCCGGTTCAGGGAACGGCGGCAGGAGTTGCAAGGTTTATGTCCATGTGAGGTTTTCTTTATTTGTATGCATCACATGCAGAATGTGTAGGCGCGAACCTACATGTGCCTGTCTGTGGGCATGCATTTCATATGAGCCTTAAATGCTTACATATCCTTGCAGCTTAGATTATAGATTATAGATAGATGGCCGAGGGAGTCAAGTGGTTGATCTTTCTAGCGTATTTGGAATAGAATAAAGTTGGTACGATCCCCGCTTGGGTCATTTGAGTATAACTTTGATCCTGGTTCAACAGATGTCATCGGGTAATTGTTAATGAATAATTAGTTAATTAAAATATACAATAATGAATTATAATCAATAACATTAATAATAACTGTTTCTGGCCAGGCAGAATAGGTTGGTAAATTACATTCCTCTTGTCAAATATTTCTAGAAAAAATAATCTTCACCGAGTCTTTTCGCTATGAACAAAAAAACTTTGGTGAACCTACGAAATCTATCCATAAAATTGTCAGAATTAAAATTTATCCCTACCGACCTCATTATAAAATCTAATGAAAAATATATAGGATGAAATAATAAAAATAAGGAATGGCACATCTGAAAAAGACAAATAAGTTATGATGTCACACAGTCACGTTGCTTGGGGCAAAGACTAATATTTTGGTTAACGATTTTTTAGGACCCTAGTTACATAAATCTGTGAAGAGAAAAATTTCAAATTTGGATTTTTGTAAGACAACATTCTACTACTATTTTTTTTAATTAAAAAAAAAATCAAACCAATTTCCTCTAGAGGGGATCAAGCCATGATTGAATAATGGTCATTTAAGTAATTGCAATTTTATTTAGTAAATTTAATAACGATTTTGGATTATTTAGGTTAATTGTTACATTTAAAATTAGCTACTCCCATGTGGCATGCATGTGGTGAGGAATTGTATCTATTGGCTATAATGCCATCTATTGTTTGGTAGGGAAGTTTATTATTTCGTTAACTTTTGCCAATGTACCCATTTCAGGGAAAGTACGCACGAGTTGTAGGGAATACTTTCATTTGAGGTTTGGATTTTTATTTTGCAAGTACCTTCACATGCAGTGGCATGCGTGAGTGTGTATTTACATTTTTTTTTTTAGTTGAGCATGCAGTGAGTATGAATCTTAAGTTTTAATACATCCTCGCAACTTAGATTATCAATTGAATTACAAATAATGTATACACTTACTCAATAAGTATACAAAGCACGCTATAAATACACCGTCTGCTTTGAAATTTTTGCTCAACAAACAAAAAAACCTCTGTAAGTAAAAAAAGTCGTTAAAATCTCCAAAAATTCACTCATTTCAACTGTAACAAAACTATTTTAGTATGTTTATAATGTAATTACCGTTTAGAACATGTTATTTAATTGAAATTTCTGGTTTTTATGTGATATTTGAGGGTTTGAGATCGACTTTTAGGTTATTGGAATAAGAGCGACGCTTCGCCGTCCATGTTCCGATCTCAACTACTGCTGCACAGAGGAACATATAGAGGCACCACTCCTGCGTTGAGAATAAATGATGTACAAATGTAACTATAAAGTAAATAAATATATCGCAAATGTGGTAGCGACCCTGTTGAAACCAGGACGCAACTTTACTACGATTCATAATATCAGCGTAATATACGTACATACATATTTTATATATATTTTAATGTTTTTACTAGCTGTACACGGCGTGTTTCACTACGCCAATTTACATCATCAACATTCTAAACAGCATGTAAGTGCAAAAGTTCATTTACCCCATTTACTTAATACTTGTATTAATATTCACAGTGGCAACAAATCCACACAAAACATCGACCTATGTAGAAGTAATAATATAACATGGAGGTATTGTATTACAGAGTCATGTCTGCGACCATTCCAATAGTATATAGATAGGTAATATACCTATATTAATATCCGCCACACTCGATTAATGAAGTCCCAGGGCTGGAAGTATCATCACCACGGTAATTCGTACCTACCGTCGCTACCGAATATCGATAATATTTGAATGAAGACTAATCAGCTGATCACTTGCGGCCATCTTGGATTGACAGGTCTTCATACAAATATTACCGATATTCGGTTTGTGAGAATTACCGTGGTGATGAAAATTCCATACCTGGATATCGCCACCCGTCGAACTCTTTTGAAGCTTTCGAAGTTTTCAACCTCGCGAAGAGCGTAATATGCTCGAAGTTTTCAAGGTTGAAAACTTCATTCGCCATTCATTCACCATCCCTTCATATACCATTAACAAAGACCGGTCACCAAAGGTCCATCCAGCTTTACAGACACTGCGGGTCTTGCTTGAGAATTGGAGCTTCCTGTAGCGACGACCAAGCTTTCAGAGAGAAAATCAACATCATCAACATCATCATCATCATCTCTTGAGGTATCAATAATCTAAGTTGCAAAGATATATTAACATTCAATACTCATATAATGCACACATGCATGCCAGACACGTGCTAGTTCGCGCTTACAAATGCTGAATGTGCATTAACAAATAAAAATCCAAACCTCAAATAAATATACCCTAAACCAAGCAATTTGTGCCGACTTTTCCTGAAACAGGGGTGACATTGGCAAAGTGAATCATTTTTTACAGTATGAGTGTTCAGCCCCATACCAATGCATTTAACATGATTGTCGAATGTAATATATCTGTGCAACTGTGCAGATTATTATAGACACTTCAAGATAGAGATGGAAAAAACGGCTTAGTAAAAAAAACGAAAAAACGCTTACGCTTTTTAAAAAAAGCAGCTTAAAAAGCGTTTTTTCGTTTTTTGGGTTTATTGTAAATATAAAATTTAATTCATTTAGTAGTTTCAGTTTTTCCTTATTTACTCAAAAACTATTGACATTATTGAAAATTTTTTGAGTATTAAACCTAAACAATGTATAGTTCTGTAAGTTAAAAGCAAAAAAAAAAATCCAAAATACAGCACACACGAAAAAAAAGCTAAAAATGTAAAAAAAACGCGTTTTTTGAAATATTTTTTTGTGGTGGCAATTCTTAAGTTATATATTTTGTTTAAGCTTTATAGTTAAGAAAAAAAATTAATAAACATGCTTGATTTTTTTCATTACTGTAACTATTTTGCTTAGACCATAAAGTGTAAGAAACAAAAACGGCAGATTTAGCTTTATAAGTTATAACACGCCATTAGCGTTTGAAAAAGCGGATAAAAAAAGCCGAAGCAACTTTCGTTTAAAACGAAACGAAAACGTCGTTTACAAAACGATTGAAAAAATGTAGCGCGCTTTTTCAACGTTGCTTGTATAATACATAGCAAGTTCTGTAAGTAAAAAGCAAAAAAAAAATCCAAAATACAGCACACACGAAAAAAAAGCTAAAAATGTAAAAAAAACGCGTTTTTTGAAATATTTTTTTGTGGTGGCAATTCTTAAGTAATATATTTTGTTTAAGCTTTATAATTAAGATAAAAAATTAATAAACATGCTTGATTTTTTTCATTACTGTAACTATTTTGCTAAGACCATAAAGTGTAAGAAACAAAAACGGCAGATTTATCTTTATAACACGAGAAGCAACTTTTTATACGCTTTTTTTTCAAAACGACTTTTCGTTTAAATTGTAAGCGCGCTTAGTTGCTTAAAATAAAAAGCAGCTATTTTAAACTGCTTTTCGTTTAAACGGCCACCTCTACTTCAAGAGCCCTCTGCGAGCTTGGTCATCGCTGAAGAAAACGCCGATTCTCAAGCAACATCCAGTTGGTGTAAGGGTGGATGAACTTTTAGTGACCGGTCTTTGGTAATATAAAGGCAGATTAATTTTTAAGCCTAGCGAGGAGCAAATTTGAAAAAGGAAATATTTTTTCGTGCTCCACCGGGATTGGAACCCACTACCTTCCAATCACAAGTCCGAAGTGCCACTAGACTGCGGACCGGTTGAGCAAAAAATTAATATATTAGTATATATTAATGTTTTGCTCTTTGTACTTCTCCAAATAAATGTTTTAATGGATCGGATGTGAAAATTGAGACTAATTGTGAGCAATTACCAAGCAAAGTAAGCATTGACGTTGTATGACCTTGATTATTTTGTTTTGCATAAAATAATACGAGTAGTCGAAATATTATAAGTATTTCGTTTAATTTCAGTAATTTTAATTTCATTATTCATTTTCAACACTAAATTTTCATAACCAGTAACCATTCTGCTCCTGAAGATGTCTCATTAGGCGAAAATGTTTGAGCAAACAAAAAAAGAAATAAATAAATGAATTACAACTCTGTTTTTATCCAATTTAATTTTTAAACAATTAATACTAAATTTTCAGCTTTTAGTACCTAATTAGGATACAATTTTAATTGTACCTAAATAATTACAATGTCACTCTAATTTATTCAATTTTTAACATTTTGAATTAATATAAATTGAAATTTTAATTCTTTCTACAACTGTTCATATTTAAATACTTTTGTTACTAGACTAAAAGGTTGATATAAGGAGGATATTCAATGTTAAACTTTCGCCAATACCACCCCTGTTTAAAAAAAAGCCTTAAGAGTTGCAGGGCTTCTGTTCGATTAGGGTTTTGGTTTTGCTGGTTAGGTACTCTTGCAGAATGTGGCATGAACTTTTTGAGCACGCGTTTACTTGTGGGCGTATCTAATCTAATCTAATCTAAGTTGCATAGATGTGTAACATTGGGGATTCACATAACATGCAATTCTCACAAGCAGACTCGTACAAGTTCGCGCTTGCGCATGCCGCATGTGAACCTACAACATAGAAACCAAGTCTCAAATGGACATACACCCTGCAACTCTTGCCGACCTTCCCTGAAACAGGGGTGACATTGGCAAAGTGAACCATTTTCTACAGCATTGGTGGTCAGGCGTACACTATGCCTATATAATGGTAATATTATACCTTTCTCAACTCAGATTATAGATTATGGAAAGGATGATGAATGAGATCTCTTTTTCCCACTACGCCTCTGGAAATTTCAAACATTTATTCAAGTAGGTACTGGGTGTGCTAAAGAAATGGTTTAAATAATATTCTTAGATTTTCCACTTAGACCCAGTATTTTAAAGGATCGTAAAGTTAACTAAAATGCAATTTTAGTTAAATTATCATAATATTTCACTCACCGAATTTCGCCAGAATATTTAGTTTCAAGATGGCGTCGTCTTCACTGACAGCAGCTGTTCTTTTTTAATGTAAGGATACATCAAAATTGTTGCAAACTGAACATTTTTTGTGTCGTTTTCCAGCTTTATGAAGGTCAGGCATTTGATTTTTATAAACAGTTATTTGTTTCAAAGCTTTTAAATGGCATTGTAATTATTTCCAAGATTTGGGGGCGGGGCTTGTTCTTTTCGGTAATTCTCGGTTTTAGTTAACTCGAACTTGAGCATTTTGAATAATAGTTAACTAAAATATTACTAAATTTGAATATACCGGGCCTTAGAGGAGAGTCATACTTCCTTGGGCTCGCCATCATCCCAATATAGAATCAGCACGCTCTGGTATTCCATAATATTTACTACTTTTTGTGGTTTGAGTAATATTTGATGAGAAACATCCGTTAAGTATTTACTTAAAACTCTAAAATCACTTTTGTGCCGAGTAAACATCCTATAACAGTGGATTATTCTTCTTCTCATTCTCAGCACTTCTCAGTCCACGAGTGGACTTTTTCCAAACCTTTCTATCAGTGGCGAAACCTCTAAAAAGGCAAATAGTTGTTGCGGTACTCAACAAAATGGATTCGATTAAAAAATTAACTGAGATGATTTTAACCTTCAGAAGACGTTGAAACGCAAGGTAAGAATAATATCGACGGTTAAAAGGTAATTTGGCATGAGCGACAAAAGCTCAATTGTTCAGGAGAGCAGTTTAAAGTTTGAGATTGCCGAAAAATGGCAAAACTTTTTTTTTTATCATATCGCTAAAATCAATCAGCTCTAAAATTAAAAAAAAATATAGGCATTTATTGACATTCCTATTAATGTGGTTTTACGATGTTTTACGATTTTTTTATTCGCGGTTCGCGGCTACACATTCTGCATGTGTGCATACAAAAAAACAAAACATCACATGAACATAAACCTTGCAACTCCTGCCACCGTTCCCTGAATCGGGGCGACACTGGCAAAAGTGAACCGATTTTTACAGCACGGGTAGTCAGCCTCATACCAACCTATCAGTCAAGGAGTCCGACATATAAAATTACGTACTAGCACAGTGTTCCGGTTTTTTTTTTTTTTTTTTTTTTTTTTTTTTTTTTTTTTTTTTTTTTTTTTTTTTTTTTTTTTTTTTTTTTTTTTTTTTTTTTAAGAAATCCTTTGCGGGAGACTCCCTAGGGGTCTATGACACTTGTTGTAGTGCCGCAGAGGGGTACGAGCTTGGTCGTCGCTACAAAGCGCCAATACTCAAGCAAGACCCTAGTTGCTGTAAGGCTGGATGGACCTTTGGTGACCGGTCATTGGTAAAGGTTTTATGAATTTTTCAACCCAGCGAAGAGCACATTCGAAGGTATATTTTTGTGCTCCGCCGGGATCCGAATCCACAACCTTCCATTTACGAGTCCGAAGTGTTGCCACTACGGACTACGGACCGGTCAAAGATGCCAACGACACGCGGTGTACCTGAGCGGTTACCCATCCAAGCACTGACCACGCCCAATGTTGCTTAACTTCGGTGATCTATGGGAACCGGTGCTTTCATCATGGCTAACGACGTTTCCATAAAATAATCGGAAAAATACCTCATTGTTGCCTACTCACGTCTGCAATGCTGTGCACACCCCTGCTTTCTCCTTGTCGCATTGTTCTGCCCTCTTCATCACACGACTTCTGTAATGTTGTCCAGCAGGGGCGAAACCTGAAGGGGAGGCCTGAAGACACCTTTATTTCTAAATTTTATGAAACTTCTGAACAGTAGCTCTACTATAACTGTATAATTTGGAATTACTTTAATTGTATTTTTGTTTGGTCTTTTGAAATTGATGTAGATATAATTTGATTTGATTTTTTGTTTTCGCCAAGCGTTGGTGTAATTTATTGTACTTTTGATTTTATATTCTGTTGAAATTTTTTTTATTTGCCATTTTAATATTTGTTTTGTGCGTAAGTTTAAGTTAATGCTAATTATGTTTTCCTGTTTTTACAACGTGTAAAGCGCCCTTGAGGTGATTGATCACAGTACGGCGCTAAAGAAATTGTCCAATTTATTGTTATTAAACCTCAATAAAGACCAATAGTTCACAGATCCTGAAGTACATTTTCTCTGATCTGAAATGATTGACAGCTTCAGAAGATCTTTAAACGCAAACCATGCACCTAATTATGTCTAATCTAATCTAATCTAAGTTGCAAAGATATATAACATTGGGGATTCACATTATATGCATTCTCACAAGCAGACACGTACAAGTTCGCTCTTGCACATGACGCATGTGAACCTGCAACATGAAAACTCAAATGTCAAATGGGCATACACCCTGCAACTCTTGTCGTACTTCCGGGGTACTGTCGTACAACAGGGGTGATATATAAATATATTTATATTTTTAAATACATTTGTGAAGAGGAATGCTATTCACCAACCTATTCTGCCTGGCCAAAAACAGGTATTAATATAATCAATTAATAATTAATTATTGTTTATTTTAATGAATTATTAATTAATAATTTCCCAATAACATCTGTTGAACCAGGGTCAAAGTTATGGTCAAATGACCCAGGCAACGTTGTTCTATTGCAAACACGCTAGAAAGATCAGCCTACTTGGCCCCCTCAGCCATAACACCGACTATTGGCAAAGTGAAACATTTTCTACAGCATGGGTGGTCAGCCGAATACCAACCGTCAAGTCAAGAGACACTGCATTAGCACAAATTACCTGAGACTCCCAGCATCCTCCTTTCGGTGGCTCTTTGGCATGTCCAAAGTCTTGCTTACTTATTTACTCTGAATCACAAGTCTTGAAGGCTCAGGACCTCTTGCACCACAACTTTCCAGGGCTCTCTCAGGGTCTTGTGCTGCAGCTTCTACAGCTTGAAGTTGTAGAAGAGTTAATTCGAAGACTAATTTAGAACCTACAAGCTGCGTCTTGCTAGGTTATATTAAGGCTAAATTAAGGTTGCCGAGGTTATATTTGGGTTCTGGCGTAGCTCATAGAATGGTTATGTATTTGAGCCATAGGTTTTGGTGTAGCTCTCAGAAAGGTTCTAAAACTGGGGCCCTTTTAGCACTCAGGAGGTTAATATAAGGTTAATATAACGTTATTGAGACTATTTAAGACTTACGAACAGATTTCCATACAAAGATTCTAGAACCTGTTTATAACCTTTTTAAAACCTAAAATGTTACTTGAGTGCTTCCCTCCATGGCTCCCTCACTCCCTTCTAGTGCGTCACAGTATTCTACACGCATTAGGAAATTTAATTAAATCTATTCTCGTCTCTAAAGCATTTTTTTTTTGTATTTTCATTGGGGGCCAACCGATAGGGGTTCCAAAGATATATTTTCACTTTTGATTGTACTTTTGCATCTGCTGATATCTTATCTCGAGGCACTTGAAATCGTTATTTGCTTAAGTGCTTAAGTGCTGCCAACGCAAAAATATGATCCAATGTAATCACCATTCCATTCACGCTACCAACTGATGAAGGAAAAGTCGAAAAAGAATTGGGTGTGCCAAAAATGAATAAACTTTTTTCAGTACCTATAAACCTGAGCCTAAAATAATAATAATATTAGGATGATTTATTTGGTGAGCGCTGTTTTTGTGTGTAACACACCTCAAGAGCCCTCTGCGAGCTTGGTCGTCGCTGTAGAAAGCGCTAATTCTCAAGCAAGACACAGTTGTTGTAAGGTTGAATGGACCTTTCAGTGACCGGTCTTTGGTAAAGGTTTATGAATTTTTCAACCCAGCGAAGAGCACATTTGGAAATATAAATTGTATATTTTTTGTGCTCCGCCGGGATTCGAATCCACAACCTTCCATTTACGAGTCCGAAGTGTTGCCGCTGGACTCTTGAAATTTCAGATGTGCCATTTTGCCAATCAGCCACGACTGATTGTGTTGAGTGAACACTCATGGTTCACTTTGCCAATGCCACCCCTGTTTCAGGGAAGGTCGGCAAGAGTTGCATGGTGTATGCTCATTTGAGATTTGTGTGAGTGAATCTATCATAGCTCATTCTGGAGAGCTAAATATATTGTATAGCTGGTGTAGCTGACGCTCTACAGGCGCGGGTGCACTGGATCCGTCTTCTCTTCACTGTTCCTCTGTCAGCTGGTTGTAAGGCAGCTGCCTTTTTAATCTTTCAAAATCTCGATGTCAGGGGGCAAAGCGGCAGGTCGTTGTTGTATCGAAGATCTGAAGAATCGGTCAGGAAGAGTAGCAGGTCGAAGTTCTGAAGAAAGCGGAGAGTAGTAGTAAGAAGTCGGAGAACAAGTGATTTATTTCAAAGAACATATGCATATTTATATTCTAGGAAACAATAGGGATAACGGGACAAAGGATAACGGGAATTCTGACAAATAGGGATGGGAACGAAAACTAGGGGGGGGGGCGTGGGAGTGTCGGCACAAACGAGACAAATCTACATCTTTATCAAATAATTACTAAACTGAGAGCTCCTCCGGTATTTGTGATAGTGGACCCTGAAGTTCACATGTTTCTTTATTAAAGGGTCCACATTTCACATTACACATACCGAGGTCGCCGCAATTATCGCACTTTTAGTAGTTGCCCTAAGAAGGACCTTCTTTTGCTTAACATCATCGATATAAATAATATACATAGATGGAGCGCGTGAGTGTTTTCCTATACAAACGGTTGTGCCCATTGATTTAAATGTATATTATTTATATCGATGGTTGTGCCACAAAATTGTAGAAAGAAACATTAGAAATTTTGTTATGTTTCCGTCTCTTTCATGATCTCCATGACAACGTCAGGGGCCGTACTCAGGCCGCCACATTAAAAAATACATTAAAGTTATTTTTTGTAAGCAAAGTATATTTATTGAAATTATAAATAATTTAATCACAGTGACTTACATTTTTCACAGTTCGGTTAAGACTTGAGAATGGAATAAAAATGTGCCATATTATATTTACATAATTCTTACAATACATCAATAATCATCGTAAGTGGCGAGAAAATATTATTATTTAAGGTATATTTTTAATACATGCCCACAAGCAGACACATATAAGTTGACGCTAACACATGCTGCATGCTCACTAACCTTAAAAATAATCTAAAATTAACATAAGCGCCACAACTTTTTCCCGAGAAATTTCAGAAATGTTTTGGATTTTTTAATAACACTGATTTCATTCATTAATTTTTCACATAAACAAATCTATACATACTATCGTTAATGTTCACTGAGACTGTATGTGTATCACATTAAGCGTCATTTTTTTGTCACTGAAAGTATCCAAGTTCTTAGTGCGTCCCTGTGTCAAAAAGTACGCCCTCAGTGAAGAATGCCTAACAGATGACAGTTTAGGGCTGACGTCTCACAACATACGTTTCCCAAAATGTAAGGAAAAATAACTCAATACGAATAAATTTTTATTTTGTAATTTTTTTCAGTGCATAATATTTAAGGCTGTGTAAGAACTAAAAAAAACTTAAACAAAAAAAGACGTATTAGTACCCATATCTTACTTTCATGTAATAGAGTATTATTTGAAAATACGAGTATATGAATATCAGCAGATTTTTTTCTTCGTTATTTTAAAGGAGCATCTCTGAAAGTTGTCTAAAATGCTTCTTTACATTTTAATATCTAAATATATTTATTTCTTTTGTATTTATATCTAAATAAACCTTAAAAAATACGATTAATGCGTCCAATATAAGAAAAAAATCTATCGTCAATAATGGGTATAAGTATGACGAACTGAGTTTTTTTATTTATATTTTGTGTTTTTTTACTGTATTCTTTTGTTTGTAAGAATTTGTCACGCACTTATCATGAGTTTTATTTCATTAAATTAACATATTACGAGTATTTCTTTTATATGGGGAAATTTAAAAATTTGATGGAACTATCAGGCTATCTTCGCATGATATTCGTCTTCAATTTACATGTAGGTACCTCGATGTTTCCTTGCCGACGCTTGGTAAACAACTGATTGCAAATGGGGCATACACTATCATTTAGGCATTGATCTAAATAAAATATATAGATGGAGCATTAGCGTATATATCCGATCCACATCATGGTTGCCCTAAATGATAGTGTATGCCCCATTTGCAATCAGTTGTTTACCAAGCGTCGGCAAGGAAACATCGAGGTACCTACATGTAAATTGAAGACAAAATATATCATGCGAAGATAGCCTGACAGTTCCATCAAATTTTCAAATTTCCCCATATAATAGAAATAGGTTAATTTAATGAAATAAAACTCATGATAAGCGCGTGACGCAACGCAACGCAACGCAACTAAGCTACACATATAGTGTAACTTCTTGCCGCGTTATCCCCGAAGGGTTCGCATGTGGCGAGTTGAACCTATTTATTTTTACAGGTAAGGGGGCCGGCCTTACGCCAACCACTTCAGTTGAAGTGGGAGTTTCCCAGCTCCCGAGGGGGCTGGTACTCATTTCTTGTGAAGGCTGAGTAAACCTTGCCGGTATTTTTATTATGGGGTTTGAAATAAACACCGAAAATATGAAATCATTTCTGACACCCTCCTCGGTGGGATTCGAACCCGAGCTCACGGGGTAGAATGCGAGCACTCTACCAACTGAGCTATCGAGAATTATTACAAACAAAAGAATACAGTAAAAAACCACAAAATATAAATAAAAAAACTCAGTTCTTCATACTTATACCCATTGTTGGACGATAGATATTTTTCTTATATTAGACGCATTAATCGTATTTTTTAAGGTTTATTTAGATATAAATACAAAAGAAATAAAGATATTAAAATGTAAATAAGCATTTAAGACAACTTTCGGAGATGCTCCTTTAAAATAACGAAAAAAAATCTGCAGATATTCATATATTTTCAAAAAATACTCTATTACATAAAAGTAAGATATAGGTACTAATACGTCTTTTTTTGTTTAAGTTTTTTTTAAGTTCTTACACATCCTTAAATATAATGCACTGAAAAAAAAAAAAATTTATTTGTATTAAGTTATTTTCCCTTACATTTAGGGAAACGTATGTTGTGAGACGTCAGCCCTCAGTTGACATCTGTTAGGCATTGTTCACTGAGGGCGTTCTTTTTGACACAGGGACGCACTAAGAACTTAGATACTTTCAGTGACAAAAAAATGACGCTTAATGTGATACACATACAGTCTCAGTTAACATTAACGAAAGTATGTATAGATTTGTTTATGTGAAAAAGTAATGAATACAATCAGTGTTATTAAAAAATCCAAAACATTTCTGAAATTTCTCGGGAAAAAGTTGTGGCGCTTTTGTTAATTTTAGATTCTTTTTAATGTTAGTGAGCATGCAGCATGTGTTAGCGTCAACTTATAGGTGTCTGCTTGTGGGCATGTATTAAAAATATACCTTAAATAATAATATTTTCTCGCCACTTACGATGATTATTGATGTATTGTAAGAATTATGTAAATATAATATGGCACATTTTTATTCCATTCTCAAGTCTTAACCGAACTGTGAAAAATGTAAGTCACTGTGTGATAACGCCAAGTTTGACGCTATCATGTGGTAATGCGAGGGGGAGGATTTGAGATCGCAAACTGGTTCTCGATTATCGCGATCGGACGAACTGCCCAACAAATCTGTCTAGGCAGCCAACCAATGGAGCAAGGGGGAAGGAATCACGGAATCAAATGGTCTGGACTCACCTTATCTCCAATGGATGCCTCTTTCGCGGAGCACTGGTCGCGTTTTTGTGTGTGGTTTCTCCTTCGTTCGCGCGCGGTGTACACTGCGATGGACACGTCTATCCAAGGCCGCGTATGAAGAAGTACTGGCTTGAGACAGGTGATTGGGCAAATCGGATAGGTCAGATCATAGGCACAAGGACAAGGATTTTATGGCCAGCTACCCATAACAAACCTACCTAACAGTTCGCCCAAACATGCCCCCCAGCTTGAGAGGACGTAGTCCTTTCAAAACAACGATTAATTAATTTATTTGTTTATTATTATAACTTAAATCTACTTAATTTAGCGAGTGGACTGTATATTATTTTGTAATGTTATTGATTTGGCAACGGACAAACCTTGACAACTGGACGCCTATAAGTTCCAGTTTTCGTCCGGACATTAACTACTCTAGCTATACCGTCCGCTCCCGGAAAGACATCCTCAATAACTCCTAGTGGCCAATTAAGAGGTGCACTACCTTCAGTTTTTAACAAGACAACAGATCCAATCTTGATTGGCTCTGTTTCCGTGTTCCATTTCTGACGCGTTTGGAGAGTGTGAAGGTACTCCACCTTCCACCGTTTCCAGAAAGACTGAACTAAATGGTCCACATACTGTTTACGAGACAGTAGACTGATGTCTTTAGAGGAGGTATCTGTCGCCGGAAGTGACTTTAGAGGAGTCAATGTGAGAAAATGTGCGGGGGTTAGAGCAATAGGTTCGGATGGATCGGCACTCAAACATGAAAGCGGTCTGGAGTTTAAAATTGCTTCAATTTGCGCAAGTACTGTAGACATTTCCTCGAATGTCAATAATTGTTTACCAATTACTCGATTCAGATGGAGTTTGATACTCCGCACGTTACTCTCCCAAATTCCACCGAAATGCGGGGCGGATGGGGGATTGAACTTCCAATCTATCCGATGGTCTCTTAGTTCCCTGTCGAACTTATTTTGAAAAGCTTCAGACTCCAGGAGACCATAGAGAGCATCGAGGTGAGATTTTGCACCAATGAAGTTTGTCCCACAGTCTGAGTACATTATTTTTACCGGCCCGCGTCGCGACAAAAATCGCTTAAGAGCGTTAATAAATGTTTCCGTGCTTAGATCTGATGCGAGTTCGATATGAACCGCTTTCGTGATTAAGCACACAAACACACAAATGTATGCTTTAATTTTGTGCACACCTCTTTTTCTATAAGGAATCACACTTAAGGGGCCCGCGTAGTCTATGCCACAGTGGAAAAATGCCTTACCTTCATTTACCCGACAGGCAGGTAAATCCCCCATGAGGGGGAAGCGTGATTTTGGATTAACCTTATAACAAGTATTACATAATTGGACGCGTTTACGCACAATATTTCTAGCCGACAAAATCCAGAAATTTTGTCGCAAAAGGGACATCAGTAACTGAGGTCCGGAATGCAAGAATTTTCTATGATAGTAATCAATGATTAAATTCAAAATATGACCGCGACCTGGTAAAAGTATTGGATGTTTACTGTCATAAGCTAAGTCAGCGTTTACAAGTCTCCCTCCTACTCGTAACAACCCATCGGCGTCGATAAAGGCATTAAGCTTACGAAATGCAGGAGATAAGACTTTACCGGCTTTCGCGTTTTTAATTTCGTTCGAAAAATGATGATTTTGTAAGTCTTTTATAACTACGATTTCTGCAAACCGTAGGTGAGAGACTTCAAATTTTGATGACAATCTTTTTATAAAACGAAGTATGTAAATAACAACTCTTAACAATTTACTCCAGGAAGAGATTCGTTCAGCGAGTGAACCTAATAAAGTTGGTTGCTTGGGTAAGTTATCCATTACAGTCATAACTTTTATTTTTTGTTCCGGCGGGTTTTCAATAGTATTTGGATCAAATTTACAAAAATTCCATTCTTCAATCGGTGAGCGCGCGAAGGCAGGGCCTTTAAACCAGAGCGGGTGGTCAATTAATTGTGCGGGAGTCAGGCCGCGTGAGAGACAATCCGCGGGATTGTCTTTCCCGGCAATATGATAAAACTGACTTGGAGGTATATTATCCTGAATTATAGTTACTCTATTCGCGATGAAAGTCTGCCAGCGGGATGGGTGTGAATGAACCCAAGCGAGTGCCACTGTACTATCAGAAAAGGCGTATACATTATTAATTTGGCAGCGAGTTGAATATGTATCAATGACTACACGCATTAATTTTGACAATATCAATATTCCCGATAATTCAAGTCTTGCTAAAGATATTGTACGACTTGGAGCTACTCGCGACTTTGCACAAGCTAAACTTATTTCTCCGCGTTTACTTGGAGGATTATATACATGAATATATATCACCGCTCCATATGCTCTCTCACTTGCGTCCGCGAATCCCAATAGGGATATAATCGACTCCTGCGTTACACCTGTATGACGTGGCAGCTGAATACTTTGAAGGAGTGGGAGTTCCGATTCATAATTTTCCCAAGTTGAAATTATACTCTGAGGAGGACAATCGTCCCAATCGATTTTATGTTCCCAGAGAAATTTAATCATTAATTTAGCTGTTACAATCACGGGTGCTACAAACCCCATCAAATCCCAGAAGCGCGCAATTGTCGACAGAATATTTCGTTTTGTACATTTACGAAATTTGTTAGTGACACTAAAGGTAAAAACATCCTTTCCAGGCAACCAATGCAAACCAAGGATGGTACATTGATCTTCTGAACTGAACTCCACAGCTTCAGAAATGCGACAAGCTGAGGGAATGCCTCCCATGACTGATGGTGAATTACTCGAGAACTTCACCAATTCAAAACCGCCCGCAAGAAATAATTCAATCAATTGGTTTGAAAGTGCGATAGCCTCTTCATCATTTAAACAGCTAGAAACCAAATCATCCATGTAAATATCTCTCTCTGCTACAAGTGCCGCTAATGGAAAACGTGTTCGCTCATCATCAATTAAACGACGAACGGTACGCATTGCAAGGTATGGGCTGCACTTTAAGCCAAATGGTACGCGTGTAAATTCAAAAAGCTGAAGTGGATCATTTTTATCAAACCGATATAAAACTCTCTGATAGCATCTATGCTCTTTATTTACCAGAATTTGCATATACATTTTACGTATGTCAGCGCTTAGAGCAACTGGAAACAAGCGAAAGTGTAATATTATTTTAAATAGATCATTTTGAAGATTTCTACCCGTATGTAGAACATCATTCAGCGATAATCCTGATGTAGTTTTCATACTAGCATCTATTACTGCGCGAACCTTAGTTGTGGATTTATTTTCACGTATCACTGCATGATGCGGGGCTATGTATTGCAAGCTCAAGCATTGATCCGAATTTATATTTACAGGATTTAAATACCCTTCTTGTATATAATTTTTGAAAATAAGGTCGTATTCCAATTTTACAGAAGAGTTTGAAAGCAGTTTCCTTTCCAACGCGTAAAATCTCCGCTCTGCCGCTCTCTGAGAATCACCAAGCTGCCCCGGATCGGTCTTGAAAGGCAGCATTACGGAAAATCTACCAGTCTTGTCTCTCGTGGTGGTGTTGGTATATTTCTCTTCACATACCAGCTCCTCGATTTGCGGAGTGGAGACGTCCGGTACGTCCTCCAACTCCAAGAATTTTTTCATTTCAATTTCAATCGCTGAAAAGAAACTATAATCTGTTTTGATTAACGATAGCACTGGAACTTCCCCTAGTACCACATACCCAAATAGGGTATCCAGTGCAACTGGCTCGCCTAAATTTCGTGAGATAGTGTTGTGTTTTATCACACGGGAGAATACATCTGCACCCAGAATCATGTCAATTTTTCCGGGAATAAAATATTTTTCATCAGCCAAACGTAATGATTTTAAATATTCTAAATTTTCAATATTAATGTTGGCGACGGGTATTTTATCAGTTATTTGATTAACCACCAAAGGCGATAGTTTAAAATTGACTGATTTCTCAACTCTCGAAAGAAGGGTAATTGTTGTCACTCCCTTGATAGGGTTGACAATATCCCCTATTCCTGAAACAACTTTGTCTCGCGTCGTCTTTACATCAAGATGAAGTTCTCGACAACAGGAGGCCGTTATTATGTCTCTCTGTGAAGCACTGTCTAATAAAGCGCGAATAGTGTGTCTTTGACCCCGCTTGTCTAAGATTACACAACAAACAGTTCCTAGTAAAACTGTAGATTCTACCTCACTAGAATTAGGGCCCATAGCACAAAGCGCTAAGGGCTCCGCCTTTTCTTCGGCCGCGGCTTGCAAATTCAAGTTGAAATGCAGGCTAGTATGGTGGGATCGATTACAAACGCTGCATCTTCCCTTTGATTTACAATTCTTGAGATTATGCATCGTACTTAGACAATTGACACATAATTTCTTTGATTTTATAAAATTGTACCTTTCCCGAGCGTCCAGGATAGTGTATTTCGGACACTGGTACAACTTTGAATGGTTGTTGTCTCCGCACAACAAACATTTGTCAGTATTAACTGTAACAAATGCCCTAACGTTTTTCTGGGAAACTGAAGGCTTGCGCGGCATCGCGTTAATATGATTGTTAATTTTACTGCTTCTACTTCCGTTTGCGCGCTGTAATATTTGCGAGTAATTTCTCATGAATTCCACAAATTTTACTGAATCTACTGAGTCTGGAGAATCTTGTATAGAAACTTCAAAAGCCTTAATCGTATCCATGTCGAGTTTCTTACACGCAATGTGTATGAATATAAAGTCTTCTAGATTCTCTATGTTCAACTGTTTGATTGCAGCAGTTAAACCTGAAAATAGATCAATAAAGTCCTCCAAGTTTGAGGCAGATGGTTCCTTTACTGCAGGAATATTTAACAATTTCTCTAGATAAGTTGTTGCCAGAACGCGCTTATCGTTGTATTTCTTGACCAACGAATTCCATAAAATTGTATAATTTTGAGCAGTTGGCAATACACCTTGGCAAATACTTTGAGCTTTTCCTACCAGTTTTCCAACTAAATATTGAATCTTTTCACCTTCCGTTAGACTGTCATTCTCATGGACCATAGATTTAAAATTTTCATAAAACACCGGCCAATTGTTTACATCTCCGTTGAAGGCACACAGCTCTAATCGTGGTAGTTGGATGCTCCTTTTTAAAGGAATATCATTTGCACTTGAGGATTTTGTTGTGTCTTTTAAATTCTCGTAAGTATATTTAATTTCAGCGTATAAGTCTTCAAATGACAGAATAATATTATTATCTGTTGCTTCATCTTCCTCACTTTCTGCAATTAAATCATTTTTTTCTTTTACCAGTAATAAAAATTCTTTACGCCAGTTGTCAATGCCTGCCGCGTGCACTTTAAATTTCCGCAAATAAATTTCTCCCAAATGAATTGAATTAATGGTATCGAAAATGCATTGTGCCCGTTCCAAGTACGTCTCTATCTCATTCTGGAGGCGCTCCTTACGTCGTTGAAATGCCCGTTTCTCGCGTTCTGACGTCATGTTTTAAATTTGGCTTTAATAAATTAAATTTGATAAAATTAATAATAATTTTTACTAATCCCGTACGTACAAGTCCTTATAAATTGAAGTAGCAAAGAAAGAAGAAGGTTATAATAATTTTATCAAAATGTAAACAAATAATGTAAACAAAGAAAGTAAACAATGCTAGTACCTAGGTAGTTACTTATACCGCGGGCTTAATTCGAATGTACCTAAAATGCAAGAGATAGGTATACCTACAAGGCAATTAAATAATTAACCCGCACTTCGATTCCAAAGCGATATTTATGATAATAATGTATGAACGCGTCACGAATTGTAGCAATAAAAATGGCGAATATTTTTTTTTGAATCCGATTTCAAACTATAAGAATCTGAATTAATATTACGTGAATCTAATTTTTAATTTACGATCCGGTTCGAAGGACCAAAATTATGATAACGCCAAGTTTGACGCTATCATGTGGTAATGCGAGGGGGAGGATTTGAGATCGCAAACTGGTTCTCGATTATCGCGATCGGACGAACTGCCCAACAAATCTGTCTAGGCAGCCAACCAATGGAGCAAGGGGGAAGGAATCACGGAATCAAATGGTCTGGACTCACCTTATCTCCAATGGATGCCTCTTTCGCGGAGCACTGGTCGCGTTTTTGTGTGTGGTTTCTCCTTCGTTCGCGCGCGGTGTACACTGCGATGGACACGTCTATCCAAGGCCGCGTATGAAGAAGTACTGGCTTGAGACAGGTGATTGGGCAAATCGGATAGGTCAGATCATAGGCACAAGGACAAGGATTTTATGGCCAGCTACCCATAACAAACCTACCTAACAGTTCGCCCAAACACTGTGATTAAATTATTTACAATTTCAATAAATATACTTTGCTTACAAAAAATAACTTTTATGTATTTTTTAATGTGGCGGCCTGAGTACGGCCCCTGACGTTGTCATGGAGATCATGAAAGAGACGGAAACATAACAAAATTTATAATGTTTCTTTCTCTTTCTTTCATTATGTGCCTACAATTTTTCGGCACAACCGTTTGTATAGGAAAACACTCACGCGCTCCATCTATGTATATTATTTATATCGATGCATTTAGGGCAACCATGATGTGGGTCGGATATATACGCTAATGCTCCATCTATATATTTTATTTAGATCAATGCTTAACATGAATAATCTGAGGCTCGCTGCGTCCGCAACAGCTGGTATGTTTTGTCTCTAGTGTTCAGATCCGCAACTAGGGTCCTTAGCAACCCAGCCGGGTGTTGTCACATGTTTTTACTCCGGTTGGAATGCGCAGACTCCATTGCCGCCTCAGTTTTGTAGTTTATTTCAGAAATCTCCACGAAATGACGTAATATGACAGTTTGATAACCTCCTGTGATCTTTGTAACCATGACAACGATTAAGTGATTGTCAGCTGATAAATACCCAATTTATAAAATGACACCTTAAATGAATAACTGAATAAGTGACATATTAAGCTAACATGGTTTTCTCAGATAAATGCAGCTTTTTCCTATTTTATGAGAGAAAACACCAACGAAGTGTGAAAATCCTGTAGTTTAGAAGTTTGTCATCAGCACTCCCTTATAATTACTTCACTTACCATGAGAAGTCTAATCTAATATAATCTAAGTTGCAAATACCTGGAGATCCCTCAACAGACTCAGGACTGGGGTGACAAGGTGCAGGACAAACCTTCAGAGGTGGGGCCTGCTGGACCGTGGACAGGACACCCTGTGCGACTGCGGGGATGTCCAGGACTCGGCGCATATGTTGGTGTGCCGCTTAATTGGTGAAAGATGCACACTGACGGACCTGCTTCACGGAAACGACAATGCAGTGGCTGCCGCTAGTCACTGGAGATGCTGAGCATAGCTGGTTCTGGACACGTTAAGTAAGTAAGTAAGTTGCAAATATATGTAACAGGATTTACATTATATACATTTTCACAAGCCGACACGTATAAGTTCGCGCTTACACATGCCGCATGTGGACCTACAATATAAAAACCCCGATCTCAAAATAACATACACTCTGCAACTCCTGCCGACCTTCCCTGAAACAGGGGTGACATTGACAAAGTGAACCATTTCTTACAGCATGGGTGGTCTGCCTCATACCAACCTAAAAGTCAAGGAATATAATTTTGGAAATAATTTTGAAAATTTCACATATAAAAAATATATATATTTTAAACTGATAAATTGTTATAAAATGTATAAAAAATAAACTCTTAATTAGACAAGTAAAATTGTTAAATTAAAATTAAATTAAGGGTACTCTTTTGTGTTGTAGGTAAAACATTAATTTTTAACGGTGCTATTCTTAGACATTTTAGTCGTCCGTTGAGCCCACGCGTTGACAAACTAATGATGGATTTGTATGAAGACTTGTCAATCCAAGATGGCCGCAAGTAAACAGCTGATTAGTCTTCATACAAATATTACCAAAATTTGGTAGGTAAGAATGGTGATGAGACTTCTAGCCCAGGCATCCATTGCATCATTAGTTTGTCCAAGCGTGGGCTCAATAGACGACCAAAATGTCTAAGCATAGCCCTGTAAGTAATTTATATTTTTCAAATAATTGTGCCTACTAGTGACGCAATTTTCATGGCACACGAAGAAGTTTGTCTATAGTCTAAGTTTTACATAAAATTAATATTTATATTTCATGCGTGCCTACAGAAGACACGTGCAAGTTTGATACTTACACATGCTGCATGTATTAAAAAAATTAAACTCAAAATTGTAATAATCACAAGGCATGCAACTTTTGCTGACGTTCTCTGAAACAGGGGTGTAAAATGAAAAATATGTGACCTACAAATTTAATAGTTATTTATGCCACTGCCAAGTAATGATAGTCTTTTTAACACGAGTGCTAGTTTGTGCCATGAGGCGCAGCCGAATGGCACAATAGAAAGCACGAGTGTTACAAAGACTAATTACGTGCAGTGGCATACAATACTTTTTCTACGACCATGAGAGAATTAACAAAATAGTGAATAATAGTCATTGTAATGTACTCGTCCATTTGAAGTAATTAAAACCTTACCTTTGTCAAAACGTGTGATTTATCATTCCCTTCGATTATCTAATCTAACCTAAGTTGTAAAAATAAATTATATTTAGGTTTCATATTGAATTCATGCCCACAAGCCGACACATATGTATAAGGTCGCGCTTTTACATCCTGCATATAAGCTTAAACATTCAAACCCAAAACTCAAATAAACATATGCCCTGCAGTTGTATTGGCAGGTGAACCAAATTTGTACAGCATAGGTGATCAACCTCATACTCACCTATTAACCAAGTAACTTTTTGAGTTTGTTTATTTTTTGCGGTGAAATTTTTTGTATTGTTTTCCTTTCAAGCCTTTTATTTTCCATTGAAAAAAGGAAAGCTTTATTTGGAGCAATCCGATAAATAAATTCGATAAATTTTAGCACTATTAAAATTTTTTATTTGACTCTACACATAAAATATACTTATTTATTTTCATCTGAACAGGGCTGAAAGTCTCATCACCACGGTAATTCCTACCTACCAAATATCACTAATATTGTATGAAGCCTAATCAGCTGATCGCTTGCGGCCATCTTGGATTGACAGGTCTTCATACCCCTTTACCCCTTAAATTAAATTTTGAGGTTAATTTTTGCACTATTTTCAATGTCCCGAACTCGTTAACATTATTATTATTTTGATAAAAGAGTTTTTTGAAATGTAAGTTCACCGTCAAGCATCCGTCAAGTGATGACGGCGCCATGCGTGGGCAGTTACAAGTGATTACAAGTAACGAGTTCGAAGAAATTATGAATTTCACAGAATGAATATTGATCTGAATATCTGTCAGCATTTTATTCTATCACCCATGGTTGGATAATCGTTTAAAGTGAATCAAAGTTGAGACTGCTTCTATTTAATTACTCAATTTTCATTGATGTCACTTGATTGGGCTAGAGACAGGGCAGAGCGTTATAACTTCAGTAGGATAATATTATGAATGTAGTTTGAAAAGACACTAAAATGCACCACACTGTTTAGGTTTGTGAAGAGGACCGCAATTCACCATTTTATTCTGCCTGGCCAGAAACAGGTATTAATGTCATCAATTCATATGCATCTGTTTTTAGATTAGTCCGGTCGATCGCTCAGTTGGTAGAGTGCTTGCATTCCAAGCCGTGAGCTCGGGTTCGAATCCCACCGAGGGTGTCAGAAATGATTTCCCGTTTCGGTGTTTATTTCAAACCCCAAAATAAAATACCGGCAAGGTTTACTCAGCCTTCACAAGAAATGAGTACCAGCCCTCTCGAGAGCTGGGAAACCCCCACTTCAACTGAAGTGGTTGGTATAAATAAATAGGTTCAACTCGCCACATGCGACCCCTTCGGGAATAACGCGGCAAGAAGTTACACTACCTGTGTAGCTTAGTTGCGTTGCGTTTATATCACGTGAAGACTACAGGGGAAAAACAAGGAATGTCAGAAAAAAAATCTACTAATGCCATCTAGTGGCATCTGTATGTATCAAAAGCTCTGCAAAATTTGTAATGCAACAACAGTCGCTATCACAGTTTATGGCGGTATTTCCGGTTCTTTGTGACAGGCAATAACCATGATTTAAAATTATAATTTTGTTTTACTCAGAATGTTCTTTAACTGACATTCCTTGTTCTTCCCTTGCAGTCTTCACATGTGGTGATCTTATTATAAAACTACCTATAGATATGTACACATCAAAGTTCTTTGCAAAATATAAAAAATACGTAATCTTTAAGTTAGATACTGTGGCACGCATGTGATCAGACATTGAAACAACTTAAAATAAAAATAAGATTAATTTGCCAAGTCAGGTTAGCTTATGAACTGAATAATACTAAAATCATTAAAATCAAAAGCATCCATTATAAAAATTACATTTATATACCCACTTATAATGCTTGTTTCAGAACTAAGAGAACAAAAACTTCTCCCAATCATAGAAAACACCCAAAGCTTGAAAATAAAAACTTCGAATACCTACATGCATTCATTGGCGTCTTACTGCACAAATCTTATACGATACAATCTATTCTAAGTTGCAAATATATGTAACATTGGGGATTCACGTTATTTTGTTATGTTAATTACAAATACATATAAATGTTAGGTAGGTAGGTGTATTAGTTATAGCCGATGAGAGTTGGAGTAATTATTATAGGTACCTAGGAAAGAGACATTCAATTATGTACCTACTTGAAGCTTTATGTTCTGGAAGGTTCCAACAAAATTGGCTTCTAGTAACTACTGTCTTTGGGAGTATAAAGGGCTGCACGCGGCTTGCAAGAGTCAGTCCATATACGACGCTCTGCTTTTGAACAAGAAAGACATTGTAAGTGAAGACCAACTGTGAAATAATGTAAAGCGCTACACCACAAATGTGAATTGTTAAAAATAAATATAAATTGTTAAATAATCTAAGTGTAAAATAAGTAAATATCCTTGAAATAAGAGCAGTTTTTTTTTAATTTAAAGACTATTTGAACCCTAAAAACACAATAATATGCATTCTCACAAGCAGACACGTATAACTTCGCGCTAAAACATGCCGCATGTGGACTTACAATATAAAAACCCAAATCTGAAATGAACACACACCCTGCAACTCTTGTCGACTTTCCCTGAAACAAGGGTGACGTTGGCAAAGTGAAAATTTTTCTACAGCATGGGTGGTCATCCGCATACCAAACTATGAGTCAAGGAACATCCACAGCAAATTACATTTTAAAAATAAACAAATAATAATATTCTTATGTGTCTAATCAGTATTTCTTTTTATTTCTTTTTTTTTCTTGTAATTGGTTACTTGTAATTAACATATTGTAATTCTTTCCAACTTCTTAAATTTGATATCCGTGGCAACATATAATTGGCCATGTTTTTTTTGTAATTGCTATTATTATATTTCTTATGTAACGCTGTTTGTTGTCCTATTAAAATAAAATAAAATATAAGCATAAATTTATACTTTTCCGGTTGGGCTACATATTTTTTGTAATTTCTCCTAGGCATGTAAATCTAAGTAATAAGTAAAAAAATACGGCCTTCCTTCTTGCTTAAACATTACAACAGGCGCGTGCATAGGATAAAGGCAAATAATCTATAATTATCTATAATCTAAGTTGCAAGGATATACCCTATTCATTTAAAGCTCTCAGATGTATGCCCACAAACTAACACGTGTAGTTTGCGCTTACAAATGCTGAATGCGTACTTACAAATAAAATCCAAACCTCAAATGAACATAAGCCCCACAACTTTTGCCGACCTTCTCTGAAACAGGGGTGACATTGACAAAGTGAACCATTGTTTACAGTATGGGTGGTCAGCCTCATACAAACCTAAAAGTCAAGGAATACATCTCAGAATAAATATTTTCTCCCATTCCTTTAAAATACCTCATTTGAAATTGACTGAAGTGATAACGATGGCTCCAATCAAACCTTAATTTTGAATTATAAATCTGAGTATCAAGCTTATATGTTTTTTTTAAACATATATTGCCTACCTATTAGGCGCATGTGCCTGTATGCGATGCACGCCCCTGCATTACAATATCAGATGATTATGCTAATCGCATCAAATAACTATAAAGGCCTGTTGCACCAACATTCAATCAATATTTGATTGACACATCAAATTTGATTCTGCTTAATTCTGGCAAGGACCTCTTGACTTATAGGTTGGTATGAGGCATGACCACCCATACTGTAAAAAATGGTTCACTTTGCCAATGTTACCCCTGTGTCAGGGAAGGTCGGCAAAAGTTGTAGGGCTTATGTTCATTTGAGGTTTGGATTTTATTTGTAAGTAGACATTCAGCATTTGTAAGCGCGAACTACACGTGTTTGTTTGTGGGCATGCATTTGAGAACTTTAAATGAATATATCCTTACAACTTAGATTATAGATTATAGACCTCGGTTAAATATTTCTCAGAAGTGGGTAAGAATATGATGGAATTTGAATAGGAAATAAGATGTACATCAGCTGATTTACGTATATGTACACTTCATTTTTGATTTGATGGGAGAAATCACACTTAATTTTGATTTTTTTCTTATTGGAGTTTGGTGCAACAGGCCCTAAGCATTTTATAAATGTAAATACATACATTGATACATACTGTGGTAAATAAATTGAACTTTGGCTTTGTACTTGAACATTTTCCGTAAAATTAAATGTTTTATATCCCTTTCTTATTAGTCCGGTCGATAGCTCAGTTGGTAGAGTGCTTGCATTCCATGCCGTGAGCTCGGGTTCGCATCCCACCGAGGGTGTCAGAAATGATATTTCCATTTCGGTGTTTATTTCAGACCCCAAAATAAAATACCGGCAAGGCTTACTCAGCCTTCACAATAAATGAATACCAGCCATCTCGGAAGCTGGGAAACCCCCACTTCAACAAACTGAAGTGGTTGGCCTTACCTGTAAAAATAAATAGTTTCAACTCGCCACATGCTGCCCCTTCGGGGATAACGCGGCAAGAAGTTACACTGTATGTGTAGCTTAGTTTAAATTTTAGATTTGTCACCCTAATCATTAATCATAAAATAATCATACACTAATAAACTTAAAAAAATGTCATGTTTAAATCAAACTTAAAAAAAAAATACATTAATTAATTTATCATTTTTCTGTATAAATCCTCAATCACTACAAATATTCTACTTACAGCAAAAACACACACGTTTTTTTATAGTACCTAATGCATTTTATGCATTTTATGCAGCAGTTGCGAAGGGTGCCATACAACTCGATTTCCATCGGCTTTCCTTTTAAAATGATGTAACAAATTAGTTAAAAAATATAGGCACAAAGTAAAACAATACATTTAAAACCAAAGAAACAATACATATTTTTACCCCATTGAAACCATGCAGTCTATACTTTATTATCATTTTTGCCTCATTTTAAACGGGAAACCGATGGGAATCGAGTTGTATCGCACCCTTCGCCACTGAATTGCAGTCATAATTTCTCCTAATCACAAAAATAAATAATATTCATATTATTGATTAACCATATCAAATTTTTTATCGACAAATTTCTTAGATTCACAACAAAATGTCTTAGTATGTCCTCGTCTTACATAAACAACTTAAATTTGTAATTGTCTTCTTTTTAATCAGTTATCTGAATGATCGAATCAAATCAATACTCTTCTCTTATCAAACTGGATTACACTGGTCTTTCGTTAAAATTTCTCCCAAAAACAACTAAAACATAACGATTCAAGCAAAAGATCTTCCTGTTGTATTTATTTATTTTGTAGAATAATTTCTCTCATTCAAATGAAACACACAATCAATCAAATGATTGCATTCGTTTATTTTTTATCGACAATGATCTAAGACAACAGTTTATTGAATAAAATGACAGGATAAATTTCTCCCAACCACGTGAAAGTAATTCATTCTCTATTCTGCAGTGGTTTCTCCATCTCCTTTAAAAGTAACATTTTACGTCAATTAAAATTCTCTCAATCATATTAAAATGATAAATTCTCCATAAATTGATAAATTCTTTTGTATTATACTAGTTTCTCGCTTCCCTAAAATAAAAAAATTAAAACATTTACGTTTATCAAAATGACTGTTCAGTGTTCATACTCGTACATAAGTAGTAATTTCTCTCCCTACAATATTTTAATCAGAAATTTCTCCCTATCGCAACGGTTTCTCCGGATCATTTAAATCCACAACTTCACTCTCAATGATGGGATTCAAGCCATCTTTCTTTGATGGATTCGTCGAGGAAGTCATCATATCATTGGCCTCGCTTTCGCTCTCTTTCATGCACAGCATCCTCAAGGTGAGCTTCTTGAGAGCGAATCTGAAGTCCTTGAGGTGGTAAGCGTATATCATGGGGTTGACTGCCGAGTTGAGGTGGGACAGAATGATGGTGAAGTTTGTAATGTTGATGTGAATGAAGAAGTTGGGCCAGAAGAACTTGATGCAGTTGATGGTCTGGAGTGGCAGCCAGCAGACGAGGAAAAACATGACGATGATGGCCAGGGATTTGGTGGCTTTGACGTCTCTTCGCTGGGTGGGTCCGAGGTTTCTCAGCATGCCTCCCTCCTGACTTCCAACTGCCTCGCTGGGCACCGATATGTTGCTGGTTTTTTTGACTCGAATGGTCGACTTCGGCCGCAGCTGAAAAAACCAAGAAACTCGTTTATTAATGGACTTTAGAGGTTGAACTTCACAACGGTCATCAAAAGGTCCATCCAGCCTTACAACAACTGGGTCTTGCTTGAGAATTACTAATTACATACTATTTACTATTTACTATTTAAAATATTTAAAAGTTAGTAATTTTTATATATATTATATATTTGTGGAAATAAAACAGTGTTTTAAACTTTTATTGTTATTTAATTAAACAACACTTTTTAATAAAAGAACATGAATTTTCACAGTGTTAATACACAAACCATAAAAAATATTACTCGTGTTTGTTTGTGGGCATACATATCTGAGAGCTTTTAATGAATATATCCTTGCAACTTAGATTTTAGATTATTATAGGGATTCATATTTTAGGTATGTACCTAATCTCACAAGCAGACGCATGTGAACTTACGACATAAAAACCCATATCTCATATGAACATACACCCTGCAACTTTTGCCAACCTTCATTGAAACAGGGTTACATTAGCAAAGTGAACCATTTTCTATAACATGCGTACTCAGCCTTATACCAAACTATAAGTCAAGGAAGAATAATAATAAATATTAAGTCGAATAATTTGGTGAGCACTGTTTTTGTGTGAATCACATATCAAAACTCCTCTATGGCTTACTATTTTGATTTAATTTGAAAGACTGGAATGTTATGGCATTTGTAGACGGAAGTGCAGACATTTTTCTTGGAAGGGCTTTGGGCAAAAAATAGCAGAAGACGAATCTCACAGTGCAACGGCCCAATCACACACGGCTGGTGATTCACACAGAAACAGCGCTCACAAAATACACCATCCCTGTAACTGTAACCGTAACTCTGTCGCTATTCCGCTAGGGGTGGCCAGAGCCTCTGCAGAGCTGCCTCCATTTCTTCCTATCCTTACATACCTCTTTCAATTCATTTATATCCATCACCTTTGTCATGCATTTTATTCTTTACGCTCACTTTGTATATCCCATTCTTTCACAATCTACTCAATCTGATCACTCCATACTTTTCTCGGTCGTCCCTTACCTCTTTTTCCATTCACACTACCTCTGTATATATACTTTGTCAGTCTACCATCATTCATTCTTTCCACATGCCCAAACCATCTCTTCACATCCTCTTTTAAGTTTCATTCTTTATTTATCCTTCAGAGTTTTTCCTGTCATGCTTCTCAAAGGCTTCATTTCCACCGAACATACTTTACTTACTTCGCTATCACTGTCCATGCTTCATTTCCATACATCAAAGTCGGTAACAATATGCCATTGTGTACCGCCATTCTCAGATCCATCGTCAATCGCTTGTTCTTAGCTATTCATCCTATTGCTCCGACCACTTGCAAAATTAAGTGTGATTTCTCCCAACAAATCAAAAATAAACAACTCACTTCCGAAAAATATTTCACCGAGGACCTTACCAGAATTAAGCAATCAAATTTGATGTGTCAATCAAGTAGTGATTGGAGGTTGGTGCAACAGACCCCTTCTTGATATTCTTATGATGCAGAAGAAGGAATCAGCTCTGACCTGTCTGAGGACGACCCTGTAGATGTGCGCGTAGAAGATGACCATGATGATGGAAGGCGTGAGCGCCGTGCTGAAGAACAGGAAGCACAGGAAGCGGTAGTCCATGATCTTCACGAAGAAGCAGACGGCGGGGTCCTCCGAGGGCATGTGCCAGCCCAGCAGCGGCAGGAAGCCCCACAGGGAGCCCAGCAACCAGCACACTATGATGATTCCTGGAGCACATCACAAATGTTTTAAAGAATAGGAAGGACAGGAAGCTAAAACGGGGCGTGGCTTGCGTCACAACTTCAACCGAGCTCAACCATGTTTTGTTTATTTTGTTCTTATAGATTGTTTTAAAGTTGGCTCCTTGGCTTATTAAAACATGGTCAAAGCCCGGCATTAACATTAACTTTAAGAAGACCAAGGTCATGGTTATCAGCAGAAACACAAACGCCTCCGAAATGTAGAACTAGATGGCGAAAGCATTGAAAGATGCACTAGTTACAGGTACCTGGGATGTGTGGTCAACGAAAAGTGGGACATGTGTCAAGAAGTCAGAAGCAGACTAGAGCAAGCCCGAAATGTCTTCGCTAAAATGAGCAAATTACTGTTGTGCCGAAATTTAAGCCTTGAACTCCGGAAGCGCATAGTGAGGTGCTACGTTTTCCCAATCGCTCTGTATGGTATGGAGGGATGGACTCTCACGCAGGCACTGGAGAGACGAATTGAAGCATTCGAGATGTGTCTATACCGAAAAATGCTTCGGATCTCTTGGCGTGATCGAGTCACCAATGAAGAAGTCCTTCAACGAATGCGCACTACAAAGGAGCTCCTGCCTACCATTAAGCAGAGAAAGCTAATGTACTTCGGTCACATTATGAGAAATGAGAAGTACCGTCTCCTTCATCTTATGTCCACGCCTGAGACACAGGAGTTTCCTAGTTCAGGCACACGTAGATATTATTTTCTTGTTAAGTTAAATGTGTACAAATGTAATGTAATATAATGTTAAGATGTGCTTTGGTGTACATTTTTGTAGTAATTTTTGTAAAATTATTATTTGTTGTATATTTTGAATGAATAAAATTATTATTATTATTATTATTATTCAGGGTAAGATTGAGGGGAGAAGATCTCAGGGACGCCGAAGGACATCGTGGCTGAAGAACCTGCGACAGTGGTTCGGCAGAAGCACCAAGTCCCTTTTTCGAGCCGCAGCATCAAAAATCAAAATAGCTATGATGATCGCCGATCTTCGTCAGAAGTGGCACAAGAAGAAGAAGAAGAAAGCCGGGAAAGACAAAATCAAGCAGAGGAAGATCATTTTTAAAAAGAATTCACTGTTGATAAAAGTAGAAGATGAAAACAATCGATTCAAGAATGATGAAAAAAAAAAGTAAGTTTGTCCTCACTGATGGTGATCTTGGTGTTGATGTTCCTGGAGTACTCCATGGGGTAGAGGATGGCCCAGTAGCGGTCTGCAGACACGGCCACCAGGCAGAAGATGCTGGCCACGCACAGCACGATCAGGATGGACAGGCTGAACAGGCACCAGTGCAGGTCCGTGGGCAGACCCACAGAGGCCATGATGGCGAACGGGATGCCGACGAGGCCCACCTGAAATCACAAAACAAAACCGGTTAATGATATAGTTTTTCTCGGGTTAGATCATGTTGTTTTTGCAGTAATTTTGTTGGCCGACGTTTCTTCCCTCAAGCGGAGAGAATTTTAAAGGCTAGAAGCGACGGGGCACCTTTATCCTCCGTTTGCTTTTGGTAAATGATTTTTTGCAACTGGCAACTGTTGAGCCTTCATTGTTAGGCTTAGGTTGGAATTACGGTCGTTTGACATATTTACAATAATAATGACTACACTGTTAAAATTTATTAATAGGATATAATTCAAACCGTACCAAGAGAACTTACATTATTCTCGAAGTTTCGTTCGCGATGTAGCTAACGTCTTCAGGAGACTCCCTCTCTGCACGACGACTAAGGATGAACTTATTTCTACTCGTACAAGTAAGGGGGGCGGCCTTATGCCAACCGATTTTATCCTCAGTCATCGTGCATATAGGGTGTCTCCTGAAGACGTTAGCTGCGATGCTAACGAAACGTCGAGAATAATGTAAGTTCTATGATCACGGTTCGTCCAATTTCCGATTAATAAATTTTAACTGTGTAGTTATTATTATTAGAAACCTGAGCCTTCATGGCTGTTGAGCCGAAGAAAGTAAAAAAAGTAGTTACCAAGAAGTCAGCTACAGCCAAGGACAGGATGTAATAGTTGGTTCTCTTCCTCAGCTTCTTGTCCATGAAGAAGACAGCGATGACCATGGCGTTGCCGATGACAGACACTATGGCCACCAGCACCTCCAGGACAGTGTAGATGACCTGGAACTTCAGGGAGGCGAGGATCTCCTCCATGCCAGGGTCTGTTGATGACATGTTGGCGAATGTCGTAGCCATCTTTTGTCAAAATGGCCTCTGAAAAAAAAGGAACAAAATGCTTTCGGCAAAGTCTTGATATGCGGCTGACCACGCATGCTGTAGAAATGGTTCACTTTGCCGATGAACTCTGTTTGAAGGAAGGTCCACAGAGTTGGAGGGCTTATGTCAATTTTAGCTTTGCGTTTTTATTTTAAAAGGGCATATGCAGCATGTGTAACCGCGAACTTTCACATGCCTGCTTGTTGGAATGCATTAAATATGAATCATTGATTTTACTGCATATTTAAAAATTAGATTATAGATAGATTTCTGAACTAAGAACACTCATACTATAAACTACATTTTAAAATATATGTTGTTTTATAGGTCTCTAATCGCCACATGCGACCCCTTCGGGCATAACGCCAGCAAGAAGTTACACTATACGTTCAGCTTAGCTAGTTCATAGTTGCGTATGTCTTTTAAGCTCTACATAGTCTGTTAATTGAAAATTATTATAACTTTTGTTTTTTCTGTTATTATGACAAAACTAACTAAACACACTTTCACAGTTCGCGTTCCCCTTACCTGTAAAAATAAATAGATTCCATTCGTCACATGCGAAACCCTTCGGGGATAACGCGGCAAGAAGGTACACTATATGAGTAGCTTAGTTGCGTTATAGTCTGTCCATTAAAAAATATTATAACTTTTAGTTTTTCTGTTATTATGACAATTAACTCTAAACACACTCTCACAGCTCGCGATTCTTAAAAAAAATGACATTTCTTATCTAAACTTGATAGCTAGAGCATGTTGAAATCAGTCAAAGGAAATAAGCATAGATAAACTGAGTACATGCGTGAGTCAGTTGATAATCTAAGTTGCAAATACTTCTTGCTTGCGTTATCCTCGTAGAGGTCGTGTGTGGCGATTCGGGACCATTTATTTTTACCGGCAAGGGAGCCGGCCTCACTACCACTTTCAGTTTAAGTGAGGGTTTCCCAGCTCCCGGAGGGTTGGTTCTCATTTCTTGTGAAGGCTGAGTACACCTTAACGGTATTTATTTTTCGGTTTGAAATATACACCGAAACGGTGAAACGGTCATTTCTGACATCCTCGGTGGGGATCGAACCTTTGCTTTCGGCATGGAATACAAGCATTCTACCAACTGAGCTGTCAACCGGACTTTTTACGAGCTTAGTCTTCGCTACAATAAGCGCCAATTCTCAAGATCCAGTTGCTGTGGCTGGATGGACCTTTTGATGACCGGTCTTCGGTAAGGTTTATGTATTTTTCAACCCAGCGAAGAGCAAACTTGAAAAAATAAATGGTGTATTTTGTGTACTCCGCCGGGATTTGAACCCACAACCTTCCATTTACGAGTCAGAAGTGCTCTTTCTACAGCAACGACCAAGTTGGCAGAGGGCTTTTGAGTTGTGATTCACACAAAAACAGCGCTCAGCAAATAAATCATCCTTATATTATTATATTATTTATAACTTCAATTATAGATTACACATTCTTGTTAAATTTTGTGTAACATTTGAAATTAAATTTATTCACTTTTATCGACCGCAAATTATACCGCAAAGCTTTTTATAGATTTTTTTTGCAGAAATATTGTATCAGAAAGTTTCAGGAAAACCAAAAAGAAATGTGCTGATATGAATTTTTGATTAACAACAGTACTAAGTACTATAGTAATAATAATAATAATAATCTAAGTTGCAAGGATATATTCATTCAAAGCTCTCAGATGTATGCCCACAAACAAACACGTGTAGTTCGCGCTTACAAATGCTGATTGTGTACTTACAAATAAAATCCAAACCTCAAATGAAAATAAGCCCTGCAACTCTTGCCGACATTCCCTGAAACAGGGGTGACATTGGCAAAGTGAACCATTTTTTACAGTATGGGTGGTCAACCTCATACCAACCTATAAGTCAAGGAATACGAGTAATAAATAACATTTAAGTATAAGAAAACAATAAAACCTTAAAAATAAATCTATACAAAAAAAGTCAAAAATGTCTTATGCAAAAAATGTTACAAGCCAATAAACCAACATTACAAATCAGCATTGCAGATTAGCCGCCACTTCTTCCTGTCCTTGCATACTTCTTTCATTTCATCCAGAGTCATAATAGTGGTCACAGAAAATGAGGAAAACATTTTTTTGAAATACCTACTTATCAGATTTTTCCACACAAATAACTTGTTTATACAGCAGGGGCGTGCATCCCATACAGGCAAATGCGCCTAATAGGTAGGCAATATATGGTAAACAAAAAATGCAGATTTACAATTCAAATTTTAAGTTCGATTGGACCCACCGTTAGCACTTCAGTCATTTTAAATGAGTTACTTTAAAGGAATGGCAGAAAGTGTTTATTCTCAAATGTATTTGCCTACACTCTATGCACGCTCCTGTTATACAGCTCCACCATATATTTGGTACTAACTGCCATTTACCGTGTGTGGTATGGAGTGCTTTTGTCAAATTTCGGTCGATCGTTCTAATATAATCTAATTTAATCCACGTTGCAAAGATATGTAACATTGGGGATTCACATTCTATGCCCTCTCACAAGCAGGCACGTATAAGAAGTTCGCGCTTACACAATCAGCATGCGCATGTACAAAAAAACAAACCTCACGTGAATATAAATTTTGCAACTCCTGCTGTACTTCCTTGAAACCGGGGTGGCATTGGCAAAAGTAAACCAAGTTTTTACGGCATGGCAATTCCTTGACTTATTGGTTGGTATGAGGCTGACCACCCATACTGTAAAAGATGGTTCACTTTGCCAATGCCACCCCGGTTTCGGGGAAGGGCAGCAGGAATTGCAAAGTTTATGTTCACGTGAGGTTTGTTTTTTTGTAAGTGCACATGCTGATTGTGAAGCGTATCTGCTTGAGGGAATGCGTTTAATATGAATCTCAAATGATATACATCGTTGCAACTAGATTTAGATTTTAAGGGTCGTCATTCATTCTTAACTCTATCGAGTTTTTCTTGTCGTACCTACTCTTCAAGTGTTTCATTTCCACCGTACATGCTTCACTCATTTCACGGTCACCGCTGCACTTCCTTACATCAGTGTCGGTAACAGCATGCCATAATGTTGATTAGAATACTAGTTATTGCGATTTAAATAGCGATGCACGTAGTCTGTTCACAAAGTATCGCGAACTATGAATTTCCGCGGACTGCATTTATTTCATTTTTTTTTTTGTTTGGGATTATGTTGGTACTCATGTCCCTATTACTTATGCTGACAAGGTCAGCTATTTTGAATCTATATATCTATCTATAATCTAAATTGCAAAGATATATTGACATTTAAAGCTCATATCAAATGCATGCCCACAAAACAAACACGTGTAGTTCGCGCTTATAAATCGACTGCTCCAAGGAAGACAGCACTGTCAAAAATGATAGGTTTGCAGGAGAGCCAATTGAATGTTATTTATTCCGTGGAGTACAATGCATCAACTATTTTTACATTAATTTATTAACGAATTTAAAAGAGATAGAGACACGGCTGTCATCTTGGAATGAAGATAATGATTTGTTACCTTCAGAAATGGAAATAAGTCAAAAACCTACATTTCGGAGCTACTTCCTTCTTCCTTGGAGCAGTCGAAATGCTGAATGTGTACTTACAAATAAAATCCAAACCTTAAATGAACATAAACCCTAAAACTTTTGCCTACCTTCCCTGACACAGGGGTGGCATTGTCAAAGTGAACCATATTTTACAGTACGTATGGGTGGTCAGCATCATACCAACCAAGTCAAGGAGTTATTGTAAGTTATTTTTTTCAGCGGTTTTGCTTGGACGTGTTTGGTGTCTATCCCAAAAAAATGTGTGAAGATTTGTGTCTCAAATTTTGAGTGAAAAACAAAATGAAGGGGGTAAGAGCATTCCACATGCTGACTGTAGAATAAAGTGAAGTTACTTTGACCAAAGCAATGTTTTTTGGTCGTACAAAATGTTCTTGGAGGACCGAGAAGATGTGAAGGACGAAGAGCTGACCGGACATGCGAGAGCATGTTAGCAACAGACGAAAACATTGATGAAACGAAGAAAATAGTATTGGACAATCGTCAAAATATCACCGTTAGAGAAGTTGTATTATCAATAAGGAATATTATCTGCAAGTTATGTGCAATTTGCGCAAAGCAATCCGCTAGGAACGCCAGATTTGTGGAAAAACTATAACTGGCTTTTGCCAGTTTTTTGCCGGGTTTGGACATATTGAAAGGATGAATGAAGACCGACTGACAAAAAGAGTGTATAAAGGGAATGTAACAGGTAAGCGTGGAAGGGGAAGACCTAGGAAACAATGGATTGATCAGATAAATGAGATTGCGAATGAATGGAATTTACAGAGTGGAAACAAGAGAAGAGCATGCATGAAAAGAGTGATGAAATTAGATGAGATGAAAGAAGTATGCAAGGACAGAGTCAAGTGGAGGCACTTGTGTGGAGGTACTGGCCACCCCTAGAGGAAAGGCGGCAGGATACAAGACAAGACAAGCACCATGAGACACCCCTACTCGTACTGTTGCTTGTGCGAGAATATATGGCCAAAAACAACACAGTTATTGTGCATCAGCCATCGTATTACCCAGACCTAGAAGTCTAGAAGTCGGGATCCTAACGAATATCGGTAATATTTGTATGAAGACCTGTCAATCCAAGATGGCCGCAAGGGAATAGCTCATTAGTTTTCACAGAAATATTACCGATATTCGGTAGGTAGGAATTATCGAGGTGATAAGACTTCCAGCCCTGGCCTCCTGTGACTTTGTCCTGGTTCCAAAACTGAGGACGCCCATGAAAAGACGACGCTACGCCATGATTTAGGAGACAAAGACAGCATCGAATGAGGAGCTGAGCAAGATCACAAAAAAATATTTTTTCTACTCCCATTTGGTAATTTACTAATTACAAAACGGCTAACGCAATCACAATGCCATACATTTCTACACCCGTTGCATAATGTTACATTATGCAACCGGTAACCGTGTTAAAATGTACATGTGCGCATGCGCATTGTCAGAATTGGAACCATTTTTTAATTTCAAATGTCAACCTTGTATGGGGGTATGAAGACCTGTCAATCCAAGATGGCCGCAAGCGATCAGCTGATTATTACAATATTAGTGATATTCGGTAGGTAGGAATTACCGTGGTGATGAGACTTTCAGCCCTGTTCAGATGAAAATAAATAAGTATATTTTATGTGTAGAGTCAAATAAAAATTGTTAATAGTGCTAAAATTTATCGAATTTATTTATCGGATTGCTCCAAATAAAGCTTTCCTTTTTTCAATGGAAAATAAAAGGCTTGAAAGGAAAACAATACAAAAAATTTCACCGCAAAAAATAAACAAACTCAAAAAGTTACTAATTGGTTAATAGGTGAGTATGAGGTTGATCACCTATGCTGTACAAATTTGGTTCACCTGCCAATACAACTGCAGGGCATATGTTTATTTGAGTTTTGGGTTTGAATGTTTAAGTTTATATGCAGGATGTAAAAGCGCGACCTTATACATATGTGTCGGCTTGTGGGCATGAATTCAATATGAAACCTAAATATAATTAATTTTTACAACTTAGGTTAGATTAGATAATCGAAGGGAATGATAAATCACACGTTTTTTTTTTTTTTTTTTTTTTTTTTTATTGTTTAAACAAGAATACAACAGCATTGAATATAATTTTGTATACATATATAAGATATTTTTTACAATTCATGTCGCCTATTACTGTATTCTACAAATTAATATTTTAAATTACAAATCATGCCAGGTAAATAAATAAAAAGTAAAGAAAAACAAAAAGAAGCAGCATCCAAAACCAAAAAAAAAAGAAATACACAAATCAAAACAGAATAAAAATAAAAATAAAAAATAAATCTCGTCCTCATGATGGGATAAGGAAAGAAAGGTCAGGAGAAAGGAAAGGGAGTAGAAAAACAATGCGCACACCAAACACGTCAATGATGATTAATAAGCAATAAAAACAAAATAGGAATTGAGAATGATTAAAGAAATTAGAAATGAGATTCAAAAATGAAATTCAAATCCTGCTAGATTCAAAATCCTCTTTTTCAATGACTGTGCAGACAGAAAGAAAATGTCCAACTTAGGATCAGTCCTTTGGACACTATTTACTGCAACGCAGGCTCTACTTATAAAAGAATTTTGCTTATAATTTGTCCTGGCTGCACCCACATAAAATAAGGATTTGTCTCGATGAGTTCTGATTGGACAATGAAATGGAAGGAGGCTTGTGAGAGGTGCACTATCGATTTTGTTATTAACTATCTTATATATGAAGCTGATGTCAAGCATATTTCTCCTTGCCTCCAAAGATCGTATACCATAATGCTCCAATGCTTGGGAATAACTATTGAAATGTTGTCTATTGTTAAAGTTCAGTTGCTTGATAAGTTTTTTTTGGACCATTTCAATAGCATTAATATGGACAACATAATTGGGGTTCCAAACAGTCGAACAAAACTCAAGTACACTTCTAATATATGAATTGAACAAGAAGGGCAATACTTGGGGATTCCTGAAAAGTTTAGTATTCCTAACAATAAAATATAACGTCTTCATCGCTCTTTCAGTAATATGCTCATAATGGTTGATAAAACTCAGTCTCTCGTCCAACAATACACCCAAATCATTGACCACTGATTTTCTTCTGAGGCCATCAACACCAAAACTGTAGTCAAAAAGAATTTTACTACGATTTCTAGTGTAAGTAATGACATTACATTTGTCAATATTAAGATATAACTGGTTGGCATTAGAGTAAGAAAGAATCGAGTTAAGATCAGACTGCAATTCTATACAATCCTCGATGGTATTAATTTGTTTAAATATTTTAGCATCGTCGGCAAACAACAGAATATTAGAGTACTTTATTGAGTGAATAATATCATTAATGTAAACAGTAAATAAAAGAGGCCCCAGGTGGGATCCCTGAGGTACACCAGAGTAAATACGTCTATATACTGACTCATAGCCGTGAAGTGCCACTGCTTGGGATCTATTTTTAAGATAGGATACAAACCACCTTAAGAGATCCCCCCTTATACCGATGTGCCAGAGCTTACTCAACAATATATTATGACTTATCTTGTCAAACGCCTTAGAGAAATCACTATAAACAGTGTCTACCTGATAGCCACTATGAATGGAATTGGTTACAACCTGAGTAAATTCTAATAAATTTGTGTCTACAGATTTCTTTTGGCGAAAGCCATGCTGGCTAGGAATAATTATTGTGTTTAGAATAGGGTTTATTTGGTCCATTATTATCTTTTCAAATATTTTGCCCAGAATAGGAAGCTTTGCGATAGGCCGATAATTCTCTATACAGCATTTATCACCACTTTTAAAAATTGGACATATCTGGGTTTTTTTCCACAGTAATGGAAAACAACCTTCCCTAATTGATCGACTATATATGATGGCCAACGGCTTACACAACACTGAGGAGCATTTCTTTATAAATAATCCAGGCAGCTGGTCAGAACCAGGACCCTTGTTCACATCTATATACTCAAGGTATTTTTCCACCAATGCATCATTTATCTCTATACCGCTAATCATTATGCCATTGGCAAGAGATATATCGCCTTCATCTTCATCTTTAACCGAAAACTCTTCAACGACATCACGCACATGAACGGATACAAAAAAGTCGTTAAATGCATTACAGACAGACTCACTACCAATGAAATTTACATCACCTAATTTCATTATTTTAGGAATTCCATTAGTACCACGTCGTGATTTAAGAAATGTGAAAAGTGATTTGGGATTACTTTTCAAATCGCTCTCGACGTTTGATATGTAGATAGAATAGCAGTCACGCTGAAGAGATTTTTGTCTCCTCCTTAACGTTGAAAACGATTGATAATCCATTAAATTGCCATATTTCCTCCATTTTTTATGAAATACATTTTTTTCTTTAATAATTTTTATGAGAGACGTCGAAAACCATGGTGGATATGTATTACTGTGTTTAAGTCTCTTTGAAGGTATATTTTTATGGATACAGGTCATCAAGATGTTATAAAACTTAGCGACGACACAGTCTATGCCAATATCTGAAAATTCAATATTCCAATCAATATTTATAAGTTCGGCATTAATCTTTAAGTAATCAGCTTTGTGATACAACACTACATTACGCGAGTTATTTTTAAAAGTGTTGACCTTATCTGAGCAAATCTGTAACTCTACAATTATAGGTGTGTGATGTTTGTCAGCCCTCACGAGGTATGAATCTGCCTCAGTGACCCCACACCTACAACTCGATATAACCAGATCAAGCAGTTTATCATATTCATTATGTACCATATTGTACTGGGTAAATCCCGTGGACGAGATAAGATCAATAAATGTGGAGTGGGCTGCACCACAATTATGACTTCCAATTTGGGGAAGATCATTATCACCCAAAACCCATTTCAACTGGGGCAGGTTATAATCGCCGACCAGCATATACTCATCATGCAGATTATGCAGGAAAATTCTCTCTACCATTTCTGCATGTGAGGTAAGATTATTTAGATAGTCAGTGCCAGGAGCAAGGTAGCAGCAGCATAAATTGAGGTACTTACGCGGCGAAAGCGGAATTCCAACCCAAATATCTTCAGCTGAAGATGACCAATGTGCTCGGCCCACTGGAGAAAGACTAGACCTCACCGCAATAAGAACTCCTCCGCCTGTTTTAGAAATCGATGCACTTCGATCTCTTCTAAATACTGTATAACGTGAATCAAATAATTCAGCATCAGTTATACCTTGAATCAACCAGGTCTCTGTCAGACAAATTATATCAAAAGTATTACTTAAACAATTCATCATAAAGTCATTTGTCTTACCTCTGAGCCCTCTAACATTCTGATAGTAAATTTCTAGTGTAGAATCGCCTTTAAATAAATTAAATTATTATTAGTACATATATAAAATATTATTGGAATAATGCAGTGTGATTCTATAACATAGCAATTGAATAAATCAATAACAATAGGCAGGTTCTTATTATAATAAGAATAAAAATATTTCAGTATGTGGGTGACTGGTAAGGTAAACCATTGGTTGACGGCAGGCAAATGCGATTGGATATTGAAGGGAATGGATAAAAAAAGGAGTAAGGAGGAAGAGAGGAAGCTGCTGAGGACGAGCGTTGACACAGTGATGAGAACAAAAGCAATCAGAACAAAAGCAATCAGAAATGACACCACACAATGAGTTAAGCGCCTTCGATTCTCTCTAGGTCGCTCTCGCCTCTGATCCTTACTCTTGGCGAGGTGTCTTCCTTTCTTATAAATATTTTGCCGTTTCTGGTCCAGACGTATTTGTAGTTTTTTGACTTCGCGAAGAGCTTCGTCTTATACAGAATTCGTTTGTTGTGTAGTGATAAATGTTCGTTGATCGTGATGGCGTTTGGAGTCCCAGTGATGCCGATGTCATTGCTGTTGATAACCCTCTTCTTCATTCTCACTATTGCGAGTTTTGGAAGAATGACAGGTGAACTTGAAAGAAGAGTAATGAAGGGCAGGTGTGTACTGGGTGCCACAGCTTGTATCGCCAAAAATCAAAACATTTCTAAAAATGCTCGATTGGCGGTACGCAGTGGCATACTTTTACCCACCTTGATGTATGGAAGCGAGGCCTGGACGGTGAATGAAAGTGAAATTAGTAAAGTCCATACTGTTGAAATGGACTTTCTAAGAAGTATGATTGGGAAAAAACGGAGTGACAGGGTGAGGAATGATTTTGTAAGAAAAGAATGTGGTGCAAAAGAAAGTGTGAAAGTGAAGATTAAAAGAAGTTTGTTAAGATGGTTTGGGCATATGGAGAGAATGAATGAGGAAAGACTGACGAAGAAAGTATATGTTGGTAGAATAGATGGATGTCGTGGTAGAGGAAGACCGAGAAAGGTATGGATGGACCAAATATCCGAAATTGCGAATGAATGGAATATCCAGAGTCATAATAAAAGAAGAGCTTGTATGAAGAAGGTTATGACTCTGGAGGAAATGAAAGAAGTATGTAAGGATAGAAAGAAATGGCGGTTGATCTGTGATGTTGGCGGCTAGGGTTTGTTAAAGTGAATTTGGTTTTATGATTTAGTTTTTTATGTCCATGTATATATTGTTATTTTTATTCTTTGATTTTAAAAAATGTAATTTGTCATGTATGTTCCTTGACTTATAGGTTGTTATGCGGCTGACCACCCATAATATAAAAATTGGTTCACTTTGCCAATGTCACCCCTGTTTCAGGGAAGGACGGCAAGAGTTGCAAGGCTTATGTTCATTCGAGATTGGGTTTTTATATTGTAGGTCCACATGCGGCATGTGTTAGCGCGAAATTATACATATCTGCTTGTGGGAATGCATTTAGTATAAATCTTAAATGATATATATCTTTGCAGCTTAGATTAGATTAGATTAGATTAGACAAAGGTAAGGTTTTAATTACTTCAAATGGACGAGTACATTATAATGACTATTATTCACTATTTTGTTAATTCTCTCATGGTCGTAGAAAAAGTATTGTATGCCACTGCACGTAATTAGTCTTTGTAACACTCGTGCTTTCTATTGTGCCATTCGGCTGCGCCTCATGGCACAAACTAGCACTCGTGTTAAAAAGACTATCATTACTTGGCAGTGGCATAAATAACTATTTTAAGTACTACTTTGGGGATTTGGGAGAACGTTGGAATAAGGGCATGTTGCACCAAACTCCAATCAGACGAAAATCAAAATTAAGTGTGATTTCTCCCTTTCAAATCAAACAATTGATTGCATATACGTAAGTCAGCTTTGATGTTTCAATTAAATATTGATTGGAGGTTGGTGCAACAGGCCCTAAGAGTTTCATATCCGAGGGGAATTACTAAGATGGGGACAACATAGATTTTCTTGGATAAATAAATCCTTTTCGAAAAAATATAAAATTCGTGATACTTTTTTGAGCAGCCAAAGTACATGATTATTATCTGCATAATAAAACGTATAAAATGTTGACGAGTCATAGATAATGAATTAGTTATTAAATGACTCTGTATGATTAACCATAAACACGTAGATACAAATAACAACATGGGTGAGACTTTTGATGTTGTATCGATCGGTCCGTAGTCTAGTGGTTAACACTTCTGACTCGTAAATGGAAGGCTGTGGGTTCGAATCCCGGCGGAGCACAAAAAATATACCATTTATATTTTCAAATTTGCTCTTCGTCGGGTTGAAAAGTTCATAAATCTATACCAAAGACCGGTCATCAAAAGGTCCATCCAGCCTTACAGCAACTGGGTCTTGCTCGAGAATTGTCACCAAGTTTGTAAAAAGTCCGGTCAATAGCTCAGTTGGTATGCTTGCATAGAATGCTTGCATTCCATGCTGAGAGCAAGGGTTCGATCCCCACTGAGGATAACAGAATGACACCGATGGACACCGAAACGGGAAATCATTACTCGTATTTCTTCCTTGAACCCTTGTAAATGAGTTAGGAAATGCACGACCAGTTGCAACTTTTGCGCGGTGTTGCTTTTCCACGTTGCTCATATCTCAAAATTTGCTCGAATTTCAAAACAAGATTTCGCTCGCTCGACAGCTCGTATCTCAAGCAGCTTTATAACTCTATGCAAGTAACTCGTAGAGTGAGGTGCCACTGTATGTGAAAATAGCCAGTAATCTGGTTTAAAATCTCAATCCATGAATAAGGGGCCCGAATACATCTAATTTAATATAATCTAAGCTGCAAAGATATATATCATTTAAGATTTATATTAAATGCATTCCCACAAGCAAAACACACATGCCGCAGTGGACCTACAATATAAAAACCCAATCTCAAATGAACATAAGCCCTGCAACTCTTGCCGTCCTTCCCTGAAACAGGTGTGACATTGGCAAAGTGAACATTTTTTTTTACAGTATGGGTGGTCAGCCGCATACCAACCTACATAAATGGATATAATATGAAAAGGTGGAATTGAGGTTTCATGGATTTAACGGTCAATAAAATTAAACAAATATAATCTAATGGTGATCGCCTTCGAGCGAAATTCCCTTTAGATCAGTGGCTCCCAACCTGGGGGCGATCGCTAATGTGCCCTTGGTAGGGGGGCGATCTAATCTAATCTAAGTTGCAAAGATATGTAATACTGGAGATTCAAGAACAGAGAGAAATTGCGGTTGATCTGTAATGTTGGCGGCTCGGGCAAGGGTTTTTTAAATTGGAATTTTGTATTATGTACTTTTTTATGTTCATACATATTATTATTTGTTATTTAAAAATGCAATTTGTTGTGTATGCTTGACTTATAGGCTGGTATGCGGCTGACCGCCCACGCTGTAGAAAATGATCCACTTTGTCATTGTAACCCCTGTTTCAGGGAAGGTCGGCAAGATTTGCAGGGTGTATATTCATTTGAGATTTGAGTTCTTATGTTGTAGGTTCTCATGCGGCATGTGCAAATGCGAACTTATACGTGTCTGCTTGTGAAAATGCATATAATGTGAATCCTCAATGCTACATATCTTTGCAATTTAGATAAGATTAGGGGCGATGGGCTATCTATTTACGAATAAAGGGGCGATGGGCGAAAAAACGTTGGGAAACACTGGTTTACATAATCTTGTGCATTAAAATGGACACGTGTAAATAAATAAATAAGCAACTTGATTGTTGAGCACTGATTTTGCGTGCTTATGTAACTGTGGCTCTACTGCCATCCCACTAGGAGTGGCCAGAGCCTCTGCAGAGTAACCTGCATTTTTTCCCATCCTTGGATATCGCTTTCGAATGAAGTCTGAACGCTTAAAACGGATATTCGACAATTAAATTTTTATCGGCGGGTAAACGTCACACGTCTGTGTAACTAGGGTCCTTCTAATCTAATGGAATCTAAGTTGCTAAGATATGTTACATTTAAGATTCACATTATATGTATTTACATAAGCAGACACGTATGAATTCGCGCTTAAACATGCCGCATGTGGACAATATAAAAACCCAAATCTGAAATGAACATGCACTCTGCAACTCTTGCGTGTTCAGCCGCAGTGACCGGTCTTTGGTAAAGGTTGTATGAAGAGCATATTTCAAAACATAAATGTTTTATTTTTTGTGATTCGAGCCCACTATCTTCAATTTACGAGTAAGAAGCGTTAACCACTAGACTATAAAACAGGTCAATAATGCACGGTAATAATAATAACAATAAAAACTTACATAAAAAAAATGAAAACGTTTAAATCCAACGGAATCTTTTCACGTAAAATTTAGATTTAATTATTTTGATTTATTACACATTTTAATTAAAGATTTTTTAATTGTTAAAGTTACACTTAATGTATGAAATTCGCCTACAGATCCCAGCAAGGCGGCAACTCTGTGACTGATTAAAACATAAACGTGTGAGTAACTCGGATATATTATTTTGTGGTAAACACTGGAAAAAAAAACTGCACAAAATGGCGGCCGGGGAAACCGGTCCCGGGAAAATGCGAAAAAATATCCTCGATGTGTTTACAATAAAAACTTATGCCTCAATATGCGAATGATTCGAGTAACGAACAACAAGACTCCGTTTCAGCCATTACAGCCTGGACGGATTCTGACCCCGGTTTGACTAAGTTTTTCCAATTGACTTATGATATCTGTGGAGAAGAAATTATTTTAACAAACTCGCCTTGAAGATGCTTTCTGCTCGTGAAAGCGAAACGTCGGCATATGTGGGAGCTACAAGTGGAACATGGGCAAACCCGAAAGAACACATAGTGATTTATTTATTATGAAAATATATCTGTTTCAACCAACTCATGGGTGTAACTAGGAAGGGGCAGAGAAAAAATAACCTAAATAATCCAAAATCGTTATTAAATTGTATCGTTATTACTGAAATGATCATTATACGATCATGGCTTGCCCCTCCCTCCCCCCCCAGGGAAATTGCGTGCCTACCCGCCCCTCCCCGTCGATGATATATTTTGGTGACGATGATCTTCAATTTTCAAACTTGCCCCCCCCCCCCCCATTTGATCCTGGGTACGCCCTTGAACCTACTTATAAAAATTGTCATTAGTAAGAAAGAGAACAAAGAAAGTCACAGTTGCATTCCCATTAGTACAAAAAACTCGGGCGAATGTTCCGAAGAAAATGTTCCGAGAAAGTTGGTACTATTGCGAATAATAATGGCTGCCGAACCAGTTCGAACACAGTTCGAACATTGACAGATGTTCGAACCAATTGACAGATCGCTCCCCCAGTTCTTGTTTATCGTATACACCAATCTTTTCGTATATGACTTTTTCATGCAGTTGTCTTAAGAATCAAATTCTACACAATCTGAGCTAAGAAAAACCGTAAAACTCGATAATGTGAGAGTTCTTTTAAATATTTTTTAAATAAATTTCTTGTTTTCATAAGACACATGCAAACATTGCTCATGTAAAATTTTCTCAATGGCGTATACGGTAAACAAGAATTAAGGCAGCGAGATATCACGTGCTATAAAATATTGTGATTGCTAAAATTGACGATTTTTAAAGGAAAATGACATTATTTTAAGACATTATGGCATACGTGCTATAATTGCGTGTCGAAACACAAAATAGATTTGGACAAAATGGCCCTTCGTATGACTACACCACTGCAACGTTTGACAGGACTGAGACAAATGTGGGCTTTAGTCATCGATATAAATAAAATATTTAGATCGATGACTATCGTATGTTGATTTTTTTGTGCAGGCCCTTAATTTCGCCATCCGTCGCAAAGAAAGTGTGAAAGGAAAAAGGGGGAAGGGACGACCGAGAAAAGTATGGAGTGATCAGATTGAGGAGATTGTGAAAGAATGGGATATACAAAGTGAGCGTAAAAGAAGAAAATGCATGAAAAAGGTGATGGATATGAATGAATTGAAAGAGGTATGTAAGTATAGGAAAAATTGGAGGCAACTCTGCAGAGGCTCTGACCACCCCTAGCGGAATGGCGACAGAGTTACAGTTACAGTTACAGTCGAACTCCTTGACAAAACTTAACCCTACACGCTGATTGGCCGGCGCGGCGCGGCGCGAGCGTTCAGCTAGACACCGGCCGATCCGAATTAATTGTTAAAAAAAATTATTGTTATAAAAAAGAGATGTAGTTGTCGCAATGTTTGTCGGCCTGTTGGCCCGAAGTCCGATAGAGTGTCGCCCGGTGGGCAGAAAAACTTGTAACCTGTAACTTGTACTGAAAAGAGAGAAAAATAAAAGTCAAAATCCAAAAACCAAGTCTTCCTGAATTTTAAGAGAGGGTATCAATGAATCAATGCAGTAAATTAGTTTCTGCTCCTCTTTGTTATTATTCTTTTTTTTTATTTGCCGCTGGGTCGGAACAAAGAGGATGAAAGCTTTAACACTATATTACATATAACTCCATGTTTAACACAGTTCGTCCAGCCATCGCGTACAGCTATTCTTTTTAGTTTGACAAGCTGTCAGGCTAAATGCAGACCATGAATAGTCCTCCCAATTGTTTGGTATACGAATAAGTTTAGATGTACGAATATTGAGGCATATTTTATGAGTGATTACATTAAACATGGAGTAGCTTTTAAAGGCGTGATGATCGCAGATCACATAATATTATGTTTGTTTATTTATAAGTGAGGCGCATCCTGCAAGCAAAGGCGGCAATCTGGGATTATTTTATTATTAAAATAAATAAAAAAACGCGACGCAACTAAGCTACACATATAGTGTAACGTCTTGCCTGGGTTATCCCCGAACGGGTGACATTGGCAAAGTGAACCATTTTTTACTTATGACGAGTTCCTTGACTTATATAGGTTGGTATGCGGCTGACCACCCATACTGTAAAAAATGGTTCACTTTGCCAATGTCACCCCTGTTTCAGGGAAGGACGGCAAGAGTTGCAGAGCTTATGTTCATTTGAGATTGGATTTTTATGTTGTAGGTCAAGGTCCACATGCGGTATGTGTTAGCGCAAAATTATACATGTCTGCTTGTGGGAATGCATTTAATATAAATCTTAAATGATATATATCTTTGCAGCTTAGATTAGATTAGATAAGACGACCAAGCTCGCAGAGGGCTCTTGAGGTGTGATACACACAAAAACAGCGCTCACCAAATAAATCATCCTAATATTATACCTAATATTATACCTATTATTATAAGTACGAAGAGTGGTAGGTACTAGGTATGACTTTAGCATGATAAGTAGGTATTTGTCAGACCACATTAAAATGATAAAAATATTGCAGTAGGTATATTAATAATGGGGAGTCCCGAGCGTTTCCAGTAGGTACATCGGGATCGGTAGGTATTTCCAAACATAAAATTATCCAAAGGAATTTCCATGCAGTGGGTGTGGGTACCTAGCTACGCATTAGGTACTTTCGATCATGGAGAAAGCATTCTGTGGAGTGACTATGAATATAATTTAGTTTGTTGTCTCGCTCACGACATAATATGAAATGTTTTTGTCATTTTTTATGTAAACAACGTGTCTCTACTCTGTCTTCAATTTTTTTTTTTTAAGAAATCCTGTGCGGGAGAATCCCTAGATTCTAGAGACTCGAGGGGTCTATGACACTTGTAGTGTCGCAGAGGTGTACGAGCTTGGTCGTCGCTACAAAGCGCCAATACTCAAGCAAGACCCAGTTGCTGTAAGGCTTTTTTTTTTCATTGAGAGGGGAAAATCTTCAAAAGATTCCTGCCATTGTTTCCGCCGGCAGGATATGTGAGATTTTTACTCACTAACAACCCCCCTCTGCATCTTGCCACTCCCTGGAACTGCCGTCAAGCATGACATCGGGGTGTGGTGTGTCTTTACATGCACAGCATGTCTTCACATTTCAGTTGCGTCAATTGGCAAATCTACACTATCTACATTGTGTTAAGACTAGTTGCTGTAAGGCTGGATCGACCTTTGGTGACCGGTCATTGGTAAAGGTTTTATGAATTTTTCAACCCAGCGAAGAGCAAATTTGAAAATATAAATGGGATATTTTTTGTACCCCGCCGGGATTCGAACCCACAACCTTCTCATTCAGAGTCTGCAGAGTTACCACTGAGCTACGGACTGGTTTTTCGGACTTCGGAGCTTAAATAATAATAATATTAGGATGATTTAATAGTTAGAGCGCTGTTTTTGTGTGTATCACACCTCAAGAGCCCTCTGCGACCTTGGTCGTCGCTGTAGAAAGCGCCAATTCTCAAGCAAGACCCAGTTGTTGTAAGGTTGGATGGACCTTTCAGTGACCGGTCTTTGGTAAACGTTTATGAATTTTTCAACTCAGCGAAGAGCACATTCGAAATATAAATGGTATATTTTTTTGTGCTCCGCCGGGATCCGAATCCACAACCTTCCATTTACGAGTCCGAAGTGATGCCACTGGACTACAGACCGGTCCAAGGTACATATCACCATAGAAACCTATGAAATCACTATGGCAGAGGTGCCCAAACGGTCGATCGCAAAGGGTTTTAAAGTCGATCGCTGAGGATATCGAAAAATTTCAGTGATCATTCTTAAAACGATAGTTTTTTGCAAAAGAGAATTTATTTTTGTAATGTTAGAGATCAACAATTTTATACAGATTTGACATTTTGGGGATTTGGGCTAAACAGTTCAGTAAAATGTCGATCTCCTATGGGGCCGTCCATAAATTACGTCATAGATTTTGGCCGATTTTCGACCCCCCCCCCCCCCCCCTTACAATCATCCTATAGTCATTATCTAATGACCCCCCCCCCCCTCCCCCTCTTGAAGTAATAATGGATGAGCTTAATAATTAATAATGTTATATTACTTACATAATATTTTGCATATTTTGTAGAAATTGGTATTTACAAGAACGACGTCACTTTTGGTACTCGTACATCATTTGCCATCATCCGCAGACCAGACTCCCCCCCTCCCCCTTAATGCGAATGACGTAATATATGTTCATAAATTTTTGCCAAGTCGATCTCCTCAAGAAAAAGTATGGGCACCCCTGCACTATGCATCTAGCAATGATATTTGTTTTGAATATCCCTCTAGTGTTATTGAAAGTACGAAAATATTAAATACTAGCCACCGTCTTTTTCCAAGGTTAATGATCATTTGAGGTTTGCATTTTAATTTTTAAGTAACTACACATGTAGCATTTGTAAGCGCGAACTCACACGTGTCTGTTTTGGGGCATACGTTTAATATGAATTTTAAATGTATATATTTTTTCAAAACAAACGTTTTCGCGCCGAGAAATGAGTTCTATATTTTAAATTAGATTCTAGCCCTCTGACTTTGAACGTAAGCATTAAAAAATATTTTCGAGTATTTTTTCTTCTCAAAATTTTAATTTTATCGAAAAAAATAAAATAATAAATAAGAAAATATTTATAAAAAATAAATAAGAAAGATTATTATTATGAAACCGCGTTTGTATCTCGATGGCCGCGGGATTTGTTTTGCAGCAACTTCACGTCAAACAAAATGCAAACCATGCAAACGTCAAATATTTGAAAATGGAACATCTCGCGAAACTATTTTGTTTTTCGTTCTTTTGTTTGAACATTCAAAATGTCTTCCTGGAAGACTTTTGCGACAGAGAAAAATGCACTGCGGACACTGAGAATAAATATTCCGAAGGTAAATGGACAATTTAATTGATGATTCTTTAATTGGCTCACCAAACACCACGTCAGTAGACGCCTCGGCGGTAATAATATTGCCCAACTTATTAATTCAAGTTTTTGTTTGTTTTAGCGTTAAATAATCGGGATGGTTATTTTTTGAGTTTAATAGAGAACGCATTGGAGGATTATAAGCCTTGCGTGAAAGGAAATTGCAGCTGTCATCTACCTAGTTTGATAAATGACTTGAAACCATTCAAAAAGACCGGTATAACCAAGCAAATGTTTGATAATGTTAGAAAAAGGTATGTTGGTAAACTTGACTTACGTTTTTCCTTGTCATTATCACCTTGCAGTCTCAACACCATCCTCCAGGACTCTCTGTCTTATGCAGCCTCAGTCCATGGTCCACTGACACCTAGGACTTCAGCACCATGTGGTCCATTCTTTGCTGAATACCATCTCATCTAATATAAGTTGCAAAGATATGTAGCATTGGGGATTCACATTATATGCAAGCAGGCATGTATAATTTCGCGCTTGCACATGCTGCATGTGAGCCTACAACATATAAACCCAAATCTCAAATGAACATACACTCTCCAACTCTTGCCGATCTTCCTTGAAACAGGGATGACATTGGCAAAGTGAACCATTTTCTACAGCATGGGTATTCCTTGACTTGGTTTGAGGCTAACCACCCATACTATAAAAAATGGTTCACTTTGCCAATATCACCTCTGTGTCAAGGGAGGTCAGCAAAAGTTGCAGGGTTTATGTTCATTTGAGGCTTGGATTTTATTTGTAGTTACACATTCAGTATTTGTAAGCGCGAACTACACGTGTTTGTTTTGTAGGTATGAATTTAATGTGAGCTTTAAATGTTATTATATCTTTGCAACTTAAATTATAGATGATTATAGATGGTGATATGTACATAGATTGAAGACGGAGTAAAGACACTTTGCTTACATAGAAAATGACAAAAACATTTCATATGTCGCATTATCAACAATGCATGGCGTCAAAGACGGTGCATCATGTCGATCGGAACTAAATCACATTCATAGCCACTCCATTGAATTACTACCTCCATGGCTGAAATACCATTTTGCATGCATTACAGTGGAACAAAGTACCAGATAATATCGGGGGTGGTGTACAGGGAAGAGGCGTGCCCGTTCCCCGCGCGCTGCTCCGGCGTGGAGCACTTCCTGCTGCCGCTCGCCGCCCGGCTGCCCAGCGACCTGGAGCTCCTCCTCAACACCAGGGACTGGCCGCAGCTGCCCAGGCAGCGCAGCCAGGCGCCCCCGGGGCCCGTGCTGTCCTTCAGCAAGGTAAAGCCAACACACAATCACAACACCACTTTTCCCGGGTCCAAAAAAGTTGGGATGTCACAAAGCGGGTTTGATAGGGCAAAGGCAGACTATTGTTACTGCTGGATTCTCTTTTTAATTCAAATGCCATAATTTATTTTTACATAATTTATTTTTTACAATTTATTTCACAACTTGACAATCACTGTTATTACTCAGCGAATTACTCTCTTGCGACTGCACTGTCCGTACCATTTTGATCTCTTTTATAGCGTACCAGAGGGGGACTTTCTCCCATTTACTAGATCATTCTACCACAAGAATGTTATGTACACACACAATCACTACCCCTTCCAGACGGTTCCGTCTCTTGTGTATAAGTGTGCGTAGTCACTTTGATTTCATAGTCTGTCATAAGATGTATGCGTGTATAAGCGCACATACATATTTCAAGTTCGTGACACTATGGCTCTGTGACGTTTGCCCGCTGAGAAAACCAAATTTTACCAACATGTTCCTTGACTTGTAGGTTGGTATGAGGCTGACCACCCATGCTGTAGAAAATGGTTCACTTTGCGAATGTCACCCCTGTTTCAGGGAGGTTGACAAGAGTTGCAGGGTGTATGTTCATTTGAGTTTTGGGTTTTTATATTGTGAGTCCACATGCGGCATGTTTTAAGTGCGAACTTGAATGTGTCTGCTTGTGAGAATGCATGTTATCTTTGCAACTTAGATTAGATTAGATGAAAAATTGTTTAGTCTTTGGCAAATTTAAGTAGCACAACTATATTACAAAGGTTGGCAGTTTTTTTTTACAACAATATCTTCAACTACCTACTGGATGGTTATTTTCAAAATGTAACAGATGATTATTGTTAGTGGTGACTGATTATTACAATCCTGTAATTTAAAACACTAGTTGGTCATGAAATAATATCCTTACTTTAGGGCTGATTTGTATCCATTTGTGAATAAGGTAGATTTTGTTGATTTGATTTTTAGTCGCTTGTTGTGAAGAAATATCACAGAATTGTAATGTCTTGCTTGAGAGCGAGCGATGTTTTGTTTTGACATATGAGAACATATGGAACAGAACCGGTTTCGGAGATAGGGCTTTTAGTTTGGCTGGTCCATCCTGCTGGAATAGTCTACCTCTGGAGTTGAGAACAGAGACCAGTGTTGGCAGTTTCAGGAAGTTGCTTAAGACACATTTGTTTAACAGAAGCTTCAACACATAAAAGCGCCCTTGGGGTGGCTAGTGCCACTAAACGGCACTGTATACAAATTGTCCAATTATTATTATTATGAGGGAAATTTGAGATACGAGTAATGTGGAAAGAAACACTCCTAATTGTTGCAACTGGTCGTGCATCGGAGATATTTATTGACACTTGCCTAACTTATTTTCAAAAGTCCAAGAAAGAAACAAACCTCCTTGGGCTTTTGTTAAAAAAAATACATTTTTAATCCGGTGAAAAAGGGAAAGACCAATGAAAAGAAAAGCAGTGACCAAAATTAAGCATACAGTAGTATTTGAGGTGTGTGCAAGTTGCATTTAAGTGGCCATCCTACGAATATGTATGTACACTTTGTAAAAAACTGTTTTTTTGCTTTACAGTCTGTTTTATTATGTTTTTGTACAATATTTGTCATTTATAAATGCGTTTTTTTTAAAATTCAAAAACATATAACAAAAACAATTGGAGGTAGCATTTGTGGCACTGGAACAGAATAATGGCATTTCAATTAATTTCAATGGGGAAAATTCCTTTGTGATACGAGTAAATTTACATACGAGCATTTGACAGGACTGAGACAAATCGCTGCCTTAGTTCTTGTTTACCGTATACGCCATTGAGAAAATTTTACATGAGCAATGTTTGCATGTCTACTGGACCAATGTGTCTTATAAAAACAAGAAATTTATTTAAAAGAACTCTCACATTATCGAGTTTTACGGCTTTTCTTAGCTCAGATTGTGTAGAATTTGATTCATAAGATAACTGCATGAAAAAGTCATATTTGCCAAGATTGGCGTGTACGGTAAACAAGAACTGGGGGAGCGAAATGTGGACTATAGTATGTATCAATGCAGTAATTAAGTATTATTTAGATTTTGGGCAGTAACTTTGTGAAAGCACATTTTAATTAATTAAAATACTTTTTTAACTTTGTTACAATTCACTAGTGAATTGTAACAAAGTTAAAAAAGTATTCAGTAATTAAGTTTCTGCTACTCCATGTTTTTACTGAATGATGTTTGTGTGTTGCAGACGAGCAGCTACTGGGACGTGATGTACCCTGCATGGAGCTTCTGGGAGGGCGGCCCCGCCATCAGCCTGTACCCCACGGGGCTGGGCAGGTGGGACCAGCACAGGAGGACGCTCAGCCAGGACAGCGACAGGTGACACACAGCTTATCCACCACCCAACAAACTTAATGCATAGAGCTGTGCAAGAGACCAGTAGCGTGACTATCTTACAAGCTAAAAAGCTGAGCATGCGTACCCGCAGAAATGAAAGTAATTAATATTTTTGAGTACGCAACTCTCAACTAAAATGCAACAAGCTACACATATAGTGTAACTTCTTGCCGCGTTATCCCCAAAGGGGTGGCATGTGGCAAGTGAGACCTATTTATTTTTACAGGTAAGGGCGTTACAACAACCACGTCAGTTGAAGTAGGGGTTTCCTTGAGATCGAACCCTTGCTCTCGGCGTGGAATGCTTGCATTCCATGCCGAGAGCAAGGGTTGAGCTATCAACCTTTTTACGAGCTTGGTCGTCGTCGCTATAAAGCTCAAATTCTCAAGCAAGACCCAGTTGCTGTAAGGCTGGATGGACCTTCGGTGACTGCTCATTGGTAAAGGCTTAAAAAAAATTCACCCAGCGAAGAGCATATTTGAAAATATAAATGGTTTATTTTTTTGTGGTTCGCCGGGATTCGAATCCCGGTTCAGTGGTAACACTTCGGACTTTGAACTACGGTCCGGATTATTCTTAGACATTTAGGTCGTCCGTTGAGCCCACGCTTTGACAGACTAAGGATGCCTGGGCTGGAAGTATCATCACCACGGTCATTCTTACCTACCTAATATCGGTAATATTTGTATGAAGACTAATCAGCTTTTCACTTGTGGCCGTCTTGGATTGACAGGTCTTCATACAAATATAACCAATATACCTTCTTGAGACTTCCAGCCCAGGAATCATTAGTTTGTCAAAGCTTGGGCTCAACGGATGACCAAAATGTCTAAGAATAATACCGTAAGGGCCTGTTGCACCAAACTCCAATCTGACAAAAATGAAAAGTAAGTGTGATTTCTCCCGTCAAATCAAAAATTTGGTTGCATATACGTAAGTCAGCTGATGCTCTTGTACATCATATTTCCTGTTCAAATTCCATCATATTATTACCCACTTCAGAGAAATATTTAATCAAAGTCCTTACCAGAATAAAGTAATCATATTTGAGTGTCAATCAAATATTGATTGGAGGTGTGTGCAATAGGCCCTAATCTAATCTAAGTTGCAAAGGTATGTTACATAAGGCCTTCATATTGTATGTATTCTCACAAGCAGACAAATGTAAGTTCGCACTTACTCATGCCGCATACGGATTTACAACATTAAAACCAAATGAACATAAATTATAACTTATGTAATATATATACATAATAAATATATTATCTTTGTACGTCTGTTCTCCAGATGGCCGTGGGAGAGCAAGAAGCCCTTGGCGTTTTTCCGTGGTTCCCGCACCAGCAGCGAGAGGGACGCCCTTATCCTGCTGTCTCGCTTACACCCAGAGCTGGTGGACGCCCAGTACACGAAGAACCAGGCATGGAAGTCTGACGCAGTGAGTATTTTTAATCATCTAATCTCTAATATAATCTAAGTTGCAAAGATATGCTACATTGGGGATTTATATGCATTTTCACAAGCAGACACATATGATTTCATAAACATGCCGCATGTGGACTTACAATATAAAAACTCAAATCTGAAATGAACATACACCCTGCAACTTTTGCCGACCTTCCCTGGAATAGGGGTGACATTGGCATAGTGAAATATTTTATTCCTAAGAAGGCAACTTTCTCTTGCCAAGTTCATTATCAAACTCCTCAGGAACGAGGTTGACTGCATGGAATTGAGCGGGCGTGTTTTGACGCTCTATGTGCCTGACTCCTTTACCAGAGCTCAGTCGCATAGGCTCTTTAGCGTTACCTCGAGCCGGACTAATCTCTTCCGTAACTCATTTGTTTCTCGCGCACGCGCTGATCAATGATCTGATGTCGTCATCGCCGAATATGGATATATTTTATTCCGGAATGAATGAATTGATGCGTGAGTGGAAGGTTTTGTTAGAAAGACGTATGCTTGAGTAATATTTATAAGTTAAATATATTATGTTTTATGCTAAGTTAAATATAGTATGCTATGATGTTTAACGTTATGGTCCCTGTACTGTTAAGTTAAATGTATTGTTTGTAAATAGATAAATAAATAAATAAATTTTCTACAGCATGAGTGTTCAGCCGCATACACAACGCAACGCAACACATGTAGTGTAACTACTTGCCGCGTTATTCCCGAAGGGGTCGCATGTGGTGAGTTGAACCTAATAAACAACGAAATGGGAAATCATTTCTGGCACCCTCAGTGGGATTCGAACCTGAGCTCACGACATGGAATGCAAGCACTCTACCAACTGAGCTATCAACCGGACCGTACACAAACCAACCTCTGATTTTTAAAAAGCTCCATTATAACTTAACTAGCTTAAAGCAAAATAAAGTGTAACAGTCTTATGCCAGAATCTCCAGAAAGCCTGTTCTGCTTTATATTACTTTGCATAATTCTCCCAGGACACTCTGCACCAGCCTGCTGCGGCTGAAGTCTCCCTCTCCGCCCACTGCCAGTACAAGTACCTAGTGAACTACCGCGGGGTGGCAGCGAGCTTCAGGCTGCGCCACCTCTTCCTGTGCGGGTCCCTGGTGCTGCACGTGGGCGACCAGTGGCAGGAGTTCTTCTACATGGCGCTCAAGCCCTGGGTGCACTATGTGCCCATACACAGTGATGCCACGCAGGAGGACATCAGAGAGGTTAGGAGCTTATTTGTTGCTAGGAGAATATTCAAATGCTATATGTGGGCTGCTCTATCAAATTGATATGAGACTGGGACCTTAAAGCTAAATCGGCTCAGAGTGGCCGCCTTGAATGCCCTGTCTCCAAAAACAGTGCGGGGCCTTCTTGCAGGGATGTCCAGGCAGCTGCTTCTTGATGCAGCTGACCTCAGTGTTTTTCCACTCGAGGTTGTAGTTGCTGGAGACACCAGCTCCATCAGGTACCCCGGAGCACTCCCACGCAGTGCTTTAAAGGTGAGCAAGCCGACTTTGGAGATGATCCTCTCAGCGATTTTCAGCCAATTGAGAGCTTGAAGGTGAGGAGTGATGTGGCAAGACTTTGCAGCCCCATATATGAGTCTAGCTGCGGCGTTCTGTAGCGATTGAAGCCTATTGAGCATAGGGCGGTTAATGGGGAAAATTGAGGGATGATGAGGGCTTGGAATGAATTAGATGTCCTGGCTGGGAAATATAAGGTAGAGGTCTAGCATCCAAAGTGTGGAGGAGCTGTTCCAAATGCTGCAGGACAGGGGCATGTTCACCAACATTGGGGGATACATAAATAATAAGTACATAATACATAATAAGTGAATGAATGAACTGAATTCTGTTTATTCAAGTTCATAGATTGTCCTCGTTAAAAGTTCTCTTGTTATTCCATCCCCAGCTGCTGTCCTTCCTGTCCCGTCATGACTCTGTGGCCTCTGCCATAGCACAGCGAGGTCGGCAGCACATCTGGGATAATCTCCGCTCCGCCGACGTCTCCTGCTACTGGAGGCGCCTGCTGCACAAGTACGCCAAGCTGCAGAACTACACCATCACCCGGGACCCTCAGCTCATGGAGATCACACTCAAAACTTAATAAAGACATGCAAACTCTCTGTGTTTTATTGGGTGCAGCAGTTGCTGTGCTCGACAAATATGTGAAGCAGGGATTGTCTTAGAAATGAGAAAAGTAGTTTTGATTGTATGGTTGAACTTTCACAGCCTAAAATTGACATTTCTCAGTTGTTTTGCAACACAATTGTAATTATTTTTTTCCTTATTCTAAAGGAGGGAGGTGTAAAAAATGATTAAAAAAAAAATGGATTTGTGGAAATACAATTCACCTACCAATTTTGCCTGGCCAGTTGTCTTCATGCGAAAGCAGAAGCTTGTGTGCATGCAATGGCATCTGTTGAACCAGGGTCGAAGTTATGGTTAAGTGGGCCAGACGCAGATTTGAACCAACGTTATTCTGTTTCAAATATGCTAGCCAAACATGCGCCTCTGACCATGAATGAAAATATCCCAGTAATGGAGAAAAGATGTGCAGGAACTAACGTGATCATATAAATTAGACAAAGTGCTATGATGTTTGATAGAAAGGAATCAGATTGTCATCTTTCAAGTATAAATTTAGTTATGTGATAATTTCAATTTAATTAAATTAAAAAGCCGTTGAATAAGACTGCTTAGAAAAGACCACTGCCAAGATAGGATGGCGGAATATTTAGCAATGGACAAGCGAGAGAAACGAAGACAGGCTATGGAGGACATTAACGCTCTCTACGTCTGCATTTGTGAAAGGTGGACCTAATCATGACACAAAACATTTTAGTTTTAAAGTGAAATATGAATAAGTGATACTAAGTGAATCTCATGAATTTTTAACTTATGGACTTTTATTTAATAAGATCTTTTAAAAATGATTATTTTTTTAATGTGACACCTTGTGACGATTAACCATTTACTCCTCGATCCATGCTTCAATCCCATCCAAGGAAACCCGAAAGAAAATAGTATTCAAGGGCAAGTGGCTGAAGGTCTTCTTCAATGTGTGAATGCTATACAAGGCTCCACAGGAAATAATAATTATGGATCGCTGTAAACTGGAATTGTAAGCTGAAAGGAGGTCCTTTTTCCTAAGCCCCCCACACACTATCGAATATGCTCACCAGAGTTGACCTGACGACAGACCCAATCTTACAAGTTGGGTGTTTACTGTCGAGCCTGTACTAAACAAGTTGGTCATACCATTCAGTTTTGCGATGGATTTTGAAAGGAGTGTAGTTGTGATGGTTTTTTTTTGTGTGAAACGAAATAAGAAGAAGAAAAATAGACGCTGTTGGCCTCTTAAACAGTGTTTTTTGGAGCGAAGCAAGTTGAGCCACGTGACGCTCCCAGATGAACTTGCCGTATGTGAGCCTCAAGACTTTACAAATTACCTGAGGATGAACGAGGATAGTTTTGAAAAGCTACTTAGACGTGTTTCAACAAACCTAAAAAAACAAGCCATCTTAGGGCCTCATAGTCAGGTGGATGGCTCAAGTCGGGTCGTGCTATCGGACGGAGTGCCCGACTTGACATATCCATCGAGTGTTGGATTGGACCCACAGACTGCCCGACAAGACGTTGGAGCCCGACATATTGGAACTGGATCCCCCACATATGGGACCTGCGAAATTCTTGGGAATTTTGGCTGTCAGCTGCAGTGCAATTGAAATGCTGACAACCCATCTTAATCTTCTTGTGAAGCTTCACAGTTTTGTGTTGTGTAGGAATTATCTTAGTGCAAACTTGACACGTTGTTTCGGAACATCCAACTTATACACATATCAGGAAGACTTTAAGCTTAAGACTTATTTGGACATGCTGGATTTCAATTTGATTGAAGGGTATTGTCTTCATGATGTTGGACTGTCAAGCAATCGTCGGATTTACATGGAAAAATTTGGTAAGTTTAAGCATTTTCCTCTCTTATTCATAAAAAGCTTTTCATCCAAGAGTTGAGCAATCAGCAGTCATATTCAATGTTAGACAGAGGCCTTTACTAGTATTTTTAAGGCCCAGTATTTTCAACGTTATCTTATGTTACTTTAATCTGATAAAAAAAAGGTGACCTTGTCATTTAGTATAAAGTTGCTATGCAAAAAATACCGGGCATAAGGAGACCTTTTAGCATTGAAATGGCCGCATGTGGACAGCTGATAAGGCTGTCAGACGTTTCCCATACTAATTGTATGTGGGATGGTTGACCACAAGATCAGCTGATCACGCGCGACCATGTATTATCGCTTTCTATCTACGCATTATAATTAGCAAATATATTGAACTTATCAGTCTTACACAAACCTGCTGATGAAAAAAGTCTTGAGATGTACCTACCTGTTAACACCTGTTGTAAAAATCAGTGACAGTGGGTACCTATGTGTGGTCAGCCTCATACCAATCTTCAAGTCTTGGGATGTGTCAATGCATTTCGTTGACCTGTAACTGGGTTCTGCAACCAGGTAATTATTATTAATACAATATAACCGTCAGTGTGCCAGTAGGCAGTGCTGCGGGTTCACAGCTGCAGATAATTCGGCATTTTGTTTTGTCTTCCACAATGTGACAGTTTCACTCAATATTGCATTTCCTATAACCACAACCTCAGGGCTGACACACACTTTTCATGAATAAATTAACAAATTAAAATGAATTCGGAACTTTTTCCTCGGCGAGCAAACGTCAGTATTGTATGGGACTGCCGCCCTTGGAAATCAATAAAAAATATTTGTATACCTTTTTCCCGAGTGCGTGCATGGGGTTATAGGCAAATAGATTTCAGAATAAATATTTTCTCCCAATCCTTTAAAATAAATAATTTAAATTTGAAGTGCAAACCATGGCTCCAATACAATTTAAAATTTGAATTTTAAATTATCTAGCTTAAATTGAGTTTTTTTTTACCATATATTACCTACCTATAAGGCGCATGTGCCTGTATGGGATGCCCAGCCGGGTGATGACACAATATTGTCTATGCCAATATTCACGTGCTGACCAGCTCATTAATTTCCTAATGTACATGTCGATAAGTACCTAAGTAAGTAGGAAATATTATACTTTTATTTTGTTATTTAGTTACTTTTGTTTGGGATTTTGAAACTAGACCTTTTTTCTCGGCGAAAAAACGTCACCCTGGTATGGATGGGACCATCGTCCTGAGCAACCAATAACAAAATATGCATTTTACCTAGCAAGCCGGCCGGATGACGACACGATATTGTCTATGTCATTCGAGTGCGGACATCGTTTTACACGTCTGGTCACGTATTGCACCCTCCACGCGACTACGCTGGAATAAAAGTTTTTTTCCTTCTTCTTCTTCCTCAGTCCTCTCCTGGACGTAGGCCTCCTCCAATCCTCTCCATTCCTGTCTATTGACTGCTATGTTCAGCCATACTCTGCCTGCAGTTCCCTTGATGTCGTCCGGACACCTCAGTTGGGGTCTCCCCGCTCCCCGCTTGGACATCCTGGGTCACCACTGGACGATCCTTTTCGACCCTGTCATGGTCCTGCCTTGCGACGTGACCAGCCCAGCGCCACTTCAAACAGGCCACTCGCTGTATGACATCAGTGACACCAGTGCATCTACGGATCTTCTGGTTTGGAACCCTATATGTCTAAGACTTGGTTCCCAGTATTATTATTAGGTATTAGGTTTTATTTAATCATGAAATAAGTAGGATCAGAATCTAGTCCTAGTTCGTGGTTGGCAGCCCTGCGTATGCATGGCTATGATTTTCACTTCCTCCCGATTGGCCACATCGCAGAGACAATGCATATTCTGTGCCCACTCTATAAATACAACAGGGGACACATTTTTTCAGACAGTTATTATCAAAGTGTCAGACGGTCAACACGAAAACACAAATCATTATCAAGTATTAAAATATCTCCAATTCATTAGAAACGGATTTCGGAATGGCTCTTCAGGTAGGACACCTGCCTTTTCTTTCTATTCAATGTTTCTTCAAGAATCACAACTCAAAGGCTCTTAAAATTGTTTGTCGCTACTGTTTTTTGACCGGTCCGTAGTGTAGTGGTAACTATTTGGACTCGTAAATGGTAGATTGTGGGTTCGAGTCCCGGCGGAGCACAAAAATAAATATAACATTTATATTTTCAAAATATGCTACAAACCTTTACCAAAGACCGGTCACTAAAGTTCTATCCAGCCTTACAGCATTTGGACCAAGCTCGTAAACAACACCTTTGTGGCACTACAGCAAGTGTCACAGTCCCCTAGAGTCTCTGAAATCTAGGGAGTCTCACGCACAGTTAATTTAATATTAACTGTTAATATATTTCAATTAATATATTTCTTACACGCCGATAAGAAAAGTTATTTTTTGTTGTGACAGTTTCCGTTGACGGTTGCCTAGGAACTGATGATAACAGGAGTGCACTGATGTCCTGAATTGTTAGGGATTTGTTTTGCCAAATGGCTCTGAAAACTTAAAAAAAGTGGAAGTATGATACGAGCAAAACTAGATTCAATCATAAGTGAAAAATTTCAGGCTTGCAATCAACTTCTGAAGAATTTTTATACTTTTAATTAGTTTAAATAACAAATAAGTGCGCTACTGTCAACGAACCTGTGAAAAGTTGGCCTACTGACAAAGAGCCCCTGAAAAGTTGGCCTACTGACAAAGAACCCCTGAAAAGTTGACCTACTGACAAGGAACCCGTGAAAAGTTGGCCTACTGACAAGGAACCCGTGAAAAGTTGGCCTACTGACAAAAAACTCCTGAAAAGTTGGCCTACTGTCAAATAACCCCTGAAAAGTTAGCCTACTCGCTGCCTTAGTTCTTGTTTATCGTATATGCCATTGAGAAAATCTTACATGAGCAATGTTTGCATCTGTACTGGACCAATGTGTCTTATGAAAACAAGAAATTTATTTAAAAAATATTTAAAAGAACTCTCACATTATCGAGTTTTACGGTTTTTCTTAACTCAGATTGTTTGGAATTCGATTCATAAGACAACTGCATGAAAAAGTCATATTTGACAAGATTGGCGTATACGATAAACAAGAACTGGGGGAGCGTACTGACAAAAACTCCCTAAAAAGTTGGTCTAATGACAATGAGCCCCTGAAAATTTTGCATACTGATAAAGAACCCCTAAAAAATTGGCCTTCCTACAAAGATCCCTGAAAAGTGATCCTACTGACAAATAACCCCTGAAAAGATGGCCTACTGTCAAAGAACCCCTGAAAAGTTGGCCTTCTGACAAAGAACCCCTGAAAAATTGGCCTACTATCAAAACACCCCTGAAACGTTGGCTTTCTGACAAAGAACCCCTGAAAAATTGGCCTACTGACAAATAACCCCCGAAAGTTGGCCTACTGACAAAAAATCCCTGAAAAGTTGGCCAACTGTCAAAGAACCCCAAAAAGTTGGCCTAATGACAATGAGCCCCTGAAAATTTTGCATACTGATAAAGAACCCCTGAAAAATTGGCCTTCCGACAAAGATCCCTGAAAAGTGATCCTACTGACAAATAACCCCTGAAAATATGGCCTACTGTCAAAGAACCCCTGAAAAGTTGGCCTTCTGACAAAGAACCCCTGAAAAATTGGCCTACTGACAAATAACCCCCGAAAGTTGGCCTACTGACAAAAAATCCCTGAAAAGTTGGCCTACTGTCAAAGAACCCCTAAAAAGTTGGCGTAATGACAATGAGCCCCTGAAAATTTTGCATACTGATAAAGAACCCCTGAAAAATTGGCCTTCCGACAAAGATCCCTGAAAAGTGATCCTACTGACAAATAACCCCTGAAAATATGGCCTACTCGCTGCCTTAGTTCTTGTTTATCGTATACGCCATTGAGAAAATTTCACATGAGCAATGTTTGCATGTGTACTGGACCGATGTGTCTTATGAAAACAAGAAATTTATTAAAAAAATATTTAAAAGAACTCTCACATTATCGAGTTTTATGGTTTTTCTTAGCTCAGATTGTGTACAATTTGATTCATAAGACAACTGCATGAAAAAGTCATATTTGACAAGATTGGCGTTTACGATAAACAAGAACTGGGGGAGCGTACTGTCAAAGAACCCCTGAAAAGTTGGCCTACTGACAAAGAACCCCTGAAAAGTTGGCCTACTAACAAAAAACCCCTGAATTGAAATGTTGGCCTTCTGAAAAAGAACCCCTGAAAAATTGGCCTATTGTCAAAGAAACCCTGGGAAATTGGCCTACTGGCAAACAACCCCGGAAATATTTGCCTACTGACAAAGATACACCGAAAAGTTAGCTTTCTGACAAAGTACCCCTGAAAAGTTGTCCTGAAAATGATTTGAAACTGTACATGACAGATTTTCATGCAAAATAATAGACTTAGCTTCAAATTTGAAATTATTTTTTGTTCTCGGCGAGAAAAAGCCGCAGGTCTATGCAACTAGGATCCTTAGCATCAATATAAATATATTTGTAAGCCTTCACTCTAGCAACACGACCGTGTAATGTCACAATTTTGTTGTCTTTGAATAGAAGGTATTTGGATAGGACTCGTATATGCGTGCCGTTTCGCATATATACGAATAGACAACGTGATTTCCAGATTGTACATCTTCTTCCTCAGCCTTTATCAGTCCACTCCTGGACGTGAGCCTCCTCCAATCTTCTCCATGTTTGTCTATCGGCTGCTGTGTTCAGCCATCCTCTGCCTACAGTACCCTTGATATCGTCCAGCCACCTCAGTTGGGGTCTCCTTACTTCCCACTTGGACATTCTGGGCCGCCGTTGGACCATCCTTTTTTGCCACCTGTCATGGTCTTGTCTTGCGACGTGACCACCCCAGCGCCACTGTAAGCAGGCTACTCGTTGTATAACATCAATGTTTCTACGGATTTCCTGCCTCTGAGGCTGATTCCTAGCCTCCTCCTTTCAATGGCTCTTTGGCACGTCCTCAGTCTGTTGGCGCTATACTGAGTGAGCCATGTTGTTTCCAAGCTATAGGTGGATACTGGAAGTACGTATGACTCAAAGACACATTGTACATCTCCAGTGAAGGACGAAGAAGAGTGGCGCATAAAGCGAAATGGTGAACTGTCTTTATAAGACTGTAAGGGCCTGTTGCACCAACCACCAATCAATAATAATTTGATTGCTTAATTCTGGTAAGAACTTCGGTTAAATATTTCTCGGAAGTGCGTAATAATATGATGGAATTTGATTAGGAAAGATGGAGGTAGTATTCAATGGAGGTGTTATGAATGTGATTTATTACCAATCAACATGATGCTCCGTCTTTGACACCATACATTGTTTATAATGCTGTCTCGCTCACGACATATGAAATGCTTTTCTCATTTTCTATGTAAGCAACGTGTCTCTACTCCGTCTTCAATCTATTTACACATCACCATGGAAACCATGAAATCACCATGGCAACGGAATTTGTTACTAGTGTTGTTGAAAGTATTTATTACCACAAGTGTATTTTATATATTCAATTTATATTTTTAGAAACTTTATTTCTCATTTTTTACAAAATTTATTTTCTTTTGTTGGCACATTTAGAAAATATCCAGTTTAGCATTTAGATGTTTTTTTTTCCAATTAGATAACACACCTGTTGACAGTTGGAAGGTTAGCGATAGACTGAATTTGGATTTTTGTATGTTATGTTATATACAGAAAGAAATGGCGGTTGATCTGTAATGTTGGCGAATAGGGTTTATTAAATTGGAATTTGTTTTTGTTTGTAAATGGATATTTTGTATTTGAATATTATTATTTAATGATGTATAAAATGTAATTTGTCGTGTGTGTGTGTTCCTTGACTTATAGGTTGGTATGCGGCTGACCACCCATGCTGTAAAAATGGTTCACTTTGCCAATGTCACCCCTGTCTCAGGGAAGGACGGCAAGAGTTGCAGGGTGTATGTCCATTTGAGATTTGATTTTTATGTTGTAGGTTCACATGAGGCATGTGCAAGCGCGAACTTGTATGTGTCTGGTTGTGAGAATGCATGTAATGTGAATCTTCAATGTAACATATCCTTGCAACTTAGATTAGATTAGACATCTAATCTAGATTAGATTAGATTAGATGTTAAGTTTCCTTGACTTATAGGTTGGTATGAGGCTGACCACCCATACTGTAAAAAATGGTTCACTTTGCCAATGTCACCCCTGTTTCAGGGAAGGTCGGCAAAAGTTGTGGGGCTTATGTTCATTTGAGGTTTGGATTTTATTTGTAAGTACACATTCAGCATTTGTAAGCGCGAACTACACTTGTTGGTTTGTGGGCATACATCTGAGAGCTTTAAATGAATATATCCTTGCAACTTAGATTATAGATTATAGATATAGAAGTGGCGGCTAATCTGCAATGGTGATTTCTAATGTTGGTGTATTAATTTGCTACATTTTTTGCATAGGAAATTTCTGATTTTTTTTGTATAGATTTCTTTGTAAGGTTTTGTTCTTTTATATATTTAAATGTAATTTTTTATTCATATTCCTTGACTTATAGGTTGGTATGAGGCTGACCACCCATACTGTAAAAAATGGTTCACTTTGCCAATGTTACCCCTGTTTCAGGGAAGGTCGGCAAAAGTTGTGGGGCTTATGTTCATTTGAGGTTTGGATTCTATTTGTAAGTACACATTCAGCATTTGTAAGCGCGAACTACACTTGTTGGTTTGTGGGCTTACATCTGAGAGCTTTAAATGAATATATCCTTGCAACTTAGATTATAGATTATTATAGAAGTGGTTTAGCGCATTTCTAATTCTCAAAGGATTGATCTCTTCAGTTCTTATATATATCGATGTATGTAGCCAATTTTTTGATTTGATGGAAGAAATCACACTTAGTTTTGATTGTTATCTGATTGGAGTTTGGTGAACAGGCTCTTACTTTACCAGGGATTGCACCACACACCTTCTGGTCACTAGCACGAGGTGATATCCACTAGACTCCGACCTGAACTAAAAATATAAACATTTTGGAGGAAATCCTCCGTCCCATGACCGTGTCCAAACTCTGTGTCCGCCATTGTTGTGTGTTAACAATATGATATTGTAATCATGGCTAATCATGCGCGGTGTATTGATTGCGCTCCGTGTCGGCACCTATTTACCTTTACAGGTGAGTAACTCATGATTACAGTTAGTGCCGAGAGGAAATGCCGGAAGTATTGTAACATGCCCATAACAGTGACGCACACATTTCATTATTGAATTTTAATAAAAAATCTTCACAATGACAGTTTTTTGATTTTAAAATTTAAATCTATTTTCATGTTTTTTTTTATAATGTCAATCATTGACAATATGGACTTTCACTTCGACATTTTTATGATTATTTTGCCACCTTTCCCTAAAACAGTTGGTAGAACACTTGAATTCGATCCCCGCCAAGGATCTAAATCTAAGGTGCAAAGATATGTATCATTTGAGATTAATACTAAATGCATTCCCACAAGCAGACACGCATAATTTCGCGCTCACACATGCCGCAAGTGGACCTACAATATAAAAACCCAATCTCAAATGAACATAAGCCTTGCAACTCTTGCTGACCTTCCCTGAAGCAGGGGTGACATTGGCAAAGTGAACCATTTTTTACAGTATGAGTGGTCAACCTCATACCAACCTATCAGTCAAGGAATGTTTCCAAAGGGTGCCAAGGATAATAATAATATTAGGATGATTTATTTGGTGAGCGCTGTTTTTGTGTGAATCACACCTCAAGAGCCATCTGCGAGCTTAGTCGTCGCTGTGGAAAGCGCCAATGCATAAGCAAGACCCAGTTGCTGGAAGGCTGAATAGACTAGTGACCGGTCTTTGGTAAAGGAATATAATTTTTTCACCCAGCGAAGTGCGTATTTGAAAATATAAATGGTATAATATATTTTTGAGCTCCACCGGGATGCGAACCGACAACCTTCCATTTATCAGTGAGAAGTTTTAACCACTAGACTACGGACCGGTCAAAGGTCAAGGATGTCAGAAAGCATTTCCCTTTTCCGTATTTATTTCAAAATCAGAATCATTTCCCTGCAAGACTTACCCAGCCTTCACAATAAATGAGAACCTACCTCCTCGGAAGTAGAAAACCCATGCTGTTCGCTGGTTTGGGAAAAAAATAGGAAAGGAAGAATTAACGATAACCGAAAGGCATCTAGGTGTCATCATTTTGAATAACCCTGATACTCTTCATGATCTCCAGGTGTTCGTGTTACTCCTGGCCTCCTCCATCTGCCACTCCGCCCCGCTGTTCGACTCCCCTGGCTTCCCTTCCTTCTCGTCTTCCAACTTCCGCAGCGGCTCCTCCTCCAGCAGGCTGCTGGGCTCCCGCTCCCCGCTGGCCAGGCAGGGGTTTGGAGCAGCCGGAGGACCAGGAGCCTTCAGCGACTATTCTGGCTTTGAAGACGCTGGCTATGATCAGGGAGACTTTGGGTTCGGAGGCTCTGATGGATACAAAGTAAATTATAATTTATTCTTTGCACTTCTGTGAAATTAGTAAAGTCCATACAGTGGAAATGGACTATCTAGAAGTATGATTAGGGAAAAACAGAGTGATAGGGTGAGGAATGATTTTGTAAGAGAAGAATGTGGTGTAAAGGAAAGTAAAGATTAAATGAAGTTTATGGAGAGAAGGAGTGATGAAAGACTGACGAAGAAAGTATACGTTGCAAGAATAGATGGATGTCGTGGTAAAGGAAGACCTAGAAAGGTGTGGATGGACAAAACTCCTGAAACAGCGAATGAATGTGATATCCAGAGTCATAATGAAAGGAGAGCTTGAATAAAAAATGTAATGACTCTGGATGAAATGAAGAAGTATGTGAGGACCGAAAAAAATGGCGGTTGATCTGTAATGTTGGCGGTTAAGGCTAAGGCTTTCAAAATTTAATTCTCATTTTTTGTAGATTTAATGACTTATATGTAGGTTGGTATGAGGCTGACCACCCATTCTGTATAAAAATGGTTCACTTTGCCTAAGTATGTCACCCCTGTTTCAGGGAAGGTCGGCAAGAGTTGCAGGGCTTATGCTAACTTGAGATTAGGTTTTTACGTTTGTAAGTGCATATGCGGCATGTGCAAGCGCGAACTAATACATGTCTGCTTGTAAGAAAACATATAATATCTCTGCAACTTAGATTAGATTAGATCAGACATGCTTCTCCCAAACCACTGTCTCAGGTTCTTCAACCAAGATGTTTTTCTTCAACCTGGACCTCGTCTTTCCTCAATTCTTCATTGTATAAAGAGACTTAAGAGTTATTACTCATTTAATCAACATTCCAGGGTTTCGGAGGCTCTCTGGGTGGCTTTGGTGGTTCTACCGGCGGTTTCGGCAGCTCCTCCGGCAGTTTCGGCTCCCCCGACTTTGGCAGTTACTCTGGAGGATCCCCAGGAGGCTACGACAGTCTGGACACCTTCGGAAGCTTCGGAGGACCCAAAACCTCGTTCGGAGGAGCAGGAGCGTCCGCAGGGGCCTTCACCAAGTCCGGAGGAGGCGGCAGGGACAATCCGGTCAACTACCAGAGATCTGTGAGCTATGGGTCAGGATATGCAACAGATAATAATGTGAGCAACTGTGACACTGTCGCCATTCCACTAGGGGTGGTCAAAGCCTCTGCATAGGTAGCTTTTTCGTTCCCCCAGTGCTTTTTGGCTTATCTACCATTTGATTCAAAGACCTTTCAATGAAAGTGTCTTAATCACTTTCTACAGAATCTGAGCTAAGAAAAATACGTAAAATACGATAATGATTGAGTTTTTAAAAAATATTTTTTAAATAAATTTCCAGTTTTCATTAGACACATTGGTCCAGTACACATACAAGGCAGGCGCGTACACTGGATCGAGAAAGCAACATCTTTCTTCCTTTTTTTCTTAATAAATTGTGAATTTGATTTTTGGTTGATATTATGTATGACCGATCCGTAGTTCAGTGGTAACACTTCGGACTCTGAATGGGAAGGTTGTGGGTTCGATTCCCGGCGGAGCACAAAAAATATACCATTTATATTTTCAAATATGCTCTTCGCTGGGTTGAAAAATTCATAAACCTTTACCAATGACCGGTCACCAAAGGTCCATCCAGCCTTGCAGAAACTGGGTCTTGCTTTAGTATTGGCGCTTTGTAGCGACGACGATCAAGCTCGTAAAAAAGTTTGATAGCTCAATTGGTAGAATGCTTGCATTCCATGCCGAGAGCAAGGGTTCGATCTCAAGGTTTACTCAGCCTTCACAAGAAATGAGAACCAGCCACCCCGGGAGCTGGGAAACATCTACTTCAACTGAAAGTGGTTGGTGTGAGGCCGGCCCCCTTACCTGTAAAAATAAATAGGTCCCGAATCGCCACATTCGACTCCTTCGGGGATAACGCAGACAAGAAGTTACAGTATATGTGTAGCTTAGCTGCATTATCTATGTGGCACTATAACAATTGGTTCACTTTGCCAATGTCACCCCTGTTTCAGGAAAGGTCGGCAAGATGTGCAGGGCTTATGTTCATTTTAGATTTGGGTATTTATTTGGGAAGTCGAGGCTTGCTTAGCCTCAACTAAAAATGGGAACCTACCTACTCGAGTGTTGGTAAACTTTCACATAAGTAGGAAGTTGTTGGAGTAAGGTTTCTCTGCCTGTAAATTAAAAAGGTTCCACTCGCCACATGCACTGGAAGCATCTGAAGCCGTAAAGCATTTGTAAGCAGTTTAAGTTGGCACACTAATAAAGCTGAATGTTTTCTTGTCCTCAGGGTCCTCCCAAGTACGCTTTTGATTTTGCTGTAAATGATCCTCAAACTGGTGACATCAAGTCTCAAAGGGAGTTCAGGGATGGTGACGTGGTCAAAGGTAAGCAACTCATATCAAAATCTACGTCATTGCGAAAACCCACCTCATACCTAATCTAATCTAATCTAATCTAAGCTGCAAAGATATATATCATTTAAGATTTATATTAAATGCATTCCCACAAGCAGATATGTATAATTTCGCGCTAACACATGCCGCATGTGGACCTACAATATAAAAACCCAATCTCAAATGAACATAAGCCTTGCAACTCTTGCCGTCCTTCCCTGAAACAGGGGTGACATTGGCAAAGTGAACCAATTTTTTTTTACAGTATGGGTGGTCAGCCGCATAACAACCTATAAGTCAAGGAACATACATGACAAATTACATTTTTAAAATCAATAAAATAACAATAATATACATTGACATAAAAAACTAAATCAAAAAACTAATTTTACTTTAACAAACCCCAGCCGCCAACATCACAGATCAACCGCCATTTCTTTCTATCCTTACATACTTCTTTCATTTCCTCCAGAGTCATAACCTTCTTCATACAAGCTCTTCTTTTATTATGACTCTGGATATTCCATTCATTCGCAATTTCGGATATTTGGTCCATCCATACCTTTCTCGGTCTTCCTCTACCACGACATCCATCTATTCTACCAACATATACTTTCTTCGTCAGTCTTTCCTCATTCATTCTCTCCATATGCCCAAACCATCTTAACAAACTTCTTTTAATCTTCACTTTCACACTTTCTCTTGCACCACATTCTTCTCTTACAAAAACATTCCTCACCCTGTCACTCCGTTTTTTCCCAATCATACTTCTTAGAAAGTCCATTTCAACAGTATGGACTTTACTAATTTCACTTTCATTCACCGTCCAGGCCTCGCTTCCATACATCAAGGTGGGTAAAAGTATGCCACTGCGTACCGCCAATCGAGCATTTTTAGATATGTTTTGATTTTTGGCGATACAAGCTGTGGCACCCAGTACCAGTACCCATTCCGTTTATACACTTCCATCCGGGGAAGCGTATCACAGAACGCTCATGCTATAATTTTTTTGTGGCGGAAGGCCTTCCCGATGGTCGTGACCCGACCCAGCAGTGATTCTAGATTTACTTGTTCGTCCACTAGAGAAAACAGCAAAAACCCGAAGTTACTGACTCGGTGCAATGTCATCGAGATGCGCTTCTTACTACTTCGTGCCAATCACAAAGGATGTGCTGATGGCGTCCTCAATTGACTGGGAGGAGATCCAGTCCGGGACTCACGGAAGAGGCGCAAAAGCGCCAGAAGGCTCGATAGTTATCCCTTGTGGACACGAAGTCGGCGTACCCTATGCCCGGTCTCACTGCTGTAAAAAGCGCATTCCGATCAGAATGTCGCAGCGGGCAATCAATTGACCTGTGTCTTAGTTCAATTGAGGTAGAAATTATGTCTTGCCCCTTACAGTCGTATCTAAAGGAGCCATGCTATCTTTAACGCCCTTAAAGCGCAAATAATTTTAAATGAAAATCTTCCTATAACCTACATAACAGTGTGGATGAGTCTATCATGGCTCATTCTGGAGACATGGTCTCTCGTCTTATTATGTCCTCTATTTCACAGACCTTTATGTGGTCTTCCAGCTGGACGTTGACCAATTGTCATCTCATAAGCTACGGTGTGAGTGAGTATATCATGGCTCACTCTGGAGACATCTTACTATGAACTTTATGATCATGCATTGAAAGAAGAATTGCTATTTTTTTAGTGGAAGCATGTGTAGAAGTTCGAAAACTGACTTGACTTATGCTGGATAGATGTTTTCCGGGATCTGTTGCCGTGGTCTATGGGAGCTGGAGCTTCCGGACGTTGAAATGAAAACTTCGCAGTTTTCATCAAGATCATCTTAATCATCACACTTCACGCTTAGGAAGCCCATCGTAGACATGAGCAAAACTTGGACTTCTTGGACCGGTCCGTAGTCCAGTGGCAACACGCCGGACTCGTAAATGGAAGGTTGTGGATTCGAATCCCGGCGGAGCATACAAATATACCATTTATATTGCCAAATGTGCTCTTCGCTGGGTTGAAAAAATCATAAACCTTTACCAAAGATCGGTCACTAAAAGGTCCATCCAACCTTACAACAAGTGGGTCTTGCTTGAGAATTAGCGCTTTCTACAGCGACGACCAAGCTCGCAGAGGGCTCTTGAGGTGTGATACACACAAAAACAGCGCTCACCAAATAAATCATCCTAATATTATCATTATTATTAAAATGTCCGGAAGCTCCAGCTCCCATAGACCACGGCAACAGATCCAGGAAAACATCTCTCCAGCATCATCAGCCGGCCGTGCAAGCCTAAAACTCTTATTCGACTTGACTTATGTTTCGTATTACGCTCGTGTTCCAGGTCAGTACTCGTTGGTCGAGGCAGATGGCTCCGTGAAGGTGGTGGACTACACTGGAGACCAGAAGAACGGCTTCAACACTGTGGTCAAGAAACTCAACCCATCTCACATATTCTAAGAAAACAATAAACTCTATAAAACCACACCCCAAATGATGAGACTATTTCTTTCCACCGTGTTTCCACTCTGTTAAAAGTTTATAGCCACAACGCTTAAGAAGGAGCAGCATTGCTTGTGGAACCCATTTGTTTTACATTTACATAAAGCCATCAATGGCTTGGCTCCACCTTATCTGACTGACATGATTTCGCCTGTTGAGATGGGTGTGAGGAGGCAGACACTCAGATCCGCGGGCAATGGTGCGATCAATTTGGTTCAGCCGCACCGTCAGATCCGTACAAATTTTGGAGACCGTGCTTTCCGTGTTTCGGGTCCGGTGGAGTGGAACAGACTGCCACCCGGAATGAAGAACTCCAAATCTGTGGGTGTATTTCGCGGAGCTCTCAAGACGCACCTTTTCAAAAAGTCTTATCCGTGATCGGAGAGGGCCCCTGAGGTGTGACACATACAAAAACGGCGCTTTCTTATCATGTGCAATTTAAAATAAATAAGTCTGTTATATAAATAACTGTTGACGGAAATTTCTGCATAGTGTCTATTTCTGAAGAAGTGGATGAATCCCATTCAAACAATGATCGATGTAGCTGACGCTCTACAGGCGCTGGTGGACTGGATCCGTCTCCTCGTCCCTGCTCTTCGGTCAGCTGGTGTTCTTACAGCTGCAACGCAACTAAGCTACACATATAGCGTAACTTCTTGCCTGCGTTATCCCGGTACCTATTTATTTTTACGGGTAAGGGTGCCGGCCTCACACCAACCACTTTCAGTTGAAGTGGCGGTTTCCCAGCTCCCAGGGGGGTTGGTTCTCATTTCTTGTAAAGCCAGAGTACACCTTGGGATCGAACCCTTGCTCTCGGCATGGAATGTAAGCATTCTACCAATTGAGCTATCGAACGGATTTTTACGGGCTTGGTCGTCGCTACAAAGCGCCAATTCTCAAGCAAGACCCAGTTGCTGTAAGGCTAGATGGACCTTTTGATGACCGGTATTTGGTAGAATTGTAAATGTTTTTTTTTTGCTCCGCTGGGATTTGAACCCACAACCTTCCATTCACGAGTCCGAAGTGTAACCACTGGACTACGGACCGGTCTATCACACAATCGGCCTTTCCAATAATTCCAAATCTCGATGTCAGGGGGCAAAGCGGCGGGTCGCTGTCTTATCGAAGATGTGAAGAGATGGTCCGGAAGAGTAGCAGGTCGAAGTTCAGAAGAAAGCGGAGAGTTGTATGTAGTAACAAGTCGGAAGTCGGAGAACAAGTGATTTATTCATAAAACAGACGTCTAGATATTTACATCCCACAAAACAATAGATAACGGTATTTTATTAATATATATCACTTCCATACATCAATGTCGGTACCTACCAATATGCCATTGTACACGCCGGTATTTTTGTATTTACAAATTGAGCTCCGGTATTTTCAATTTGAAAAAGCAGACCAATAGGAGTCCATTTGAAAAAGCAGACCAATAGGAGTCCATTTGAAAAAGCTGACCAATAGGAGTCCATTTGAAAAAGCTGAATTGATGTTATGTTTTAAAGAAATCGGCAGGCCGCGTGTTTGATGACTAGTGAGAAGAAAATATATGACAAGTAAATTACTCACTAGGGGCGCTGTTGTATTTTATATACATCTTTTATTTCCTCGATCGAGGGAATTATCGCAATATCTCTAATCTAATCTAAGTTGAAAAGATATGTTACATTAATTAAGGATTCACATTATATGCATTCACACAAGCAGACACGTACAAGTTCGCGCTTGTACATGCCGCATGTGAACCTACAACATAAAAACCCAAATCTCAAATAAACATACACCATGCAACTCTTGCCGTCCTTTCCTGAAACAGGGGTGACTTTGGCAAAGTGAACCATTTTTACAGCACGGGTAGTCAGCCGCATACCAACCTATATAAGTCAAGGAACAACTCGGTGTATCTAAATCTAAATCTAAATCTAAGCTGCAAAGATATGTATCATTTGAGATTCATATTAAATGCATTCCCACAAGCAGACATGCATAATTTCGCGCTTACACATGCTGCATGTGGACCTACAATATAAAAACCCCAATCTCAAATGAACATAAGCCCTGCAACTCTTGCCGACCTTCCCTGAAGCAGGGGTGACATTGGCAAAGTGAACCATTTTTTACAGTATGGGTGGTCAGCCGCATACCAACCTATCAATCAAGGAGTAAATCAAGTGTATAACAATAATAATATTAGGATGTATATTTGGTGAGCGCTGTTTTTGTGTAAATCACACCTTAAGAGCCCTCTGCGAGCTTAATCGTCGCTGCAGAAAGCGACAATTCTCAAGCAAGAACCTGTTGCTGTAAGGCTGGATGGACCATTTTGATGACCGGTCTTTGGTACAGGTTTATGAATTTTTCACCCATTTGAAAATAATAATGGTTTATTTTTTGTGCTCCGATGATGATGATGATGATGATGATTTATAGAGCGCCGTTTCGTGACTACTGTCACTGCAAGGGCGCTTTCAGGCTTGACGCGGCGGTGAAGAAATGGGTCTTCATTCCCTTCTTGAAGCTCTCGATCCCTTCCTTGGCGCGCACTTCAGGAGGCAGCTGGTTCCGAGTGGACGGTCCCGCAACGGCGAAAGCGCGGTCTCCGAACACTGTACTTCTTTTTCTGTATTGAGTGCTGACAGATCGCTGCCTTAGTTTTTGTTTATCGTATACGCCATTGAGAAAAATTTACATGAGCAATGTTTGCATGTGTACTGGACCGATGTGTCTTATGAAAACAAGAAATTTATTTTAAAATATTTAAAAGAACTCTTGCATTATCGAGTTGTACGGTTTTTCTTAGCTCAGATTGTGTGGAATTTGATTCATAAGACAACTGCATGAAAAAGTCATATTTGACAAGATTGGCGTATACGATAAACAAGAACTGGGGGAGCGAGATGAAAGAGCACTGTCATGTCGGCAGATCGCAGAGTGAGCCCCCTCTCACTCAGACTCCTCGGCAGTATCAGCTCCTGCAAGTACTCTGGCGCCACTCCATGCAGCGCTTTGTGTACCGTGAGGCCCAGCTTAAATGTAATCCTTTCTGGGATCCTCAACCAGTGAAGCTTCTGCAGGAGTGGAGTAATATGGCAGTACTTGCTCTGACCATAAATCAGGCGGGCGCTGGCGTTCGTTCACTCCGCCGGGATTCGAACCCACAACCTTCCATTTACGAGTCACGGACCGGGTATATTGTGTTGTAACCAATTTGAATTAGCCTCCTCTGTTGGTGAAACGTAAAATGTGTTTCTGTGCCCACTAACGCACCATCATTAATTTTATCTACTTATAAAAATGTGACTTTGATTCATTACATAAATTTTACAATCGATAAAAATAATAGCATAAAACGATAGATGGCGGTAGACACAATGTTAAATAAAAGTATATATTTATCAATGACGACCCATACTGTAAAAAAATGGTTCATTTTGCCAATGTCGCCCCTGTTTCAAAAAAGGTCGGCAAGAGTTTCAGGGCTTATGTCATGTTGTAGGTCCACATGCGGCATGTGCGCGAACTTATACGTGTCTGCTTGTGAGAATGCATTTAATATGTCTCTTAAATGTTTTATATTGTTATATTTCGCACGCTTAATCATAAAGAGCAATAACTCGAAAAATAAGAATGTTGGGAAATCACGTTTGAAGTTCAGACAACCAGTACAACTTGTATGGGATGAAAAAGGCGGCCGATGTTTTATCTCGGTCATATTCATCCAAATTGAACGGCTGTCGCATTCTACCTATTCTTCTCGCATTGTTCTTGTGTTTTATTACAAAATCTCGATTTTCCCAATTTTTGAGTTATTTCTCTTTATGATTAAACGTGCGATATGCACAATATACGGTTACACAGTATTTTTATAGCTGTATCGACTTCGCGTCACAATGTTTCAAGCGTCTCAAAGAGTCCAAGACCCACCCGGGGTTGTCGTGCCATTGATGATGATGATGATGTGGGAGACACTACGTCATAGCATGTCATTACAAAATATGGATCAATGATAAAAACTTAAATTATGAATGATTGTTTTTAAATCAAATTACAATCTGTAATCTAATCTGTGATCAAATATATTTTAAATTTGAGGGTCACTCTTCAAGCACGTTCGCAATCAGACACGTGTAAGTTCAAGTTTACAGATGCTGCATGTGCCCTACTCATGAAATAAAAAAAACATAATATTTTAATTGAACATGGACCCTGCAACTCTTGTCACTCTTCTCTGAAACAGGGGTGATATTAGTAAAGTGAGCTTTTTTTACAGTATGAATGGTCGGCCTCATATCAACCTATAAGTCAAGGAATCTTATTTCTCTAATCTCTAATCTAAGTTGCAAAGGTATGTAACATTGGGGATTCACATTATATGCATTTTCACAAGCAGACACGTATAATTTTGCGCTTCTACATGCCGCATGTGAACCTACTAATTAAAACTCAAATCTCAAATGAACATACACCCGGCAACCGACCTTCCCTGAAATAGGGGTGACATTGGCAAAGTGAACTATTTTATACAGTATGGGTGGTCAGCCTATACCAACCTATAAGTCAAGGAATAAATAGCTTATTTAAAAAAAAACAAATAAAATCAAAACAACATCTTAGTCCAAATTTGTCGGTGTTATGGCCACGGGGATCAAGTCAGGTTATTTGGAACCGGATAACGCTGGTTCGAATCCCGCGACGATAACCTCGACCCTGGTTCAACAGATGCCGTTGCATGCACACAAGCTTCTGCTTTCGCATGAAGACAACTCGCCAGGCAAAATAGGTATTTGTGCATAATGCAGACTAACATTTTTTCTGTTCACAAAATTGAATCACGATATTCGGTAAAATAATATTCATATCGTGGTGGGTAATAATTGTTTTGATATTGTAACACTAACAATGAAATTGTGTGTTGGAATTCAGTCCAGTAGTTCTTACCCACTTGCTGCAAACTATTATTGTTAAAAGATAGCAAGCCAGCCTGGCAGTGAAGTGTATCCAATCGGAAAATAACTCAAGAAACAAGATGATGTAAAGCATAGGTGAAGCAAAAGTACAGTGTCTTAGATAGACAGTGATATAATTTCTCATTCCAATGGTGCTACGGTAAGAATTGATCTATGTTTTTTTCAAATACTGTATGCAACTCCGAATCCTTTTGTCAATTTTCCTACAGAAGAAGGTGTTTGGCATCGAGTCCATTAAGAGATCTGTTTCCTTCTGATCCACCATATTATATCTGTTTTCTAAACCTTACACCTTTTATTCGGTCACATCATGGGCATCTGAATCTTCATGACTCACTAAAGAGTTATCCAATGTTTTTCAAAGTGATGATATTCCCCTGCAATTTTATTCAAAGAATGGGTGCGTGTAAGTGGCCGTCCATAAATTACGTCATCGATTATGGCCGATTTTCGACCCCCCCCCCCCCCTTACAATCATCCTATAGTCATTATCTAATGACCCCCCCCCCCCCTCCCCCTCTTGCTGTAATAATGGATAAGCTTAATAATTAATAATGTTATATTACTTACATAATATTTTGTATATTTTGTAGAAAATGGTATTTACAAGAACGACGTCACTTTTGGTACTCGTACATAATTTGCCGTCATCCGCAGACCAGACTCCCCCCCCCCCCTTTAATGCGAATTACGTAATATATGGACAGCCCCTAAGCTATATCAAAAAGCTGATGTGGTCCAAACAGTAAAAGCCATCAGATTACATTGGCTTGGACAAATATAGCGAGTGTAACACCAATAGACCGGAACAAGAATAGAGAGAAGGCTCAGACTGTAGTGAACTGGAACTTTTACTAGTAGTATGTAAACTGGAAAACGGGCGGCGTCCAAGGACAGGCGGAGTTGGAGGCAGAAGTTTGAGGAAGCCAAAGTTCGAATTTGGCTGTACGGCAATTGAACGAAAAGACCAAGAAGAACCATGAAAAGTAGACGACGTACTCTTCGTTCTTCACAGGGTGATGTCGTTAATAATATTCAATTGCCGCTTCGATGGAATACGATTTGCTACGGGGACAGGGCTTTTAGTTCGTCTGGTCTTGCTGGAACAGTCTACATCTGGAGTTGAGAACAGAGAACATTGTTGGCAGTTTCAGGAGGTTGCTTAAGACAAATTTCTTTAATATCCGCTCCACACATAAAGCGCCCTTGGGACCATCAGAGCCTGGAAAGGATAGTTGTGATGACAGACCCTTAAGGACTTGGGGCAGTGAGAAGGTGGCTGGGACACATACAGTGGATTGACCATCAGGGCCTGGATATAATAGTTGGGTGACAGACCCTGAAGGACTTGAGGCAGGGGAAGGTGGCTGGGACACATAGGTACATTAAATGGACCATCAGAGCCTGGAGAGGATAGTTGTGATGACAGACCCTGAAGGACGCAGGGCAGTGTGAAGACCCAGAGCAAGTTGGCTGAAAGGTGTAGCAATTTGAAGAGCGGAAGAGCTAGGAAATTGGTAAGTTAGTGAAATTCACTCATTCATTTTTTAAACACCTAAATTCGCATCCGTACATTTTGTGTTTTACCTACGTGTTTTTAAATTTAAAGTTAAGTTGCAATAAATATTTGGGTGAATGCAAGTCTTGTTTGGATAGAAAATATATGCACTGCCTTTATTATATCCATTGTACCATGGAGGTATTCAGGTATATATAATTGCAACTTTGATTATAGATAGGTAGTTAAAATTTTCTGATATGTCTACCTTGTAAAAATAATGCGACAGGTAGGTAGATACATTTCAAAGTGTTCGAAATTCAAATCTGACATCCGGAAGTAGACGTTAGAAGGCTTACTTCTTGTCTATGCTTTTTTGTTCCATTTTTTAAACATTCAAACTTCCTACTATTGGCAAAACTGCCGGTCACCATGAAAGTGCAAATTTTCAATCTGTTTTTTTTTTGCTTCTGGAACTGAAAAACCTTCGTTTTTCATTATAAATAATAATATAAGTTTAACGCAAATTTGAATTAAGATATTTTTTCTCGGTGGGCAAACTTGTATGGGACAACAACTACTTAGCAAACAATAACAAAATAGTTTTTTGCCTTTTCCCCAGCAACTTGGCCGTGTCTAATCCAATCTAACCTAATCTAATCTAAGTTACAAAGATATGTAACATTGAGGATTCACATTACCTAAATGCATTCTCACAAGCAGATACGTATAAGTTCGCGCTTAAACATGCCGCCTGTGGACTTACAATATAAAAACCCAAATCTCAAATGAACATACACCCTGCAACTCTTGTCGACATTCCCTGAAACAGGGGTGACATTGGCAAAGTGAACCATTTTCTACAGCATGGGTGGCTAGGAGCATACACAACAAATTACATTTTTAAAATCAACAAATAATAATATGTATAAACATCTAAACAAATACAGAATACAAAATTCTAATTTTCAAAACCCTAGTCCCAGCCGCCAACGTTGCAGGTCAACCGCCATTTCTTTCTGTTCTCACAGACTTATTTTATTTCATCCAGAGTCATAACCTTCTTCATTCAAGCTCTCCTTTTATTATGGCTCTGGATATTCCATTCATTCGCTATTAATTAGGAAATTTGGTCCATACATTCCTTTCTCGGTCTTCCTCTACCACGACATCAATCTATTCTTGCAACATATACTTTCTTCGTCAGTCTTTCATCATTAGCCGTGTGACGCCACAATTTTGTCTATGCCAGGTGAGGAGCGCGGACCTCATTTGAAGATATCGCCTAGTCAGAAAGGTCTATAGCCTGTAAGGAAAATATAAATGGTGTGTAGGTGTACTTTCTCCTCTGACCCACAAAATATCCTTTCTTGACTAGAATATTAACTATTTCAATGTTTATCGGTGGATATAATGGATATCTGACCGTTCCGTAGTCCACTGGTAACACTTCGGACTCATAAATGGAAGGTTGTGGATTCGAATCCCGGTGGAGTACAAAATATACCATTTATATTTCCAAATATGCTTCGCTGGGTAAAAAATTCGTACACCTTTACCAATCAAAGGTCCATCCAGCCTTACAGCAACTGGGTCTTGCTTGAGAATTGGCGCTTTCTACAGCGACGACCAAGCTCGCAGAGGGCACCTAAGGTGTGATACACACAAAAACAGCGCTCACCAAATAAATCATCCTAATATTATTATTACTATTGAGCCTAAACCACTACATTATAGACTGGTTGCAACTTAGATTATATCGGCTAGACGAGCGAATATGGCATTAATGTGAAACTGGTTTTAACTAATTTATGTATTTACATAACAAATATTCGATTATAAATTCTTGTTAAGCAGGTACTACACCGCCTGAACATAATGAATAGGTACCTTACAATGTAATACAATTTGCTACAATGTATCGACTGCTAAGACTCTGAACGATAGGGTCTGAAATAGAAATGGGCCAACGGAGGAAAAATATCGATATATTTGAAAAAGTATCGAAAACAATATCGATATTGTTATGATTTTAGTTGGGTTTTTTAAAATCAAACTGCAATTTATTTATTTTTCAAGATCTATTTTACACAATGTCGGTTTACAATGTATTGATTTCTAGCTCTTAGCTTATTGACTTCACGGTTCAATGTTTTAATTGACTCTGCCTCCCACACAATTGCGGTTCAAATATATACCACCCATACGGACGCCTCTCGCGCAGTCCAGAACCTTCCATTGTGAACCGCTCCACACACATCTACTGCGTTCGGCACTATTCCAGTTATCTAATCTAATGTAAGTTACAAAGATAATATGTAACATTGGGGATCTATATTATATACGTTCCCACAAGCATCCCACATGCCGAATGTGAACCTACAACATAAAAGCCCAAATCAAAAATAGACATACACCCTGTAACTCTTGCCGTCCTTCCCTGAAACAGGGGTGACATTGGCAAAGTGAACCATTTTCTATAGCATGGAGGGTCAGCCGCACATCAACCTACAATAAAATTCAAGGAACATAATTCACATATAATATTCTATAAAATATATCAAAACAATTGCAAATCCCAAATTCTAATTTTAAAAAATATTTAAAAAAAACCAAGTCCTAGCCGCCAACATTACAGATCAACCGCCATTTGTTCGGTTCTTGTCATCAACTACATAGATCAATTACAAATACTTGAAATACATTAAAATGTAAATCTATATAATATTATTGCGTGCTTTGACCTTGAATGTAACATATTTATTTGCACAAGTAGAGTGGTAGCCGTTATCTGCACTCGGCGCTCACCTGGTTCATGTGTAATGAGTCAACACGTGTACGTGGACGATAAATATCGACGGTTAAAAGATAGCAGGGCATAAGCGACAAAAACTAAATTGTTCAGGAGAGCAGTTTAAAGTTTGAGATTGCAGAAAAATGCCATAACTTTTTTTATTTTTTATCAAACCGAAATCAACACAGCTCTAAAATAAAAAAATATAACTAACTAATTTATGCCACTGCCAAGTACCTAATGATAGTCTTTTTAACACGAGTGCTAGTTTGTGCCATGAGGCGCAGCCGAATGGCACAATAGAAAGCACGAGTGTTTACAAAGACTAATTACGTGCAGTGGCATACAATACTTTTTCTACGACCATGAGAGAATTAACAAAATAGTGAATAATAGTCATTATAATGTACTCGTCCATTTGAAGTAATTAAAACCTTACCTTTGTCAAAACGTGTGATTTATCATTCCCTTCGATTATCTAATCTAACCTAAGTTGTAAAAATAAATTATATTTAGGTTTCATATTGAATTCATGCCCACAAGCCGACACATATGTATAAGGTCGCGCTTTTACATCCTGCATATAAGCTTAAACATTCAAACCCAAAACTCAAATAAACATATGCCCTGCAGTTGTATTGGCAGGTGAACCAAATTTGTACAGCATAGGTGATCAACCTCATACTCACCTATTAACCAAGTAACTTTTTGAGTTTGTTTATTTTTTGCGGTGAAATTTTTTGTATTGTTTTCCTTTCAAGCCTTTTATTTTCCATTGAAAAAAGGAAAGCTTTATTTGGAGCAATCCGATAAATAAATTCGATAAATTTTAGCACTATTAACAATTTTTATTTGACTCTACACATAAAATATACTTATTTATTTTCATCTGAACAGGGCTGCAAGTCTCATCACCACGGTAATTCCTACCTACCGAATATCACTAATATTGTATGAAGCCTAATCAGCTGATCGCTTGCGGCCATCTTGGATTGACAGGTCTTCATACCCCCATACAAGGTTGACATTTGAAATTAAAAAATGGTTCCAATTCTGACAATGCGCATGCGCACATGTTCATTTTAACACGGTTACCGGTTGCATAATGACATTATGCAACGGGTGTAGAAATGTATGGCATTGTGATTGCGTTAGCCGTTTTGTAATTAGTAAATTACCAAATGGGAGTAGAAAAAGGCATTTATTGTTATGGTTTTTTTATGCCACAAGCGCCTTTAGAACAAAATAGGTCAATAGCTTATCGGTTACACTTAAACCATACTTTTAAAACGCAGTTGTTTGCTTGGGCATACGCAAAAAAAAAAACGCAACTAAGCTACACATATAGTGTAACTTTTTGCCGCGTTATCCCCGAAGGGTTCGCATGTGGCGAGTTTAAAACCTATTTATTTTTACAGGTAAGGGGTGCACTTTAGTTGAAGTTTGGGTTTCCCAGCTCCCGAGAGGGCTGGTACCCATTTCTTGTGAATGCTGAGTAAACCTTGCCGGTATTTTATTTTAGGGTTTGAAATAAACACCGAATCGGGAAATCATTTCTGACACCCTTGGTGGGATTCGAACCCGAGCTCTCGGCATGGAATGCAAGCACTCTACCAACTGGGCTATCGACCAGTATGACAGATAAAACCCTTTTAAAGATTATATGTAGGTATTCATTTCTTAGAATGCATGGTCGCTTTGTCTTCATCCGTTCTTTTCGGAATTGATAACCAACGAATATAAATAATTAATTACCTAATCGTTAGGTACATCAAAAGATAAAATTAAAGATTTCTCAGAAAATTAAATATAAATATGTCATCCATTTCCTCTCTGTAGATAACAAGTAATTGATTGATTATTATCTAAGTTGCAACGATATCTCAACAACAAAAAATACCGCAATGTGTCCTCAATAAGGAGCTTCCATAAAATAATTAAAATAAACCAAATGCAAATCAAAATTAAACTAAATAATAAAAATAAAACAAAAAAAAATTGCAAATCGACCGCCATTTCTGTTGGTAGTTGCATAATAGGGTAATTCAAATCTAAATCTAAATCAAAGTTGCAAAGATATGTATCATTTGAGGTTCATATTTAAATGCATTCCCACAAGCAGACACGCATAATTTCGCGCTCACACATGCCGCATGTGGACCTACAATATAAAAAACCCAATCCCAAATGAACATAAGCCCTGCAAATCTTGCCGACCTTCCCTGAAACAGGGGTGACATTGGCAAATCGAACCATTTTTTACAGTATGGGTGGTCAGCCTCATACCAACCTATAAGCCAAATGATTGAATAAAGCTTTGTTCAAGCTAGGGAGCATTATCTTCTCCCTAGTTTGTTTCATTTTATTTCATTCAGTAATCTCTACATCATTATCTGTTTTACTACGACGTAAAAAATGTAATAAAAAATAAAATAAAATAAAACGTCATTTTCCTAAGAAGCCTTAATCCATTTCAAGTACTCATAGTTTTTTAATTCATAGACAATAACAAGATAAGCGATTTTAAACATTTCTGATATCACCGCAAGTGATAAAGGCGGCACATCAACAGATAATACCTACACGTTTCCGATCATAGGGCCCACTCCATTGACTTATGATATCTGTGGGCTAAAAAGTATTTTCACGAAAATAGACATTATATAATATATATTTGTTTCAACCTACTTACGAAAATGGTCATTGGTAAGAAAGAGAACAAAGAACTTCACAGTTGCATGTCCATGTGTACAAAAAAAACTCGGGCGAGTGTAAAAATGTTTCTAGAAAGATGGCAACATTGCCGCGTGCGTACTATGCCCGAACCAGTCCGAACATAGATGCATGCGGTATAAATCTTGTGATCGATAAAATTGACGAATTTAAAAGAAAAAATATATTTCTTTGACTTATAGGTTGGTATGTGGCTGACCACACATACTGTAAAAAATGGTTCACTTTGCCAATGTCACCCCTGTGTCAGGGAAGGTCGGCAAAAGTTGTAGGGTTTATGTTCATTTGAGGTTTGGATTTTATTTGTAAGTGCACATTCAGCATTTGTAAGCGCGAACTACACGTGTTTGTTTGTATGGGCATGCATTTTATATGAATTTGAAATGTTAATATATCTTTGCAACTAAGATTATAGATTATAGAGATTAAAGATTATGACATGTGTTATACCTAATTGGGTGTTAAAACACAAAATGAAGAAAGCAAGAAAACATAAAATTTGACACGTAAAACATGTTTTGTATGACTGCACCACTGCAACTTTTGACAGGACTGAGACATAAGTGGTAGATAGTATGTATCAATGCAGTTAGTTAGTTTCTGCTCCTCTATGTTATTACTCAATGGCCCACTCCAAGTTCAAGCTGTGTTTGTGATAATCTTCATTGTTAGTACGATAAGGATTCAAGTGCAGGATTTGCACAAGGATTTACTCAGTTACTTGTTGGTGAATGTGGAAAACATCCTCCCAAGCGTCATCCATTAAGAAGTTGATAACGATATATTATTTGATGAACACTGTTTTTCACAACACTTAATTTTTTGTGAATCGCACTTCAAGAGCCCTCTGCCAGTTTGCTCGTCTAATCTTTAATCTAATCTTAAATCTTTCATCTAAGACCGGTCCGTGATTCAGTGGTAACACTTCGAACTCTGAATGAGAAGGTTGTGGGTTCGATTCCCGGCGGGGCACAAAAAATATACCATTTATATTTCAAAATTTGCTCTTCGCTGGGTTGAAAATTTCATAAAACCTTTACCAATGACCTGTCACCAAAGGTCCATCCAGCCTTACAGCAACTGGGTGTTGCTTGAGAATTGGCGCTTTGTAGCGACGACGATCAAGCTCGTAAAGAAGTCGATAGCTCAATTGGTAGAACGCTTGCATTCCATGTCGAGAGAGCAAGGGTTCGATCTCAAAAGTTTACTCAGCCTTTACAATAAATGAGAACTAGACCCCCTATTAGCTGGAGAACCCACACTTTAATTGAAAGTGGTTGGTGTGAGGCCGGCCCCCTTACCCGTACAAATAAATTGGTCCCGAATCGCCACATGCGACCCCTTTAGGGATAACACAGGCAAGAAGTTACACTATATGTGTAGCTTAGTTGCGTTTATAGTGCACGTGGGAAGGTTAGATATATTGTCTGATATTATGCTTAAATAGGTTTTGTTGTCAGTGGGCTGCTGTGCCACTTTCTACTATAAGGCAGTAGACGTATTATTCTACTCTCAGTTATGAAACCAATAACCTGTCTAATGATATATACGACCACCTTGTTCGGATACATTATCCATAGACTTTGTAATCTAACCCTGCAATGACCAAACGGGATAAAAAAATCTTCTAATATATGCCCACGAAACTGTTTTCTAATCTAATTTAAGTTGCAGAGATATGTAACATTTGGGACTCATATTATATGCATTCACACAAGCAGATACTTGCGCATGCCGCATGCGAACTTACAACATAAAAACCCACAACTTTACTGAACATACACCCTGCAACTCTTGCCGATCTTCCCTGAAACAAGGGTGACACTGGCAAAGTGAACCATTTTCTACAGCATGGGTGATTAGCCGCATACCAACCTGGAAGTAAACAGGATCATAATTCACAAATAATAATCAATGTAAATATCAAAAGAATTGCATTGTTGAATTTTGTTTAAACAACGACAGTTTGTAAGAGATTTATCTTTGTGCAACTTTTCATCGCGTTGTCGCATTGACTGTGACAAATGGAACCTGTTTGTTTTCAAAGGTAAGGAAGCTGCCTTACGCTTCACTTCAAGTGAGGATTTCCCAGCCTCCGATAGGGCAGGTTCTCAATTTTTTGAGAGGACTTAGTAAACGTTCTATAATCTAGAATCTAAGTTGAAAGGATATATTCATTTAAAGTTCTCAAATGCATGCCCACAAACAAACACGTGTAGTTCGCGCTTACAAATGCTGAATGTATACTTGCAAATAAAATCCAAACCTCAAATGAACATAAGCCCTACAACTTTTGCCGACCTTCCTTGACATAGGGGTGACATTGGCAAAGTGAACCATTTTTTACAGGATAAGTGGTCAGCCTCATACCAACCTAAAAGTCAAGGAATATTGCTGATTAAAAAAAAAGGGTTTGAAATAAACACAGAAACATTGAGTCATTTACGACATCTTTGGTGGGAATCAAATCTTTGCTTTCTGGCTAATTCCAGAGTACCTATAAACGTACAAGAAAATAAAAAAAAATAAAAAAAATAATGAAAAGTAAAGTACATAATAAATAAAGTAAAAAATTAAGAAAGTACAAAACTTTCGGAGCTCTCGACTCAATACAACGGATTGCCATACGATTTGAGTGATGTCTTTTTAGCCATACAGCCAAACTATCGCTTTTCATAGATGCATTAGAAATGAAGAAGCTAGAATAAAGGTCGTGTATAAGTCAAAAAATACTATTGATTGAATTCTTGAAATGATTGCGGTCAGTAGACGGTTAAAATCGACAAATCGAAAGTTTTCGAATTCAAATTTGGAATTAGGAACGCGCGCGTGGAAGACAAATGGCGCGAAATGCATTTCAAAATAATAATTATGGCTGCTCACACACATAGTCAGCCAGTACAAATGTCAGGTAGGCTAAAATAAATATTAAATAATTATTAACTTAATTCTTTAAAGAATTATTGAGGAAAATAATAAAGATTCAATAATACAAGAGATTAAATTGCTGTCTTAAAATTGCTGTAGGTAGCTTTCATCCTATCACACCCTGGCGATGACCTCTGCAACGTCGATATATCAGAGAAAAAAACATATAAATGCATTATAATTTACATAAACTCGTGCAAATTTTTGACTCGTTTGGTTCACGGAAAGTGTGTTGATTGCTAATTTTTTAAATTTAATATAATATAAGATAATGCTATCTCGCTTTATCAATATTTTTGCGGATGTTGGCACTCCTGTCTCTGTCCGCCATTTTCTATTTGATAATAGACAATAATTATATTAAATGTCAGATATTTCGTTATGGTTCGATAATTAATCGACATTGCAAACATGCAATAATGACCTACTAGCACTTTTTTCTTTATTTAATAAAATGATACGATGTTATTCAACTTATCGGTTGGTTATAACGTTTATGTTCATTTAAAATTTGGGATTAATTGTTTTCAAAGCATGCAGCATGTTTAAGCGCGTACTGCATTCATCCGTGGGTTCGAATCCTGACAGAGTGCAAATAATAGTAATAAAATAATATTACAGTGATTTATTTGGTGAGCGCTGTTTTTGTGTGTATCACCTCAAGAGCCCTCCGCGAGCTTGGTCGTCGCTGTAAAAAGCGCCAATTCTCAAGCAAGACCCAGTTGTTGTAAGGCTGGATGGACCTTTTGATGACCGGTCTTTGGTAAAGGTTTATGAATTTTTCAACCCAGCGAAGCGCACGTTTGGAAATATAAATGGTATTTTTTTTGTGCTCCGTCGGTATTCGAATCCACAACCTTACATTTACGAGTCAGAAGTGTTAACCACTTGACTACGGACCGGTCGAGAATGTGCAAATAGTTGGCAAAGTGCGCTAATAAAACCTGAGAGATATAAGCGCTATTCTGAAATATTCCTTACGACCTTAAGGCAATGAGATAGCGATTCGTGTCCAAAAATAAGGAGTACTATGATTTTTTTCGATGGAGTTCTTTCGCAAGCGCTAGCAAGCTTCGACTTGGATTGATATCCTAAGTGTAAGGAATATAGCAAAATAGCGCTTCTGAATAAACAAATCAAACATGGCTTTCCAGAGAAGAGAAAGAAGATTCAGATGAAAAAGATGCACAGAATGTGAGAGAACTGTCTCTCTCCAGCCTCTCCAACACTGTACATATTGTAAGTTATTTGGATACTGTTCCCTGTATGAAGTCGGTTTGCCTCATAAAGCATTACGTTGAAAAGGGCAATGCACTTTGTATATTGTACTTATATTTATTGACAAAAGCATATCATCCCATTAGTGCTTGTTTGTCATATCTCCAACAGAGGTTTTTTCACATGAGAAATGTTTGCATGTATACTGGAACAATGTGTCTTAAGAAAAGTGGAAATTTATTTAAAAAATCTCCACCTTAAAGGTAAAACTGAATAAGTGCTGATTCACTGATTTGCGAAATCGTGGATAAAATATATATTTGTGTATAACTTCTCATAGTAAGTGGACTAATGGTACGGAAACGCTCATGAAAAACTTCTAAACTACAGGATTTTCACAGTAACTTTAGTGTTTTCCCTCGTAGAAAATAGTAAAATGGCAAATTTATCTGACAAACCCATGTTAGAGTAATAGTCACTTATTCAATTTTACCTTTAAGGTATCGATATATTTAAAACAACTCTCACATTAGGTAAATGTGTGTTTATGTGTTTTTCTTAGCTCAGATTGTGTAGAATGTGATTCATAAGACATTTCTATATTTATGTCATATTAGAATCAAATGGTAGATAAGCCAAACAATCACTGGAGGGAACGATAAGGTAAATGTTAAAAAAAACCACCTCAGCCTGCAGACTGTACTATATTATTATTTATTATGTGACATAGACATAATATACCTGTACGAGATTTGCTCAAAAAGTAAGATGACATTTTATATTTCATAAAAAATGGAATTTCTTTATAAATTTCCATTTTGTATCCTTCAAAGTAATCCTTCTCAGATATAAAACACACGCGTGCCAACACTTCTTCCAATTATGTTAAGAGGTAATATGTTTTTGTTAAAACACAAGAGTTTTATTTAAGTATTTATTTCACCTCAAGTACTTTCTACTTGCTTACGTCATTTTCAGGAGGACACTGTTACAAAATTGACAAGACAAAAAACACAGAGAAATGAGAAGGATATGAGTTACGAAAAAGAGGTACAATTAGGTAGTACCTAACGAAGATGAAGCAACAGGAATCTGGACATTGACCAAACTATAATAATTACAATTTTATGTTTGTGGATTTCCAAAGTCTCTTCCGTCCAGCCTTCCAGCAACTGGGTCTTGCTTGAGTATTGGCGCTTTTTAGCGACGACCAAGATCGTAAACAACACCTCTGCGGCACTACAACAAGCGTCATAGACCCCCAGAGTCTCTGAAATCTAGGGAGTCTCCGGCACAGGGTTTCTTAAAAAAAACCTTAAATTTTTCAAATGTATGGGAGAATGAAGAAGTATGCAAGAGATGGAAGAACTATTTTCAAGAAATTTTTGGTCAGGGTGAAAGAAGAATTTATGTACAGATAGATGAAGAGAATGAATTGAAGATTTTGAAAGAAGAATTGATAGTGTCTATTTCACGTCTGAAGAATGGGAAGTCTGCTGGGTTTGATGGTATAAATGGTGAAATGTTGAAAGCAGGAGGTGAATGTGTGATAGATTGGATGTACGAATTATGTAAGCTTTGTGTGAATGCAGGAGTAGTACCGATGGATTGGAGGAAGGCAGTCATTGTTCCCATTTACAAAGGTAAAGGGGACAAAAAAGACTGTCAGAACTTCAGACCAATCAGTCTACTCAGTATACCAGGAAAAGTCTTCTGTAAGGTGATCATAAAAAATGTGATTCTGACTACTAGTGAAAGGATTTCCGATATACAGTCCGGCTTTATGGCCGGTAGGGGCTGTGTTGATCAGATTTTTACTCTACGACAACTTGTTGAAAAACAATTGTCGGTGAGGGGAAAGCTGTTCACAGCCTTTGTAGATCTGGAAAAGGCTTTTGACTCAGTAGACAGAGGTATGTTATGGGATGTTTTGAAAGCATACGGAGTAAATGGGGCTCTCCTAGATGCGGTGCATGCGAACTATGAAAATAGTATGGCATGTGTTCATATTGATGGTGAGTATAGTGAATGGTTTGAAGTTTATAAGGGTGTGAGGCAAGGATGTGTGATGAGTCCATGGCTATTTAACATAGTCATGGACAAGTGTGTCAGAGATGCTAGTCTTAATGATTGTGGATTGATGATAGGAGAGAGCAAAGTGAGTGTTCTACTGTATGCAGATGATGCAGTTCTTGTATCTGATTCAGCAGTAGAATTGCAAACAATGCTCTCTAGATTGAATGAAGCTTTGTTAGGTAACCATTTGAAGTTGAATGCAAGTAAGACGAAAGTATTGATTTTTCAAAGAGATGATGAAAGTATGAATTATGAATTTAAAATTAATGGAATGAATGTTGATGTCGTAAATGAGTTTGTATATCTGGGAAGTAAGTTTGAAAAAGATGGAAGAATGTCCGGTGAATTTGAAAGAAGAATAATGAAAGGCAGGTGTGTACTGGGTGCGACCGCTTGCATCGCCAGGAACCAAAATCTCTCAAAAAATGTTAGATTGGCGGTGCACGGTGGTATACTAGTGCCCACCTTGATGTATGGAAGTGAAGCCTGGACGGTGAGTGAAAGGGAAATTAGTAAAGTCCATACAGTAGAAATGGACTATCTAAGAAGTATGATTGGGAAAAAACGAAGTGACAGGGTGAGGAATGATTTTGTAAGAGAGGAATGTGGTGTAAGGGAAAGTGTGAAAGTGAAGATTAAAAGAAGTATGTTAAGATGGTTCGGGCACATGGAGAGAATGAGTGATGAAAGATTGACGAAGAAAGTATATGTTGCTAGAATAGATGGATGTCGTGGAAGAGGAAGACCGAGAAAGGTATGGATGGACCAAATTTTCGAAATAGCGAGTGAATGGAATATCCAGAGTCATAATAAAAGGAGAGCTTGTATGAAAAAGGTTATGACTCTGGATGAAATGAAAGAAGTATGCAAGGACAGGAAGAAGTGGCGGCTAATCTGCAATGCTGATTTGTAATGTTGGTTTATTAGTTTGCTACATTTTTTGCATAAGAAATTTTTGACTTTTTTTGTATAGATTTATTTTTAAGGTTTTGTTGTTTTTTTTTTTTTGTAAACTTAAATGTCATTTATTACTCGTATTCCTTGACTTATAGGTTGGTATGAGGCTGACCACCCATACTGTAAAAAATGGTTCACTTTGCCAATGTCACCCCTGTTTCAGGGAATGTCGGCAGGAGTTGCAGGGCTTATGTTCATTTGAGTTTGGATTTTATTTGTAAGTACACATTCAGCATTTGTAAGCGCGAACTACACGTGTTTGTTTGTGGGCATACATCTGAGAGCTTTAAATGAATATATGCTTGCAACTTAGATTATAGATTATTATTATTATGTATTCTGCGAAATTTTACAATCCACATTTAATTTAACAAACCTCGTATGACTGAATGTCATTTGACATTTGTATGCACACTGGGACGCCATCTTTAATCCGTGATCGCCATCAGTAATGTCAGTTTATACAAAGGAAAGAAAAATAACAATCCTGCAACAAACGAGAACAAATTCCACAATGTTTAGTCAGCCTTCTTGTTTTCTTAAAGGTTGGTTAACTTAGAAATTCCATGCTAAAGTATAGGTATACGTACCTATATAAGTAGGTACCAGTGGCGAAGAGTGCCATACAAGCCGATTCCCATCGGTTTCCTGTTTAAAATGAGGCAAAAATGATAATAAAGTAGACTGCATGGTTTTAATGGGGAAAAAATATGCATTGTTTCTTTGGTTTAAAATATATTTTTTACTTTGTGCCTATATTTTTAACTACTTTGTTACATCATTTTAAAAGGGAAGCCGATGGGAACCGGCTTGTATGGCACGCTCCGCAACTGATATACAATAAAGTGCCTTAAAAAAATCCCACAAATATTTTAAAAATTGAAAGTAGCTGACAAAAAAAAAAAAAAAAGACTAAATCATCTTTTATATTTCTTAAAGAATCCTGTGTGGGAGGCTCCCCAATTCTTGAAAGTCCTGAAGGTCTATGTTACCCTGGAAGGGTGCCGCAGAGGTGTTGCTTGAATTGTTGCTTCTAGAGAAGAGCGTGCATGAAAAGAGTGATGAAACTAGATGAGATGAAAGAAGTATGCAAGGACAGAGTCATGAGGAGGCACTTATGTGTAGGTACCGACCACCCCTAGAGGAATGGCGGCAGGATACTAGACAAGACAAGACATTGTGAGGCGCTGCAAGGAAGTGGCGATTGATGTTGGTTTTGAATAAAATCGTATTAAATTGTGAAGGGAACACAGATACTGGTAGATCATTCCATAAACGGTCAGTTTGTCAGAGAAATTAGTGTGCTTTCGGCTATGCATCGCAGTGCTTTCATCTCCGGAGTTCCTAAAATGAATTTTATCCTCTTGGTATCTACCCTAGTCTCTATGCCGTTTGTGGAGATTTGCCTTACAAAGGTTTTGTAAATTGGCACTGTATTTTCTTGGTAAAATGAATAGTTTTTTTTTTTTTTTTAAATAGATTTGTGGAAAGGAATGCAATCCACCAAACTATTTTGCCTGGCCAGTTGTCTTCATGCGAAAGCAGAAGCTTGTGAGCATGCAACGGCATCTGTTGAACCAGGGTCGAAGTTATCGTCGCGGGATTCAAACCAGCGTTATCCGGTTCCAAATAACCTTTCTTGATCCCCGCGGCCATAACACCGACAGTATTATTGCATTTTGTAAATAAATAATATTTAAGTAGGTACCTACCTACCTACAGCAAGGATAGACAAAGATGGCGGCCTCCTTTCACATGGCACTATATAAATGTCAAAAAGACAAATGTCAAACACAGGTAATATTGACATTTAATTATTTCTTATTAACTGCTAAATAATTAAATTATTAATAATTATTGCTTATATTTGTACAATCAACTGTTTTATTACACTCACATAATGCAAATCCATAGCTCCTCCGCTGCCTAAAGTGAATTGTCTATATATAAAAAAAAGATAACCCATGGATCGGCTATAGATCAAATGATCTATGAATTACACCATTTTCATAATTGTTCAAAGAATCCTGTTATTTTTTATGATATTAAAATTGTAATTTGTTGTATGCGGCTGACCACCGCATGAAAGTGGTTCACTTTGCCAATGCCACCCCTGTTTCAGGGAAGGTCGGCAAGAGTTGCAGGGTGTATGTTCATTTGAGATTCGGGTTTTTATATTGTAGGACTACATGCGGCATGTTAAAGCGCGAACTTGTACGTGTCTGCTTGTGAGAATGCATATAATGTGAATCCCCAATGTTACATACTTTTGCAACTTAGATTAGATTAGATGAGAGGACAGCCTCATACCAACTTATTAGACGATGAACAAAAACTACCTACTTATCGGCAAACTGAATAATAAAATATATTTTTCATGGTTTGTGTATTAACACTGTGAAAATTCATGTTGATTGATTTATGTTTTTTATAAAAAACTAATTTTTGATTAAAACATTGTTTTTTTTTTCACACACAATATTGATTTTATATGAATAATAAAATAATTGAATTTTATGATACAATGCTTGTTTACAACAATCCATAAAGTGATAGAGTACCTACATGACTATGGTTCACTTTCACTTTGACAAATATTTGAAGAAATTTCCGTAAAATGGCCGAGTAGATTTTTGTTGATGCATTATTTTCAATTTATAACTTAAACACAAAAAAATGGGCGAGTTTATGTTAGTTTCAAGTCACTATTATAATATAATAGTAATATTAGGATGATTTATTTGTAGAGCGCTGTTTTTGTGTGTTATCACACCTCAAGAACCCTCTGCGAGCTTGGTCGTCGCTATAGAAAACGCCAATTCTCAAGCAAGACCCAGTCGTTGTAAGGCTGAATGGACCTTTGGTGACCGGTCTTTGGTAAAGGTATGTGAATTTTTCAACGCAGCAAAGAGCATATTTGGTAATTCAAGCCCACGACCTTCCATATACGAGTCCGAGGTGCTAACCACTAGACTGCAGACCGGTCAAATATATATATCATGATAAAAAATGGTAATCTCCACATCTATGGGCAATGGTTCTTAGCACACAATAACAAAATATTTGTTTGCCTTTTCCATGGTATTTGGTGTCACAATTTGTTGCCTAAAGAATTTGTGGATGATTTTCTTGACTAATTTTTTGGGATCAGATTGACCGCCCATACTGTCAAAATTGGTTCCCTTTTTGCCTATTCACGGGCATATAGAATGAATCTTTATTTTTTAAACATCTTTGTAACTTAGATTATAGATCTTCCAGCAATCACGATTTTGTCCGGTATCATTCAAGATATATGTACACTTCCATTGTTCCGCCAGTTGTGTTGTACGGATGCCAAGCCTGGAGTCTGACTCAGAAATCTCTCTATGTCTTTGAGAACGAAATGCTTCATCGCATTCTCTGACCTGTATTTGAAGATGACAGGTGGCGTATCCGGACCAACGCGGAGCTGATGTCCGCGTTTCAAGACCCAAACATAGTGTCGGTAATGAAATCAAGAAGACTCCAATGGGCTGGACATGTAGCACGTGCAGAGGACTCCAGGATCATCAGAACCGTCTTGGATGGTGCCCCATCAGGTGTTAGACCACTCGGACGTCTCAGGATGCGGTGTGCAGACAACGTTGAAGCCGACGCCGAGGTTCTGGGAGTGAGGAGACCATGGAGGGAAGCAGCACAAGACAGGCAGTCCTGGAGGATTGTGGTGCGGGAGGCCCTGAGCCTTCAAGGCTTCTGAGCCGAAGAAAGGAAAGAAAGGAAAAAGGATCATTCGTGGAGTCTGGTAAAAGACAAAAATTGTTTTATTTCAGCCACATTACTAAGAAATGGGAAATATGTGCTCCTAAATCTTATACAGGGAAGAATCAAAGCACAATACATATAATGCCTCCTTAGGTCTTATAGACCCCCAATTTTTCTCAAATATGGGAAGTTCTTAGAAATAAATACATAATTGGCTTAAAATTATCAGTTTTATGAGTCATAAAGATACCTAGGTATGTATAAGTATAATGTTATCAATATATTCCTCACATGTAAAAAACAATATAATAGTTCATGTACTATAATATATAACACAGACTTAATGATTTTTTTTATTTATGATTTTTTTTCTTATCTTTTCTGTAAGGCAATAAAAGCATTAAAAATAAATAAACAGCACACAATGGCAACACACATTTTATCTTCCTTGCAACATTTCTTTTAGTTTCATAAGTTGGTAGTTGGTACATTTGTGCAATCTGTCAAAACATTCCATAAAGATGATAATGTAAAACCATTAAAACTATAAGAAATTATTAGTTTAAATAATATAAATAAACAACACAGATTGCTGTAATTGTTAATTCAATTATAAATATACTTTTTTTAATCAAATTATGCAATATGTGGTTGGCAGAAATGTCAAATGTAATTTAAAAAAAGAAATCTTCTCATAGACAAAAAAATAATAATTAGAAGAAATAATATGGCTGTTAAATTTGTCTTCAACAGTACCAGATAATATTTCATATTACTAGGTGAAATTTCATAGTATTGAAACGTCACTGGAACCAATGCTCCATTTTTCATACATCACACATCAGACTGAACGAAGCTTTGAAAGATAATCATCTGAAATTGAATGCAAGTAAGACGAAAGTTCTGATTTTTGAAAGAGATGATGAAAATATGAACTATGAGTTTAAAATAAATGGAATGAATGTCGGAATTGTCGAGGAATTTGTATATCTGGGAAGTAAGTTTGAAAAAAATGGAAGAATGACAGGTGAATTTGAAAGAAGAATAATGAAGGGAAGGTGTGTACTGGGTGCCACCGCTGGTATGGCCAAAAACCAAAACTTATCGAAAAATGTTCGATTGGCGGTACACGGTGGTATACTAGTGCCCACTTTGATGTACGGAAGTGAAGCTTGGACGATGAATGAGAGTGAAATTAGTAAAGTCCATACGGTCGAAATGGACTTTCTAAGAAGTATGATTGGAAAAAAACGGAAAGATAGGGTGAGGAATGAGTCAGTGAGAGAAGAATGTGGTGCAAGGGAAAGTATAAAAGTAAAAATCAAAAGGGGTTTGTTAAAATGGTTTGGACATATGGAAAGAATGAATGACGAAAGACTGACGAAGAGAGTGTACGCTGCAACTATGAATGGAAGCCGTGGTAGGGGAAGACCGAGGAAAGTATGGATGGATCAAATTTCCGAAATAGCGAATGAATGGGATATTCAGAGTCATAACAAAAGGAGAGAGTGCATGAAAAAGATTATGACTGAATGAAATGAAAGAAGTATGTAAGGACCGAAAGGAATGGCGGTTGATTTGCAACAATGGCGGCTAGGGCATTAATTCTAAGTGTAATATTAAGTTTAATTTTAATTTTACTTTATTTTAATTTTAATTTGTAATGTGTCTCATTATGAATTTCTGTATATCATTTATAATTTTTTGTGCTCCTTGACTGATAGGTTGGTACGAGGCTGACCACCCGTGCTGTAAAAATCGGTTCACTTTTGCCAATGCCACCCCGGTTCAGGGAACAGCGGCAGGAGTTGCAAGGTTTATGTCCATGTGAGGTTTTCATTATTTGTATGCACACATGCAGAATGTGTAGGCGCGAACCTACATGTGCCTGTCTGTGGGCATGCATTTCATATGAGCCTTAAATGCTTACATATCCTTGCAGCTTAGATTATAGATTATAGATAGACACATCTATGTAACTACAGTTCTCAACACCCTATAATCTAAGTTACACAGATATATTAACATTCAAAGCTCATATATCAAATGCATGCCCACAAGCAGACACGAACCAAATTTAGCAATCTAGGGGCTTATTTTTTCTAAAATGGGGTAAACACAGAAAATGTCTTCTTCTGTGTTTCCATGTATTCATCTCATTTTTGAAAATAACCTTTGTTAAAAATTGCCAGCTTTGGTTCTGTATGATTCACATTTTGTAATTATTTTGCCATGATAAAACAATGTATTCTCATTTCAGAAGCTGTGAAATGTTAGTAAACACATATGCAGCTTGCAAAGTGAATACAAGTACGATATTATGAAAGAATGAGAATTTCTTACATTTTATTTGCAGAGTTAACATTACAAATATAGAGTATCTTGATGTACGGCTGTGAGACTTGATACCATTCTGAAAGAGATGCGAGGCTTTTGAGATATGCTCCTACAGAAGACTTCATGGAATTTTCTGGAAGGAACACTTAATAAATGATGATGGACCGGACCGGACTAACATGATGACTATAGGTTGGTATGAGGCTGACGACCCATACTGTAAAAAATGTTTCACTCTACCAATGTCACCCCTGCTTCGCGAAAGGTCGGCAAAAGTTGCAGGGTTTATGTTCATTTAAGATTTGGTTTCAATTTGTAAGCAAACACATTCAGCATTTGTAAGCACACACTAACCAGGCCTGTTTGTGGGCATGCATTTGATATGAGTTTTGAATGTTATATATCTTTGCAACTTAGATTATAGATCATAGTAGAGACAGCGGATTTTGGAACAGGCGACTCTTGTGGCAGTTGATGGTCTGATACTTTGTAGCAGGGTTTTAGCCACATTTTGGTTTGTTGCCTTTATACATGTCACCTCAACTTTATAGAAGACATATTACTTACTCTATGTATCCAGAACCACCTACCCGAGGCATCTCCAGTAAATATAGCGCCAGCCACTGCATGGTCGTGTCCTTGAAGCAGGTCCGTCACTGTGCATCTTCACCAATTAAGAAGTACACTGACATATGTGCTGAGTCCTGGACATCCCCGTAGTCACACAGGGTGTCCTATCCACGGTCGAGCAGGCCCCACTCTGAAGGTTTGTCCTGCACCTTGCCACCCCAGTCCTGAGTCTGTTGAGGGCTCTCAAGGTATTGTATGGTAGCTGGTTGCCAGGTGGGAGAGTCTCGGCTGGTTCCATCCAACTATTCCCATCCCTCCACAGTCTCAGGCGCCTCTGTTCTTGGGTAAGGGTGAGTTCTTCAAAATGCCTTATGGGGGCCTTGGGTCATTTGTCTGTTTCCTTTTTTCCTCTTCGGCTGAAACTTTCCTTCGGATTCCCGGTGGTGCCATTCCAGTTAGGAAGTGTACTTTCTCACACAGAAGACATACTTAAAACGTTTACTTCATAATCTATGGAACAGCGCTGGTGACATGTTTTTCGGACTGAAAATGGACAGAACTTAGAGATTAAGAAAAAAAAGAGTTGTATTTTTAAAAAATATGGTAATTTCTGTATTTCAGTACAATATAATATTATAAATGAGAACATACATGGTTGGTGACAAAAATAATTAAATAGGTAAGTGATTACATACCTAGGGCTATATATATTATAGTAATCTCTAATATATATATATCATAGTAATCTCTCTTCATACAGGATGTGCCAGAGGGAAATATGTGAATATCAGCAGAATAAAAGCAAAATCAACTCGGTGAATCAAGGAAACTGCCAAAATAATATCAACGTTACCTTTAGTAAGGTAACAAACCAGTCTTTCTTATTTTACAAGAAACATATGAAGAATAATGCAAAGTTATCGCCAGAGGGCCTGACGGGAATCAAACTCGCGCTGCTTTATTTGAAACACGCTAACAGAGATTATCTTCTTGATTCACTTGGCCATGGTGCCAACTTTGAGAAAACTAAACGTAAAATGACGATTGAAATACATTAAACATTGATAAACAAAGCACTATCTTTATATTGTTCTTACACATTTAGAACATTGTCCATTGTTTTTTTTCTTGGTGACTTTTTGTTACAAAATCTGTGTTTCTCTTTTGGAGCTTTGTTAGCAGGTTAATCAGATAAGCGTGTTTGGTAGGAGCGAATCATTTTAGACTTTTCAATCTTTTTTAGAATTTCTATGTTGACTCTTTGGATAAATATGTTGAACATCTTGAATGATATTCTGGAACCACGGCCCACTCAGTCTGAAGAGCAGAGAAGGCTTCACAGGGAAGCGACTTAACTAAGCTGCACATATAGTGTAACTTATTGCCGCGTTATCTCCAAAGGGTTTCGCATGTGGCGAGTGGATCCTTTTTATTTTTACAGGTAAGGGGGCCGGCCTTACGCTAACCACTTTCCTAATGGACTTCCCAGCTCCCGAGGGAGCTGGTACTTATTTATTTTTAAAGGCTGAGTATACCTTGCCGGTATTTTGGGGTTTTGAAATAAACACTGAAACGGTAAATCATTTCAGACACCCTCGGTGGACTTTGAACGCAAGCCCATGGCATGGAATGCAAGCACTCTACCAACTGAGCTATCGACCTGACTGGCTAAGGTTGAGAAAGAAACACTTAAGAAGTATAAAGCTATTTTGGAGAAGAAACTGCAGGAGTTTGCGAAGAGTCAAGAAGACTCAAATGATTTCAAGCCGGCCGACAAATTGTTCCACAACATACTACATGATGCTGTGGAGGTAGCCGGCCTCCTGGCTTGTTCCTACGCAGGAACTGATCACTACTCCGTGATCTACAATAAAGACAGGGGGCCATCTGAGGATGAACAAACTATCAGGAACAGTGGAGGGAAGTGGGACTACAATGTCGCACAAGAGATGGCTCTAAAAAGGGCTCAAAGGGAACAATAATGCAAAGAAGACATTATTGTGGATAAATTTGTTCTCCCAGTGGTACTCTTTACACTGAGAAGTACCCTAAGGTCAATCTTGCGCCAGAAAAAACCAAATCAAACATGAGTTATGGTGAAGTATCGTGCACCCGCTCTATATGGTATGGAGGGATGGACGCTCACGCAGGCACTGGAGAGACGAATTGAAGCGTTCGAAATGTGTGTCTACCAAAAAATGCTTCGGATCTCTTGGCGTGATCGAGTCACCAATGAAGAAGTCCTCCAACGAATGGGCACTACATAGGAGCTCCTGCCAACCATTAAGCAGAGAAAACTGATGTACTTCGGTCACATTTTGAGAAATGAGAAGTACCGTCTCCTTCATCTTATCATACAGGGCAAGATTGAGGGGAGAAGATCTCAGGGATGCCGAAGGACATTGTGACTGAAAAACCTGCGACAGTGGTTTGGCAGAAGCAACAAAGTCCCTGTTTTGAGCCGCAGCGTCCAAAGTCAAAATAGCCATGATGATCATCAAAATAGACAGGTATTAATGCTATCAATCAATAATGCATTATTTAATACTTTTAAATAGAACACGGCGCAGGCGGGGCTCGAACTTGCGGTTGTTTCAATAATTTGAGTGGCGACGCTTTATCCGCTCGACCATACCAGCGACGTTATTGTCAATTTAATTTGTTAATATTATCTTGGCAGATTTACTAAAAGTCCATATAGTAAAAAATTAAAACACAATATGGAATTATCAAGTACAAACTAGATGCAAGCACTAAAATTATATGTATTTAGATGTATTTAGAGTTGTTTTAAAAATAATTCAGTGAACTTTCAACAGAACAAAAAGAAACAAATATAACAATTTGGTAAGCATTTATGTTCAGTTTGAATTTTTTTGTCTGTACCGAATCCATCGATAAAACAACCGGTTTTTAGTGTAAAATCTCTTGGTAGCGATTAGAACTTGTCAATTTTTTTTTCAAAATTTAGAAAAACATTTTTTTATACAAAACAAAACAAATAAACTTTCAAATGTAACAGAAATATAGGATGATATGATATTTTACAATAAAATTAGTGTAATATTATATATACAAAATCTTCAAAAAAGAAAAATAAAATAGATGTAAAAATAAAATAGAATAGATTTATATCTTTTATAATCTTTTATAGTGTTTTTCTCACACAGCAAAGCCATATAGATCATCTGCAGACTGCAGTAAATTTTCTATACAAAAAATTATGATCTGGGGATCAGCAATGGATCAAATACTTTGTGAACAACACGGTCAGAATATAGTGGCTGTAATGGTAAAAAAAAAAATCAATTTATAAAAATTAAATTACAATCATAATATATTAATTTTAAACATATTTAAAAACAGAAATCAGTAAAGTAGATTTAAAAAAGCTGTAGGTAGCTATCAATATATCACACCCTGATGATGACCCCTGCAACACTCCGGACTCTTAATCAAAGGAGCACAAAAAATATTGACACAATCGTACAGGATTCTGTAAGAAGATCATAGCGACAAGCCAACCGCTGATAATGCCCATCGGAGCAATGGGCGAAACTGTCCGGAAAGAATCAACCAGACCACGGCTACATAGCCCGAATAAAGTGATTGTGTCCACAAGAACCGGCCGTGAAAGCTTCAATGTAGGTACAATTAACAAAAAATATTGTTTAATTTTCATATATGAAGACTACAGGGTAAAAACAGGGAATGTCAGCAAAATTGTCGGGGTTATAGCCGCGGGGGCCAAGAGGGCTGATCTTTCTAGCGTGTTTCGAATGAAACAACGTTGGTTCGATTCCCGCTTGGGTCACTTGACTTTAACTTTGACCCTGGTTCAACAGATGTTATTGGGTAATTATTATTTAATAATTCATTAATAATAAAACAAGAATGAATTATTAAATGATGATATTAATACCTGTTTCTGGCCAGGCAGAATAGGTTGGTGAATTGCATTCCTCTTCACAAATCTATTTTTTTAAAAAAAAAAAAAAAAAATAAGAAAATGAGTTTGTAAGAAAAAAAGTAAAATCTAGTGGCATCTGTGTGTATCTAAAGCTCTGCAAAATTTGCAATGCAACAACAGTCGCTATCACAGTTTATGGCGGTATTTCCGGTTCTTTGTGACAGGCAATAACTATGATTTCAAATTTTGATTTACTCATAATTTTCTTCAACAGACATTCCTTGTTCTTCCCCTGTAGTCTTCATATTATGCTCTTCGCTAGGTGGAAAATTCATACACCTTGACCAAAGAACCATCTAGCCTTACAGTAACTAGGTATTACTTGAGAATTGGTGCTTTCTATAGCGGTAACCAAGCTTGCAGAGGGCTTTCCAGGTGTGATTCACACAAAAACAGCACTAACCAAACAAATCATCCTAATATTTGACATATTTTGAGTAAAATTTATATCTGAATTCGTTTCTGGATATTTTAAACAGCTGTGTATGAAAAATATTGTCTTCAAATGGACATATCGGGTGGTCGGACCTGTTTTGGATAAGGCCCAGAGGTATTATGGCAACACCCAAGGACTTATGCAAACCGGTTTGGCATTTGGATTTAAGCATTTGCACATTTCACAAATGGCAGCCCAAGGTCACCAGAGGAAAGTGAAGTCAGGTTTGGAATGGTTCAATCATTCTCTGCAACAGTGATTGCATTTTAATGATTACTTCATTTATTTTTAATTAAATTCGCACATTCGACATGGACATGGACCGAAAAAAATGGCGGCTGATCTGTAATGTAGGTGGCTGAGGCCAAGAATCAATCTCTATAACTTTTTATAGATGTTTTGTAAGATTTTTTAGTGTTTGTTTGTTTGTATAACTGGATGTAATTAATTGCTTGTATTCCTTGACTTATAGGTCGGTATGAGGCTGACCACGCAAAACGCAACGCAACTAAGCTACACATATAGTGTAACTTCTTGCCGCGTTATCCCCGAAGGGGTCGCATGTGGCGAGTTGAACCTATTTATTTTTACATGTAAGGGGGCCAGCCTTACGCCAACCACTTCAGTTGAAGTGGAGGTTTCCCAGCTCCCGAGAGTGCTGGTACTCATTTCTTGTGAAGGCTGAGTAAACCTTGCCGGTATTTTATTTTGGGGTTTGAAATAAACACCGAAACGGGAAATCATTTCTGACACCCTCAGTGGGATTCGAACCCGAGCTTTCGGCATGGAATGCAAGCACTCTACCACCTGAGCTATCGACCGGACCACCCATACTGTAAAAAATGGTTCACTTTGCCAATGTCGCCCCTGTTTCAAGGAAGGTCAGCAAAGGACGGATGTTCATTTGAGATTGGGTTTTTATATTGTAGGTCCACATGCGGCATGTGTGAGTGCGAAATTATGCCTGTCTGCTTGTGGGAATGCATTTAATATGAATCTCAAATGAAACATATCTTTGCAACTTAGATTTAGATTAAGACATGGACAAAAAAGTTGTGACGCCACACAAATGGGCTGCAAGGGAAAAAGCTGAATAACATTTAGACCTGTGTTGTTTAGGCGTTTGGGCAAAATTTCAATTTGGAACCTACGTTCCGAATTGACTATTTATCAGATTTTTCAAAACATATCAGAGATTTATCATTATATACCTTTAGGTTTTTCTTCATATTGAATTAAATAAAACCAAAAGTGACAAATATATATATATTTTTTTTGATAATGAGAAATGTGCTTCGATACATTTATCTCCTTTTGAAAAAAATATAGATTGTCAACTATGTTCTATGAACTTAATTGTCCACTGTATTTTCAATGGTTTAGAACCAAAGCAACATTTGAGAAAGACAGAATCTTTAAAAGTAGAGAAGTAGTGTTTTTATACATTATAAAAATGGTGATATTTTATTGATTCAAAGTAATAAAACGATAACCAAGCAAGCATTAATGCACGTTTATAATTAATAATACGAAATAACAGGTTTGACATTAGAGTCTTATGCAACAGAGAATTTTGCATTACAGAGAGTCTGGTAGGTATGTAACATTTGAAATTAGATTGCAACACTTTAAATTCAAATTTGGAATTTGCCTAAAATTTAAATTTAGATTCTGCAACAGTGTTGCTGTTGCGCGAAAGCAAACTAAAAAAATAATCCTACATTTAATTTACATGGGTAGGTAAGTACATGTAATAGGTTTTTTTTTTATTATTATTAATGAAATTTTAACACCTAAGGATAAGATTGTTTCAAAAAATGTGAATTACTTTCACAATTTTGTAGAATTTAAAAACTGTAATTGTCAAATAGTAAAAATTATTGTATTGAATGAGTATTCGCTGCCTTAGCTCTTGTTTGCCGTATAGACCATTAAGCTAATTTTACATGAGCAATGTTTGCATGTGTACTGGACCAATGTGTCTTATGAAAACAGGAAATTGATTAAAAAATATTTAAAACAACTCTCACATTATCGAGTTTTACGTTTTTTCTTAGCTCAGATTGTGAAGAATTTGATTCTTAAGACAACTGCATTAAAAAGTCATATTTGACAGAATTGGTCTACATGGCAAACAAGAACTGGGCGAGCGAAATGCCATTTTGACAACTGAAGTTTTTAATGACATCTGGACGTTTGAAAACGCCAAGAAAGTTGTCATGTCACACAGCTGAGTTGCTAGGGCAGGGATCTATTACTCCTTTGATATTGGTTTCCAAAGACCCTAGCTACACAACTGTGTGACGTTGCCTGATTCTTGCAGAGATAAAATATATTTTGAAATATCAATGAAAAAAAAAACATCTCTATGACTCTATATCATAGTTAAACTGATTGAAACAACCAATCCCGGGCACTATAGAATTACAGCTATACGTATCAAGTACCTAAATTGATGTTTATTGAAAAATATATAAAAAATATTTTAGTCTTACAAATCTTAAGTATGGAGAAATGTAGATAGATTCACAGCGCACCTATTCCATTCATTAATCGGCATGAAAAAAGTAAAAATAAACCTTTATTTATCTCAAATAAAATAGTCAAGAGGGTAAATAACGACACACAAATAGGCTGGATTTACTTTTTTATGTATCTAAGGAAAATGTTTTAATTCTGAATGTGTAAGCATGTTAAAATAATGAAACTAATACTTGATTTCATTTGTGAATTTGGCAGAACATGGGATACAAAGAGAAACACTGTGAATACATCCACATGACTACAAAACAAATATATTGCCACATTTGAAAATAATATGTAATCTATATCAGATGAACTATTGAAGTCTTGGTTATTTTCCCAGAGATTTTTTATAAAAAATTTCAGGCTGAGTAAGAGAAAGGTTAAGTGCTTAAACACTGATACAAGGAGTTTTTTTTTTATCAAATTTAACCTTGCAGTTCAGGAAGGTGAGAGTACCAAATGTGATTTAAGAAACAGCAATGTAAACATTTAAAAAAATGCAACCAGGCTGCACATATAGTGCAAGTTCTTGAGGTATTATCCACAAAGTATAGCATGCGACAAGTGTATTTTCAAAAGTAAGAGGGTCAGCCTTACGCAAACCACTCAACTTGAATCAAGGTTTTTCCTGTTCCCGAAGAAGCAGGTTTTCATTTCTTGTAAAGACTTGAGTAAAAATTGCCAGTACTTTTTTTGGATACCTTAACGGGAAATTATTTCTAACACTCATGGTGGGGATCGACCTTTAACTCTCTGAATTTGAAGTGTTCTACCATCTGAGCTGTCGGCTAGACAAATGCAATAACTAGAAGAAGATGAAACAGAAAGCTGTTGCCAAATGCATATAGAACCAAAAGTGACAATCTAGTATTGAAAAAATTGAGAAATGAAATAAAAAACAGGAAACATAAAGAGAATGGTATTCTGTGTTTCCACATATTATATTTATCTTGTTTAAAAAAAACAACCCTAGATTACTTTTGATTCTAAATATAATATGATAAGAAAGATTACACATTTCAAAGTCAAAGTTATATTAATCTACAGCGGAACTTCTATCATTAGATTCCACACATAAAACACTCAACTAGGATTTGAGTACATGACTTCAAGTAACCTGCCAATCATTCCTAGATAGGTACTCCTTAATATTGTCAACAATTTAAAAAATTCAATCTGCGGAATTAAAGGTATAAATTCTATCATAGATTGCAAAGTGAAAAAACACACGCCAATCAATCAACTGATAAAATAAAATAAAAACTGAACATTATCAGGTTGTATGGCCGTGTATTTACACTTTAATTTAATAGATTACATTTATTTGACATAGAGTTTTACATTATAAAATGTATCGATAACTTAAATTAGAGAGAATGTACGGAGTGTGCCTTTCATTGATTGTTATTGAGTCATTTTTCACGCTCAGACAACCATAAAATCTTCAATTGTTTGAGGCATGGTTAGAAAGTTGATGAACGCATTTTTTTCACCACTTTCTGAAAAATATATTTGATTGCCGAGATGAATTGAAGTATCATTTTGATATTTGAGCTGTATAAAATCATAAACGTTAGTCTAGGATTTAGGCCAAAACCGAAACAATAACATTTTCTGTTTGGCATTTGAGGATCTATTTTCAAAAACAAATCCTAGATCCCTGTTCTATGTGACTCAATTGTAATATCAAATGGAAAAAGACACATCAGTTTACAAAAATTACCGTCTTTCACATATAAAAGACTTAGAATACATCACAAAATTTTGCCGTCGAATGTTTTTAAATATAAAAAAAAGGAGTGTAAATTTCAGGCAGAAAATTCTTTCATCAGCCAATTAGCTTTGCCTTTTGCGTGTGAACAAGTAAATACAATGTTTGCGCAGGTTTCCAGCTTGAATAGCGCTTAACAGGGAAAACACAGAAACAGCTTGTGCACACACGTTGTGTGTTGTTTGCCGTGTACTGTACAGCGCCTCAGCAGTCTGCTAATCCATCCACAGCGGTAAAAAAATATTACAATCTTTTACATCATTCACAATAAAGTTTGAGTTTATAATCATTCTACCGTCACAGATTTGGCGAGGTTTCTCGGACAGTCCACGTTGCAGCCTCGGAGAACGGCCAGATGATACGACAAAAGCTGCATGGGGATGACTGTTAAGATACCCTGGAGACAGTCTACAGTTTTGGGGATTTCAAGGGATTTACTTGCCATTGCGCTGGTTTCCGTGTCGCCTTCTTCGCAGATGACTATTGGCCGTCCCTTCCTGGCCATGACCTGCTGCAGCGCGTTCATGCATTTCACGTAAACAGGATCCCTCATCACAATCATCATCACGGGCATAGAGTCGTCAATCAAAGCCAGAGGTCCGTGCTTCAGCTCCCCAGCCATGATGCCCTCACTGTGCATGTACGTCAGCTCCTTGACTTTCAGCGCGCCTTCAAGGCATGTCGCAAAGTTGTATCCTCGTCCCATGATCAACAGACTCTTCTGCGTGTACAAATCCTTCGCGATGTTCAAGACGTTCTCGTTTAGAGCTAGAACTTGCCGGATCATATCAGGAAGCTTCTGTAGAGCAGAGATGATGTCAGCGCGGCGCTGTTGTTGGGAAATGCGATCTTCGCTCATCACCAAGGCGAACATGACGAGAGAAATGAACTGCGAGGTGTAGGCTTTAGTGGAGGCCACTCCTATCTCAGGGCCGGCGTTGATGTGGATTCCGCAGTGGGACTCTCGGCAGATGGAGCTTCCTACCGTGTTGGTGACCCCGACAATCAAAGCTCCATGTTGTTTGCAGTAGCGGAGCGCCATCAGGGTGTCGGCAGTCTCTCCCGATTGCGAAATGAAGAAGCAAACGTCATCACGGAAAACAGGTGTGTTCCTATCCAAGAAATCAGAAGCCAGTTCAACCATCACGGGTAATTCTGTCAGCTCCTCGAGCAATTGCCGTGTTGCCACAGCGCTGTGGTAGCTGGTGCCACATCCGATTAGCATTAATCTCCTGCAGCGCTTCACTTCCGGGATGTAGTCCTTGATGCCGCCCAGCATTACAGTCTTGTTGGCAAAGTTAAGACGCCCTCTCATCGTGTTGACGACAGACTCGGGCTGCTCAAAGATTTCCTTCTGCATGAAGTACTTGTAGTTTCCCTTCATGATTTGCTGGATCTCCATCTTGAGGGTTGTGATCTCTCTCGCGTGAGGGTCATCCGAGCTGCAAGACAGCCGGTGGATGCTCAGAACTCCGTTTTTCACCGCGGCAACGTCGTCATCTTCAAAATACAGCACTTTGTTTGTGTGCTCAATGACGGCGGACGCATCCGACGCAAAGAAATACTCAACTTCTTTGTCTTCCTCAGGTTGGAACTCGGCGTGTGACGCAGAGCGCGGGAGAGGCGGCAGCACGGTGCGCGCTGCCTTGTTGTTGGTGTACATGATGGGAACGTGGCTAGCGGAGAGGTGACGGGTTTTAATCCCGACTAGCAGCGGAGAACCCCGTCGTGTAGCAACACACTCATTAGGAAAGTGGCGAGACTTGACACAGATGGCGAACGCGCCCTCCAGCTGTTGAATAGCCTGCTCCACCAGCTCTTGGAAGGTGTAGTTGCTGTGCTGGTTGTATAGATGCTGGATGAGCTTGGCAATGATCTCAGTGTCGGTCTGAGACTCGAACACGTGCCCCTTCTTCTCCAGGAACATCTTGAGCTCCTTGTAGTTGGTGATGATGCCGTTGTGGATGACGCAGAAGGACTGCTGCTCGTCCGAGCGCTGCGGGTGCGCGTTGATGGCGCTGGGCTCCCCGTGCGTGGCCCAGCGAGTGTGCGCGATGCCGCAGTGGTTCATCAGCACCTCGTCTAGCTGCTCCCCCTTAAGCACCTCCGCTATCTCATCCTGCAGCGCCTGCACCTTCCCGCTCTTCTTCACCAAGGTGATCTCAGCGGGATCCACAGAATCCACGGCGATCCCAGCGGAGTCATACCCTCTGTACTCCTGTCTCTTCAGCCCGTTCACCAGGAACTCCAAGATCTCCCTCCTGGCTTTGGGAGTGAAGTAGTTGATATACGCGAATATCCCGCACATTTTGCAGCTGTTGCCACTCCGCGGTGTGTTCGGATTGGCGGCTCGCGGTCGACTGAGCCAGCTACGTTACAATAAACAGCGGAATGCCGACAGAACGGGTTTACTTTCACTTCCCAGTGCGGCACACGTCAGCACTCTGCGTGAGGGCGTCGCGCCTGAGCGGGCGGCGCCGGCCTGCCTCCCACCCGGACCCTCATCTCACATACAGCTAAACACACGACAAAACAACACACAACTTGCACAAAGCAATCCTAATCCAAACGTCAAAAATACTACAAGGTGGGATACTTTGACAGTTCGGCCATTTTTTTTGACCGACGTGGGCATTTACATCTCTTTCCCTCTGATTTCATCCCTTATGAGTGTGAGTGAAACAGACACAGATGTGTGAAACGTCATATTGCGCAAGGACATCTCGATGGCCGCGATAGGAAAAGTTTTGAGCGCAAAAAATCAACAATTTGATTTTTTTTTACGTGGATGCCGTTCACGATTTAATTATTATAAAAATACATCATGGTCAAATGTAAATTTACGTTTAATTTCTTGATTCAATAATCATAATAATTATTTATATATTCTAACCAAGTAAAAAAAGAAGCAAGTTTTATATGGACGTATTCACTATTTTATTTTTTGTAATGTACAGTTAACTGTAATATTAATTGAATATCCTTGTCATACCTACACAAAACATGTTTTAAATATTCGTTTTAATGAACGTAAAATAAGCTAAGCCAATGTATTTGTTTGTGGTTTTACTGAAAGCCATTGAGCTGAAAACTTTAATTGTAATAATTCTTCTTCTTCTTGTAGATTTTTTTCAGGATGCTCCAGATTTTTGTAGCGCCAGTGTCATCTGACTAGGGATGTCACTTTTTCATGTCCTGTAACTACAAATTTATCCATTTTCCAAAAAGTATTTTTTCTCTTTCGTCTTCTTCCTTGGTTTTGTTGGAAAATCCGTACCTGTAACTCTGTCGCCATTCCGCTAGGGGTGGCCAGAGCAATCATGATCCATGGATTACAATACATATGTGTTGTGAATAACCCATTAAGTAAGAACATAGGTCAATGTGAATAACGTTGTTTGTGCCTACATGTTTTGGTTTTGTTTGAATTTGTTGTTTTAACCTTAGTTTAGTACTAATTGTTCAATAATAATATACCTGTACAACTTCTTTCTGTAGATTCTGTATAAGTTAATGCCTCATCAATTCATGATAAAGTGATAGCATTTTGCATACTATGTGAATGTGCAACTTAGACCTGGTATTTTCAACGTTAGCTGATGTTGCTGGAATAATGTTTTCTGGAGTGATGTGATGAGTGAAGCTTCCAAAGCTCCAGCTCCCACAGACCTGCACGGCAACCGATTCCGGAAAACATCACTCCAGCATCATCAGCCGGCCGTGTAAGCCTAAAACTGTTAGCTTATCTAATCTAATCTAATCTAAGTTGCAAAATATAAGTGACATTAGAGATACACATTATAGGTACGCATTCTCACAAAAAAGACGTGTTTAAGTTCGCTCTTAAACATGCCGCATGGTCCTATAAAATAAAAACCCGAATCTCAAATGAACATACACCCTGCAACTCCTGCCGACTTTCCCTGAAACAGGGGTGACATTGTCAAAGTGAACCATTTTCTACAGCATGAGTGGTCAGCCGCATATCAACCTATAAGTCAAGGAACATACACAACAAAGCTTATGTGACTGTAAACTGAAAAAAAATCTACCCACAGAATGAACACAAGTGCATCCTTTACATTCAGTATAAAGCTGCTTTGCTAACGTTGAAAATACCGAGCCTTAGATTGTATCAGATAGCTATTTTCACTGTAGTTGAGTAATGGCATTATTATGACGCTGGTTGGTTATTGGCCTCGAGGTCTAAGATAGAATATTATACTTAATTATTCAGGTTACTGTCAACACACAAAATTAATAAATATTTAAAAATAAAAGTTTAAATGGACTTTCTAAGAAGTTGATTGAGAAAAAACAGAGTGACAGGGTGAGGAATGATTTTGTAAGAGAAGAATGTGGTGCAAGAGAAAGTGTGAAAGTGAAGATTAAAAGAAGTCTGTTAAGATGGTTTGGACATATTGAGAGAATGAATTATGAAAGACTTACGAAGACAGTATATGTTGCAAGAATAGATGGATGTCGTGGTAGAGGAAGACCGAGAAAGGTATGCATGGAACAAATTTCCAAAATTTCGAATTAATAGAATGGAATGGAATCTTTGCCACTTAGATAAGAATAAAAAAACTTTGACTAATAGGTTAGTATGAGGCTGACCCTCGTGCTGTAAAAATTGGTTCACTTTGAAAGGTGGCAGGAGTTGCAAAGTTTATGCCCTTGCGAGGTTTGGTTTATTCTGTGTGTACACAAGCGCAAACTTACATGTGCTTGCTTGTGGGCGTGCATTAAGTATGAGACATAAATGTACATCTTTGCAATTTATTAAAATTCATATTAATCGCATGCCCACAAACAGGCTTACAAATGCTGCATGGGCACTTGCAAATTAAAATCCAAACCTAAAATGAACATAAGCCCTGCAACTTATGCCAACCTTCCTTGATCAGGGGGGGGTATTTGCAAAGTGAATCATTTTTTTAGAGCGTGGTTGGTCAGCCTCATATCAATCTGGGGATGCTGATTTATAAAAATGCCTGGTAATGATATATTTTGAATAGTTGCTGTGTTTGATGGTGGCATTTGTAATATTATTTAATAAAGTGAGAGGTGGGCATACATAAACATAAGCTATAATTGTTGTAAGTTTTGACTTATGATATCTGTGGACTAGAAATTATTTTATCAAAAATAGGCATATAAGTATATGTTTCAACTAACTCACGAAAATGGTCATTCTAGTAAGAAAGTGAATAAAGAACTTCACAGTTGCATTTCCATGTGTAGGTACACAAAAACTCATGTAATGTAAAAATGTTCCTAGAAAGTTGGTAGGTACTATTGCGAATAATAATGGCCTATACTCTGTGATAATGGCTGCCGAACATAGCTAGATTTGACAGCTAACACGCGTTATAAATATTGTGATCGCTAAAATTGACAGATTTTAAAGGACAAAGACAATATTTTAAGACATTATGGCATTATAATTAGGTGTCGAGACACGAAATAGATTTGGACCAAATGGCCTTATTTCGTATGACTATTTCTTGACTAAAATTCCTTGACTTATAGGTTGGTATGAGCTTGACCACTCATACTGTAAAAAATGGTTCACTTTGCCAATGTCACCCCTGTTTCAGGGGAGGTCGGCAAGATTTGCAGGGCTTATATTCATCTGAAATTGGGTTTTTTATTGTAGGTATTGTAGGTCCGGTCGATAGCTCAGTTGGTAGAGTGCTTGCATTCTACCCCGTGAGCTTGGGTTCGAATCCCACCGAGGAGGGTGTCAGAAATGATTTCCTATTTTGGTGTTTATTTCAAACCCCATAATAAAAATACCGGCAAGGCTTACTCAGCCTTCACAAGAAATTAGTACCAGCCCCCTCGGGAGCTGGGAAACCCCCACTTCAACTGAAGTGGTTGGCGTAAGGCCGGCCCCCTTACCTGTAAAAATAAATAGGTTCAACTCGCCACATGCGACCCCTTCGGGGATAACACGGCAAGAAGTTACACTATATGTGTAGCTTAGTTGCGTTGCGTACATGCAGCATGTTTAAGCGCAAACTTAAACATTTCTGCTTGTGGCAATACGTTTGATATAAATCTTAAATGTAATATATCTTTGCTACTTAAATTATAGATTATAGACTAAACCACTTCAACGTTTGACAGGACTGAGACAAATGTGAGCTATAGTATGTATCAATGCAGTAAGTTAGTTTCTGCTCCTTCATGTTATTACTCAATGGTTGTAAGAATCATTATGAGTAAACCAGAAACTACAGCCTGTAATGTACATTACATTATGCCTAGGAAATCATTTTCAAATGACCTTGATTACCTATTCAATCATTATGTATTCCAATATATTTCGACTTGAATTAATAATAAGTATTTACTTACTAATATTAAATATTTATTTTTTAATGCTGAATTTAATTTCTGCTCCAGTCAATAATGATGATGATGATGATGATGATGATTTCTTTATCAGCGCCGTTTCGTAACTCAATGTCACTTCAAGGGCGCTTGGTAGTTTACTGGGCGAAAAAGTGTGTCTTCATCCTCCTCTTTAGCTCCTCAATCGTCCCAGACCTCCGGATTTCTGGTGGCAGTTGATTCCAGGTTGCAGGGCCGGCCACCGCAAAAGCACGGTCTCCGAAAAAGGTTCATTTAGCAGGGTTTCCTCTCCGTTCTCTGCTGATCTTAGTGCTTGCTCCCTTGAGCCCAGGACCAGTTAAATAAATTATAAACATAAGGATGATTTATTTGGTGAGCACTGTTTTTGTGTGAATCACACATCAAGAAGCCTTTGCAAGCTCGTATAAACTGCTTTCTACAAGAAACAAGTACATTTGTTTTCCATAAAATAATGTGATGAAAAACAGATCAAACGGAAAACGTGCAGGACGGTTAACAAATACAGAGTTTTATTCTTGCTTCCCTGTTTACAATGAAGTTCCAGCTGAGAGCATTTTTGTTCTCTTTCTAGCTACAGCTGATTTGAGTAGATGTAAGTTGAAACAGATATAGAAACTATTTGAATTTAACCCAATTGTGGGCAACACTCTAGGCTTTAAGTGTAAACTTGCATACAGTGCGGCTGACAATCATGGACGTCATCCAACTTTGAACTTATCCCTGACATCTGTGTTCAAGAATTGAAAAGTCTGCAAGTGGAAATATGTGCTAAGCCTTTGCGATTGTTGTTTATGAATAACTAATACATGTGACTGTCCACATAGTTTGAAGTGTTGTCAGTCAATAAAATTAAGGTAGGAAACCAAAAAATGTGCTTGAAAAAGTATTCTGTACTGGAGGTATTTATATAGCCAGATAATTTAGAAGCAAAAAGGTTAAACAGTGTTCAGTCCTCTTGATAATATTGCCCTCAATCACATCTTCTTTCATATCTGTTGATTTCTTCTAGTGGAATGCGACAGAGTAACATTTACCCTGATAAGTATCACAATATTATCTTCATTATTTTTTAATCTAAATTTTTTAAATTCTTCACAGATAATTTGTAATCTCATTTATGAGTCATACTCATATCAGTATTTTGATCAAACAATAGAGATTTGATAAGACCTTGTACGGAGTGACTTTGCCCTTGATATGTTTGTAGACGTGGGCTTCAGCATTTCATCCAAATGACATGATTCAGATCAGCGTGCCAAGTATGAAATATACCTACACGTAACTCAGCTTTACTTCCCATCAAATACTCGCTACAAAATAGATGATTACGTTAATATATTCAAAACCAGCATCAATCGCCACTTCCTTGCAACGCCTCACGACAGAAGCAACAACACAAGCAACACTTCTGTAGCACTCTTCCAGGGTGACATATACCCCCAAGACTTCCAAGAATTGGGGAGCCTCCCGCACAGAATTCCTTAAAAAAAAATAGCACCTAAGTCTTCTTCTTTTTCTTTTCATATACCTTGATGATGATGATGATGGATGATTTCTTTCCTGTGGCGCCATTTAATGGTCCAGGACCATCTCAAGGGCGCCATGGCTTCTGGAGAAAAGTAGTGTCTTCAGTTCCTTTCTGAAGGTGGTGGTAGGCTGGTTCGCGCGAACACCGATGGGTAAATTGTTCCAGGCCACCGGCCCGGCCACCGCAAAGCTTCTGTCTGCAAAGCAACCTTCCAATCTAATCTAATCAAAGTTGCAGAGATAAGTACCTATGTAATATTAGAGATTCATATTATATCCGGTCCTTAGTCTACTGGTTAAAACTTCTGACTCGTAAATGGAAGGTTGTGGGTTCGAATCCCGTTGAGCACAAAATTTTCAAAAAAATTCTCTTCGCTGGGTTGAGAAATTCATAAACCTTTACCAATGAACAGTCACCAAAGATACATCCAGCCTTACAGCAACTGGGTCTTACTTGAGAATTGGCGCCTTCTTAAGCAACAACCAAGCTCGCAGAGGGCTCTTGAGGTGTGATCATGTGATACACACAAAAACAGCTCTCATCAAATAAATCATCCTAATATTATTATCATAACTTCCTGTCCTTTATTGGGTGGAGGATTTTCCTTTCAAAGATGTTGAGATAGTTCTAGTCATGTTTGGTCAGTGTTCAGATCTGGAGGAGAGGCTTAATCTTTTTTTTTTTGAGCTATATCCATACTAATCATAATTTTCTTGCTTGTTTTCTCCGGCTTACAAGCCTTGAAGTCTCAGGGCCTCCCGCACCACAATTCTGAAGGACTCTCTGTATTGTACTGCTTCCCTCTACGGTCCCCTTGCTGTCAAAACTTCGGCATAGTCTTGACATTGTCTGCCCACCACTTCCTGGGACGTCCGAGCAGTAACGGTTTTAGCAGTACCAGCGCCCTGTGCGAGATTTCTATCCACCATTCAAATCCACATGAAAAGCATATAAAGGGGCGACTGTGGCGCCCTATTATACCTGGCGCCTGGGCGGTCACCCAACCGCACCCTACCCTAGCGCCGGCACTGCGTCTGAGTGGTGTTATGCGAGAGGGGGCACCATCCAAGACATATCCGAGTCATAAGTAACAGTTAATGAAGACATTTATTTTTGTGAGTAGCTTCTTTATTTAGTATTTCAATACGTTCAAGCTAGATCCTTACACATGGAGTTTACATTCTAATGGATAAATGAGTATTTAATTTTACTTTAAAAATCTATGAACGCAAGAGAGTTAAGCAATCAAAATACAATCATCATATGTTCTAGAAAATACATGATTTTTGTGAGAAGTCTTGCTGAAGGCTCAGGGACATTTATAACAAAAAGCTTGGGTTTGAATCTGATCAGGACAACAAATTGTGTACTGTTATTTCCCTTTTATTCTCACTTTTAAGTTTTGTTTTATTTTGCATTTTACTCTTCCCTTGACTTATAGGTTGGTATGAGCCTGACCACCCATGCTGTACAAAAAGTGGTTCACATTGCCAATATGTAAATAGTAAATCCCATGTTTTAGGGAAGGTCGGCAAAAGTTGCAGGGTTTACGTTCATTTGAGGTTTGATTTTCAATTTGTAAGTACACATGCAGCATTTTTAACTGCGAACTTACACTTTGTGGGCATGCATTGAATCTTAATTTTAAATGAACGTTAATATACCTTTGCAACTTAGATACTTGAAACTCAAATGTTTTACATATCCTTGCAGCTCAGATTATAGGATTTGACAGGTTCTTACGTTCATAGATTTTTAAATAACATTTTTTTTTCGTATATAACACTAGTATGTAGCCATTTTGTTTTTAGGATTGGGGCAACATTTATATTTTAATTATCGTAATAGGTGGGATTTCTAAAAAAGAAATTAAAGTTTTTTTTTTTTTATATGTAGACGCTAAACATCCAAATGTCTCTTTTAGAATGAGATGATTATTATTTTTAATGAAATATATATTTTTTATAATAAATAAATAATGTAAGAATAATTAAAAGATGAGCCTTTTTGCATACACTCAGTAGGTAGTAGTAACATTTTATCTTTTTAATGTTTTTAAAGAAAAGGAACATTGATAACTTGTCTCATTGTTCTCAAATTGTGTGAATTTTTGTTTTCCTACTTTCTGAATTGTTATCAACAAGACCGCCAGTTGTTTAAATATGACATAACAATTAAATGACTCTCCTTGATGTATAAATTGAATGTGAATTTTTAGAGAGAATTAATGACAGACATAGATCCTGAGAGATAGATTTTGCATACTATAGCTTGACTTATAGGTTGGTATGAGTCTGACCATCTACGCTGTAAAAATCGGTTCACTTTTACCAATGACACAGCTGTTTCAGAGACATGCATCAAGAGTTGCAGAGCTACATGCAGCATGTGTAAGTGCAAACTTACATGGGTTAATACATCCTTGCAGCTTAGATTAGGTACATATTAAAAATGGCTAGAGCCATGGGCACATCTCTGGCATAGAGCCTCTTGTTTTGCTTTGCTGTTGTTGTTTTCAACTTCATGGAAAGGCCGTGTGCTGTGGGTCTTTCTGACACATTCCTACTTATGAGATGAGTACAAAGAAAGTTTGAGTATAGTATCTTGTAATTATTCTTACATTACTAAGGGCCTGTTGCACCAACCTCCAATCAATATTTGATTGACACATCAAATTTGATTCCTTAATTCTGGTAGTGACCTCGGTTAAATATTTCTCGGAAGTGGGTCATAATTTTATGGAATTAGAACAGAAATATGCTGCCAATTTTTTGATTTGATGGAAGAAATCACACTTAATTTTGATTTTTGTCTGATTGGAGTTTGGTGCAACAGAAGTTTATCAATGTACTAAAATTTTATTATTTTATTCCTCTAAATGTTTGTCATTTGATTCTAAATGATATTTTTTTAAAACGATGGACCTAAATAGATGATTATTACTTTTGAATTTGCATTTTAGAGCTCTCTACTGTTTAATTATTTTAATAGTCCTGTATAAACTGTATGAAGGAAGTCTAGAAAGTTACAAAAAGTTTTCATAAAACTAGAAAATTGCAAAGACCTTCATGTCTGCAGCAGGATTTCAAAGTTTTCATTTTGGTTGTCAACTTACTTAAAAGGTGAATCAGCTGACTGGAAAGCAGGGGCAAGCATTCCATCTAATCTAATCTAATCTAATCTAAGCTGCAAAGATATATATCATTTAAGATTTACACTAAATGCATTCCCACAAGCAGATATGTATAATTTCGCGCTAACACATGCCGCATGTGGACCTACAATATAAAAACCCAATCTCAAATGAACATAAGCCTTGCAACTCTTGCCGTCCCTCCCTGAAACAGGGGTGACATTGGCAAAGTGAACCAATTTTTATATCCATCCAGGCACATATACCATTGTATCGTCCTCCAGTGCTTGTTTGGCTTATCTAACATTTGATTCAAATATGAGCTTGAAATTAATCGTATTCTACACAATCTGAGCTAAGAAAAAAACGTAAAACACGATAATGTGAGAGTTGTTTTTAATATTTTCAAAATCAATTTCCAACACTCATAAGACACGTTGGTTCAGTACATGTACTAACATCGCTCATGTGAAATTACCTCTGTTGGAGATAAGGCAACCGAGCACTAAACTGACGATATGGCAAAAGATGCATGTAATCTTGAAATTATGGAATTCTGAGTTACTCTAAAGGCAAAGGAAAAAGTACTCATCCAGAAAAGTATTAAAAATGGTTCACTTAGCCAATGTCACCCCTGTTTCAGGGAAGCTCAGCAAAAGTTGCAGGGCTTATGTTCATTCGAGATTTGGGTTTGTAATCTGAAAGTACACATGCGGCATGCGTAAGCGGGAACGTAAACATGTCTTAAATGCGAATCTTGAACGTCAATACATCTTCGCAACTTAGATTTTAGATTATATTGTTCCTTGACTGATAGGTTGGTATGCGACTGACCACCCATACTGTAAAAAATGGTTCACTTTGCCAATGTCACCCCTGCTTCAGGGAAGGTCGGCAAGAGTTGCAGGGCTTATGTTCATTTGAGATTGGGTTTTTAATATTGTAGGTCCACATGCGGCATGTGTAAGCGCGAAATTATGCATGTCTGCTTGTGGGAATGCATTTAATATGAATCTCAAATGATACATATCTTTGCAGCTTAGATTTAGATTTAGATTTAGCACGTGTCTGTTTGAAAGGTGAGTCAACCTACTTGATAGTTTGATCAATCAACTTGAAAGGAAAATCAACCAGTTCATAAGCTGAATCAACCAAAATGAAAGCCGTGTCAGCTAATGCAAAATGCCATTTATTTTGATTTCATTTTTTTCATTCTAGCATGCACTTAAGATTAAACAATACGTTCTCATGTATAAATGCACTTACAAAATTAAATAAAAATTAGTAAATAGGGGAAAGAGGGGGGACAGGGGAGAGATTTTCAAAATAATTATTTTCAAAAAGGTTGAGGAGTCAGCTAAGTAAATTCATTTCCATTTCCAATATGCAAATGTCAAGAGTCGCTTGCTTATACCATTTTTCAATCCCTTGTTTTTTCCCGTTTTAACAATAATAATAATAATAATAGACAAATTGTTATTTTAATAATAATACATATTTCTAATATTTGGTATATAATCACAACTCAATTTTTAGCACTAAAAATTACATAAAACAAAGTGACATTGGTACACGCATTGACTTATGAAAAGAGTGGTCTAGAAACTGGCATACCAACAAAGAAACATGCAGCCAGTCCTGTCAAATGCACAAAACAGTGTTTTCCCATGTAGAAAATGGTTCACTTTGCCGATGTCACCCTGTGTTTCAGGGAAGTTCGGCAAGAGTTGCCGGGTGTATGTTCATTTGACATTTGGGTTTTTATGTTGTAGGTTCACATGCGGCATGTACAAGCGCAAACTTATACGTGTTTGCTTATGAAAATGCATGTAATGTGAATCTCCAATGTTACATATCTTTGCAACTTAGATTATATATATTATGTATATACGTATGAGGATAATTTATTTATTTAATTTTTTACATGACCAAAGAGCGCCGTTTTTGTGTGTGTCACACCTCAAGGGCCCTCCTAATCATGAATGAGATATTTTATAAAGGTGCCTATTATGCCTACAAGATTAGATTAGATTCCCCATCTTCTGTTTTGTTACTCTACAGAAGGCAGAAACTGTTGGTGTCTTTAAAGGAGCTCTAAAGACGCATCTTTACAAAAAATCTTATCCGTGATTTGAGAGGGCCCTTGAGGTGTGACACACACAAAAACGGCGCTCTTTAATTATGTGTACCTTATAAATAAATTATCCTTGTATATATATATATATATAAATACACATATGAGTCGTATAACTGCAAACGCCGTCATCTCCAAAATTTATGATTTTTGAGATAATGATTGAATTTGATTCTGCGCAGTGTAACAAATCATTTGCTGTGTGCGATCTAATGTAAACCTCACTTAATCCTTCATAATTTTATTGGAAAAAGTATGATTTCGTGCAAACGCCGTCACCTCCAACTGATGTTGTCGTTTTACAAGTTTACAACTTCATTTTTCTCAAAATCATCGCGTAAGGAGTTGACGGCGTTTGCATTTATACAACTCATATCATCTTCCTGTTAATGTTGAGTATTTTTAAGTATTTTACTCTCTGACAGCATTTTTGTTCTCTTTCTAACTAAGGACAATTTGCATTCATGTAAGTTGAAACGGACATATATAGAATCTGTGTATTTGCGTTTAAAACAATTTCCACTCCACTGTATCCATATGTCAATGGTAAAATGGATCAAAATGAATCACAGCTACCAACTAATAAAATCAACGGGCATATTTTTTTTGTAAATCTTTAAAGGATTAAGTACTCCTAAACTGTTCAAAATGACATCCCTAACACCACTTCTTATAACATTTGACTTGTCTGTTTGACTTTAAAACAAGACAACACAGTTAACTTCCCAATTAAGTAACTGTTGAAAGTGATGATTAACAAGATGGCGCCGGGTAGTTAGTTTTAAAATACATTCATTACAATCCATGTACCATTGTAACTTCAAAACAACGCCAATAAATTAAAATTTTAAATAGTATAATATTTGAACAGAAAAATACTATAAATTCAACCTTCACAGCTTTCATAGGAGATTCTTATGAACAATGTTTACAGAGAGATACTTAGAACTTTTCCAAACATATTAAGGTACCAACCCTCAAACCAAGGTGAATGTGGACATAAGTCACATGGGTCCAAAAGCGACAATCTAGTGTTTTTTTTTAAATGAGATACACATATGGAAACAAAGGAATTCATTCTCTCATTATCATTTCCAAAAATATTCTAGATTGCAGCGTTTGGTTGATTATGACTCAATTATTGATCATTTTGAAAAGACTTTAAAATGTTGAAAAAAGTGTTTTATTCAATACTTCATCATGTGCAATCAGAACTAACTTTACCCTCAGTAAAACAATACGTTAACTAAATTATTGTAAGCAGTGTCGTATCTTCCATGCATTTTTGATTTACGCAATCGAGGGGAACAGATGAAAACATTTTATAGTTGACGTAAAGACAGTTCTGATCTCTGTGACGATTTGTATAACGTTCATAAGATTCCCCATGAAAAGCGGACAATTCCTACGAGCCGCACACCGTACAAGAGTGCACACCGTGTCATGTGCTCTCCGCGACACACACGGATTCATTAAACTGTACGCTATCTAGGTGGGCCGCCATCTTGTTTGTGTGCAACGATCCCACCGACGAACCGTCGGAGTCGCTGCGCCCGCAACGACACTCTGTCTCTTCGGCGGGAAGCTCAAAACAGACGATAATGACTGACAAATCGTTATGATCGCAACGGCACTTTGCCTCGTCGACGGTAAACTCAAAGCAGACGATAACGTAACAACTAAAAGTGATGATGGTTTGGTCAGCGGGATCTGGGTTTGCTTTCCTCCGGAACTCTTTGCGATGGAAGAATGCGGGGGTGCGGTAGGTGCTGAGGAAGAGGCAGCTGCCTGTCTCTGGGAGATGGGGTCCTTGCGGAGCTAGGTATACACAGATGGTGGTTTCAGGTTGCTGTTGTTGGGCGGGCTGCTGGGACCGCGAGAGTGAGACGGAGTTCTCTAGTTATTTCTTCTTCTGCGCCTTCTCCGCGGCCTTTGTTACCTTGCCCGCAGATATGTCTTTAAAGTTGACGCTCTGGAATGAATGAAACAAAGTGTTGGATAAGAGTTTGCTGCTTTAGTTCTTGTTTGCCGTATACGCCATTGAGAAAATTTTACCTGAGCAATGTTTGCATGTGTACTGGACCAATGTGTCTTATGAAAACAAAAAAAAATTTAAAGAACTCTCACTTTATCGAGTTTTACGGTTTTTCTTAGTTCAGATTGTGTAGAATTTGTTTCATAAGACAACTGCATGAAAAAGTCATATTTGACAAGATTGGCGTATACGCGTATACGGTAAACAAGAACTGGGGGAGCGAGTTGTCCTGCCATTACACACTAGACTTTGACTTTTTCATGCAAAATAATATAATGACATCTACTACATAGATTAAATCTGTGAAGTAATTTATGGAGTTAAGTAGATGCTGTAAAATAAATAAAAATCACTATTTATTGGGAATCCAATTTTTATTTAGTAGGTAGGTATGGGTAGGTAGTATATAGGTAGGTATGGAAGTTTTGGGAGTGAGGAGACCATGGAGGGAAGCAGCACAAGACAGAGAGTCCTGGAGGATTGTGGTGCGGGAGGCCCTGAGCCTTCAAGGCTTATGAGCCCAAGAAAGTAAGTAAAGTAAGTAAGTAGGTAGGTATGGGTGACCACACATAGTTAAGGGATGTTTTGAATGTACCAAGATAACAACAAAAACAGTCTGCTGACTGATCAATGTCTTATTTGTGAACACCATCATTATCATTATCATCAATGACGTTACAACTCGGGGTGTGTCTTGGCCTCCTTGATCAACCACAGCCATCTTCTTGGTAAATGCGCTGATGGGAATTTCGTTGTCATCCTACTAGTGAACATCAGTTAGTGTGTGTTGTACCTTGATGACCCCCACAGCAACTGTCTGCCTCATGTCCCTGACGGCGAAGCGCCCCAGTGGAGGGAACTCCTGGAAGGACTCCACGCACAGGGGCTTGGTGGGGACCAGGATCACGATGGCCGCATCCCCTGACTTTATCGCCTTCGGGTTCTCCTCTGTGGTTTTGCCTGAGGAATCAAAACATACAATGTGAGTCACAAATGTTGGATAGGTCGTTGCAGATTCTCCTGGTGGTAAGTTGGAAGGAAAAGGATGAGTTGGAGGTGTAAAATATGTATGAGGGCAAGGAGATGTTTCATTAAAACATCATCAAAGAGAAATATGCTGTTTTGTCCGCCTGTGTGAACCTGAAACGCAAGGTCTTTGAGTCGTGCGTGCTTCCAATATCCACCTATGGCTTGGAAACAAAAGGGCTCACTCAGTATAGCTCCAACGGACTGATGACTATATGTGTAGCTTGATTACGTTTGTGATCAAGACGTCAATAGTTATCAACACTTGGTATATGGGACACACATTTTTATGTTTCTTTACTAAACGAAGACCCTTGGTAGTTCTAAAAATTCTCCTTCCAAACATTGCCATCCAGGGCTGGAAGTCTCATCACCACGATAATTCTTACCAACCGAATATTGGTAACATTTGTTTGAACACCTGTCAATTCAAGATGGCCGCAAGAGACCCGCTGATTAGTCTTCATATAAATATTACCAATATTCGGTAGATAAGAATTACCGTGGTGATGATCCATGATGTCATTATCCAGGTTTGTGTGTAATATTAGATTGAATAGTTATGAATGTCTGACCTGTACGGCGGTCGCACTTCTCCTTGATCTCAGCGAACTTGCAGGCGATGTGAGCCGTGTGACAGTCCAACACAGGCGTGTAGCCATTGGAGATCTGCCCCGGATGGTTCAGCACTATCACCTGCCACAACATCAACAAATTATTCATCATCACAATCCACAATAGTCCATCATCAAGGTTCTATGTTGGCAGTTGCTGTCTCATCAAGACTGGGCTTTAAATTAAGCCATCACCTAAACTCTCATTGGTTACATAAACTGAAAATTGCATGAAAAATAAGACAGCACTCCTAGTGAGTGATTAAATTTTTGTCATTTTTTATGACAGTGTTTCTATTGAGTTTATTAAGTTTATATTGATGTACCTGGACGCTGATGTGGTCCGCTCAATAAAGGTCAACAGACTGCATTGGCTGGGGCACATTCAGCGAATGGACCATCGGAGCCTGGAGAAGACGATTGTGATGACGAACACGAAGGGACGCCGGACAGTGGGAAGACCACGTTCAAGATGGCTGGATGGAGTGGTGGCGGATTGCCGTGCAGTGGGAATGTGGGACTGGAGGAGGAAGACGTTGGATAGACAGCGCTGGCAGCGGTTGCTGAGGGAGGCCAATGATGATGATGATGATATAGATTACAATCTGGCTAGATCTCACCTGTGCCGTGAAGTCAGCCGCCCCTCTGGGAGGAGAGTTCTTGGAGTCTCCAGCCACAAAGCCTCGGCGCAATTCCTTCACCGATACATTCTGCAACATACAAATATATGTATACACTCAGACTACATTATAGTGAGCACAAAAGGACCTACATACATTGACTTTTGATATCTGTAGACAAGAACATTATATATCTGTTTCGACTAGCTTACAAAAATCGTCCTTAGTAAGAAAGAGAACAAAGAACTTCACAGTTGCATTTCCATGTGTACAAAATAACTTGGGCGAATGTAAAAATGTTTCTAGAAAGGTGGCAGCATTGTCGCGTGTGTACTATGTCCAAACCAGCCCAAACATAGTACGCATGCGTTATGAATTTGGTGATCGATAAAATCGATTAATTTTAAAGGAAAAATGCATTATTTTAAGATATTTTGGCATGTGTTATAATTGAGTTCCAAAACACAAAATGAAGAAAGAAAGAAAACATTTGCTTTTCTTCAATTCAGCTGACATAACATTGAACTATCAAAAGTCACATTTTACAAGATGGCAATATTAGTTCCGATTTTCACCACATTCAGCTTAAGCCGCTGGGATGGTCGGGGGCATAAAGCATTGGCGTTTGAATTTGCATTACTGACAATAGCTCCGGTGCAAACCCCGCCTGCGCTGTGTCCTATCAACAATAACTTCAACCCTGTTTCAACAGATGTCATTGTGTAATAATTAATTAATAATTTGTTAAAAATATAAAATATTGAATTAAATTAACCCTTCAACTGAGGGTGGCACGTATAGGCGTCAAGTGTAAACTTGCACACAGTTCAGCTGTCAATCATAGACGTCATCCAACTTTAAACTTATCCCCGAGAATTCAAAAGTCTGCAAGTGGAAATATGTCCTAAGCCCTTGTGATTTTTGTTCTTGAATAACTAATACATGTGACTGTTCACATAGTTTGAAGTGTCGTCAATCAATTAAGTAAGGTAGGAAATCAATGAATGTGCTTGAAAAAGTATTCCGTCCTGGGGGTATTCATACGGCCAGAATATTCAGAAGGGAAAAGGTTAATTGATGATGTTCACAAATCTATTTGAAAAAAAGAGCCGTGTGGATCGGTACACTCTGGACAGGATCTATAATCTATCTATAATCTAAGCTGCAAAGATATGTTAACATTTAAGGCTCATATGAAATGCATGCCAACAGACAGGCACATGTAGGTTTGCGCCTACACATTCTGCATGTGTGCACACAAATAAAGAAAACCTCACATGGACATAAACCTTGCAACTCCTGCCGCCGTTCCCTGAACCGGGGTGGCATTGTAATGTATAATAATGAGTGTGCCTGACCTTGACGTTGAAGCCCACGTTGTCTCCGGGCACGGCCTCCTGCAGAGCCTCGTGGTGCATCTCCACAGACTTCACCTCAGTGGTGAGCGCAGCCGGGGCAAACACAACCAGCATTCCTGGAACACAGCGCAGTACAGAGATGAGCATTGGGGAGCAGACGTGACTAACTAATATCAAGGGCCATGAGATTCACATGTTTCAAAACATCAAAAAAATTGTGACATCACACTGCTAGGTTGCTGGGGAAAGTGAATATTTTGATGCTAAGAAGGATAGTCCCATACAAGTGTTGTTTTTGTGTTGAGACCATGCTGGTTAAGAAATCCCTGATTATCAGAAATACCTTTTATAGAGGCTATTATTACATAATTAAATATGCTGGAGAGCAATGATGAATTTATAATAGTGGCAAAACAGATGTCATACATTTTCTGTCACATTAATATGTGCAGCCTTTTATTAACTGGGGCTGTGTAATAAGGTCTGAACATTAAAAATATATGTTTTTAGGCTTTCACGGCCGGCCGGATTCAGATGCTTGATTTTGTAATTCCGGGTTTTGACCGTGGTCCATCTTTTTGCTTCTTTTTTCTTTTTCTTCTTTCTTGCTACTTCTTCAGCTGACGTTTCGTCTCCTCTGTGGGTGACTTCTTCGGAGCTCTGCTCACTTCTGAGGTCTGAACAAAAGGCGACGTGCTTTTATTTGCTAATTCTAAAGGGGGCGTGGCTTAGTTTTTAGGTATTAAACTACCCTACCAGGTTATGTTTAATTTTAAGCATTCTTCCTTTCTGTTAAAATTTTTATTTTTATAAATTTCAATGGCTTCTCTATAAAGCCGTGCATAATATCCATGAGCCTTTGCAATAATTTTAGTGTCATTGAAATTTATATAATCAGAAGTGGGCAGAGCTCCGAAGAAGTCACCCACAGAGGAGACGAAACGTCAGCTGAAGAAGTAGCAAGAAAGAAGAAAAATAAAAAAGAAGCAAAAAGATGGACCACGGTCAAAACCCGGAATTACAAAATTAAGCATTAAAAATATCGCTAGGCTGTGTGATGTCACCCATAGTGAATTCCCGATAATCAGGAAAATTTTGCTAGCTTACAGCATTTAAGCAGTCAACAATAACACATGTCGCATGCGGCATGTTTAACTGCAAACTTATCCATGTCTGCTTTTGAAAATGCATGTAATGTGAATCCCCAATGTTACACATCTTTGCAGATTAGATTAGATTAGATTAGAGCCAAGAGCTTCAGCAAAGTGAATGGTTGTTTGATTATCTAGTCATCAATATTTATCTGTTGATGAGAGTTAGATAGCAGTTGTTGATGTGGTGTAGGTTACCAGGCTTGAGGATGCCAGTCTCCACGCGGCCCACTGGCACTGTGCCGATGCCTCCGATCTTGTACACGTCCTGCAGGGGCAGGCGCAGGGGCTTCTCTGTGGGGCGCGACGGGGGCTGGATGGCGTCCAGGGCCTGGAAATCAAACAAAATACTTATGTTACTGTTACTGCACCTGCTGCCGTTCCACTAGGGCTGGCCGGTACCTCCACACATGCTTCTCCAATTTTTTCTGTCCTTTTTTTTAAGAAATCCTGTGCGGGAGACTCCCTAGATTTCAGAGACTCTAGGGTTCTATGAATTTGTTGCAGTGCCGCAGAGGTGTTTACAAGCTTGGTCGTCGCTACAAAGGGATAATACTCAAGCAAGATCCAGTTGCTGTAAGGCTGAATAATGAACCTTTTATTGATTGTTCTTTGGTAAAGGTATATAAATTTTTCAATCTAGCAAAGAGCATATTTAAAAATATAAATGGTAGGTATTGTTTTGGTGCTCCACCAGGATTCAAATCCACAATCTTTTATTTACGAGTCCGGAGCGCTAACCACTAGACTACGGACCGTTTGACTAGAGAGTAAAGAAAAGGGAAATATCACTTTCTTGTTTTCTTGTCGATTGAAATTCCTTATTATTTGATAAGGGGCCGTCCATAAATTACGTCATCGATTTTGGCCGATTTTCGACCCCCCCCCCTTTCAATCATCTATAGTCATTATCTAATGACCCCCCCTCCCCCTCTTGCTGTAATAATGGATGAGCTTAATAATTAATAATGTTATATTACTTACATAATATTTTGTATATTTGGTAGAAATTGGTATTTACAAGAACGACGTCACTTTTGGTACTCGTACATCATTTGCCATCATCCGCAGACCAGACTCCCCCCCCCTTAATTCGAATGACGTAATATATGGACAGCCCCTTATCGTAATTTATCAAAATTATACACTTTTTACCAAGTTCCTCACTATTGCAAATACCCTATTGCTACGGGTGGTGCTCACCTCGATGAGGCACTTGCCGTCCACCTTCCCCTCCTTGCGCTCGATGGTCCACCCCTTGAACCAGGGCATCTTGTCTGAGGGCTCCAGCATGTTGTCTCCGTGCCAGCCCGAGATGGGGACAAACGCCACCGATGCGGGGTTGTAGCCTGCAAGACAAACAACCAAAAATCAGATGCTGAAGTCAAGAGTGCAATACATACTTTGTGCAGTACATTTCTCATCACTTCTTATTCTTCTTCTTTTGCTATTATCGAAACATGGGTGCTAAAAGATGTTTCTTAGCACCCATGTATGTGTTAGGCTCTAGATGAGGTCTAGATACGTATTGCCACTTTAATGCTTGTTTGTCTTATCTCCAACAGAGTAAATTTCACTTGAGCAATGTCTGTATGTGTACTGAACCAATTTGTCTTATTTAAACTAGAAATTGATTTAGAAAATATTGAGAACAACTCTTATATTAACATATTTTGTGTGTTTTCCTTAGTTCAGATGGTGTAGAGCAGTGATGGGCCAACTATCTTAATGGGCGGCCAGAAAGTTTAATAAATTTTAGAGAAGAGCCAGAAATATAGGAAAAATTCTACTTTATACTTCTGGACAATCAAAATATAATTATTGCGGGCCACATTTTATTCTTGTCGAAGGACCGTTGGCTTTTTGTTACTTTGTCCATCGCTGGTGTAGAATGTGATTCTTAAAACAATTTCATTAAAAGGTCATCTTTGACTGGGGGGGACGATATGTCGATTGTGATGGTCTGGATAATGGTTAGTGCTGGGCAATGCTCACCGATCTTCTTGATGTAGGAGGAGACCTCCTTCTTGATCTCCTCGTAGCGCGCCTCGTGGTAGGGCGGCTCCGTGGAGTCCATCTTGTTGACGCCCACGATGAGCTGCTTGACGCCCAGCGTGAAGGCCAGCAGGGCGTGCTCCCTGGTCTGCCCGTTCTTGCTGATGCCCGCCTCAAACTCCCCCGTGCCCGCGGCTACGATCAGCACGGCGCAGTCAGCCTGGAAGACAACACACAATAACAGATGACTCTACAAGATCTGGAACTTTTTTTTTAATGAATTTGTGAAGAGGAATGCAATTCACCAATCTATTTTGCCTGGCCAGAAACAGGTATTCACATTATTAATTAATAATTCATTATTTAATATTTTAATGAATTCCTAATTAACAATTACCCAATTACATCTGTTGAACCAGGGTCAAAGTTGTGGTCGAATGACCCAGGTGGGGATCGAACCAACATTATTCTATTCCAAGTACGCTAGAAAGATTTAGAAAGAAACACTGGGCCCCCTCGGCCATAACACCGACAATTTTACTGGGGTTCTTTTAATTAAATTGCAATTTATTTATTTAACAAGATTTATTTTGCACCATACGATCAACTTCTTATTTCCAGGCCCTGAAGAAGAATTTTGGGACTTAGGAGGCCCTCCAGTGAAGACAGCAGCAGGCACATCGTTGGTTGGAGCGCTGCGGCAAGCGCAGTCAAGAGAGAACTGGAGAAGAGTCGTTGCTTCCACAAAGATCACAACCCTCAGGAATGAGGAACAAGATCCTGGACTCCAACCTCATTCCTTGTGATACTAATAGCCTGTTGCACCAAACTCCAATCAGACAAAAATAAAAATTAAGTGTGATTTCTCCCTTTCAAATAAAAAAATTGGTTGCATATACGTAAGTCATCTGATGCACCTCATATTTCCTGTTCAAATTCCATCATATTATAACCGAGGTCCTTGCCAGAATTAAGCAATCAAATTTGGTGTGTCAATCAAATATTGATCAGAGGTTGGCGCAACAGACCTAAGTATGGATAAACTCCCTTGGATGGATAACCTAGCAGACGAATGCGTGTGGCTGACCTGTGAGGTGCCGGTGATCATGTTCTTGATGAAGTCCCTGTGCCCGGGCGCGTCTATGATGGTCACGTAGTACTTAGCCGTCTCAAACTTCCACAGGGCGATGTCGATGGTGATACCGCGCTCGCGCTCCGCCTTCAGCTTGTCCAGCACCTGCAACACAATACAAGTGACATCAAACTTCCACAGGGCGATGCCACAATACATGTGGCGGATTAGTCTCTACCAATTACCGTTGACTTATGATAACTGTTATTACCTTCTCTTCTTAATCCTATTCCTCATTACTGAGGGTTGTGACCCTTGTGGAAGCAATCAATCTTCTTCAGCTCTCCCTCGACTGCGCTGCCCGCAACGCTCCAACTACCGAGATGCCTTCACTTGATCGGTCCATCGTGTGGGGGATCTACCTCTTCCTCTCTTCCCCTCAAAGTTACCGATCACAACCAGTCGTTCCAGGCTATCTTCATTACCACGGACAACGTGTCCGAAGAACTGAAGAATACGGCGTGTACACATGTTGGCCAGAGCCAAGCCATCCAAACGCAGCTCCCGACGAATGGACTCATTGGTGCGTCTAGCCGTCCATGGGATTCGAAGCATGCGCCTCCAGCACCACATTTCAAAAGCGTCAATTTTTCTTCTTTCTGCTGGCTGCTGCTTTTATGGTCCATGTTTCAGCAGCATAGAGAAAAATAGAGTGGACCAGACTCCTGACAAGCTTAATCTTGGTGCTGTTACTCACACCCCGGTCTTTCCATATTTTGTCCAGCTTAGACATGGCACTTTTGGCAATGGCGATACGGCGTCTAATTTCTCCTTCGCAAGATCCTTCGTTACTAATTTGAGATCCAAGGAACTGGAACTCGTTTATTGGAACTCGGAACTTGTTATTACCTACCATCTATATAATTAGTCAATGGTCTGTACTCACCCAGGCGTACTTGAAGGAGCCCTTGCCCATCTCCTGCGCCTCCTTCTCGAACTTCTCGATGGTGCGCTTGTCGATGCCGCCGCACTTGTAGATGAGGTGGCCCGTGGTGGTGGACTTGCCCGAGTCCACGTGCCCGATCACCACGATGTTGATGTGTATCTTCTCCTTCCCCATGCTGCTGCTGTGGCTGCTGCTGTGGCTGCTGCTGTGGCTGCTGCTGTGGCTGCTGCTGTGGCTGCTGCTAGGGCTGCTAGTGCTCGGAGCTTATTACCAACCAATGGACGACTCGCGCACGCAACTCACAGCTTGTTCTGTGGAAAATAACAAGCAATAATTTGAATTAGGATTAGGTAATTATTCAGAGAAGTTGTAATGTGCAACTGTGTTCTTTGATTGAATTAAAATTTAATTTATTAAGTGGTTTTTCCATATTTAGTCAAAAGCTATTGAGATTCTAATTTAGAAAAAATAAATTGCACAGAATCTGTACTCGACTTTCTTGCAAAAATTTACCCACTGTATGACGTATGTAAAGCTAGAATCATCTACCAGCTTATGCCGTTTCAATAAAAATGTAATATATCAATAATAAATCAATTTTATTCCACCGCGGTGTGTACCTGCATACTCGTACAATATGGATATAGGCATATAAATACTTAAATGAATATAAATATTTTGTTGATTTATTTGAAAAAGTACCAATTACACAAGAAAGATCCTCGACTCATAGGTTGGTATGAAGCTGACCTCAGTACTGTACTGTACTGTATCCTGCCACCGTTTCATTAGGGGTGGCCGGTACCTCCGCAGATGCGCCTCCACTTTTTGCTGTCATCACCTTTTTCATACATACTCTTCTCTTATTCTCACTCTGCAGAATCCATTATTTCGCAATCTCACCTATTTGGTCTAACCATTCTTTCCTCAGCCTTCCCCTTCTGCGCTTTCCTCTGACATTTCCTTTGTACACTTTCTTCGTTAGTTGTTCATCATCCTTTCTTTCAAGATGTCTGAACCATCTCATCGTACTTTTTTGTACTTTCATTCTCATATTCTCTTTTATACCACACTCGTTCATCACTCAAGCATTACGTACTCTATCACTCAGTGTCTTTCCAGCCATTGCTCTCAGGTAAGCCATTTCAACCGTACTTACATACTTTACTCAGCTCACATTCATTAAGCCTCACTTCCACCAACCAATATGCCATTGTGGACCGCCGATCTCATATTCTTCGTAAGTTTCCTATTTCTTGCAATTCTTCCAATCGTTTCCATTACACTTCTTCCTCTACTAGCGCGCTTTTCCAATTATTTCGTCAATTTCGCATTCGACTCAAATTTGCTTCCCAGATAATCAAATTCTTTCACGACCTCCATTCCTTGACTTATAGGTTGGTATGAGGCTGACCACCCATACTGTAAAAAATGGTTCACTTTGCCAATGTCACCCCTGTTTCAGGGAAGGTCGGCAAAAGTTGTGGGGCTTATGTTCATTTGAGGTTTGGATTTTATTTGTAAGTACACTTTCAGCATTTGTAAGCGCGAACTACACTTGTTGGTTTGTGGGCATACATCTGAGAGCTTTAAATGAATATATCCTTGCAACTTAGATTATAGATTATAGATTATTATAGACCTCCACTCTTTTTTCATTCAGTCTTTATCTCAATTTTCTCGCATTTCTCAGTCCTCCCAAAGTGTAAAAAATAATTCACTTTGTCAATGTCACCCCTGTTTCAAGGAAGGTCGGCAAGAGTTGCAAGTTTTATGTTTAATTTGTAAGTACAAATTCAGCATTCGTTAGCGCGAACTTACACATACCTGTTTGTGGGCATGCATTTCATATTAGTTTTGAATGTTTATATTTCATTGCAACTTATATTCTAGATTATTATAGATGGTCATTGAACCCTTTTGTATGCAAACTAGTACTTTGTATGGTGGGTAAACTTTTTAGTTATATTTTGAAAAAGTAACGACTGATTATTATTGGTATTTATAAAATTTTAAGAATCGCAGCCATTTATCTATTTTTAACCCTTTGACTACCAAGAAAATTGCTAATACATTTTGTATGGAAAATTTTCACTCTGTATGGCGGCTATACTTTTGATTCACTTTTTGGAAAAAATAATGATGGCAATATATAGGTTATTATTATTATTTTACATTTGTACTACATTATTTTTTTATTAACCCTCTAACTGCCGAGAATTTTTCCATTATTTTTTTCTTTTATATGGCAACTCCCTAAATCGAGATTATGATGAAGAAATGATTATAATTATTAGATAGCACTATTATATAAATGGATTCACAAAAAATTTCAGAAAAATCGTCGGAGCCGTTTTTGAGAAAATCGCATTTTAAATTTTCAGCTCTTCGGAAGCCATCTTGAATTTTCAAAAAAGTAAAAAAAAAATGATTACGAATTAAAGTGATAAGCTTGTTCTTTCTATCAAATCTAAAACAAATTCAAATATCTTGCATTTTAATAGGTTTTTGTAATATTTTCGATTTAAAATTTCAGGTCGTGTAAACGGTGCTTTATATTTATTTTTTCAAAAAATTTTTTTTGTAAATTTGTAGAAATTTATGTTGTCCGTAATATTGTAGAACATTATATTTTTGTTGACCCCTTAACTGTCGAGAAAATCACAATCGTTTGTTTTTTTCATATGGCAGCCCATAGACACAGATTAGTAAGAGTATTGCCATAACTAATTTATTAAGTTAAAAACTAATAAATGGCAACTCTGAAAATTTAAAAAAAATTCTTGGAGCCGTTTTTGAGAAAAGTGCAATTTTATGTTTTTTTTGTATGGCAGCCATCTTGAATTTTCAAGTTGGTGTAATGCCATGTTATTCATACTTAATACATGTCCAAAAAAGTTGATGTAGCCAAAATTTGGTATCTCTAGGTCTTATACTTTGGAAAGTGACACACACACATACATACATACATACATACATACATACATACATACATACATACAGACGGACGTTTTTGAAAGATAGTGTTTTTTGGCATGTCCTGCACCAGGACAACTCATTTCCGTGAAAACCTCGAAATTTTTTTTTTACACCAAATCATAACTTTCTTTATAGCCTTCGGCTATAGCAAGAAAGTAAAAATGGTCCGATATATCACTAAAAAATCTATATTACTGTAATTAAGAAGAAAAAGAATATTTTCAAAATATGGCACACACGAAAAAAACGCTAAAAATGTGAAAAAACGTGTTTTTTTTAAATATTTTTTTGTGGTGACAATTTTTAACTTATAAAATAATAAGAATATTTTTTTTTTTTTTTTTTTTTTTTTTTTTTTCAAAACGTAGTTTTATTTTCACAATAATTTTATCTACCTCAAGCACTTTCGACCTTCAAAATTCAGGTCATTATCAACTCTTAATAATGACCTGAATTTTGAAGGTCGAAAGTGCTTGAGGTAGATAAAATTATTGTGAAAATAAAACTACGTTTTGTAAAAAAAAAAATTTTTAATTAAAATGAATATTCACTGTGTGAATACACAAACCCTACAAAATCTAAAACTTGATTTTTTTCATTACTGTGTGGTCTGTAACTCTTTTGCTAAGACAATAAAGTGTAACAAATAAAAACGGCAGATTTAGGGGATATAGGGCTCTTAAGGGGTTCTCAGATAAATGCTCCCTTTTCACTATTTCTACGATAGAAAACACTAAATAAATGGTAAAATCCTGAAGCTTAGAAGTTTTCCATGAGAACTACTTTAAATTAACATGAGAAATTACAGCCAATATTTTTTTTATCCACGATGTCTCAAATCACCAAATGCAACTGGGTATCGCTTGAGAATCGGCGCTTTATATAACGTCTACCAAGCTCGCAGAGGACTCTTGAGGTGTGATTCACACAAAAACAGTGCTCACCAAATAAATAATCCTAATATTATGAGTATACCTACAGTATACACGTGCCTCGTCTCTCTGGCAGAGTAAAAATATAGCACGCATTGACAGTCAGCTCTGGGCCGCGAACACAAAGCAAAAAACACCACTGTGACGCAAGTAGGGCTGCCGCATCGTTAGCACCTTTTCACACGGTCCGGATCGCGTGTTCCCATTCCCCGACCTAAAAGGAATGTTTACTCAGACAAGCACACGGAAAAAATTTAATTCATCAAGTAGTTTCAGTTTTTCCATATTTACTCAAAAACTATTGACATTATAAAAAAACGGTTTCGATACTACACTAGACAATGTATAGTTCTATAAATAGAATGAAAAAAAATATTTCCAAAACATAGCACACACGAGAAAGTAGCTACAGAAGTGAAAAAAACGTATTTTTTTTAAATATTTTTTTGTGGTCGCAATTTTTAAGTTATATATTTTGTTTAAACTTTATAATTAAGATAAAAAATTAATAAACATGCTTGATTTTTTTCATTACTGTCACTTTTTTGCTAAGACCATAAAGTGTAAGAAACAATAACGGCAGATTTAGGGTATGATACTTCCGTGTGCATTTCTGAGTGAACATTCCTTTTAGGTCGTGGAATGGGAACACGCGTCCGGATCCGGTCGTGAAATATAGGTATGGGATCGGTCGATAGCTCAGTTTTTTTTTTTTAAGGAATCCTGTGCGGGAGGCTCCCCAATTCCTGAGAGTCTTGGGGGTCTATGTCACCCTGGAAGGGTGCCGCAGAGGTGTTGCTTGAGTTCTTGGTTTTGTCGTGAGGCGCTGCAAGTAAGTGGTGATTGATGTTGGTTTTGAATAAAACCGGATTAAATTGGGAAGGGAGCACAGATACTGGTAGAGCATTCCATAAACCAGCAGTTAGGCAAAGTAATGCATCATGAAAACGCCAAGTTCTCATAGTTTTGAGATCGACTGCAAAGGGATGAATGAGAGTCGTACTACGAGTTTCCCTTTCTGAAATGCGAGGGGGAGGGATTAATGAATGGAGCTCATTAGAACAAGCTTCGTGGTAATATCGATAAAAAAGACTGAGCATTCCAACTTTTCTTCTGTGCTGGAGCGGCTGCAGATCGGATGTCAGAGAAGGATCATTGATCCACCTCACTGCCCTTCTTTGCACAGAATCAAGTTGGTCACTCAACTTCTTGGACATACCACACCAGAGATGGCTGCCATACTCGATAATGGGGCGGATTTGAGTTGTTGATTAAATTTGGTAGAGTGCTTGCATTCCATGCCTTGATGTCGGATTCCGATCCCACCGAGGGTGTCAGAAATGATTTCCCGTTTCGGTGTTTATTTCAAAAACCCGAATAAAATACCGGCAAGGTTTACTCAGCCTTCACAAGAAACAAGTACCAGCCCTCTCGGGAGCTGCGAAACCCCCACTTCAACTGAAGTGGTTGGCGTAAGGCCGGCTCCCTTACCTGTAAAAATAAAAAGGTTGAACTCGCCATATGCGACCCTTTCGGGAATAACGCGGCAAGAAGTTACACTATATGTGTAGCTTAGTTGCGTTCTTTTGCGTTGCCGGATTGCTTGAAGCTCCCTCCTCCCTCGGTCCCGGCTCGCCCCTCGACTAGACGACCATACCATCACGCACTGACGTCACACAAATGGCTTTTTAATTTAGTCATGTTCTTATTTGTATAATAACACAACACAACTTCTGCCTGCGTTATCCCCGAAGCAGAGTGTGCTTGTGGCGATTCGGGACCTAATTACTTTTACAGGTAAGGGGGCCGGCGTCACGCTAACCACTTAAGTTAAAGCGGGTGTTTCTCAGCTCATTTCTTGTGAAGACTGAATACACCTAGCCGGTATAGACTGAAATCATAAGTGACACCCTCGATGAGGATCGAAGCCTTGCTCTCAGCATATAGGTACTGCAAGCATTCTACGAACTAATCTTACGACGGGACTTTTTACGAGCTTGGTCGTTGGTAGGTACAAAGCGCCAATTCTCAAGTAAAACTCAGTTGCTGTAAGGCTGAAAAGACCTTTGGTGACTGGCCTTTGGTAAAGGTTTATATATTTTTCAACCCAGCGAAGAGTATATTTGAAAATATAAATGGTATGTTAACGAATCATTTTTGTGTTCATTCGGGTTTGACCATGTTCTATATGCAGCTCCTACATCTACCGAAGTTTCACTTTTACGAGCAGAAAGCATTCTCAAGGCGGGTTATCAAAGCGCCGCGGCGGTCTTCGTTGTCTTCGCAGACGCGCGTTGGTGTTAAACGTGCCGCGGCGCTTTGATAGCTCGCCTTGAGGATGCTTTCTGCTCGTGAAAGCGAAACGTCGGCAGATGTAAGAGCTGCAAATAGAACACGGTCGAATCCGAAAGAACACAAAAACGACACGTTTTAACACCGGCCATGAAAGTGAAAGTTATAAACGTCATAATAATAAATAGTATGGATATTTTTAGCGCTCCGCCGGGATTCGAACTCTCAACCTTCCATTTACGAGCTCGAAGCGTTACCACAGCGCTGCCTTAGTTCTTGTTTACCGTATACGCCATTGAGAAAATTTTACATGAGCAATGTTTGCATGTGTACTGGACCAATGTGTCTTATGAAAACAAGAAATTTATTTTAAAAATATTTAAAAGAACTCTCACATTATCGAGTTTTTTTAGCTCAGATTGTGTAGAATTTGATTCATAAGACAACTGCACGAAATAGTCATATTTGACAAGATTGGCGTATACGGTAAACAAGAACTGGGGGAGCGATCAGGACTACGGACCGGTTCGGCATTCTAGTTTAAAGTGTCGCTCTGACAGTGGCAGCCCTGTGTCGTCAGAGAGATGCAAGTGCGAATTGCGTCCGACATATTGTTCTATAATTAGAGGATGCCCACTGGAAGAGCGAGATATTTATTGAGATAGTCTGCAAAACCAGCGCGGCCATTGCTGGCTGCTCATAATTACCTCCGCATTATCTAAGTTGCATACATGTGAATCACGAATATCTTCGCAGACAGTCCGGTCGATAGATCAGGTGGTAGAGTGCTTACATTCCATGCCGTGAGTTCGGGTTCGAATCCCACCAAGACAGGGTGTCAGAAATGATTTCCCGTTTCGGTGATTATTTGAAATCCCGAAATAAAATACTGGCAAGGTTTACTCAGCCTTCACAAGAAATGAGTACCAGCCCTGTCGGGAGCTACGAACCCCACTTCTATATACTGAAGTGGTAAAAATAAATAGGTTCAACTCGCCACATGCGACCCCTTCGGAGCTAGCGCGGCAAGAAGTTACACTATATGTATGGATTAGTTGCGTTTGCGTTACAGAAAAACAAACCCAAAACACAGCGACGTGCAAGTTTAAGCTTACACGAGTTGCAAACGGATTTACGAAAGAAAATACGATCTTCAAATACCTAATTATCTTTTGTTGTGACGTAGTCACGCGGAGGGTGCAATACGTAACAGATCAGCAATGAAAAACATAAAACAGAATACATGAGAGTATATTCAGTAGAAAATATATATGGAACATGAAGTGGAATAGGATTATACCTACTTATGTTAAAAATTTGAAAAATTAGAAAAGTTTGAAATGAATGAGGTCAGAACATTTTTAAATTTGAAACTTTTTTCTCGGCGACCAAATTTCAGTCTTGTATGGGACTGCCGTCCTTAATATAAGTTGCAAAGATACATTACGTTTAAGATTTATATTACATGTTTTCCCTCATGGCACGTATAAGTTCGCGCTAACAAATGCTGCATGTGGACCTACAACATGAAAAACTCAATTTCAAATAAAAATAAGCCCTGCAACTCTTGCCGACCTTCGATGAAACTGGGGTGACATTGGTAGAGTGAACCATTTTTTACAGTATCGATAGTCAGCCTCATACCATCCTATGTATGAGTCAAGGAAAAGAGAAAACTCTTAAAAGGAATCGAAATAAATTGCACAGAATCTGCACTCGACTTTCTTGCATAAATTAACCCACTGTGTGACGTATGTAAAGCTAGAATCATCTACCAGCTTATGCCGTTTCAATAAAAATATAATAAACCAATAATAAATCAATTTTATTCCACCGCGGTGTGTACCTGCATACTCGTACAATACGCAAGCAGCCATATAAATACTTGAATCAATATAAATATTTGGATGATTTCTTTAGTGAGCGCCGTTTTGTGTGAATCACACCTCAAGAGCCCTCTGCGAGGTAGGTGTTCTTTGGAAAAAGCGACAATTACACAAGAAAGATACTTGACTTAGGTCCAGTATTTTCAACGTTAGCTTATGTGACTTAAAACTAATAAAAAAAATCTACCTACACAATTGACATAAGTGCGTCCTTCTCATTCAGCATAAAGTCGCTATGCTAACGATGAAAATACCGGGCCTTAAAGGTTGGTATAAAGCTGATCACTCACAGTGTAAAAAATAATTCACTTTTTGAATGTCACCCCTGTTTCAAGAAAGGTCGGAAAGAGTTGCAGGTTTTATGTTCATTTGAGATTTGGTTTTAATTTGTAAGTAGGTACACATTAAGCATTTGTAAGCGCGAACTTACACGTGTCTGTTTGTGAGAATGCATTTAATATATGTTTTGAAATATATCTTTGCAACTTAGATTCTAGATTATTATAGATGGTCATTGAATCCTTCTGTATGCTGTATTTTTTTTAACTTTGTAGAAATTTATATTGTAGAACATTTTATTTTTGTTAACTCTTTGACTTTCGAGAAAATCCCAATCGTTTGTTTTTTATATGGCAACCCATAGACACAGATTATCAAGAGTGTTGCCATAACTACTTTATTAAGTTGAAAACTAATTAATGGCGGCTCTGAAAATTTACAAAAAATTCTTGGAGCCGTTTTTGAGAAAAGTGCAATTTTATGTTTTTTTTTGTATCGCAGCCATCTTGAGTTTTCAAGTTGATGTAATGCCATGTTATTTATACTTAATACATGTCCAAAAAGTCGATGTAGCCAAAATTTGGTATCTCTAGATCTAATACTTTGGAAAGTGACACACATACATACATACATACAGACGGACGTTTTTGAAAGATAGCGTTTTTTGGCATGTCCTGCACCAGGACAACTCATTTCCGTGAAAACCTCGAAAACAAATTTTCACACCAAATCAATGCTTTCTTGAAATAGCCTTCAGCTATAGCAAGAAAGTATAAATGAAATTGCCTACAATCAGGCGCGTACATTTTTTAAGTGGAGAAAATATGGACTCTGAACATTTTTGAATTAGGAACCTTCGTCTCGGCGAACAAACGTCAGTCTAGTGTGAGATTTGACCACTTAGTACTTTGAGATTTTTTTATCATAAAAGGCCAATACCTATCTGAAAAACTAATGAAAAACTTTTTTTTTCACAGAAAACGGACGCCGGTTTCGTACTGAGGTGGGAGCAGTTTTGAATTTGGAACTTTCTTCTCGGCGGAAAAATTGACAGTCATATATGGGATCACCGTAATGAGCAACCAATAACAAAATATTTTTTAGCCTTTCTCCTAGCAATCCTGCCGGGAAACGACACAATTTTGTCATGTCAATACGTCCGAACCTCATTAAGGGGTGTTATAAAGCTAAATCTGCCATTTTTGTTTCTTACACTTTATGGTCTTAGCAAAATAGTTACAGTAATGAAAAAAATCAAGCATGTTAATTAATTTTTTATCTTAATTATAAAGCTTAAATAAAATATATAACTTAAGAATTGCCACCACAAAAAAATATTTAAAAAAACGCGTTTTTTTTACATTTTTAGCTTTTTTTTCGTGTGTGCTGTATTTTGGATTTTTTTTTTTGCTTTTAACTTACAGAACTATACATTTTTTAGGTTTAATACTCAAAAATTTTTCAATAATGTCAATAGTTTTTGAGTAAATATGGAAAAACTGAAACTACTAAATGAATTAAATTTTAATTAAATCAAAGAACACAGTTTTTCCATATTTACTCAAAAACTATTGACATTATTAAAAAAATGTTGAAAATTGAACGTACACAATGTATAGTTCTGTAAGTAAAAAGCAAAAAAAAAAATCCAAAATACAGCACACACGAAAAAAAAGCTAAAAATGTAAAAAAAAACGCGTTTTTTTAAATATTTTTTTGTGGTAGCAATTCTTAAGTTACATATTTTATTTGAACTTTATAATTAAGATAAAAAATTAATAAACATGCTTGATATTTTTCATTACTGTAACTATTTTGCTAAGACCATAAAGTGTAAGAAACAAAAATGGCAGATTTAGCTTTATAACACGCCTTAATACCTTGATAGTACAACATTTTGAAAACCAAAATTCGTAAAAACAGTTTTCTAAGCTTTAAACATTCACAATAGCGGACATTCTTCAACAATTAAAAAACTCTAATATTTTTCTTTCACGTTTATGAATTGAACGTGTTTTTAAAAATTGCAAGCCTGAAAAATGAGGTCGGCACGTGAATTGGCATAGACAATATTTTATCGTCAGCCGGCCGGGTCGCCAGGGAAAAAGCATACTAATATTTTGTTATTGGTTGCTAAGGACGGCAGTCCCATACAAGTCTCACATTTGCTCGCCGAGAAAAAAGTTACATATTCAAAAAATTTCCAACGTCGTTATGAAGCCGGCGTCAATTTTTTTTTACAAATATTTTCCCTTTATGATTTTAAAAATCTCTAATTTATTTATTTGTTTAAGTAATAAAAAAATATATTTCAAATAATAATTAAGATAAATATAGAGAGGAAGATTAATAAACGATTTCTAACGTGGATTTTGAAGGTGTGACCTTGAAATACAAAGCGGTTCAAAAACCACCCCTGAAAAATTATATGAAAAAAAAAATTGTGCCTTTTTTGCATTAAAAACAACCGTCTATGCAAAAATTAAAACTTTATTCGGTGTTTACAATATATCAAGTTAATTAATTTAATGCATTTATGTAAAAATATTAAAAATAAAGTGCGGTAGATATATTTCTCTAAGGGTGGAAAATTCATGTAGAGAATGGCGTCCGCATGTTCCAGACACGCTCGAGTTTTTTTTTTCATTTTCGATTTGCACCTCATTTTTAGTATGTATTCAAAGATTTAAAAGAGAGTTTGTAACTGAAATTTAATGAGTATTTATTTAAAATGTCAGCTACAATGTTTGGTAATGATTTTGATGGTGTAATGTGTTACAGCGTGCCGGCGGAATTGCGTAACAAATGTACCGTGCGGTGTGTGCCGGGCCGGCAAAACGTCGGTCGGAAGGATGCGTGAAAAGTCGGTTAAAACACACGAATGGCGGCAAGTTTTATTATCAATAGATGAAATGTGTAATAATGAACGAAATGGGAATGATAAACTGGAGGATTAAAGCTTAAATTGGTGGATATTTCAAATTAAATATTGAAGGAATTCACTCACCCCGGACGCTGTTCAAGTCTTTGAAAATTTTCGGGCATGCGCATTAGCTCAATCCTACCCGGGAGCTGCGATGCCAGACTTGAGAGAAACAAACTGCACACAAAACTGTTTACTGTACAAATAAAACATGAAACAATCAATCTTTGTATGGATTTTATGATTGCGTTTAGAGCTTGAATGTTTTGTTAGGCGTCCTGACCTGGGAGAAGCGATCAATAAAACGAAATTTCACGTGAAATCAAAATTAAATGGAGGAAAAATGAATTTCCATGAAAATTAATTTCAGCTTCAGCCTGTGCCGCATGAAATATATTTCTTAACTTGATTTCATGACGGAATAGTTGCTAGTTTGACAATTTTCAGGAAAATGACCGGAAATGGTATTTTGACAGGAAATGCAACATTTTGACAGCGGCACCTTTGGGGATGAAACTTTTTAAAATTCAAAATATAATGAGGTCCTCTTATTTCTATAATCTATATTGCAAAGGTATATGGGCCGCATACCAATGCGGCTGACCACCCATACGTTAAAAAATGTTCACATTGCCAATGTCACCCCTGTTTCAGGGAAGGACGGCAAGAGTTGCAGGGCTTATGTTCATTTGAGATTGGGTTTTTACTTTTATATAGTATGTGTTAGCGCGAAATTATACATGTCTGCTTGTGGGAATGCATTTAATATAAATCTTAAATGATATATATCTTTGCAGCTTAGATTACTTAGATATTGAAATTTTATGCTTACATTTAATGCAAGCTCACATGTAGACACGTTTTAGGTCACGCTGACACATGCTGTATGTGTAGGTACCTACTAAGAAGATCAAACGTGACATGAACCTGAAACTCCTGCCGCCCTTTCTTGAAACCAGAATGGCATTAGCATAAGTGAGCCAGTTAGGTACAGCATGGGGAACCTACTTATTTTAACAGGTAGTAAGGGGACTGGCCTTACTCCAACTATTTCAGTTGAAGTAGAAGTTTCCCAGCTCCCCACGCGTTGGAAATTATTTCTTGTAAAGGCTCGGTAAACCTTATCTAATCTAATCTAAGTTGCAAATATATTTAACATTAAAGAGTCACATTATATCGACGGTTAAAAGGCAATAGGGCATAAGCGACCAAAACTTAATTTTTCAGGAGAGCAGTATGTTTGAGATTGCAGAAAAATGACATTACTTTTTTTATTATTTAGGGACCGTCCATAAATTACGTCATCGATTTTGGCCGATTTTCGACCCCCCCCCTTACAATCATCCTATAGTCATTATCTAATGACCCCCCCCCCCCCTCCTCTTGCTGTAATAATGGATGAGCTTAATAATTAATAATGTTATATTACTTACATAATATTTTGTATATTCTGTAGAAATTGGTATTTACAAGAACGACATCACTTTTGGTACTCGTAAATCATTTGCCATCATCCGCAGACCAGACTCCCCCCCCCCTAATGCAAATGACGTAATATATGGACAGCCCCTTATCATATTGTTAAAATCAAAACAGCTCTAAAATTAAAAAAAATAAAGGCATTTATTGGCATTCCTATCAATGTAGTTTTACTATTTTTTTATTTCACAAGCGCCTTTAGGACAAAAAAGGCCAAAATCTTGTCGGTTACACCAAAACCATATTTTGTAAACGAAGCTGTTTGCTTGGGCGTATTATCTGGCCACCCCTAGCGGAATAGCGACAGAGTAACATTTGCGTGCTAGAAATGATTCGAGCCCATTTCATTGAAAAAGGAAATAGTACCTACTTTTCAAAATCAATGACCAATTTTTATGACACTATAAACCAGTGGCTCTCAATTTTTGGACCAGGAAACACTTATATGTTGTTTTTTAATTACCTGTCTTGTATCATACGTTCAACTTATCTTATCTAATCTAAGTTGCAAAGATATTGTAGTGTTTTTGGGTTCGGATAGTCTCTCAATTGAAACAACAGGTCTTCTTTCTGGATATTTATTTTCACTTAATTTATTTTACAATTTATATTTATATTTTGAATTGTTTGTGTATTAACACTGTGAATTTATATTTATTTTTAACACTTTAGCAACTCAAATTTATTTTCAAAGTTCAGCACCGCACACACTCTTCAATCAAAGGCGACTATCTAACTGTCCTCCTGTATCCAACTTTGCGCCTTATATACTTCAGAGATAGAAGTCTCTAGGAGTCAATTTGCCAGCACATTCTACCAGCTACGAGAGTACAAAAGGATTAAATTCCACTTTTAGACTTCTTAGGCCTATAATTATTAAATTTTGAAAGGATTTTTGTGAAACACTGTGGAAATTCATTTTAAAAAATTGATTATTTTTCAATAAAAAATAAAAAAATAAAAGAAATTAAAAACTTTGTTTTATTCCACTTTTATTGTTTTTGAGTATGTTACAAACGTTTTCGGAATACCTTCCCTCCCACATACCTACCTTGCTACCCCCTCCCTTACCACCAATAGATCCCACACCCATGTCTTAATTTTTAAGTTTGATTTTAGTAATTGTTGTTACCCGATGATGGAAGGTATTCCGAAAACGTTTGTAACATACTCAAAAACAATAAAAGTGGAATAAAACAAAGTTTTTAATTTCTTTTATTTTTTTATTTTTTATTGAAAAATAATCAATTTTCTATAATTATTGCTACCTACGATGTACACCTATATTAATATACTATTTATATAACAATATGTAACATTGGGGATCCACATTATATGCATTCTCAAAAGCAGACATGTACAAGTTCACGCTTGCACATGCCACATGTGAACCTACAACATAAAAACCCAAATCTCAAATGGATATACACCCTGAAACTCTTGCCGTCCTTCCCTGAAACAGGGGTGACATTGGCAAAGTGAACCATTTTCTACAGCATGAGTGGTCAGCCGCGTACCAACCTATAAGTCAATGATCAATAAAATATAAAATGTAATTTGTTGTGTATGTTCCTTGACTTATAGGTTGGTATGCGGCTGACCACCCATGCTGTAAAAATGGTTCACATTGCCAATGTCAACCCTGTTACAGGGAAGGATGGCAAGAGTTGCAGGGTGTATGTCCATTTGAGATTTGGTTTTTATGTTGTAGGTTCACATGAGGCATGTGCAAGCGGGAACTTGTCCGTGTGTGGTTATGAGAATGCATGTAATGTGAATCGCCAATGTAACATATCTTTATGAACTTAGATTAGATTAGATCCAAGTTATACCTACTACTTTCGTCCATGTGGTCTACAAGGTCCCTCCAGAACCGTCTTCTCTTCCTGCTCCACCTGACGATGTCCCCAGTGTCGCAGATGCTTGTGATTTCCGAGTTGCTTAATCGGTCTCCAAATTTTGTTTTCCAAAATAATAAAACATGTTTTTCAAATAATTTATTTAATTTTTTACTTACAAATTAAAAGTAACTAATACAATAGCGACAAAAAAATGAGCAAACATGGCATGTTCTAACAATAATAATAAAAATATATTTCACAATATACCTATTTCTTTTTTAATAAACAAAATATTCCCCGGATTTAGATCAGTTAAATCTTAAAATTATACAATAAGTATTTTAATAATTTAAGTTGCAAAGATATATTAATATTTAAAATTTATATTGTCATTATGTGGCTTGCTTACCTGTATACGTACGCCTCTAGTATAGTCTACTGTGAGTTTAAATGCATGCATGTGCCCAGGCACGTAGTTGTTGGTAACTAGAATAATATGGAACAATACAGAAGCGCGTGGTTAGAGAAGAGTCCGGAATATGCAAGAGGTGTCCATTTAGACGCTATATATTTGGACCGCAATTGTGTTAGAGACGAGCGTCGATTGAAACACTGAGCCATGAATTCCGAGTTAGAAATCAGTATATTGTAAACCGACATTGTGTAAAGTAAATCTTGAAAAATAAATTGCAGTTTAATTAAAAGAACCCAATTAAATCAAACAATATTTAATGTATGGCCACAAGCAGAGGTTTTGCTTACAAATTAAAATCTAAATGAACATAAACCCTGCTTCTTTCATCAACATTAACAGTTAAATCGCATTTAATTTCAGTTGCACAACTTTCCAGTACCACAATATTTTTGTCTATGATAAATGTAAGTACCTCATTCCTGCCTTTATTGTCTTTATTTTTTTATTCCTTGACTTACAGGTTGGTGTGAGGCTGACTACCATATTGTAAAAAATGGCACAGTTAAAAAAAAATTAGGCTGATTTATTTGGTGAACGCTGTTTTTGTGTGTATCACACCTCAAGAGCCCTCTGCGAGCTTAGTCGTCGCTGTAGAAAGCGCCAATCCTCAAGCAAGACCCAGTTGCTGTAAGGCTGGATGAACATTTTGATGACCAATCTTTGGTAAAGTTTTATGAATTCTTCAACCCAGCGAAGAGCACATTTGAAAATATAAATGGTATAGTTAGGTTTAAGTTAGAATTACGGTCGTTCGACATTTTGACAATTATATTATTTTTTTTTAAAACTGAACAATTTTACAAACTTAATTTAAATCGGATATTTAACAAACCGTTTAGAGAGAACTTACATCATTCTCGACGTTTCGTCAACGACGTAGCCGACGTCTTCAGGAGAACATCCTCTCTGTGCGGCGACTGAGGATGAACTGGTTCTGTGGAACTGTTCATCCTCAGTCGCCGTACAGAGAGGATGTTCTCCTGAAGACGTCGGCTACGTCGTTGACGAAACGTCGAGAATGATGTAAGTTCTCTCTAAACGGTTTGTTAAATATCCGATTTAAATTAAGTTTTTAAAATTGTTCAGTTTTAAAAAAAAATAATATAATTGTCATAAATGGTATATTTTTTGTGCTCCGCCAGGATTCAAACCCACAACCTTCCAGTTACGAGTCCGAAGTATTAACCACTCGACTACGGACCGGTCACTTTGCTAATGTCACCCATATTTCATCCGTTTCATCTTATGTTCATTTGAGATTGGGTTTTTATGTTGTAAGTCCACATGCGGCATGTGTAAGCGCAAACTTATGAGTCTGCTAGTGGGAATGCATATAATATAAATGTTGAATGTAATACATCCTTGCAACTTAGATTATAGATATATATAGATTATATAGACAAACGGTGCTATTCTTAGACATTTCAGTCGCCCGTTGAGCCCACGCTTTGACAAACTAATGATGCTTTTGTATGAAGACCTGTCAATCCAAGATGGCCGCAAGCGAACAGCAGATTAGTCTTCATATAAATATTACCAAAATTTGGTAGGTAAGAATATAATAATATTACGATGATTTATTTGGTGAGCGCTGTTTTTGTGTGTATCACACCTCAAGAGCCCTCTGCGAGCTTGGTCGTCGCTGTAGAAAGCGCCAATTTTTAAGCAAGACCCAGTTGTTGTAAGGTTGGTTGGACCTTTCAGTGACCGGTCTTTGGTTAAGGTTTATGAATTTTTCAACCCAGCGAAGACACATTCGAAATATAAATGGTATATTTTGTGCTCCGCCGGGATCCGAATCCACAACCTTCCATTTACGAGTCCGAAGTGTTGCCACTACAGACTATGGACCGGTCCAAGATGCCAACGACACGCGGTGAACCTGAGCGGTTACCCATCCAAATACTGTCCGCGCCCAATGTTGCTTAACTTTGGTGATCTATGGGAACCGGTGCTTTCAACATGGTCACATCGTTGACGATGAGAATGTCCGTGGTGATGAGACTTACGGCCCAGGCATCATTAGTTTGACAAAGCGTGGGCTCAACGGACGACCAAAATGTCTAAGTATAGCACTGAGAGTGTACAGAGACTAAAAGATATCAACTTTATTTTTAAATACGTCTATAATACAATTTAAGTAAAAATTTCCATCACAAAAATAAAAATTAACTAATTATAATAATAATAATAATAAAAATAGCACAAAACAAAAGCTAATACTCACAAGAGAAAAGTATTACACATTGCATAGAAAGAGAAAAATATAAAACAACTAAGCTACATTAAAAATACATTTTTAATTTAACATTACAAGTTATAGTCATTGAGTTATAATATAGTGGAGACAAAACTATTTTGACGCAAGTAGACACTGCATCTGTTTCAACCTACCTCAACACAAATCTTCATTAGTTAGAAAGAGAACAATGATACTCCGAGTTTCGACACTTTGTTAACAGGCAAAAGGTAAAGGTGTTCCAATTTTTTTTTGCATTGTTGGCTTTATTGCCATCTTGCCTGCGCAGAAATCTTGGACACCGTTCGCAATTATTATGGTTGGTGAATTTTACAAGAAAAATGGCATTATTATAAAACATGCGGCATGTGTAATTATTGAGTGTCAAAACACAAGACGGAGGAGGCAAGAAAACATAGGATTTCACATGATTATTAAGTATTCTGTGGTGTTTGACAGCTCTATGGTGGACAGGTCTGCTAGACAGGTAAGCCTCATGGAATGTATGAATATTAATAATAATAATATCAGGCATTTTTTATTTTCAAATTACACATGATAAGAGAGCGCTGTTTTTGTGTGTGTCACACCTCAAGGGCCCTCTCCGATCATGGATAAGACTTTCTAAAAAGGTGTGTCTTGGGTGCTCCGCGAAATACACCCACAGATTTGGAGTTCTTCACTCCGGGTGGCAGTCTGTTCCACTCCACCGGATCCGCAACACGGAAAGCGCGGTCTCCGAAATTTGTACGAATCTGACGGCGTGGCTGAACCAAATTGACTGCTCCATCGCCCACGGATCTGAGTGTCTGCCTCCTTACACCCATCTCAACAGGCAACATCATGTCAGTCAGATAAGGTGGAGCCAAGCCATTGATGGCTTTATATACCACCCTCTCCGGGAAATGAAGCCAATGTAGTGTTTTTAACAGCGGAGTGATGTGAGCGAATTTGGGTATCCCGAATATGAGTCTTGCTGCCGAATTCAACACAGATTGAAAGCGGTTGAGCTGCTTCTTCGGCTGACCACTATAAAGTGTTGAGCAATAATCAATCCGAGACATCACAAACGCACTCACCAGGGTCTTGACCGCATCTGACGGAAGGCACTTTCTAATCGCCTTTATTTGGCGCAGTGAAAAAAGGATGAAGCTATTGTCGCATCTATTTGCCTTTCCAATGTCAGGTTCCGATGCTAGTTTCTTCTCCTAAAATAGTATAACTTAATGGCTAGCAGAGATGAAGGGTGCCATACAAGCCGGTTCCCATCGGCTTCCCTTTTAAAATGATGTAACAAAGTAGTTAAAAAATATAGGCACAAAGTAAAAAAATACATTTAAAACCAAAGAAACAATACATATTTTTCCCCCATTGAAAACATGCAGTCTACTTTATTATCATTTTTGCCTCATTTTAAACGGGAAACCGATGGGAATCGGCTTGTATGGCACCCTTCGCCACTGATGGCTATAATAGTAAATCTAAATAATATAAAGAAACTTCAGTTTTTATTTTTTCATGGCCTAACAGGTGAATATGTGACCATAGATGTGTGGAATTTGTTTATTTTCACAGACTAGATAAATCATACGCCAAGTTCCCACTTTTATGGACTCGGAATGTTCAACCAAAATATTAGAATGATTTTTTTGGTGAGTGCTGTTTTTATGTGAATCACACTTTTAAGGCTGGTTCGGACAAGGCGAGTAATTTAGTCAAGTAACGAGTAATTTAGTGGCTAAACGTGTGCGAACCACAACAATTTAGTCCAGTAGTTAAGTCAATGGTTTAGTCAAGCCGATCCATTTCATTCTATTTTTTCGGGCAAGTAGCGGCCCCGCCCACCGTCCGTGGGCGAGTGTTGCCGAAAAGCCACGGAAAAGTCCGAGTCCGAATAGCCACGGAAAAGCCCGAGTCCGAGTCGAGTTTATTAACGGCCGCGCCATTGGCCGCTCACTCTTGGCGGGGAAACGGAAATGCAAGAATGGCGGCAATTTAAAATGGCTGCAGTTTGAAAAGATAATGCCCGTTTTCAGCAAGAATATTTAAAGATAAAGTGCTGTTTAAAAATATTTAAGTACTTAAGAACTTCTTATATTTGCGAGCCCGATGTTCCGCTCCCTAAACTTAGCGACCTGTCAGTCAGGTTATGTCATGTTTAAACTGTAAATAAGTGGATATGCACACCGATATCCTTGTTTTTTTAGAAACTCTTGAGAATATATAAGTTGCTAGGACTTATCTACGTCCAAAAAGTTTTGAGAAAGGTAATTTTTTTTCGATAAGAATAGTATGACGTCGATTTTTGGTGCGGATATCAGCTGTCAAAAATACAATCATGTAGCTCTTTGCTGACAATAGAGCTGTACAAATATAGTTTTGGTAAAGATGTTGTGGAAATAACTATTATCGTCCATGAATTTATTACGTATTTAAAAACATCGATCTTTTACATTGATCGATGTTTATAGGTACCTACCATAAATTTGTCATATCACAGGCCTTATGATATCCTTCAGATGGATTGTTACTTGTTGTTTTGTACAGAAACAATTCAGTGACACACGGGGATAACTAATTAGAGGCATTACAATTTTATGCCACTGTAAGCCATCAGCTGGTATCTGTGACGGACGTGAGAGGCGTATGTAGCAGGATTGAACAAGTTTCTCGCGGTCAGCCTCTGAAAAGTTGAACCATGTTTCTTCTTTAACTTGATAATTGATTGGTGACCGCCGTGTATTTGAAAATGCCGATTTTACATGTCGAATATTGATGTTAATTGTCAACAACGAAAAACGCAACAGAGAAATGCATCTGAATGCAGCTGCAGACTACGAGCCGTATTATAGTGTGTGCATACAAAATATACTTTGTACACATCATTGAAAAGATAAAAATTCAATTAAAAAATAATGTTTGCAGCGTAAATGGTAGATATTATTATAAACATCAAATAGTCATGTGTTGTTTTTATTTAAAACGTGTATATTATTTTATAAACCATAAAATACATTTCGAATTTACAAAAGTCGAGTTTCGAAGTTGTTTGCTAAACAGGCTCCTAGCTAGGTGGCCGGGCATAAATCAGTTAATATTACCAAACCATAGCCAATTTAAAGGGCTTTATAATAACATGATTTTAATACTCAATTAATATTTTCAAACTGCAGCCAATTCAAATTTTCCGCCATTATAGAAAGGGCTTTCTGCAGCCAACTTCGCACTTGTGTACTGTACTGGACCGTAATGCGAACGCTTCACGGGCGAGTAGCGCCCCGCCCACTACTAAATTACTCGGTACTTGACTAAATCAGTGGCCTCGTGCGAACTAGCCTTTAGAGCTCTCTAGTTTTTGCGTCGATTCTCAAGTCTGGATGGACCGATAACAAAATATTTATTAAATGTTTCAGCGGAAACTTTGTAGAACTCTTATTAAATTAATTAAAATGAACTTTGTGTTATTCTACTATTTAAATAGTAGAATAATACAAAGTTCATTTTCATTTTTTAAATTTAAAACAAAATATTTGTTTTTATTTGCTTTTTCCCTAGCAGCCCGGCCGGGTGACGACACTATAAAGTCTACGTCAATTCACGTGCTGGCCTCATTATAACAACTGAAGTTTTATTACATTTTCAAAAAATGGACATCATTTCAAATACCTTCCAGTATACAATATTTCTTAAATACCTACCCTCCTTTATAAATATCACAGCTCTTCAAAATGCCATACAAAAACAGGAATATTGCAACGTGTTCCATACAAAATATCAACACCATACCTAAACACTCCGAGACAGTCTTGAATTTGCTCAACAGCCATTTAAACATTTAAAAAACATAAAAGTTCCATTTTCAAATTATTTTGACATTTCTAAATACAGCAAGCAGACATTTTTGTTTTTGTTTTTTTATTCAACAATTTTGGCAATGTTTAGATTATAAGTATTTTATTTAAATAATTTATGAGATTATAAACTTATTTATGGAAATCAATAAATAGAATAATAAACAAGGATCGTACTTTGATCCTTTAGAACGACTGGGAAACAAAAAAATGGACGCCAGATCCAAGAATATCCTTTTGTTGTCTTGAAAACATCTCTATCATTTTGCAGACCAAGGTAGAAATCCCGTCCAACCACTGGCCTGTCCAGAAGTTCCTTCCAAACCTAAAACAACCAAAATCCATGAAGCGTTTGTTACGAAGAGAATGAATAACAAAAAAATACATTTATTTTTTTGTTTTCATGTGCAAACCTCATTTTTTTAAAGGAGTCCTGTGCGGCAGACTTCCTAGATTTCAGAGCCTCTAATGGTGATATTCTTAAGACATTCTGGTCGTCCGTTCAGCCCACACTTTGACAAACTAGTAATGCCTGGGCTGGAAGTCTCATCAAGGTGTATCGGTAATATTTTTATGAAGACCTGTCAATCCAAGATGGCCGCAAGTGAACAGCTGATCATACAAATACTACCAATATTCGGTAGGTAAGAATTACCGTGGTGATGAGACTTCCAGCCCAGGAAGAGAGACATCAAAATTTTCTTCCTATTTTAAATGTGCTGAGTAAGTTAAAAGAATGAATAAGATGAGTTACCTTTGGCAGCTGCGTTCAACTGTTGAGTTTCTTCTGGACTGAGTGTGAGGATGGTGTTCAACACGGGCACCAGGCGCACACGCTCATCTCCTGCACTCAGCGTCAGGAACTGCAAATACATCATGCATTGTTACTGTCACAAAAACAGTTAAGCGCCACTGACTCTCTTGTCAGAAAGGTAGCAGACATTTACAAAGTAAATTTACTTAACAAAAGATAACATAACAAAGAGAAATGCAATTCACTAATCTGTTTTACCTAGCCAGAAAAAGGTTTTAACCTTTTTTTTTTTAAGAAATCCTGTGCGGTAGACTCCCTAGATTTCAGAGACTCTAGGGGTTTATGACACTTGTAGTAGTGCCGCAGAGGTGTCGTTTACGAGCTTGGTTGTTGCTAGAAAACGCCATACTCAAGCAAGACCCAGTTGCTGTAAGACTGGGTGGACCTTCAGTGATGAATTAATTTTTTAATATGAATTTTTCAACCCAGCGAAGAGCAAATTTGAAAAATAAATGGTATCCATTTTGAGCTTCACTGGGATTCAAGCCCACAGCCTTCCATTTACGAGTCCGGAGTGCTACCACTGGACTACGCTCCGGTCTGGACCAGACCGGATGTAGTGTCACAATTTTGATACTTCCTGTGCGGACTTTATTTTAGTAATTGGAGCATTTATTTATTATTAGTATTCCTCGACTTATAGGTTGGTATAAGGCTGACCACCCATACTGTAAAAAATGGATCACTTTGCCAATGTCACCCCTGTGTCAGGGAAGGTCGGCAAAAGTTGCAGGGCTTATGTTCATTTGAGGTTTGGATTTTATTTGTAAGCATAAATTAGATTAGACTCATTCAGCATTTTTAAGCGCGAACTACACGTGTTTGTTTTTGGGCATACATTTGAGAGCTTCAAATGAATATATCCTTGCAACTTAGAGTATAGATTATTATAGAGCAGATTCTTGAGAGCAGGTGTAATATGGTGGTTCATTTTTAACAAACTTAAAAAAAACTAGATTATTGATTTAATTCCAAGGTTATAGATATCATTATTCCAAGATTATAGATTACATCTCTGAGTGGAGAGGGTGGTCTACCGTGTTTGTTTGATGGTATATAAAGCCATCAATGGCTTGGCTCCACCTTATCTGACTGACATGATTTCGCCTGTTGAGATGGGTGTGAGGAGGCAGACACTCAGATCCGCGGGCGATGGAGCAGTCAATTTGGTTCAGCCGCGCCGTCAGATTACTACAAATTTCGGAGACCGCTCTTTCCATGTTGCGGGTCCGGTGGAGTGAAACAGACTGCCACCCGGAGTGAAAAACTCCAAATCTGTGGGTGTATTTCGCGGAGCACTCAAGACACACCTCTTTAGAAAGTCTTTAGAAAAAAAACACAAAAAACGGCGCTCTCTTATCATTTGTAATTTAAAATAAACAATATTTTTTATGGTTTGTGTATTAACACTGTGAAAATTCATGTTTTTTAGTTGGTTATTCAAAAACAACACCTTTTTCTTTTATTTAAACACTGTTTTTAATAAATATGCCTGATACGATAATATAAGGTGGTGGCGTACCTTCATGATGACGTTCTTGAGGTACTCCTGGTTGTGGTGGTGCAGAGCCCTGTCCAGCGCGCGCTGACACCTCCTGACTTCCTCCTTCAGCGCCTCCTCCAGCTGGGAGTGCCGGGCCACCTCCCTCTCCGCCTCCCCCACCAGCTCCATCATGTGGGACAACCTGAACACACCATAACATATCAAAATGCTGAGCAATCCATAAAAGAGGAAAAGAAGGAATAGTCAGGACACATTGTTGCTGCGGTGATTGCAAAGTGATGCTTTTTCTCAAAACATTTTCCAAATCAAAGCAAGAGTCAATGCTAGATTTTCTTGTTCCAAAGTAGTAAGCAGTACCCTTAGTACGAGTTGCAAAACTTGAGAAAAGTAAAGTTTACAGAAAATATTAAAGCTCCCAAAATCTGCCGTTTTTGTTTCTTACACTTGTGGTCTTAGCAAAAGAGTTACAGTGATGATGAAAATCAAGTTCAAACAAACAAAAACGGCAGATTTTGGGGGAAATCACTCTTTAATAATTGCCGTAAACTTTACATTACTCAAGTTTTGCAACTCGTACTAAGGGTACAGAAGAAGATATGCAGGACAATATAAAATATTTGTTACTTTTTTTTTCATTTGAATCACAATTGAAGACTGCTTAAATAAATAAAACAAACACAAATCCCCACTTTTTTCATTTTTCACCTCCATATAATTTGTCCCATACTATAATCCAAACACCCCGTTATTTCGAAACCTCTTGTGTTTTTAGGGGTTCGGATTAACGAGGCTCTACTGTGTATATCAGGAGTTCAGCTCTAGTATTCATATGGGAAAGAACCTCGGCAAAGTTTTAGGTCAAGATAACTATGGTCCTTAGCAATAAAAAATATAAAGAAATGAAAAGAATGCTATTCCAATGTTTGTTTTACTCACTGCTTGTTCTGCAGAAGCTTCTACCTGTTGGCGGCCTTGAGCCTGTCCTCCAGCTCCCCCTCCAGGTCCTCTAACTGCATCTCCTCGGGCACTCCTGTCTCCAGCAGCTGCTCCAGGGACAGCGCTGTGAAAGCTTTAATCTACAATGAGAGTGACTCACTGCTTGTTCTGCACATGTATCTGCCTGTTGGCGGCCTTGAGCCTGTCCTCCAGCTCCCCCTCCAGGTCCTCTAACTGCATCTCCTCGGGCACTCCTGTCTCCAGCAGCTGCTCCAGGGACAGCGCTGTGAAAGCTTTAATCTACAATGAGAGTGACTCACTGCTTGTTCTGCACATGTATCTGCCTGTTGGCGGCCTTGAGCCTGTCCTCCAGCTCCCCCTCCAGGTCCTCTGCCTGCATCTCCTCGGGCACTCCTGTCTCCAGCAGCTGCTCCAGGGACAGCGCTGTGAAAGCTTTAATCTACAATGAGAATGACTCACTGCTTGTTCTGCACATGTATCTGCCTGTTGGCGGCCTTGAGCCTGTCCTCCAGCTCCCCCTCCAGGTCCTCTGCCTGCATCTCCTCGAGCACTCCTGTCTCCAGCAGCTGCTCCAGGGGCAGCGCTGTGAAAGCTTTAATCTACAATGAGAATGACTCACTGCTTGTTCTGCACATGTATCTGCCTGTTGGCGGCCTTGAGCCTGTCCTCCAGCTCCCCCTCCAGGTCCTCTGCCTGCATCTCCTCGGGCACTCCTATCTCCAGCAGCTGCTCCAGGGGCAGCGCTGTGAAAGCTTTAATCTACAATGAGAATGACTCACTGCTTGTTCTGCACATGTATCTGCCTGTTGGCGGCCTTGAGCCTGTCCTCCAGCTCCCCCTCCAGGTCCTCTGCCTGCATCTCCTCGGGCACTCCTGTCTCCAGCAGCTGCTCCAGGGACAGCGCTGTGAAAGCTTTAATCTACAATGAGAATGACTCACTGCTTGTTCTGCACATGTATCTGCCTGTTGGCGGCCTTGAGCCTGTCCTCCAGCTCCCCCTCCAGGTCCTCTGCCTGCATCTCCTCGGGCACTCCTATCTCCAGCAGCTGCTCCAGGGGCAGCGCTGTGAAAGCTTTAATCTACAATGAGAATGACTCACTGCTTGTTCTGCACATGTATCTGCCTGTTGGCGGCCTTGAGCCTGTCCTCCAGCTCCCCCTCCAGGTCCTCTGCCTGCATCTCCTCGGGCACTCCTATCTCCAGCAGCTGCTCCAGGGGCAGCGCTGTGAAAGCTTTAATCTACAATGAGAATGACTCACTGCTTGTTCTGCACATGTATCTGCCTGTTGGCGGCCTTGAGCCTGTCCTCCAGCTCCCCCTCCAGGTCCTCTGACTGCATTTCCTCGGGCACCCCTGTCTCCAGCAGCTGCTCTAGGGGCAGCGGCTCCCTGCGCATGCGGCTGATGCGCCGACGCTCAACGGGGGACGGGGAAGGGGTGCTTTCTGAACCCTGGAAGTATAAAAAGATGTTACAACAACCCATGACTCTGGATGAAATGAAAGAAGTATGCAAGGACAGAGAGAAATGGTGGTTGATCTGTAATGTTAGCGGCTAGGACTAGGGTTTTTAAAATCAGTATTTTGTATTTGTTTTGATGTTTCTACATATCATTATTTGTGATTTAAAAAATGTAACTTGTTGTGTATGTTCCCTTTGACAATGTCACTCCTGCTTCAGGGACGGTCATTAAGAGTTGCAGAGTGTTTGTTCATTTGAGGTTTGGTTTTCATTTGTAAGTACATGTTCAGCATTTGAAAGTGCAAACTTACACGTGTCTGTTTGTGGGCTTTCATTTGATACGAGTTTTTAATGTTAATATATCTTTGCAACTTAGATTATTATAGATGCAATACCTCACAAAATATCAATCATTAATAATTCAACATTACAAAACCTACCTCTCCTTCTTCACGTTCAAGAAGCGCAACATTCATCTCTCCCGGATGGTCCGTGACATCATTGTTCATGATATTCCCGGCATCTATGGCCACAAACTGCAACCCCGCTCTCTTCTCCTTGTCCGCGACATTGCCGGACACAACCGTGACACTCGGCGGCACTGGCGCAACATTGGGAAGCACCGCAGCAGGCTGGACCTTGGCCATGGCAAGGGAGGTCAGGGAAAAGTCCAACTCCTTGCGCAGATTTGTGATTTCACTATTCTTCCTGTCCTCCAATTCGGCAAGTTGTTTTGTGTAGCATTGTGCGAGTGTGGACATCTGAAAAATAAACACAATAATTGATGCAAGGAAAACTTGCAGAAGATAACAAGAGCCAATAAACTTGACGGTCCGTAGTCTAGTGGTTGACACTTCTGACGTGTAAATGGAAGGTTGTGGGTTCGAATCCCGGCGGAGCAGAAACAATATACCATTTACTTATATTGTTAAATATGCTCTTCCCTGGGTGAAATTTTCATAAACCATTACCAAAAATTGGTCACTTAAGGTCCATCCATCCTTACAGCAACTGGGTCTTGCTTGAGAATTGGCGCTTTCTACAGCGACGACTAAGCTCGCAGAGGGCTCTTGAGATAAAGACAAGAAAAGATTTTGTTATAGTTTGCTAAGGATTGTTGTGCTATACAAGTGTGGCATTTGCCCGCTGAGAAAAAAGTTCTAAATTTAATCATGTTCAGACACCATTTTTCATTTACTACGGGCCACATCACAACACAATACTTTTAATGTGGAGTCCATTTTAGTGTTAACTATGTCCAAGAAGATGTCTCCCCACAGATGCCATCAAATTCTTGTATCATCAGTAAACTCGACTACTGTAATTCAATATTTGCTTCTCAGCCAAAGAAGCAACTGAAGAGACTGCAGTCGGTCCAGAATGCAGCAGCGAGGCTTATATTTGGTCAGTCCAAATTTTGCCTCATAACGCCCCTTCTGTTTGAACTTCACTGGCTTCAGATTTTCCAGAGAATACAGTACAAGCTATGTGTACTCACCTTTAGGATCCTAAATGGAGCAGCCCCTCACTACCTGTCTGAACTGGTCACCAAAATGGAAGTCACTACCCGCGGACAGACATTCACTCAAATAAAAGTCTGCTGCAGCTGCCGTGCAGAGCCACGAGGACGGTGTTTGGTGACCGAGCCTTTAGCGTCGCTGCTCCGACGGCCTGGAATTCTCTTCCTGCGACCCTCAGGGAGCTGAAGACTGAGGCGGCTTTTCGCAAAGGGCTCAAAACCTACTTTTTCAAAGACTCTTACAAAGCGCCTTTGCAGTGACTCAGTCACGAAAAGGCGCTATACAAATGCGTGTATTATTATTATTATTATTAACGATGTGTTACCTGTAATTTGGTTGCCTGCATCTCTTGAGCATGGGTTTGCACTTGATGCAGTAAGCCGTCCCGTTCTCCTTGCAGGATGCTAACAGTGGCCTGCAGGTCTCCACAGTGAGCTCCCAATCGTGACTTCTCCGCTGTCACTTGGTCTCTGAAGCAAACAACAACAAAATCAAACATTCACTGTCCAACTATGATGATAATGAAGTGTGTGTTTTAAAGTCATCAAACATTTTCTCGTTTCATCGGCGGGAACCAAGACACTTTTCAAAATTAGACAATCAACCACATTAGATGTTTTGACAGAACAGTAACAAGACGAGCTACCACAAGGTGTGGTAGGGTACGGCTAGTAATGAGTAAAAAATGTTTAGACTTACTGTGCTGCCTGCAGATCACTCCTGAGAGAAGAGTTTTCTGCCTTGAGAGCGGCCATCTCCTCCTTCAGGTTCTCCTCCAGGCTCAGGTCCTTGGTTTGGTTCTGACGCAGCACCGCCTGTGCTCTCACCTACACAAACAACAATATTTCCATCACTTCATCAAAGGGATAAATGATTTCTGACACCTTTCGCCCTCTATCAACTGAGCTATCACCGGACTTAACCCCTCTACCTTCAGGTTACTTTCTGAGAAATAGGTAAAAAAGAATCAGGAATTGAAACCACAATGTACGTACTCCTGACTTTTGAAGAGTATGTATGAAAAATTACCTTCAAACAAAGAACCGAACGCTTAGCCTGCCCTTGAGGAACTAACTTGTCTAGACTTGTAATGACATGACTTTAGAACTCAAGCGGACGCCAGGCGGTTTGTAGTTTTGAAATAGATTCTTTTTTCTCAAGCACGTACGCGATACGGGATGTAGCAGAATGGTACACTCAAAGTTTGCATATCGCGTACATACATAGGTATATGCATAGGGCGGTTAATAAAATAAAAATCAAATGTTTATTAATATTTCATCAATGTATATTTCCTTACCTTATATCCATTAAATTCAGCCTTTATATCTTCCAGTTCCGCATCCTTGATTTGGAACGAATCCTCCAGCTCTTTGCACCGGTTTTCCGTCTTCTTCAACTTCCCGATTAGCTCCGACCTTTCTTTCTCCATCACCAGGCAGCTTTTCTGTCCATCGCTGAGCGCCGCGGCCAGCTGTACCTTTATTTCTTCCCCATTCAGCCTCAATTCCTCCTTATCGGCTTCTAGACGTGAGATAGCCTCGTTTTTACTTGAAACAATGACTTCCTTTTCTTTTAGAGTGTCCGTAGCAGAGCTTAACAGGTCCCGGGTCTCTTTGGAGATCTTCTCTTCAGTCTTCAGTTGATCGTCCAGCATTTTAATTTGTGTTTTCAATGAATTAATCGTAGCTCCCTGTGTGTCTATCGTTGACTCCATCTAAAACAAGAATACAATACTGTTAAAATTTACGGGTTCAATTTATTTCACACAATTCATTTTGAGATACCGTTCACATTTGGTTCGCAAAGAGTTAACTTTTGTACTGTTTTTTACGCCCCTGGGGGCAGAGGGAACATGCTTACACAGACATGACGTGACGTAGCCTGAAGCAACGCAACTAAGCTACACATATAGTGTAACTTCTTGCCGCGTTATCCCCGAGGGGGTCGCATGTGGCGAGTTGAACCTATTTATTTTTACAGGTAAGGGGGCCGGCCTTACGCTAACCACTTCAGATGAAGTGGGGGTTTCCCAGCTCCCGAGAGGGCTGCTACTCATTTCTTGTGAAGGCTGAGTAAACCTTGCCGGTAATTTTGGGGTTTGAAATAAACACCGAAACGGGAAATCATTTCTGACACCCTCGCCTCAGCGGGATTCGAACCCGAGCTCACGGCATGGAATGCAAGCACTCTACCAACTGAGCTATCGACCGGACTAAGCGTCATAGGAAATTGTAGCATGCAGCGTCTAACAATTTATATAAGAGCACTACGCTACTAAGCTACACACACAGTGTAACTTCTTGCCGCATTGGCCCCAAGGGATTGGCATGTGGCGAGGGGAACCTATTTATTTTTCCAGGGAAGGGGCCGGCCTTTAAGCCAACCACGTCAGTTGAAGTGTGGATTTCCTAGCTCCCGAGGGAGATGGTACTTATTTCTTGTTTTGCTGAGTAAATCTTGCCGGTATTTTGATAAACACCGAAACGGAAAATCATTTCTGATACCATCGGTGGGATGCGAACCCGAGCTCTAGGCATGGAATGCAAGCACTCTACCAACTGAGTTATCGACCGGACTTTTTACGAGCTTGGTCGTCGCTACAAAGCGCCAATTCTCAAGCAAGACCCAGTTGCTGTAAGGCTGGATGGACCTTTTGATGACTGGTCTTTGGTAAAGGTTTATGAATTTTTCAACCCAGCGAAGAGCAAATTTGAAAATATGAATGGTATATTTTTTGTGCTCTGCCGGGATTCGAACCCACAACCGAAGTGTTACCACTCGACTACAGAGTGGTCCTAAGATTAGGTAAGGTATCAATAGAGGCGTAGTACCTGCACCATCTTCTTCTTGTTGTCGTCCATCTTGGTGGTGAGATCCTTCATGGACCTCTCATAGTCCTCCATCTCCAGGCTCAGCACACTCTTCTTCTTGGTCTCCCGGCGAGCCCTCTCCAGCAGCTCCCTGGTGGACTGGTGCTGCGACGCCTCGGAATCCAGCTGGGATTTGAGGTTGGAAACTTCACCTAAAATTATAATTGTAAGAATAGACTCAATAATGTTATGATTTTATTTGGGTTATTTTTTTTTAATTTCTTTTTCAAGATTTATTTTACACAATGTCGGTTTACAATGTACTGATCACTTTTCTAGCTCTTAGCTTATCAACTTCACGGCTCAATGTTTCAATGGACTCTGCCCTCTGTACCATTGTGGCTCGTTTATATAGGTACGAAAAGGACGATTCTTGTTTGTTCTAGATAAAGCAGGGTTTCATAAGAATTTTTATTAAGTTCTATAAAGTTTAGTAGAAATCAATTAATATGAATTTTCAATATAAATACATAAACCATTCCAAATTTTTTTTTTTGATTAAGACAAAGTATACCCAAACATTAAATACCTTTTAATTTATCCACTTCAGCATTCTTCAATTTGATAGCCTCCAATTCTTTTTTCAAATTTGAAATTTGATTCTGCAATTCCTTCACAACAATATCAGCCGACGCTTTTTCCTTTTTCGAAAATTCCAAATCCTTTTTCAGCTGCTCAGCCCTGTCATTGGCTGCTTTAGAATCTTTATTCAACCAATCAGAGCCCTGATTGTTATTCTGTGCATCGACTGCCGCACTCTCATTGGTCGGTTTAGTTTTATCAGGTTGCTGCATCTGCAGATTGCTATTCTTAACCTCAATCTTTTGACAGCTGTCATTCGAAGTGATTCCCGCCTTTTTCAAAATGGCCGACATTTCATTTGTTTCTTGTTCCATTTTCGATTTGTCATCTTCTAATGTTTTCACTTGGATAGTCAGTTCTCCAACTCTTTTCTTTAATTTCAATGCAAGCAGTCTAAGTTTTGAATATCTGAGAACAAAAATATTATACAACTAGCAGACTGACCATGCTGCGCACGGCTGTCTGCTAGGCCCTTCGGTCAGTGAAGTCTGGCTTCGCAATAATTTTTCCTCACACCTCCTTCATAGTAATTAAATGCTTTAAGAAGTAATTTGAAAAAAAAAATTGCGGTAAAAGGGTTATTTAGTTCTTTCATGTTCTGAGTATCTTGTATGAAGCATGAGGTATGAGTCTGACCTCCCATAGGTGCCTTAAAAAAATGTTCACTGAACGAATGTTTCTCTGTTTCTGAAAAGGTCGGCAAAAGTTGTAGGGCTTATGGTCAAGAGAGGCTGAAATTTTTATTTGTAATTACACATGCAGCGTTTGTAAGCGCAAACTCACTCATGTCTGCTTGGGGGCATGCATTCAATATGAATTATAAAATGTATGTATGCAACTTAGATTTATATTCTAAAATTAAAAACATCAAGTGCCACAATTATATGTTAGCGTGAAAAAACATTTGCCAGCCTGAGCGTGTGAATTATATTTGAATTGATTTGCATTGAATATGAATTATAAAATGTATCTATGCAACTTAGATTAATATTCTAATATTAAAAACATCAAGTGCCACAATTATATGTTAGCGTGAAAAAACATTTGCCAGCTTGTGGGTGTGCATTGTATTTGAATCATCAAATCTCTTTTGTGCAACTTTAGATTATAAATTAAGATAACCGTTGTTTAAGGATTTTTCAAACTCAAATTCCTTGACTTAAGGGTTAGTATGAGGCTCACCACCCATATCGCATAAATGGGTTCACTTAACTAATGTTCCCCCTGTTTCTGAAAAGGTCGGCAAAAGTTGCAGAGTTTATGTGCATGAGAGGCCTTAATTTTAATTTGTAAGTTCACATTCAGCATTTTTAAGCGGAAACTCACTCGTGTCTCCATGGAAGCATGCATTGAATATGAATAATAAAATGTATCTATTCAACTTAGATTTATATTCTAATATTAAAAACATCAAGTGCCACAATTATATGTTAGCGTGAAATGAAATTTGCCAGCTTATGGGTGTGCATTTAATTTTAATCATCAAATAAGTTTTTTGGCAACTTTAGATTATAAATTAAGATTAACGTTGTTTAAGGATTTTTCAAACTCAAATCCTTGACTGATAGGTTGGTATGCGGCTGACCACCCATACTGTGAAAAATGGTTCACTTTGTTAATGTCACCCCTGTTTCAGGGAAGGATGGCAAGAGTTGCAGGGCTTATGTTCATTTGAGATTGGGTTTTATAATGTAGGTCCACATGCGGCATGTGCCAGCGCGAAATCATACATGTCTGCTTGTGGGAATGCAATGAATATAAATCTTAAATGATATATATCCTTGCAGCTTAGATTAGATTAGAAATTCCTTGACTTATGGGTTAGTATGAGCCTGAATACCCATATCGCAAAAAATGGTTCATTTGAAAAATGTTTCCCCTGTTTTTGAAAAGGGTGACAAAAGTTGCAGGGCTCATGTTCATTACAGGCCTTAATTTGAATTTGTAAGTTCACATACAGCATTTATAAGCGCGAATCCACTCGTGTCTCCAGGGGGGCATGCATTGAATATGAATTATAAAAGTTATTGTATCTGTGCAACTTAGATTATATATTCTAATATTTAAAAAAAATCAAGCGCCACAACTATATGTTAGCGTGAAATGACATTTGCCAGTTTGTGGGCGTGCATTCAATTTGAATCATCAAATAACTTTTTTTGCAACTTTAGATTATAAATTAAATTTAACGTTGTTGAAGGATTTTTCAAACTCAAATCCTTGACTTATAGGTAAGTATGAGCCTGAATACCCATATCGCAAAAAATGGTTCACTTGACAAATGTTTCCCCTGTTTTTGAAAAGGTTGGCAAAAGTTGCAGGACTTATGTTCATTAGAGGCCTTAATTTTAATTTGTAAGTTCACATACAGCATTTATAAGCGCGAATCCACTCGTGTCTCCAGGGGGGCATACATTGAATATGAATTATAAAAGTTATTGTATCTGTGCAACTTAGATTATATATTCTAATATTTAAAAAAAATCAAGCGCCACAACTATATGTTAGCGTGAAATGACATTTGCCAGCTTGTGGGTGTGCATTATATTTGAATCATCAAAACTCTTTTGTGCAACTTTAGATTATCAACTAAGCTACACATATAGTGTAACTTCTTGCCGCGTTATCCCCGAAGGGGTCGCATGTGGCGAGTTGAGCCTATTTATTTTTACAGGTAAGGGGGCCGGCCTTCCGCCAACCACTTCAGTTGAAGTGGAGGTTTCCCAGCTCCCGAGAGTGCTGGTACTCATTTCTTGTGAAGGCTGAGTAAACCTTGTCGGTATTTTATTTTGGGGTTTGAAATAAACACCGAAACGGGAAATCATTTCTGACACCCTCGGTGGGATTCGAACCCGAGCTTTCGGCATGGAATGCAAGCAGTCTACCACCTGAGCTATCGACCGGATATTATAAATTAAGATAACCGTTGTTTAAGGTTTTTTCAAACTCAAATTCCTTCAAGTAAGGGTTATTATGAGGCTTACCACCCATATCGCATAAATGGGTTCACTTAACAAATGTTCCCCCTGTTTCTGTAAAGGTCGGCAAAAGTTGAAGGGTTATGGTTATGAGAGGCTGAAATTTTTATTTGTTATTACACATGCAGCATTGATAAGCGCGAACTTACTTTTGTCTCCATGGGGGCGTGCATTGAATATGAATTATAAATGTTAATGCATCTATGCAACTTAGATTATATATTGTAATATTAAAAAGATTAAATGCCGCAAAAAGTATGGTTCCATATAAAAAGTTGACCTAATCGATCGTAATTATTTCTAAAAAATACATGTAATAACTGGTTGAAGTATAATTTTGAAATAAATAAAGAATATAGGTAGGTACTCAACGGAATTCAACAGAAAAAGAATCGACTTGTATGGCAACTTTGAAGCCTATGTTGAAGTGTTGGCAATTTATTTGAAATTCGAATGTCAAAATGAGTTTTGTTTCTCGCATAGGTTTTACATAAAAACGTGTTGTGATCGATCATGTTTATTTATTTAAAAAACAACAATTTAAAATCTACTAATGATGAGGAAGCACATCCCAAGTCCTGAACAATATTTGTTGTGAATATGACGTGCATCTGTTCAGGAGTTCTTCAGTTTGAATGCCATTAACGCACAATTATTTTGTATGGGGAGGCCGTTGAATTTTATATTATAGGGGATGAACATCAATAATATCCTATAGTAGTAAAAAAAACCTCATTCATTAATAGGGATTTTTTTTATACCACTTGCAGAGAGCACCACACATTTTAGGCTTCTTATCAATTTAAAGAGAATAAAGAGGAAGACCTACCTTTCCTCGAAGGATTCGTCAATGTCTTTGAGTCTGGAAGATTCTTCAACGCGGGAAATGGTTGATACTGACATGGTCTCACTTCTGGCATCTAAAAATAAAAAAAAAATGAAGCTACACAAGATCCTAGAGGATGGTGGTGACAACAAGAAAGTAAATAAGTGACAACATTACAGATAACCGGTCCGTAGTCCAGTGGCAACACTTCGGACTCTGAATAGAAGGTTTTGGATTTGAATCCCGGCGGAGCGCAAAATATACCATTTATATTTCCAAATGTGCTCTTCGCTGGGTTGAAAAATTCATAAACCTATACCAAAGACAGATCACTGAAAGGTCCATCCAGCCTTACAACAACTGGGTCTTGCTTGAGAATTGGCGCTTTCTACAGCGACGACCAAGCTCGCAGAGGGCTGTTGAGGTGTGATACACACAAAAACAGCGCTCACCAAATAAATCAGCCTAATTATATATATATTTTTTAAAGACGCTGAAGTCCTAGGTGTCAGTTGACTATGGACTGAACTTCAAAAGACAGACAGTCGCAAAATATGAAAGTTTATAATATTGTCTTACCGCAAATGTTTGGATTTCCTTGATTCTGCTTCATCTTCTCCAAATCTTCATTCAAAGAAATGATGACGCCGTCTCTCTCCTTCAGCAAAGCTTCCAAATTTTCCTTTTCCAACTTCCAAGCCTTCCTTTCCTCTTCAGCATCCATCTCAGCCCCGTCCCCCGATGTCCTCTCCCTCTCTCCAGGTTTCTCATTCATCCCCTTCATGATTTCATTCTCCTCCTTCAAATTCACCACTTCATCTTTCAACGTCTGTATCCTTCTGTTCGCGTCTGATATTTCTTTATACTGTTTTGATATTGTCTCCCCGCGTTCCTTCAAAACTTCATTTATTTCCTTCATTTCATTCAGCAGCTCCGCATTCTCACACTTATAGCTCGCTAATTTTGCTTTGACGCTTTCACACTCTTGTTTGACGGCTTCCAATTCAGATAACTTCACTCTGGACTCTTTCATTTCAAAGAGCAACGAAGCATTTTCAGTTTTGTAAGCTGCCATCTTAGTTTCGAGACGAGATATATCTGACACTAAAATATTATTATGCTCTGCTAGTCTGTGTGATTCTGGATTAGGTTGCTCTAACGAGTCGTTCAAATTTTCTATTTCTCTCTTCAATTCATCGTTAGCTTCGTGGATCAACTTATTCTCTTCTTCAACAGAAACAAGCGACAGCTTTAATGTAGCTATTTCATCGTTAAGTGTTGCGATTACATCATCCCTCGCAGCCGCTTTTACATTTTTTATATCTTGCATCTCCACCACCAATAATTCTCTATTGCCTTCCAATTCCATCACCAAATTCTTCAGTGTTTTAGTCTCGTTTTCAAACTCTTTAAGCTTTTCTTTCAAGCGGTCACATTCTGTATGCAGCACAGCTTTTTCCGACTCCAATCTTTGCACATTCTCCCTAGCGGATTTCTTTTCATTCACCAAAGTCAGCTTTTCGCTTTCAAATGATTGAACGTTATTCAACAGCGAATCCCGCTCCTTTTTCAATTTATTCAATTCAACATCGTACTTGGATACTTCTTTCTCAACATTTTCACTACACTTTTCCATTTCCATTCTTATCCTATTCAGTTCCCTTTGTAAATCTTCATTATTTTTATTTTTCGCTAAATCTTCATCCTTACTATTTTCAAATGCGGCTAATTTCAGTTTCAACTGTTCATTTTCAGATTCTAACCTCAAAAGTTGCTCGCTCAGCATTTTAGACGCGTTGACGATGTCTTTCTGCCATCTTGGAATGCTTTCCGAGTAATCACTCACAGTTTTCAGCAAGACAAACTTTGAGTTCTTCAATTGATTGATACTGCTCGAGCATTTCACAATCTTTTCTCTGTAGGACTTTAATTTGAGATAGCTCTTTTCCCGTTTGACTTTTTCTACTTCATATTCTTTGAGGGTTTCCGATAGTTTTTTGTTGACGCTCTCGTAGCTTGTAGACTTGTCATCCAGCTGGGTCTTCAACTCCACAATCTGCCCTTCCATCATTGATATTTGTTCCACTTTTGACGACAGGCTCACACTCAGATCCTCAGCCCTATCTCCCGTGGTTTCTTGTGAGTCATCAAAAGAAATGAGAGATTGGTTTGTTGCATTGAGACCTGCAATAAAATATAAATGATATTTAATGTTTTTAGGGTTTGGTGGTTCACACCATCGATATATAAGAACTGGATGGGTTAAGAAATCAATCCTTTGAGAATTAGAAATGCGCTAACCCACTCATCACACAAAAATCCAAATTCAGTCTATCAGTAACCTTCCAACTGTCAACAGGTGTGTTACCTGATTGGAAAAAAATATAAATAAATGCCAAACTGGATATTAAACGGGTTGCATTGACAAAAGTGAATGATGCATTTTTGGATTGCGGCAGCTGTACTCCATCAAGACATGTCTTCCCATTGAGGCAATTAAATCCCTAGTGAATGCTTTCGTTATCAGCAGACTGGACTATTGCAACTCGATTTTTGCCTCTCAGCCGATGAAGCAACTCAAAAGGCTGCAGTCGGTACAGAACTCGGCAGCACGGCTGATTTTCGGAGAGTCTAAATTCTGCCATATAACGCCCCTTCTCCAGAAACTGCACTGGCTCAGGATCAATGAGAGAATTCAATACAAGCTCTGCACACTCACCTACAAGACATTGCACGGAATGGCGCCGCTTACATTATTGACAAAGTTAAAAAAAAGGAGATTTCAACTCGCGGACGCACACTTAGATCCCGAGACGCTAACACGAGTCTGCTCCAGGTCCCAGGCAGCGCCACAAGGACGGTGTTCGGTGACCGAGCTTTTCGTGTGGCAGCTCCGATGGCTTGGAATGCACTCCCAGTGACCCTCAGGAAGCAACACAGTGAGGAACAGTTTAAAAAACAATTGAAAACATTTTTGTTTGGACAATCCTACAAAGCGCCTTTGAAGTACCGTTAGTTACGAAATGGCGCTATAAAAGTGTGGAACATTATTATTATTATATTATGATGGAAATTATTATATTATTATATTATTATATATATAATTATTATATTATTATAATATTATTATATTATATAGAAGCTGTGAAAGTTAAGAAAAAGTGTTACGAAAATTGGCTGAATGATAGAAATGATAGAAAGCTAGAAGACGAATATAAGATAGCTAAGAGAATGGCGAAGACTATAACTTATGAAAGCAAGATGAATGAACAAAGAAAGATTGATGAAAGGATTAACAGAAGTTTCACCGACAGTAAGAAGGAATTTTGGAGGTGGATTAATGCGGATAGAAATAAATCTTCTGCATTGAACACTCCGGGAGTCAAAAGTGCTGCCGGTGAGATGGTATGGGAGAATGAAGAAGTATGCAAGAGATGGAAGAACTATTTTCAAGAAATTTTTGGTCAGGGTGAAAGAAGAATTTATGAACAAATAGATGAAGAGAATGAATTGAATATTTTGAAAGAAGAAATAAAAGTGTCTATTTCACGTCTGAAGAATGGGAAGTCTGCTGGGTTTGATGGTATAAATGGTGAAATGTTGAAAGCAGGAGGTGAATGTGTGATAGATTGGATGCACGAATTATGTAAGCTTTGTGTGAATGCAGGAGTAGTACCGATGGATTGGAGGAAGGCAGTCAAAAAAGACTGTCAGAACTTCAGACCGATCAGTCTACTCAGTATACCAGGAAAAGTCTTTTGTAAGGTGATTATAAAAAATGTGATTCTGACTACTAGTGAAAGGATTTCCGATATACAGTCCGGCTTTATGGCCGGTAGAGGCTGTGTTGATCAGATTTTTACTCTACGACAACTTGTTGAAAAACAATTGTCGGTGAGGCGGAAGCTGTTCACGGCCTTTGTAGATCTGGAAAAGGCTTTTGACTCAGTAGACAGAGGTATGTTATGGGATGTTTTGAAAGCATACGGAGTGAATGGGGCTCTCCTAGGTGCGGTGCATGCCAACTATGAAAATAGTAAGGCATGTGTTCGTATTGATGGTGAGTATAGTGAGTGGTTTGAAGTTTATAAGGGTGTGAGGCAAGGATGTGTGATGAGTCCTTGGCTATTTAACATAGTCATGGACAAGTGTGTCAGAGATGCTAGACTTAATGATTGTGGATTGATGATAGGAGAGAGCAAAGTGAGTGTTCTACTGTATGCAGATGATGCAGTTCTTGTATCTGATTCTGCAGTAGAATTGCAAACAATGCTCTCTAGATTGAATGAAGCTTTGTTAGGTAACCATTTGAAGTTGAATGCAAGTAAGACGAAAGTATTGATTTTTGAAAGAGATGATGAAAGTATGAATTATGAATTTAAAATTAATGGAATGAATGTTGATGTCGTAAATGAGTTTGTATACCTGGGAAGTAAATTTGAAAAAGATGGAAGAATGATCGGTGAATTTGAAAGAAGAATAATGAAAGGCAGGTGCGTACTGGGTGCTACCGCTAGCATCGCCAAGAACCAGAATCTTTCAAAAAATGTTCGACTGGCGGTGCACGGTGGTATACTAGTGCCCACTCTGATGTATGGAAGTGAAGCCTGGACGGTGAATGAAAGTGAGATTAGTAAAGTCCATACAGTAGAAATGGACTACTTAAGAAGTATGATTGGGAAAAGACGGAGTGATAAGGTGAGGAATGATTTTGTTAGAGAGGAATGTGGTGTAAGAGAAAGTGTGAAAGTAAAGATTAAAAGAAGTTTACTTAGATGGTTTGGACATTTGGAGAGAATGAATGAGGAAAGACTGACGAAGAAAGTGTATGCTGCGAGAATTGATGGATTTCGTGTAAGAGGAAGACCGAGAAAGGTATGGATGGACCAAATTTTCGAAATAGCGAATGAATGGGATATCCAGAGTCATAATAAAAGGAGAGCTTGTATGAAAAAGGTTATGGCTCTGGATGAAATGAAAGAAGTATGCAAGGATCGAAAGAAATGGCGGTTGATCTGTAATGCTGGCGGTTAAAGCTGAGGCTTTTAAATTTAAAAAAAATATGTTTTTAATATGGTAGTTTTTTTTAATTTTTACTTTCTTGCTATAGCCGAAGGCTATAAAAGAAAGTTATGATTTGGTGTGAAAAAAAATTTTCGAGGTTTTCACGGAAATGAGTTGTCCTGGTGCAGGACATGCCAAAAAACACTATCTTTCAAAAACGTCCGTCTGTATGTATGTATGTATGTATGTATGTATGTATGTATGTATGTATGTATGTATGTGTGTGTGTCACTTTCCAAAGTATAAGACCTAGAGATACCAAATTTTGGCTACATCAACTTTTTTGGACATGTATTAAGTATGCATAACATGGCATTACACCAACTTGAAAATTCAAGATGGCTGCCATACAAAAAAAACATAAAATTGCACTTTTCTCAAAAACGGCTCCAAGAATTTTTCTTAAATTTTCAGAGTTGCCACTAATTAATTTTTAACTTAATAAATTAGTTATGGCAACACTCTTACTAATCTGTGTCTATGGGCTGCCATATGAAAAAAACAAACGATTGTGATTTTCTCGAAAGTTAAGGGGTCAACAAAAATATAATGTTCTACAATATTGTGGACAACATAAATTTCTACAAGTTAAGAAAAAATTTTTTTTGAAAAAATAAATATAAAGCACCGTTTACACGACCTGAAATTTTAAATCGAAAATATTACAAAAACCTATTAAAATGCAAGATATTTAAATTTGTTTTAGATTTGATAGAAAGAACAAGCTTATCACTTTAATTCATAATCATTTTTTTTTTACTTTTTTGAAAATTCAAGATGGCTTCCGAAGAGCTGAAAATTTAAAATGCGATTTTCTCAAAAACGGCTCCGACGATTTTTCTTAAATTTTTTGTGAGTCCATTTATATAATAGTGCTATCTAATAATTATAATCATTTCTTCATCATAATCTCGGTTTAGGGAGTTGCCATATAAAAGAAAAAAATAATGGTAAAATCCTCGGCAGTTAGAGGGTTAATAAAAAAATAATGTAGTGCAAATGTAAAATAATAATAATAACCTATATATTGCCATCATTATTTTTTCCAAAAAATGAATCAAAAGCATAGCCGCCATACAAAGTGAAAATTTTCCATACAAAATGTAATAGCAATTTTCTTGGTAGTCAAAGGGTTAAAAATAGATAAAAGGCTGCGATTCTTAAAATTTTATAAATACCAATTATAATCAATCGTTACTTTTTCAAAATATAACTAAAAAGTTTACCCACCATACAAAGTCCTAGTTTGCATACAGAAGGGTTCAATGACCATCTATAATAATCTAGAATATAAGTTGCAATGAAATATAAACATTCAAAACTAATATGAAATGCATGCCCACAAACAGGTACGTGTAAGTTCGCGCTTACGAATGCTGAATTTGTACTTACAAATTAAAACCAAATCTCAAATGAACATAAAACCTGCAACTCTTGCCGACCTTCCTTGAAACAGGGGTGACATTAACAAAGTGAATTATTTTTTACACTTTGGGAGGACTGAGAAATACGAGAAAATTGAGATAAGACTGAATGAAAAAAGAGTGGAGGTCGTGAAAGAATTTGATTATCTGGGAAGCAAGTTTGAGTCGAATGCGAAATTGACGAAATAATTGGAAAAGCGCGCTAGTAGAGGAAGAAGTGTAATGGAAACGATTGGAAGCATTACAAGGAATAGGAAACTTACGAAGAATATGAGATCGGCGGTCCACAATGGCATATTGGTTGGTGGAAGTGAGGCTTAATGAATGTGAGCTGAGTAAAGTATGTAAGTACGGTTGAAATGGCTTACCTGAGAGCAATGGCTGGAAAGACACTGAGTGATAGAGTACGTAATGCTTGAGTGATGAACGAGTGTGGTATAAAAGAGAATATGAGAATGAAAGTACAAAAAAGTAAGATGAGATGGTTCAGACATCTTGAAAGAATGGATGATGAACAACTAACGAAGAAAGTGTACAAAGAAAATGTTAGAGGAAAGCGCGGAAGGGGAAGGCTGAGGAAAGAATGGTTAGACCAAATAGGTGAGATTGCGAAAGAATGGATCCTGCAGAGTGAGAATAAGAGAAGAGTATGTATGAAAAAGGTGATGACAGCAAAAAGTGGAGGCGCATCTGCGAAGGTACCGGCCACCCCTAATGAAACGGTGGCAGGATACAGTACAGTACAGTACAGAGGTCAGCTTCATACCAACCTATGAGTCGAGGATCTTTCTTGTGTAATTGGCGCTTTTTCCAGAGAAGACCAACCTCGCAGAGGGCTCTTGAGGTGTGATTCACACAAAACGGCGCTCACCAAATAAATCATCCAAATATTTTTTATTCACTTAAGAATTTATATGGCTATTTCCATATTCGCACGGGTATGCAGGTACACACCGCGGTGGAATAAAATTGATTTATTATCGATATATTATATTTTCATTGAAACTGCAAAAGCTGGTAGGTGATTATAGCTTAACATACGTCATACAGTGGGTTAATTTTTGCAAGAAAGTCGAGTGCAGATTCTGTGCAATTTATTTACTGTTTAATTGTTTAGAGTTTATTTGTTTTATATACATCTTTGATTGTATTAATTGCTTGTAGATACTCCTTGACTGATAGGTTGGTATGCGGCTGACCACCCATACTGTAAAAAATGGTTCACTTTGCCAATGTCACCCCTGCTTCAGGGAAGGTCGGCAAGAGTTGCAGGGCTTATGTTCATTTGAGATTGGGTTTTTTATATTGTAGGTCCACATGCGGCATGTGTAAGCGCGAAATTATGCATGTCTGCTTGTGGGAATGCATTTAATATGAATCTCAATTGATACATATCTTTGCAGCTTAGATTTAGATTTAGATGGGGGGATTGCCTCATACCAACCAAAGATATATAAACAGTTGAGATTCATAGAGTGTGCTCACAATCAAAGACGTGTAAGTTCACGCTTACACATGCTGTAAACTTATTTACAAAGTAAGACCCAAACCGTGAATGAACAGAACCGCTAGCACTATTGCAGACTTTCCCTACCCACAAAAAGAATTCAATATGAAGGAGTACTAACCAGATTTTGACGAGGCCTCCAAATCCAGGAGTTGCTGCCTCTGCTGCATGCCAAGGTCGTTCAGCTCCTCTATCTTTTTCTCCAGATCATCCAGCTGCCTCAGCAAGTCCTCGTTTTCTGCCTCCATCCGCCCATTCTGACGCAGCAGGGAAATCTTCTCCGTGTCGGCTGAAGACAGCTGCTCTTTCAACTTGGATATCTCTTGGTTCCTCTCGTTTATGGACTCCTGTAAGAAATAAATTTTATTTTTTTGTTCAATAAAAATGTTAAGAAAAATGCAATTCAAAACAGGTATTAATATTTTATTAAAAAAAAGTAAATAATGAACTTATTGTGTTAAAACTTTATTATATTTCACTTGAATTTGAGTATTTAAATCTAATCTAATCTAAGTTGTAAAGATATGTAACATTGGTGATTCACATTATATGCAATTTCACAAGCAAACACGTATAATTTGTGCTTAAACATGCCGCATGTGGATTTACAATATAAAAACCCAACTCTCAAATGAACACACACCCTGCAACTCTTGCCGACCTTCCCTGAAACAGGGTTGACATTAGCAAAGTGAACCATTTTCTACAGATGGGTGGTCAGCCTCATACCAACCTATAAGTCAAGGAATACAAACAATTAATTACATTTAAGTATATAAAACAAACACTAAACAATTAAACAGTAAAAATAACCTACAAAACATATTCTATAAAAAAGTGAAAAATATTTTTTTAAAGCCTCAGCCGTAAACGCCAGCATTAAAGATCAACCGCCATTTTTTTCCATCCTTGCATACTTCTTTCATTTCATCCAGAGTCATAACCTTTTTCATACAAGCTCTCCTTTTATTATGATGATGATGATGAGTTGAGTTGATGATTTCTTTATAGCGCCGTTTCGTGATGTAGTCACTCCAAGGGCGCTGGTGCAAGCGATGCCAGAACTTTGCTTGTCTTCAGTGCATTCCGGAACTTTCCATGGTCCTCTAGCTCTCTCACATGATGTGGCAGGTGGTTCCAGGCCAGAGGGCCAGCAACTGCAAATGCACGCTCTCCAAACACTGTGTTAACTCTTCTTACAGGTTCTTCAATCCTTGATTTGGCTCCAGTCTCAGCTGAGCGCAGTGTTAGGCTTTTTTTGCCTAGGGTGACTGGTTTGATTAAATCAGCGAGATATTTGGGTGTTTTTCCAAATAAAGCTTTGTGGACCATCGTGCACACTTTGAACTCGATGCGCTCCGGTATACGGAGCCAGTGAAGCTTGTGGAGAAGAGGAGTAATGTGTGTAAATTTCGACTGACCAGCAATCATGCGAGCGCACGCATTTACAACCAATTGTAGCCTATTTAATTGACATTTTGGTTGGCCTGCATATAAGCTATTGCAGTAGTCTATTTTAGATACCACAAATGCATTTACTAAAGCTTTCCTTGCTTCCATTGGTAGACAGTTATTAACAAGCTTGATTTGCCGTAATCCGTAGAAACTCGAACTAACGGTCTTATTTATTTGAACTTTCATAGTCAGACAACTGTCTAGGTGAACTCCTAGGAGTTTGATTATGACTCTGGATATCCCATTCATTCGCTAATTCGGAAATTTGGTCCATCCATACCTTTCTCGGTCTTCCTCTGCCAACTCTCCCACTCCAAATAATTATATTCACCTGTAACTTGTTCACAGCTCCAGCATTCTCCGCCACAGTCACATTCAGCGCCGCATTGGCCTTCTTGAGGCTGTCCACCTCAGTAGCCAGGCTGAGCTTCTGCTCGGTGAGGGTCATCACCAATTCCTGCATGGTCTTCAGTCCCTCCTTATCCGATAGCTTCTGCGTCTCCAGGATCTGATGCTTCTCCTTCAAGGCCTCCAGCTCTCTGCTGACATCTGCACAAATCAATTATTTTCATGAAAAACTGCTACAAGATTTTCACACTCCTTTAGTGTTTTCTCTCGTAGAAAATAGGAAAAAGGTGCATTTATCTGACAAACCCATGTTAGCTTACTATGTCACTTATTCAGTTTTATCTTCAAGGTATGGAAATATAATGTTATAAACTATGAAACAAACTATGTTACGAAAATGGAAGGTTGTGGGTTCGAATCCCGGCGGAGCACAATCAATTTAACATTTATATTTCCAAATGTGCTCTTCGCTGGATTGAAAAGTTCATAAACCTTAACCAAAGACCGGTCACTGAAAAGTCCACCCAACCTTACAACAACTGGGTCTTGCTTGAGAATTAACGCTTTCTACAGTGACGACCAAGGTCGCAGAGGGCTCTTGAGGTGTGATACACACAAAAACAGCGCTCACCAAATAAATCATCCTAATATTATTATTTTTATTTATTTATTATTTATACACTAGCAGCTAAGGCTGATGCGTGTATATCACAGCACTCGAATGTTTTTTTTTTTTTTTTTTTTAAGAACAAATCTTGAACATTACTATGAACATTATTATGAGTTTGTGTGTACATGTACCGAGGCACGTAGTTGGTTGGTGTGTAACTGGAATAGTGTCGGATAGCTGGTATAATGATGAAATATATTATACTGCTCTGGTGCAATCCACTAGAGAATAATCTTATTTAACACGCAAGAATCGTCTCTTACGTACCTATATATACGAGCCAGGTTCTGCGGAGAGCCAGGAAGCTTGAAACATTGTGACGCAAAGCCGATATAGGCAGAGCCAGAAAAGTAATCAAGATGGTGTAACAAATATTGTGCAAAATACATCTTGTTAAATAAATAAATTGCTGTTTGATTAAAAGAACCTCTAGTAAAATTATAAGAACATTTACAAAATAAGCTCAACTTCACATGAGCATACACCTTTGAGCTATGACCAGAAGACAGTGTAAGATCCAATCTAATCTAAGTTGCAAAATATAAGTAACATTAGAGATTCACATTATATACATTTTCACAAAACAGACATGTATAAGTTCGCGCTTAAACATGCCGCATGTAGTCTGTGATGAATCAAGCTTTTCATCAAAAATAAAACAAAATAATTGAAGTTCCTATGCATGTGGACGTATCAAACATGTCTAGGAAGATTTTTTCTTGTCCATACATATTTTTTTTCTATGGGATTATTTAAGTTCTGGAAGGGGGATGCAAGCCAACCCTGGACCACCGGGAAAAAGGGGATTCGGGTCGTGACAGTCAGCTTGGGAGCACGTGCTTGCAAGGGACTTAAATCTGGGCTAAACGAATGCGAAACAAAATATTAAAATTAAAATCGGGTTTTAATTCGGGAGAAAATTTAAATAAAGAAGCCGGGCTTTTAGAGATTCGTTCGTTCGGACAATCAAAGGGATTGGATTGGGGTCGAGACAGTCAATTGGGGAGGACGGGCCATATGTATCTTAAATCTGAGCTTAACAAATTCGAAACAAAATATTTAAATTAAAATCGGGTTTTAATTCGGATTTTTTTTAAATAGACTAAAAGATTTTCTCTTAATAAAGACGCCGCGAATCGTTCGTTCGGAATTTAAGGGAGAATAAGTATAATAATAATAATAATAATAATAATAAACTTTATTGTACACCACAAATAAATTACATTAAAATTATAAACAAAAGAGACACATGTACAATGGGCGATCTTATCGCACATGGCGATATCTTACAGACAACCTTAGGATGGACAAGATCTGCAAGCACAATGGTATGGGTAGTCCGTGGTATAACAATAATTATGGTAAAAAAATACTGTATAAATACATATATATATATATATTAATAATATATCAACATATACATATAGATACACACATAAACATAAATACATACACACACACATACATACATACATATATACATATAACTTAGCCATTACACTGATAGTAAGTGTTCCTTTAAAAGTTTCTTAAATATTGCCAGGGATTGTGCACATCTTATAGTTAATGGCAAGGCATTCCATAAGCGAGTGGCATGAACTGTAAAAGTATTTACGTGGTTTTAATAATAATAAAATATCTGCCAACATAATATTCCGGGAGTGTATTTTCATGTGTCTGTCTAAAACTAAAAATATGCTAAATAAGTAATTCCGTAAATCGCAGTGATTCTCAAACTTTCGAACGTAAAAATAACTTTTCGATTGAATTTTGGATTAAATAAAATTAAACCAGTGGTTGCTGAACAGGAAGGCGCATTTAATTATTTAATAATAAAATTCATTAATCCGCGTAAACAAATAGTTTGCTGAGCTGCTTCGCAGAAGGATGAGGGATTTCAAATTATTTTCTAACACACTAAACTAATCTGATTAACTTGCGTTCTAAAATGTATTCAATCTTCACATTTTGAAAATGATTTGTTGCCTATGTTTCAGTCCGAGGGGCTGCTGTTGCCGAATACTCCGATCTTAAAAATGATTACGTTTTGTATTATAAATAAGATGTTTGTCTTCCAGGTCAAAAGGGGTGAATTCAACATAGCTTTCAATCAAGGGGCACAAATGTCCTGAAATGCTTATAAATTGTTGTCTTTTTCCACAGCCTTGCAGTTACTAACAAACACACCTTCTCTCTCACAAAACACCTGTGTCAACAAGAATTGAACGCTGTTTGCTTAATATCTGAAATACCGGAACCTAACAGTTCTTTTTGCTGCTATGAAGGAGTTCGCATTGTGTTGGAGGTGAAAGCTTTCGGCTTCCACAACTTTCCATCAAAACTATAAATCCAATGTTGACTGACAAGGAGCCATGCTCCGGAGCACGTCCTATGTTTCCTTTGGTTCATAGCTTGACCTCTCCTTCGGCCATGGTTATCTGCGTCCTCAACATCATCACTGAACGAGGGACGAGGTTACTACCAGACTTATATCATGACTTGGATATAGCTTCCATTGTTCCTCTGTTATGGGCTGGAGTCAACTGACGTCATTCCAACATCACAACACCTAGTTCCTGCTGGATTCTGACGCCAAAAATACAGTGCGAGCCTCGACATGGCGATCGAGTTTTAAAAAGTCTCCATTCATTGTTTTTTGGCGTTCGGTTATTTCATGACGCGGGGTAAGGTTAGGGCCAGTCCCTTCTAAAATATCCTTCCCGTGGTCTGAAAGGACCAGGCCGTGGGGCCAACCTGTTAAATTCTTGGAGGAAAGAGGAAGATGAGCTTTCTTCGATTTTGGGTCTCTCTTGCTTACGAGCAAATGAGGAATCCCATTTACAAGGAAGCTGGGGTGAAGGGAGTCATCTTCTACTGGGCCGGTTTGTCGTACCAGTTATTAAAATCAATCCCTTCCTAAAACACACTAATGAAATTTCTTCCACAGCAAAGAGAATCTACAAAAGGTAAGTGATCTTGGAGCGAGAAATGTTTACAACCGCTGGTTGGATCTACGGCGCAGGGAGAGAGAGGAAGAAGAAAAGATCAAACCATATTCTCTTTAATTTTGCTAAAACTATACTAACCAAATAACTATTATTCAATTGATGTTTGATTATCTCCTGTTTAATTGAGCTGTTATTATTGTACTTGTCTTTGAAATAAATTCATCTGCATTAACTGGCGTCAAAATTAAAAAAACGAATCTCGCGGAAATTTTGTCAGAAATAAAATCGAACGTGCTACTACGCGAATGCAAAATCTTGCATAATTCGGCATCGTATCCTTTGGGTTAGTTAATTAAATTCATTAAAATATTATTAAGCTAGGCACATCTGTATTTCATCCTCACCATCATGAAAGAATTTGGGTCCACTACGAAGGTAGGTCTGAGACAGTAAAACAAAAAATGACACAACGTTCTGTTTCTACCTATCGCACATCGAGGGGTCATAACCGTAAAATAGACGATCACACAAATGCATCAAGATTATTGGCCATGATCTTACAATTTTCACCTAAGGGTGAATTGACTGGTTTCACTCCAGTTGAACCGTGAAGAAGGATTGTTCCCTTTTCGAAGGGAGTTTTTTCCAGCAGGTCAGGTTCATTTAAGCTGAGCCGTGTCCATGGATCCCTTTATTTCCTCCAGGATTTAAATGAGGAGGCAGATTCTTTTCAAGTCCTACAATATAAAAACTCGAATCTCTAATGAACATACACCCTGCAACTCATGCTGACCTTTCCTGAAACAGGGGTGACATTGGCAAAGTGAACCATTTTCTACTGCATGGGTGGTCAGCCGCATACCAACCTATAAGTCAAGGAACATACACAACAAATTACATTTTTAAAATCAACAAATTATAATATGTATGGACATCAAAAACTAACAGAAAACAAATTCTAATTTACAAAGAGCTTACCTATTTTAGCCTGCTTGGCTTTTTGGGCGAGAACAAGAAGTCCCTTGCATTTCTTCACCAGGTCTTCCTTAGACAAGCTGTCCAGTGCTGCTTTCTTAGGGGCTTCCTCCAGTGGCTGCAAAATAATGATAAATAATAATAATAATTTGACAATTAGTATTCAGCGCCGTTTAGTGGCACTAGCCACCCCAAGGGCGCTTTTATGTGTTGAAGTTTCTGTTAAACAAATGTGTCATAAGCAACTTCCTGAAACTGCCAACAAGTCTCTGTCCTCAACTCCAAAGGTAGACTATTCCAGCAGGATGGACCAGCCGAACTAAAAGCCCTGTCTCCGAAACCAGTTCTGTTCCGTCGAAGAGGCAGTTGAAGCCTGTTTACGGCGTCACTCTGTGCAGAACGAAGAGTGCATCATTTTCCACCTATCTGGTCGACTCTGCACAATTCACACAAGTACGATGGGGCAACTCCTCTGAGGGCATTAAAAACAGAAACACATATTTTGTACTCAATCCTCTCTGCAGCCAATGAAGGCGCCGCAACAGAGGAGAGACATGGTCAGTTTTTCGTCCTCCTAAAAGTAATTTGGCTGCAGCATTAAAGACGGACTGCAGTCTAGACTGCTGAAACCTTGGAAGACCCCAGAACAGACAATTGCAATAATAGATACTCAATCTCTATAAATATAATTACTATGCATGTTAACGATCGTTGTCAGTATAGCGAAGACCTCTATGACATCTACAGAGAGCCTAATGTGATCAGTTTCAACGACGATACCATGTTGAAAGCACCGGTTCTCATCAGATCACCGAAGTTAAGCAACATTGGGCGCGGATGCTACCTGGATGGGTGACCGCTCAGGTACACAGGCGTGTCGTTGGCATCTTGGACCGGTCCGTAGTCCAGTGGCAACACTTCGGACTCATAAATGGAAGGTTGTGGATTCAGATCCCGGCGGAGCACAAAAATAATACATTTATATTTACAAATATGCTCTTCGCTGGGTTAAAATATTCATAAAGCCTTTACCAAAGACCGGTCACTAAAGGTCCATCCAGCCTTACAGCAACTGGGTCTTGCTTGAGTATTGGCGCTTTGTAGCGACGACCAAGCTCGTAAACCTCTGCGGCACTACAACAAGTGTCATAGACCCCTAGAGTCTCTAGAATCTAGGGAGTCGCACAGGGTTTCTTAAAAAAAAAAAAAAAAAAAGGGTGTCTGCAGTGGGCTGGTCACATAGTTAGAATGGGTGTCGCGAACCTTGTTAAGAGTCTAATACTCTTATCACCACAAGGCTGCAAGAGACCGGGGCTGGAAGTCTCATCACCACGGTAATTCTTACCTACCGAATATCGGTAATATTTGTATGAAGACCTGCCAATCCAAGATGGCCGCAGGTGAACAGATGATTAGTCTTCATACAAATATTACAGATATTCAGTAGGTAAGAATTACCGTGGTGATGAGACTTCTAGCCCTGGAAGGCTATAATGCGATAGATGAACGGTGTCAACGCAGATGCAGCCAAGGCAGACATACGTAGCTGGAGAGCAAAGGCGATGGACAGGCGAGAGTGGGGGAGAATCCTGGATTCAGCCAAGGCCCACCCAGGACTGTCGAGCTCGTCGAATCCAATCTAATCTAAGTTGCAAAGATATGTAACATTGGGGATTCACATTACATGCATTTTCACAAGTAGACACATATAAGTTCACGCTTAAACATGCCGCATGTGGACTTACAATATAAAAACCCAAATCTCAAATGAGCATACACCCTGCAACTCTTGCCGACCTTCCCTGGAAAAGGGGTGACATTGGCAAAGTGAACCATTTTTTACAGCATGGGTGGTCAGCCGCTTACCAAGGGTCTTGGATGTGAATGAATTGAAGAGGTATGCAAAAATAGGAAGATATGGAGGTAGCCCTGCAGAGGCTGTGGCCACCCAGTTACAGTTTACGATAAGTTGAACCGAAACTAATGAGCGTTAGGATTTCTTATCGAAAGCGGATGATACGGGCATGAATACATCGCTATTTTAGAGTTATGTTGGTAGAAAGATGATATAAAAACATGAATACTTTTTCGCTGGTAGACGTTGGCGTGTCCATCTTGGAAGTGCTACTTACAAACTTATAGGTGTAATAAGTTTATATTAATGTGTTGACATCAAATTTGAAGTGAATTTTAGGACGTTTGTTGAATAAAAAGCAATATTTTTAGAAATTGACACATAACCCCATCAAACAAAATCTCTTGATGACATTGACAGAAATGTCTATGGCACAGAGTAAGGGTCTATGGTACGAATACAGTCTAACCAACTTGATTAAAATATGCTAGGTAAATGAAAGTACATAACTTATAAAAACAAAGTAAAATCAACAAAAAAAATTTATACAAGTTTTTTTAAATTCCTTTTGAATATTTCAAAGTATTTTATTTCATGCACAAGATTTATTTGGTGTCAATTTTTGTATTTTTAAATATCACTTATGTCCACATACTAGAGAAAGTTCAATTGTATTAAATTATCAAAGTATGCCACTATATTTTTTTCTAAGCCACAATGATACAATTTGGCCAAATTTACTTTTAATTATTTAAGGGGTTTGTTTAAATTTAAGGTTCAAGAGAAGTACAAATCATTGAAATAAGTGAATGGACAAAAATAATAATAGCATCGTTCTGTGCTTAGTGTCATGTGACAGAAACGCGACAGTGAAAAAAAAGGCAGCTGAAACCTTCGACGTACATGTCAATCCGTTTTTAATTAAAAAAACTAATTGCTTTTCAATTAGCCGTCCGTCACACTGGCCTGGCTGTGATCAACATTAATTATGTGACGCGACGCAGTTACAATGTCCATGCCATGGCAGCGCGACGATCGCAAAAATAACATTTTACTCTCGAGCGGAAATCTGTTGATGGTGTTTTTTAATCGCTGTTAAAATTGAATGTACACCATTGATTGGCTAGCAGCAGCTGCTGGAAGCTTCGCCCTTTAGCTGTGAGTCCTTTATTTAATTATTTATCTCACATTATGTATTGATTAATATACTTTCCTTAGTTTTTCTGTACGCGGCACGCTAGTACATACTTCACACATGAGAAAGGCGCATGGATTATTTGTATTATATTCTTTATTTGAAAATTTGAATTGTCAGTGTTCCACATTTGAATGTATGGCTTAGTGTAGAAAGGACAACTTTACACATTAGGTATTTTAAATTAATCATTTTTATTTTTTCTTCCTTCACTTATAGGTTGGTATGAGGCTGATATTCCATACTATGAAAATCGATTCACTTTTTACAATGCCACCCCTATTTTGAGGAAAAGCGGCAATAGTTACTAAGTATTTTTTTTATTTTGCACTAAGCGAACTTGAACATGTCTTCTTATGTTATTGGTTATTAAGAACCCTAGTCACATAGATCAGTAAAGTTTGCTCGCAGAGATTATTCAAATTGGGAACTTTAATCCAATTCGAAATTCAGGCTCTTGTACAATGGCGACAAAGATTTCCAATGTTATTCATTTAACATTTAATCCATAGATGATCTACAGATCACTGTTCTTGTTTGGATTTTTTAAGGCGGTGAATGATTCATGGTTTAATTGTGTGCGAATAACATTTTGGACATGGTATTTTTGCTTTGCTCCCTTTCCCTGAAACTGGGGTAGCATTTTCAAAAGTGAAGCTATCTTATACAGCATAGGTGGTCAGCCTCATATCAACCTATCAGTCAAGGAACTGTAAAATAATGTAAATATACCTTAACTTTGAAGATATATCCGTCGTAAAAGCGACCGAGTATATTTATTTCCAAAATGGTATTCTTGATTATTTGACATTGCATTAGAGAATTTCTTTCCGGGATCTGCTGCCGTGGTCCATCAATGCTTGCACTAGAGGATCCGGGCGTTTCACCCCTGTCTGCGATGAGCTTCTTCAGCTAGATGATGAAGTGATGTGATGCTGACGAAACTGTTTAAAAAATCCTGAGCTCAAAGCCTAGATCCAACGTGTACATTAATTTAGCATTAAATAGGTTCAACACGCCACATGCGACAAGACGCAACCGGTCCGTAGTTCAGTGGTAGCACTTCGGACTCAAATGGAAGGTTGTGGGTTCGATTCCCGGCGGAGCACAAAAAAATATACCATTTATATTTTCAAATTTGCTCTTCGCTGGGTTGAAAAATTCATAAAACCTTTACCAATGACCGGTCACCAAAGGTCCATCCAGCCTTACAGCAACTGGGTCTTGCTTGAGAATTGGGGCTTTGTAGCGACGACGACCAAGCTCGTAAAAAGGTCGATAGCTCAATTGGTAGAATGTTTGCATTCTATGCCCAGAGCAAGGGTTCTATCTCAAAGGTTTACTCAGCCTTCACAAGAAATGAGAACCAGCCCCCCCTGGGAGCTGGGAAACCCCCACTTCTACTGAAAGTGGTTGGTGTTAGGCCGGTCCCCTTATCTGTAAAAATAAATAGGTCTCGAAGCGCCGCATGCGACCCCTTCGGGGATAACGCAGGCAAGAAGTTACACAATATGTGTAGCTTAGTTGCGTTTGCAATCCATCACCATTTTGTTCTCCATCGATCATCATGTGAGGTAATTCAGTCAGTTGGGTTTGGATTTCAAGGTTTACACGCGCGGCAACCTTGTAGGTACGCCATGTCGGGCGCGAGTGGGCCCCGGCGAGGTCGCGTCACCAAACTGCGTGACGAGACGCGCCCCGCAAGGCAGGCAAGAGCAGGTACACGCACGCGCAACATTACAGCATGCAAAACATCAACAAAACAAACATACTAACCGCACTTTTCGTAGTTTATGGTTGAAATTGAAACATTAACTTTTAGTCTGGGTTCTTGGCTGGCGAATGTATGGAGCTACGGTCTCATCCGGAACAAAACATGAAACTTGGCATGTATGTAGCTTGCATGTTTATATCTCTTCATTACTTGTTTAAGTTCCAAAAAAGAAAACGATTGGCTACTACATTATCCGATGGTTCTCTATCCTTTTCTAGGAGTTCTTACTTCTCCGCTTTTATGGGCTACTATATGGGAATTGTTCCAAATTTGATTTGTTATTTATTACAATAAAAAAATATTCAACAGCCTTCTCCCTAGCAACCCGACCATTTGAGTCACTACCTGTTTGTCCATGTCAAATCTCTTGTCCTCATTTTAATGAAACCAATATGATTTTACACTCAAATGTTGTTATGAGATGAAAAATTGTCAGCTTAAAACAAAAATGTGAAATCAGAATAAATTTGAAATCATTCTATTAATCAATTTTTCCTCATCCTGCTACTTCTTTGGACTGTGAAAGCTGCACATATGTCAAGTTTCATTTTTTCTTGCGGGTGGGACTATAACCTGCAAGTACCCGAACTGTAATATGGAAACAACTCTGTTTTAACAATTTAGCGGAAACTTTGTAGAACTCCATTTAAAAAAAAATTAAATATGAAAACAAACACTATTTGATTCTACTTATTTTTTATTTGTTTAGAATCAAACAGTGTTTGTTTTAATTTTAAATTTTTTTAACTCTGTTTTGTCGTTTTTTTTTATTTCACATGGCACTTATTCTGTAAAAAGGTTGTTATTGTAAAAGAATTGTAAGAGAATTAATAAATGCATGTATCTTAACCCCAGGGCTTGAAGTCTCATCACCATGGTAATTCTTACCTACCGAATATCGGTAATATTTGTATGAAGACAGCTGTTCACTTGTGGCCATCTTGGATTGACAGCTCTTCATTCAAATTTTACCGATATTTGGTAGGTAAGAGTTACCATGGGGATGAGACTTCCAGCCCAGCAATGCCTGAATATTTGGTTTTGTTAGTAGTTGTTAACAATTGATCTTTTGCTTGCACGTTTTACTATGTAATTATTTTGGATAAAAAATGGTGTGAATGACCACTTGATTTGTATTTTAGAAAAATAGAACATTATTAATGTACAAGTACTCTTTTGTTTTTTTGTGAGGTCTTCCATTTGAATTTTTCCAATTGTCATCTCATAAGCTACGGTGTGAGTGAGTCTATCATGGCTCATTCTGGAGACATGGTCTCTCATCTTCCTATGTCCTCTATTTCACTGACTTTTATGTGGTCTTCCAGCCGGACGTTGCCCAATTGTCATCTCATAAGCTACGGTGTGAGTGAGTCTATCATGGCTCATTCTGGAGACATGGTCTCTCATCTTCCTATGTCCTCTATTTCACTGACTTTTATGTGGTCTTCCAGCCGGACGTTGCCCGATTGTCATCTCATAAGCTACGGTGTGAGTGAGTCTATCATGGCTCATTCTGGAGACATAGTCTCTCATCTTACTATGTCTTCTATTTCACAGACTTTTATGTGGTCTTCCAGCTGGACATTGACCAATTGTCATCTCATAAGCTACGGTGTGAGTGAGTCTATCATGGCTCATTCTGGAGACATGGTCTCTCATCTTACTATGTCTTCTATTTCACAGACTTTTATGTGGTCTTCCAGCTGGACGTTGACCAATTGTCATCTCATAAGCTACAGTGTGAGTGAGTCTATCATGGCTCATTCTGGAGACATGGTCTCTCATCTTACTATGTCCTCTATGTGGTCTTCTAGCTGGACGTTGCCCAATTATCATCTCATAAGATACGGTGTGAGTGAGTCTATCATTATTGGTACTACAACCCAATGGTTTAGGCATATGGAGAGAATGAATGAGGAAAGACTGACGAAGAAAGTATATGTTGGTAGAATAGATGGATGTCGTGGTAGAGGAAGACCGAGAAAGGTATGGATGGACCAAATATCCGAAATTGCGAATGAATGGAATATCCAGAGTCATAATAAAAGAAGAGCTTGTATGAAGAAGGTTATGACTCTGGAGGAAATGAAAGAAGTATGTAAGGATAGAAAAAAATGGCGGTTGATATGTGATGTTGGCGGCTGGGGTTTGTTAAAGTAAAATTGGTTTTGTGATTTAGTTTTTTATGTCAATGTATATATTGTTATTTTATTGTTTTTAAAAATGTAATTTGTCATGTATGTTCCTTGACTTATAGGTTGTTATGCGGCTGACCACCCATACTGTTAAAAAATTGGTTCACTTTGCTAATGTCACCCCTGTTTCAGGGAAGGACGGCAAGAGTTGCAAGGCTTATGTTCATTTGAGATTGGGTTTTTATATTGTAGGTCCACATGCGGCATGTGTTAGCGCGAAATTATACATATCTGCTTGTGGGAATGCATTTAATATAAATCTTAAATGATATATATCTTTGCAGCTTAGATTAGATTAGATTAGATTAGACAACCCAGTGTGGGACTCAGCCACCACCTCTCGTCACCAAGTGGTCATGCCCAGAGCTCGCTAGTCCCTTTCCACCCCATCACTCCACCTCAGCTTTGACCTCCCGCTAGTTCTTCTGCCACCAGATTTTGTGGAGTAGATCATTTTTATTGTTGACGTTATACAGATATAAATGTGTCTCGTTAGTGGAAATTATGGTTGTCCATTTTGAGTACAGTATGCTCTCATTAAGTAGGCATGTGACCATCGTTAAGACAGTTATTTGAATACTCCGAAAATAGTATTAATTTTCATTAAAACAGCGTGGTGACATCACTAGTTATTGTTTTAAGACAAATGAAATAACAGGGTTGCCACTCGCCAGTTTTGTGATCAAATATTTTGTAACAAATTATAATTCTATAATCTATCTATAATCTATAATCTAAGTTGCAAGGATATATTCATTCAAAGCTCTCAGATGTATGCCCACAAACAAACACGTGTAGTTCTAAACAAAAACTAATTTCAACACATTTTTAATTGACTTAATGTAATAAAATATTAAAATAAGATATTTTGTTAGTTTTATGGCTGAACGGACAAGAGCAAGAATTTTTAAGTATTTTTGAAAAATATTTCCGGTTCGAATATCACAAGGCCTGCTGGACTATAACCTTGACCTTGAATTAATAGATGTTATTAGGTAACTATAAGGCCCGGTATATTGAACTGTAGTAATATTTTAGTTAACTATTACTTGAACTTGTATTCAAAATACTCAATCTCGAGTTAACTAAAACCGAACATTACCGAAGTATGAGGCCCCGCCCTCAAATCTAGGAAATAATTAAAATTCATTCAAAAGCTTTAAAACAAACAACTATTCATAAAAATCATATGCCTAACCTTCATTAAGCTAGAAAACGAGACAAAAAATGTTTAGTTTGCAACAATTTTGATGTATCCTTACATTAAAAAAGAACAGCTGCTGTCAGTGAAGCGCCGCCATCTTGAAAATCGAAAGTTAAAGTTACTAAATATTTACTGCCGAAATTCGGTGAGTGAAATATTATGATGATTTAACTAAAATTGCATTTTAGTTAACTTTACGATACTTCAAAATACCGGGCCTTAGTCAAGCATTAATTCAATATAATAACTACAGTGTGGTCTACTCCGAACAAAAGAGAGAATGATCCTCTGCATACATGTGACAATTTGTTGATTTAAAAAATGTAATTTGTTGTGTATGTTCCTTGACTTATAGGTTGGTATGCGGCTGCCCACCCATGCTGTAGAAAATGGTTCACTTTGCCAATGTCACCCCTGTTTCAGGGAAGGTCGGCAGAATTTGCAGGGTGTATCTGTTTTGTGAAAATGCATATAATGTGAATCTCTAATGTTACTTATATTTTGCAACTTAGATTAGATTAGATTCTCAGAACCATATCGACAGTCAAAAGGATATAGGGCATAAGCGACAAATAATATAAATAAAAATAATGCATTTTTCCTTTAAAATTAATTTTAGCGATCACAATATTTATAATGCGTGTTATCTGTCAACTGGCAGCCATTATTATTCGCAATAGTACCAAATTTGTAGGAATATTTTTACATTCGCCGGAGTTATTTTGTGCACACGGAAATGCAACTGTGAAGTTCTTTGTTCTCTTTCTTAATAATGACCATTTTTGTAAGGCGAAACAGATATACATATAATGTCTAATTTTCGTTAAAATAATTTCTAGTCCACAGGAGTTTTTTTCTTGGACCGGTCCGTAGTCCAGTGGCAACACTTCGGACTCGTAAATGGAAGGTTGTGGATTTGAATCCCGGCAGAGCACAGAAATATACCATTTATATTTCCAAATGTGCTCTTCGCTGGGTTGAAAAAATTCATAAACCTTTACCAAAGACCCGTCACTGAAAGGTCCATCCAACCTTACAACAACTGGGTCTTGCTTGAGAATTGGCGCTTTCTTCAGCGACGACCAAGCTCGCAGAGGGCTCTTGAGGTGTGATACACACAAAAATAGCGCTCACCAAATAAATCATCCTAATATTATATCATAAGTCAATGTGTCTATTTTCGTTAAAATAGTTTCTGTTGTGGTGTACAATGGTGTTGCTAGTGCATGCCTTGTTTCTTGTAACAAGTGCTGGGTAATTTATGTGCGCCTGCTATTGCCACACTGAACTGTCACTAATTGCTCCACATTTACTGTTCTAAACTTTGTGTATACATCCAACTGTTGCTACCAACTACCAACCTGAGAGTGGATCTGAAGAAAACCTTATTACCTTTGCGGATGAGCATTTAACATATTTTTCTATTCCTTTTTTAGGGCCTTTGCCGGTTTTTAATAATGTCTATGTCGAAATAATAATCACTTTTTTCGGGCTATGTAGCCGTGGTCTGGTTGATTCTTTCCGGACAGTTTCGCCCATTGCTCCGATGGGCATTATCAGCGGTTGGCCAGTCGCTGTGATCTTACAGGATCTTCTTCTTCTTCTGTTTCAATCCTAGGATTGGTTTGCAGCAATATCTTTTATTCTTGTTCTCCATTCCTCCCTGTCTTGTGCGGCTCTTTTTAGGTCTGCATATGTTGAGCAGCGCACGTCCACCAGCAGGTCCTCCAGGTACTCTTGGCATGGGCGTCCCCTAGAGTTGGTCCCCTCGGTCATCCCCTCCATTATGGCATGCAAGAGACCTTCTTGTCGCATTACATGGCCGATCCATCTTGCACGCCTTTCGGACAAAGTCCTGAGCAGATGCCTTCCTCCTTCGATTCTCTGGAGAACCTCCTCATTTGTGGTGTGGTCTCTCTAGGAAATTTCTAGATGCCTTCTATACGACCACATCTCTAAAGCCTCTAGTACAGTATCTGCTGTACTAGAAACAATGCTAGCCTTTGAATTAGTATTGTCGTGTTAACAGTGAGAATCAAGCCGCATTGCTGGGCAAGGAACCATACGTACTTGGAATTTGATTGGCTCGCAACGACGTCAGCGAGTCACAAGGAATTCTATTGGTCTGTACTGGCGCAGGCGTGCTTTGTTCGTTCTCATTGGTTGTGAAGGTACCGTCCATCTTGAAATGATTATTTCGTGGTCTTTTTCAACCAGACCACGGCTACATAGGGGCCGTCCATAAATTACGTCATCGATTTTGGCCGATTTTCGACCCCCCCCCCCTTACAATCATCCTATAGTCATTATCTAATGACACCCCCCTCCCCCCTCTTGCTGTAATAATGGATGAGCTTAATAATTAATAATGTTATATTACTTACATAATATTTTGTATATTTTGTAGAAATTGGTATTTACAAGAACGACATCACTTTTGGTACTCGTACATCATTTGCCATCATCCGCAGACCAGACCCCCCCCCTTAATGCGAATGACGTAATATATGGAAAGCCCCATAGCCCGAAAAAAGGGATTGTTATGTCAACAAAAACCGGCCGTGAAAGCTTCAATGTACAATTAGGGTCTATGTTGTCTTTGAATAAGGACTATCAAACAATCTTCAGCGCCTTTGGGATGACCAACGGTCATGAAAAGGCGCAGAAAAAATTTACCAATAATAAGAATAATAATAATATTAGGGTGGTTTATTTGAAGAGCGTTGTTTTTGTGTGAATCACACCTTAAGAGCCCTCTGTAATCTTTGTCGTCGCTACAGAAAGAGCCAATTCTAAAGCAAGGCCCAGTTGCTGTAAGGCTGGATGGACCTTTGGTGAACGGTCGTTGGTAAAGGTATATGAGCGCAGTGAAGAGCATATTTGAAATTATAAATGGCTCTGTTTTAGTGTAAATTCTATTATTTTAGATAGGAGTTTAATCTTCTTTACATTAGTTGTACATCCAGCCACATAGATAAGTGTTGAGCTATGTTACAAGGACTAATATAATACAAATTGCTGTTGAACTCGCTCAGTGATGGTGAACCATGGTGCGTGTCTCTTTTCAGTGTTCTTTTGTGTGTTCTAAGGATAGTTCTATTCTTCAAGGCTTCAATCTGTGCTGAACTCGGCAGCAAGACTCATATTCGGGATGTCCAAATTTACTCACATTACTCCATTGTTAAGAAAACTGCATTGGCTTCGTTTTCCGGAGAGGGTAACTGTAACTGTAACTGTAACTCTGTCGCCATTCCGCTAGGGGTGGCCAGAGCCTCTGCAGAGTTGCCTCCATTTTTTCCTATCCTTACATACCTCCTTCAATTCATTCATATCCATCACCTTTTTCATGCATTTTCTTCTTTTACGCTCACTTTGTATATTCCATTCTTTCACAATCTCCTCAATCTGATCACTCCATACTTTTCTCGGTCGTCCCTTCCCTCTTTTTCCTTTCACACTTTCTTTGTATACATACTTTGTCAGTCTATCATCATTCATTCTTTCCACATGTCCAAACCATCTCATCACATTCTTTTGTACCTTAACTTTCACATCCTCTTTCAAATGACATGGTGGTCTGCCGTATTGTTCTGATGGTTTACAAAATTGTAAAGTGCGGCTCTTTCGTATTTGACTGATATGTTCTCACCCGTTGAGATGGATTTGAGGCGGCAGACGCTCAGATCTGCGGGGTGTAGAGTGGTTGACTTAGTTCAGCCGCACCGTCGGCCAAGCATTTATTTTAGAGACCGTGCTTTCCTGTTTTGCGGGCCCAATGGAGTGGAGCAGACTACCACCTAATGTGAGGAAGGCAAAGAGGAGCACTAAAGATGCATCTTGTCAAAAAATGTTATGCGCCCAAAGTTATGTAAAAGGTGCTGGATCACTTTTGTAAAAAAATGATAAATGATTGTGTAGGCATTTTTTTTTTGTCCTGCGGCATATTTTGACAGTTTGGCAATTGGTAGCACTGCCCGTCGGACATTTTTTTTTTACGCACACTGAAATCTTCCCGTTTTGTAAGAGTGTTTTTTGTGTTGTGTTTTATAAAGATAATTTCACAAAAGAAATAAAAAGTATTGGTTTTGTGAGTGAAGAAATTTGTAATATATTTTGAGAGTGTAAACTATAGATATAATATGATGAATGAACAAGTGTAAAATTGTTAGCGTCTTTACTAAGTAAGTGAAATAAATAAAAAGTAGGATGATTTATTTGGTGAGCGTTATTTTTGTGTGAATCACACCTCAAGAGCCCTGTGTGAGCTGGGCAGTTGCTATTGATTTGTGCATTCTCAAGCAAGACCTAGTTACTGTAAGGTTGGATGGACTTCGGTAAAGGCTGATGTTTTATTCAACCCAGCGAAGAGCATATTTGAAAATATATATAAGAGATCTTATTTGATTTGATTGGAGATAAATTTATTTTTTCCTCAAAATTAGACTTCCTCGTGTTGCTCTGAAACCAAAGAAACTACAATTAAGTTAATTTTGTTACTATTTTATAAATAAATGAAATTAAAAAATTAACTCTTACAATTTTAACACTCCAAAAACAAAACATCATGGCCGTCCTTCAACATGGCCGACGTCCACCCCATCACACGAGAATACAGCTTGCTCCAATCAACGCCCTGCGCGGCAAATTCAAAAATGTATCATTATTATTATATTGTATATCATTATTCATATTCCTTGACTTATAGGTTGGTATGAGGCTGACCACCCATACTGTAAAAAATGGTTCACTTTGCCAATGTCACCCCTGTTTCAGGGAAGGTCGGCAAAAGTTGTGGGGCTTATGTTCATTTGAGGTTTGGATTTTATTTGTAAGTACACATTCAGCATTTGTAAGCGCGAACTACACTTGTTGGTTTGTGGGCATACATCTGAGAGCTTTAAATGAATATATCCTTGCAACTTAGATTATAGATTAGATTATAGATTATAGATTATAGATCATAATATCTTTACATATAAATGGCATATTTTTTGTGCTCCGTCGGGATTCAAACCCACAACCTTTCGATTACGAATCCAAGGCGTTAACCACTATAACAAAGGTAGCAAATGATTTGTGTGAATTTTGTATGGGTCCTTACATTTTCATTTAAACTAGCAAACTAGTAAAAACTAGTAAACAATTAAACTAGTAAACTAGTAAAAACTAGTAAACAATTAAACGTCAGTCTTGTATGAGACTGCCCTCCTTAGCAACCAATCCAATCTAATCCAATCTAAAGTGAAAAGACATGTTACATTGGAGATTCACATTGCATGCATTTTTACAAGCAGACAAGTACAAGTTCGCGCTTGCACATGCCGCATGTGAACCTACAACATAAAAACCAAATCTCAAATGGACATACACCCTGCAACTCTTGCCGTCCTTCCCTGAAACAGGGGTGACATTGGCAGAGTGAACCATTTCCACAGCATGGTCGGTCAGCCGCATACCAACCTATAAGTCAAGGAACATGAACCAATAACAGAATTTTAATAATAATTCGGCAATTTTTATATGTCGCCATTTATTGGCGCTAGCAACCCCAAGAGCGCTTGGACCCCTTTTCCCTAGTAACTCGGCTGGAAATAATTCTTACCTACTCGTATCACCTTTTTGAGTAAAAATGAATGCTTGTACCAATAATATTTTCTCTTATAATTTGCATGAGTTTTTTAAACAGCATTTCTTGTAAAAAAACATAATTTGTTCATAAGGTTTTATTTAAGCATATATATTTTTTTGCATGTAATAAATAAATCTATGAAAAACAATTGAAATATAATTTCAATAAAATTCAAATAGTTTTGAATTTTCAAATAAAGAAAAAAATATATATGCAACTCATTTCTTATTTTTGTGGTTTATGTTTCCTTGTTCATCTCAGGGGGGCGTAAAAACTATTTGTTTTTTTCACAGCTAGAGGGCAGTGTAGACACCTTCTTGGTCATTTTTAGTCACATGTTACCATAACCTAAAAGACTTAAAATATTTATTGTCTGTGTGTGTTGTCAGCCCTGAAGATGATGGCAGTGATGCAGAACAAGGAGCCGAGCCTGCCCACTGAGTTTCTGGTGACGGGCCGAACGGGTCGCCGCAATGCCATGCCCGACATCTTGGACCCGCCGCACGCGGGCAACACCACGGCCGGCCTGCCCGAGCGCCTGCAGCAGCTGGCTACATCGGGTAAACATATGCTTTTAATGTTTACTAGTGTTGCAACAAATATTCGGTAACTATTATCCAGAGTCATAATAAAAGAAGAGCTCGTATGAAGAAGGTTATGACCCTGTAGGAAATGGAAGAAGTATGTAAGGACAGAAAGAAATGACAGTTGATCTGTAATGTTGGCGGCTAGGGTTTTTTTTTTTTTTTTTTCCGTTTTAGTTTTTGATGTCCATCTTAATCTAATCTAATCTAAATCTAAGCTGCAAAGATATATATAATTTAAGATTCATATTAAACGCATTCCTACAAGCAGACATGTATAAGTTCACGCTAACACGTGCCGCATGTGGACCTACAATATAAAAAACCCAATCTCAAATGAACATAAGCCCTGCAACTCTTGCCGATCATCCCTGAAACAGGGGTGACATTGGCAGAGTAAACCATTTTTTACAGTATGTGTGGTCAGCCTCTTACCAATTTTACAGTATGGGTGGTCAGCCTCATACCAATTTTACAGTATGGGTGGTCAGCCTCATACCAAAGCTCATTTGGAAAAATGGATAAAGCTTCATTTCTAACACCTTTTGTCCTTCAAATTCCAGATCCTGACGATCCTCAGCCAGGATCATCTGGGACATCGGGTGCGGATCCCAAGAAAGCCGCCGAGCAGTCGGGGGACGTCCCCCAGGCCAACAGTTGAATCCCGACACGGGTCCGAACCCCGTCCTCCTAAACGTAAACCCAGACACACACCCGGGCTTCTGCCTTCCTACGATATGGGTTTATTTGAAATCAGAGAAGCCTCCTGTAAACACTTGAATTGATATTGTTTTTGCATTTGTCCAAAGGCCTAAGGCTTCAACAAGTCGTCGCAGGTTCGAATCCCAGGGCCGACTCGATGGTCACGATAATGTAAAAATTGTATAGATGTAATTAATTAATGATTGATTTTCTGTATTAATTATTTTTTAATACTCTGGTTTTTATGCGAGTGGAAAATGAATTTGTGAATTGCATCCCTCTTCACAAATATATTTATCAACTTTGAATCCTATTTTTTAATTAAATGATATGAAAATGAATAAATCAAAAAATGTATGACCTTAGTTTCGATGATTGTTTTTTGGAGTTGTACTTTTACATTGAAATTGTTTTTTAGATGATGCGTAGGTACAAGGAAAAAGAACGAACCATCAGATTGATATGTAAAATATATTTTTCAGAAATAAGAGACAATATTCAATAGTCCAAATATAGGAATATAAAATATGAATATAAAGATTATTCACATTGATTTTTTATATGTATTTGAGACCACTTTTAAAGCATGAATGATAATAAATAGTAGATCTTGCAATCTATTTTAGATAGGATATCATCCGTGGAGTCTTCAGTGACTCGCCCAACTTTCACTCCATCTCTTTGGCAGTCTACAATACTCGGGAGGCTCATGCAATCTATTTTTTTTTATTATTATTGCCTTTTTCATTATTTAAAAATGGTAGCATTCAAAATTGTCACGTTTCTGTCCATTTTTGATACATTTTGATACCAAATTTCTTGCAACTTGATGTTTTCTGTCTAGTTTAAGTTGCAAAGTGGCACTTTCTGTCCGTCATGTTTTTTAAAGTGACCTTTTTCTGTCCATTTTATTCTAGCAAGTGTCACTTTTCATGTCCAATTCTTGTGACAATACATCACTTTAATATCAACTTTTGAAACGACCAATGTAGATAGATTGTGTACAATTTATAATGTTAAAAAAACTGTCTCCATTGAAGAGAACCATTTGTTTATCAAATTATTTTTACGAAGATTGCAACCTAATGTGCATTTACAAACAAGATCTTATTTGTTTCTTTAATTTGGGATTTGGGATTATTTTTATATGGTTAGGTTCTTTTTCCTTTACACTTTCAAGCCAAAAGCCCCGATAGTTCCTCGTTTGAAATTTCCAATGCCTAATACCGGTTGTCCACACTTTTAAGAGAGAGTTCCCATACTGCTCTCGGATTGTCTTTCTGTTTGTCATCTTATCTCACCGTTGCCCGATCGCGGTTGTTTTTTTTTGCAGCCGAGTCAAATGTTCTTGTTGCTGGGATGCTCCATCCGCTAGAAAAGCATAGAAAAGTGTGAATATGGTATGTTCTCTCTATAAGTTTGTACAGATGGCATCGTGTTTTAAGGGAATTTGTATTTGATTGGAGACACATTTTTCAAGTCCCAATGGAATTCTTACTACAAAACTTAATTGACTTTAAAACCTATGTGAAATTAGGCCTAATTTATTCAAAATTTAATAAAAAAATTGGTTTAGCTATGTTTTTTTTTGGAAATGAATAAAAATTATGTATCTGAAATTATTGTTGTATAAATCTAGTCTGTTTTGCGCACCATATTAGGCACATGTAAAAAAAAAGTGTAGCATCCCACAGGGTTCCAATCTAGGTCCCACGCTCTTTTAAATTTATATTAAAAATATATATTTAAATCAATGAGATTTTTGTGTTCCTGGTGAATGCAATGGTATAACCATATTAGTTTTAAGGTTTAAAAAAATTTAACACCATTTTTGAGGACAAAATTAGAAGTATTTGAATCCTTTTTGGCTATTCAATGTATTGAAATAACCAGTTTTTATTTTTCTTGTTTAGCTTTAGCGTTATTATAAAATGACATGTTTGTACCAAATTTAAAAAGAAAAATTAGGTTAATGTAAAAAATATTGTCAATTTTTTCAAAGTGAACTTATATTGTAAAAAAAATATATAACCTAAAAATGTTTTTTAAGATAATCATTATTTTTCAATGGCAGCACTTTTTGGATTTGTTTTTGTTTTTAACACACATTGCAACCCAGTTTTTTTTTTAAATAATCTATCAACATTTTTTAATGGATTCAGCAGACACAAAGTGAGGGAAAAAATATGACTTCACCTGGTCGGATTTCTAGGGAAAAAGCTAAACATTTTTTGGAATTTAGCTAACTTACTAATATTGAGGGCCCTAGTTACCTAGACCTGTGATGTCACCCTGTCAAGAAAAAAATGCCTCTTTTAGCTCTGCTCCGTCTACATTAACCCATTTTATTAAAGTTGTGATATTTCTCTATTCCTTTAACCAGGTTGCTAAGTAAAATAAAAATTTATTAGAAAAATGAGATAAAATGCAAATCTCTTCTTCATTTATCACAGGATTTTTTGGAATTTTAACACCGTCCTTGCTAAACTATAAGGGCCTGTTGCACCAACCTCCTATCAATATTTGATTGACACATCAAATTTGATAGCTTAATTCTGGTAAGGACCTTGGATAAATATTTCTCGGTAGGGAATTTGATCAGGAAAGATGATGTACATCAGCTGATTTACATATATACAACCAAACTTTTTATTTCTTGGGAGAAATCACACTTAATTTTGATTTTTGTCTGATTGGAGTTTGGTGCAACAGGTCCGTAATGAGTTTTTCCACATCAAAAAAAAAAAAAATTTTTAAAGCAAAATGCTCTCTTTGCCAATGTTACCCCTTTTTAAGGGAAAGGCGGCGAATGTTACAGACAAGGAACTGGTGAAAAAATTGAGAAATTTCGCAACTTTATTGACTATGTTTAAAAATTAAAACAAAAATACAAAACAGTATTACTAAAGGTAAGAAGTTGATGTGCAAGAAATTAATTGTATAGAACCAAAGGCGGAATTCTAGATTATTGGAAAATGAGATGAATCTATGGAAACGCAGAGAATGTAACACTAATCTAAATCTAAGTTGCAAAGATATGCATCATTTGAGATTCATATTAAATGCATTCCCACAAGCAGACACGCATAATTTCGCGCTAACACATGCCGCATGTGGACCTACAATATAAAAACCCAATCTCAAATGAACATAAGCTCTGCAACTCTTGCTGACCTTCCCTGAAACAGGGAAACACAAAAAACGCAAATAAGCTACACATATAAGTGTAAGGAGGTCTACGTCCAGGAGTGGACTGAGAAAGCCTGAGGAGGAAGAAGAAAATATATATTTATTATTTTTTGTTAGCAATAGATTTCTGCCTTTGGTTCTATGACTGAAATAATTGTAGAAATATGTTACAATATTAACATTTTCTACTTTTTTGTATGAAACAACTATTCAATTCTTTGCCATCAGAAAATCCTATTTAGATTTTGATTGTAAATCATTTCATAGACTTGAACCTTGGCCTCTTTTCATGAAATTAGAATCTATCACCAATGAGCTATGTAATATGAGTTGTCGACTTCCAAAGTTCTCTATTTCCAAATAAAACCGATTTTGAGAAATTAATATCTGGAGAGATGTTTTTCGGGATCTGTTGCCGTGGTCTATGGAAGCTGGAGCTTCCGGACGTTTCGCTCATGTCTACGATGGGCTTCTTCAGCGTGAAGTATGATGATGAAATCTTGATTGAAAATTGTGAAAACGCTGAAGAAGCCCGTCGTAGACATGGGCGAAACGTCCGGAAGCTCCAGCTCCCATAGACCGCGGCAACATATTCCAGAAAACATCTCTCCAGCATCATCAGCCGGCCGTGTATGCCTAAAACTCCTCATCAATATCTGCCTAGTCAAAACGAAAGAAATATGATCAGTACTATGAGCATGGATCTTGTAACGAGATGGATTTGTTTGTTAGGTAAAATGGAACATGAGATTTGAATTTGAATGAAAAGGAAAACAAAGGAAGGCGAAAAGAGGGAGGAAGCTTGCCTGGCATGAGAGCTACAAGCATGTGTAATAAAGAATAAAGAATATTATTGTGCTGTGGTTAATTGTGTATACATTGTGAAAGAAATAAAAGTAAACATATTAAAGTGGCTGTTAATTATTAATTGTGTCAATCAGCAGGACAGAGAAGAAAAACCCTCACATTTTGGCGCCCAACGTAAAAGAAAAAATCTGTACATGAAATTCCTATGAAGAAAATTTTCTCAAACAAAAACAAATGACATTCGATTCCAATAAATGACATTCAAAACAATATATGAAATGATTAAAATTGAACAGATTTATGATTGTGAAAGCATCAACACGTTTAAAAGCTAGTGAAGACATCGACTCATACAATTTAAAACAAGAAATTGCAAGTTTTAAAAGGCGGTTTTGAAAATATTGAACGGCTGTTTTGAAAATATTGAAGGCAAGAGAATTCAAATTACCTACCTACGTTCGGAAGAAATGAACATTTAAAAATGGAACACCGCGGAAGAATGAAGAATGGATATGAACCAGTTTGTTTCAAATCAGTTTAGATAAATATATATAGATGGTGTTATATTTAATTTGTATGAAATTTTTTTTTTGAGATGAAATGATTTATTCTCTAATTGCATAAATTGAAAATATACAACAAATGACGAAATCTAAAAAAATAAATAATAAAAAGGATTTAGAAAGTAACACAATGGAGTCCATAAATTTTGATCCTCTCAAATTAAAAATATCTTTTAATGGTGAAAGTGAACCAAATGAATTTATAATAAGGTTAGAAGAATTAGCCAAAGTCTACAAATTAAAATTAGATTATTTGGTAGAGTGTATGCCTATATTTTTAACAGATTTTCCGTTAACGTGGTACAGAGCAATTAACTGTGAATTTGATTGGAAAATTTTTAAAACCAAATTCTTACAACAATTTGAAAAATATGACTTTCAAAGGAATCTTAAGTTAGAAATTTTAAATATGGTACAAGGTCATGATAATGCATCTGTTTATATTTTAAAGGTCAAATCCAAAAATAATTTATTAAATAAAAGAATGCATGATAAAGAACTTATGGACATAATAATTCATGGATTGTCAGAAAAATATGCAACTTTACTGACAACATCTGAAATTAAAAATACAGAGGAATTATCTACAATATGTAGCAAGTTTGAATCATTTATAAAATTTAATGAATGTAAAAATTTAAATGTAATGAATGACACAGAAGAGAAAAATGTAATGCAAAAATGCAATTTTTGTAATAAATTAGGACATGATGAAATAGATTGTTGGACTAAAAATAGAAAATTAGATTACATACAGAATAAATGTAGAAGTTTCACAAATAATATAGTATGCTACTTTTGTAATAAAAGAGGGCATGTGGAAAGAAATTGTTTTATAAAAAATGGAAATTTTAAAAAACACACAGTAATCTGTTACTCATGTAAGCGTACAGGACATGTACAAAAAGATTGTTTTGTTAAAAATAAAAAAAGTGATTATACAGACAAAACAAAAATGCACAGAAATATAAATATACAAAACAGAACAAATACGACATACAATAGTAATTCAAAAAAACTTGTAGATAGTCGGCCTTCAGTACAAACACAAAAATCAGAAATGAAGAGCTGGCTTAATTTCATTCAAATTTTTAATAAAAATTATCAAATTGCACCACTCATTTTTGCTAAACAATTTGATAAAAGACCATTTTTAACAGTAAATATTGAGAACAAAAATTTTACAGGTTTACTAGATTCAGGTGCATCTATTTCTGCAATCAATGAAAAAACATTTGATTATTTTTTACAAAGAAATTACAAAATTATAAAAACCCATGAAAATATATCGTTGGCAAATGGTAAAAATATAAAAATACTTGGTAAAATAAATTTAGAGGTAAAATGTGACAATCAAATAAAACATGTAGATTTTTATGTTTTACAAGGTTTACAACAAGACTTAATTTTTGGAATAGATTTTTGGATAAAATTTGAATTAGAACCGAGTTTAATAAGTAAAATTACATATTCAAATAGCAAAAATATTAGTGAATTAGGTAAAATTACAAATAGAACTAAATTAACAGATAACCAATTACAGCAATTAAAAACAATAGAAAATGATTTCAAGGACATCTCTTATGAAAAAATAGGCTTAGGATGCACAAACCTCATTGAACACAGAATTCAGACAGAAGGTCCTCCAATAAAACAAAAGTATTATCCACTCAGTCCAGCAAGACAGAGACAGGTTAACACAGAGTTAGATAAAATGTTAAAAGAAGGTATAGTTGAACAATCCAAATCTTCGTGGTCCAGTCCTGTTGTGATTGTAATTAAAAAGGATGGAACGCCTAGATTTTGTTTGGACTCTAGAAGACTCAATGAAGTAACAAAACGAGATAACTATCCTATTCCAAATTTAAATCAAGTTTTAGCAAATTTACGAAATGCCAAATATATCTCTTCAATAGATTTAAGCAAGGCGTTTTGGCAAATTCCACTAGAAGAATCGTCCAAAGAAAAAACTGCCTTCGTCGTACCAAATAGAGGGTTGTTTCAATTCACAAAAATGCCGTTCGGTTTAAAAAATTCAAGTTCTGAAACACAGCGTTTATTAGACAAGTTATTTGGACCTAAATTTGATACTAACATATTTTGTTATATCGATGACTTAATTATTATTAACGAAGATTTCAATTCACATTTAAATTTATTAAAACAAGTTAAAAATATATTACAAGAAGCAGGGTTAACGGTAAAATTTTCAAAATGTGAATTTTGCAAAGATAGTTTAAAATATTTGGGATACATTATTGATGAAAATGGATTAAGGCCAGATTCAAATAAAGTCAAGATTATAGAGGAATATCCTTTCCCGAAAAATTTAAAACAACTACGAATGTTTTTAGGTTTGGTAGGATTTTATAGAAAAGTTATACGAAACTGCAGTGAGATATCATATCCACTAAATAAATTATTGAGAGGTAAAAAAGGTCAGAACAATTTTAATTGGTCAAAAGAATCTGAGGATGCATTTAATAATTTAAAATCAGCCTTAAGCACAGCCCCTGTATTAATATGTCCGGATTTCACAAAAGATTTTTTTTTACACACTGATGCCAGTAAAAATCAAGTAGCTTCAGTATTAAACCAAAATATCAATGGGTCCGAAAAGCCAATAGCATATTTTTCAAGAAGTTTGACAGTTAGAGAACAAAACTATTCGACATCAGAACGTGAGCTTCTTGCCATTGTAGAGTCAATTGAACATTTTCGATCTTATCTAGATGGGATGAAATTCAAGGTAATAACTGATCATATGGCATTAAAATTCTTGAATAAAATATCAAATCCAACAGGTAGATTAGCAAGATGGGCCATGAGACTTTCACAGTATGAATTTGAGATTGAGCATAGAAAAGGGAAAGAACATACAGTGCCAGATGTATTATCTAGGATTCCTGGTACTAAAGAAATGGAAGTAATAAATTCAAATATTGCAGATCCTTGGTATAATAATATCGCAGAAGGATGTACAAAAACACCATACAAATACAAAAAATTCAAAATGGTAGATAATAAATTATTTAAACTAATAAATGATGATAATCCTTTCACAGAGGAATATAATTGGAAAGAGATACCTATTATAGACAATAGATTAACTATAATAAAGAATCATCATGATAATGGACATGTAGGTATTTTTAAAACTTATAAATACATATCAAGATGTTACTATTGGAAAAATATGTATGCAGATATAAAAAGTTTTATAAATAAATGTCAAAAATGTAAAATGTATAAGCCGAATAATTTACCTCCAGCAGGAAAAATGGAAAATAGAAAAAGAGTGGATAGACCGTTAAAAATGCTGAGTATTGATTTGATAGGACCATTACCAAAATCAAGTACGGGCTATATACATATATTATCAATAATAGATGTTTTTACCAAATATTGTTGGTTATTTCCTTTAAGAAGAGCTACTACAGAAGAAATAGTAAAATTAATAGAAAATAAAATATTTTTAACAGAAGGAGTACCGCAAACGATAATAACAGATAATGGAAAGAATTTAAAGTCTAATGCATTTAAAGATTTTATGTACTCATATGGAGTACAGAAAATATTTTATACAACTTTATATACTCCCATGTGCAATAATGTAGAGACATATAATAGAACAATAGGATACACATTAGCTATTTTTGTTGAAAATGAACAAAGAAAATGGGATACTTTCTTAGATTCAGTACAAAGCATAATAAATAATACAGTCAATTTAGCAACAGGATACACACCTAATGTATTAGCAAGAGGTAGGGAGATTGTACTAAATGGTGAAATTCATGGTGAAATAGTAAATGATGAAATAGAATCAAAGGAAGATTTAGATAAATATAGAGATATGCATAAAGATAAAATGAAGGAATTAAACACATTATACAAAATAGTTACAGAAAATTTATGGGATGCATATAATAAAAATGCAAATTATTATAATAAAGGTAGATCAAATCGTGTCTATGATCAAGGGGATATTGTATGGCGTAAAAATTTCATACAATCAAATGCAGGGAAATACTTCTGTACAAAGTTGGCTCCAAAATTTGTCAAAGCCAGAATAGAAAAGAAAGTTAGCAAGATAGTCTATGTATTAAAAGATATAGACACAAATGTTATAAATAAATATCACATCAAGGACATAATCAAATTAGATTAAAAAAAAAAAAAAAACATATTTTCATGTGTATGAAAAATTTGAGGTGATGCATGATACGGTGAAAGTTGATATAAAAGTGATCAGTGAAAGAATGAATTATGAAACATTGCATGAATGAAGGTATGAAACATAAATTAAACAAAGTATTACAAATGAAGGTAAAGTTTTTTTTTAAAAAAAAAATTGATGGACTGATAAATTTATTAATGAAAAATAAATTTGAAATAAATTTAAATATTGGGAAAGATGTGATACATGTTTAAAAAAAAAAAAAAAAGTTATTTTAATGAATTGATTAATTAACTGGTGAATGTTTATTATGTATTGTTATTTGATTATTTTGAATTGTTGAATTAAGTATTTAAAAAAAAAACAAATATTGTTTATAATATTGAATATGAAATTTGTGTTAAAAAAAAAAATATATTAATTTTAGTATGAAAATAATTGGCATTGTTAAAAAAAATGTATTAATGACTGAATAATGTATCAGAAACAGGTTTTTTTTTATTTTCATATTTTTGAAATTTATCCTTAAAATAAAACAAAATATGTGGCGCCGGCTGAGCATTATGATACATTATTTACTCATTGTAAAAAAAAAAAAAAAAAAAAAAAAAAATTGGGAATGTTTTTTTTTTTTTTTATGAGAGGAAGGAGGTGTATTGTAACGAGATGGATTTGTTTGTTAGGTAAAATGGAACATGAGATTTGAATTTGAATGAAAAGGAAAACAAAGGAAGGCGAAAAGAGGGAGGAAGCTTGCCTGGCATGAGAGCTACAAGCATGTGTAATAAAGAATAAAGAATATTATTGTGCTGTGGTTAATTGTGTATACATTGTGAAAGAAATAAAAGTAAACATATTAAAGTGGCTGTTAATTATTAATTGTGTCAATCAGCAGGACAGAGAAGAAAAACCCTCACAATCTGCATTCCGGCACCCTAGAGGTTAAGGGCACTTGACGACAAGAAAAGTCATTTTTCACTGTTCAAGTTCCCACTTTTGGATTTTGGAAATTGGCAACTCCTATATTAATTGATTCATGTTTTTTCTGATGGCAGAATGTTGCAATTTTTTTACTAGAATAACGCTAAGAATTTTGTACATATTTTTAAATAAACTTTTTATGAAAAATTATTTAATTTCAATTTTATAATAAAAAAAATGTAACCTTCCGAGTCGTATAGAATCAAAGGCGGCAATCAGCATTTTTTTTTTTAAGAAACATGTAGAATTGAAATTCCTTGACTTATAGGTTGGTATGCGGCTGACCACCCGTACTGTAAAAAATGGTTCACTTTGCCAATGTCACTCCTGTGTCAGGGAAGGTCGGCAAAAGTTGTAGGGCTTATGTTCATTTGAGGATTGGATTTTATTTGTAAGTACACATTCAGCATTTGTAAGCGCGAACTACACGTGTTTGTTTGTGGGAATGCATTTGAGAACTGTAAATGAATATATCCTTGCAACTTAGATTATAGATTATAGCAAGCAATCATTTTCTTATCATTTCCATATACATTTACATTATTTAAAAAAATCCTAGATTGCCTTCTATGATTCTGTACGACTCAATTCATAGTGAATTTCTTTTATCGAAATTTTGCTGATAAAGTACTTTATCAGCATTAGTATAAATACTAATAATAGTTCTAACAAGTCCGGTTAACCTATTAACTTAGGAACCTGCGAACATGAAGAATAAGTTCCACCTGTCACATCTAAATCTAAATCTAAGCTGCAAAGATATGTATCATTTGAGATTCATATTAAATGCATTCCCACAAGCAGACACGCATAATTTCGCGCTCACACATCCGCATGTGGACCTACAATATAAAAAAACCCAATTCTAAAATGGACATAAGCCCTGCATAGGGCTCCCTGATACAGGGGTGATATCCACATGATATCCATTACACGGACAATGTTGTAAGAAGTGGCACTATGCGTGCTGCTTAGTTGCGTTGACCGACTGGCAGTCGGGAGCCGCAACTTGTAACAGAGTAGCTCGCCACACTCCTTAATCACCTTTTTTTAGTCAACTAGAAACGATTTTAGAAACAACGCATTTAATTTGTTAGTACTTTAAATACACCAAAAAAAAAAAACGGCAACTTACTGTAAACGATTTTGTATGAGCATATCTTATAGTTAAGGCAGAAATATGTGTAAAACCTATTTATATATTAGTGTATGACATACATACTACAACAATTATTATATGTCTTTATACTTAGATATATAAAAAATATAAAAACAAAAACAATTTAATTTTAATGTGTAATTTTATGTTGTAAGCACAATGATTTTGAGATGGAAATTGTGTTGTACGAGTAAAAATGTTGGTCAGTGTTGCGAAACAAAAAAAATATCCCTGAAATATTTATTAGCATTGAGGTTATCAAAAAATAAATGTGTCCAGTCTGTTCCTTGCAGCATGTTTGCGCCACATTGTTTACTAGTTGGCACTTGGTTTAAACATTGAGCTATTATATTTGAATTTTGATTGGTTGTTTCATCAAAAGCTTAAGAATGACAAACTTATGAAAATTGTGTCGGTAGTCTTTTTACTCTTAAGTCAATTTTACTATTTTTGAAACATCCAATCCGTAATATGTAGGTATGTTTAATCGATAGCTTGGAAGCCAGATTGGTAAAGGTACCAATTAATCTAATCTAATCTAAGTTGCAAAGATATGTTAATAATAATAATAATTGGACAATTTGTATACAGCGCTGTTTAGTGGCACTATTCACCCCAAGGGCGCTTTTATGTGTTGAAGCTTCTGTTAAACAAATGTGTCTTAAGCAACTTCCTGAAACTGCCAACACTGGTCTCTGTTCTCAACTCCAGAGGTAGACTATTCCAGCAGGATGGACCAGCCGAACTAAAAGCCCTGTCTCCGAAACCAGTTCTGTTCCGTCAAAGTGGCAGTTGAAGCCTGTTTACGGCGTCACTCTGTTACATTGGAGATTCACATTACATGCATTTTCACAAGCAGACACGTACAAGTTTGCGCTTGCACATGCTGCATGTGAACCTACAGCATAAAAACCAAATCTCCAATGGACATACACCCTGCAACTCCTGCCGTCCTTCCCTGAAACAGGGGTGACATTGGTAAAGTGAACCAGTTTCTACAGCATGGGTGGTCAGCCGCATACCAACCTATAAGTCAAGGAACATGCACAACAAATTACATTTTTAAAATCAATTAATAATCATATGTATGGACATCAAAACTAAACAGAAAACAAATTCTAATTTAAAAACCCTAGCTGCAAACATTACAGATCAACCGCCATTTCTTTCTGTCCTTACATACTTCTATCATTTCCTCCAGAGCCATAACCTTCTTCATACAAGTTTTCCTTTTATTATGATGATGTATTCCTTGACTTATAGGCTGGTATGAGGCTGACCACCCATACTGTAAAAAATGGTTCACTTTGCCAATGTCACCCCTGTTTCAGGGAAGGTCGGCAAAATTTGTGGGGCTTATGTTCATTTGAGGTTTGGATTTTATTTGTAAGTACGCATTCAGCATTTGTAAGCGCGAACTACACGTGTTGGTTTGTGGGCATACATCTGAGAGCTTTAAATGAATATATCCTTGCAACTTAGATTATAGATTATCGATGTAACAAAGCAAAAATTGGAAAAAGAAGCTTTAAGTATCTTTATTTTAAATAAACATTGGCACGTTTACCAGTCTAGTTCTTGAGTTTGAAATTAGTTTTAATTTATTTATAGTTGTTTAACACAAGAAAAGCTAGTCACATAGTTTTTATGTACAACATGATAGCTCTAAGTGTTGATTTTTTTTTAACTAGCGTTTTAACCAATCACACAAAATGTATGTCTAATTCAAACGAATTAAGTGTCATTAATTTTATTTGTATTAACTTATTTCTTGTATCTCATTTTACTTACATTAAAAGCCAAAACAAGAAAAATACATCTTGTAACTTTCAAATGAAGACTACAGGGGAAAAACAAGGACTGTCAGCAAAAATAATAAAGTAAGGGGCCGTCCATAAATTACGTCATCGATTTTGGCCGATTTTCGACCCCCCCCTACAATCATCCTATAGTCATTATCTAATGACCCCCCCTCCCCCTCTTGCTGTAATAATGGATGAGCTTAATAATTAATAATGTTATATTACTTACATAATATTTAGTATATTTTGTAGAAATTGGTATTTACAAGAACGACGTCACTTTTGGTACTCATACATCATTTGCCATCATCCGCAGACCAAACCCCCCCCCCCCCCCCTTAATGCAAATGACGTAATATATGGACAGCCCCTAAGTTTGTAAGAAAAAAGTAAAATCTAGTGGCATCTGTGTGTATCTAAAGCTCTGCAAAATTTGTAATGCAACAACAGTCGCTATCACAGTTTATGGCGGTATTTCCGGTTCTTTCAGGCAACAACCATGATTTCAAATTTAAAATTTTGATTTACTCATAATTTTCTTCAACTGACATTCCTTGTTCTTCCCCTGTAGTCTTCGAATGAGCTTTCAGTGTCAAATGGCTTTATATGGATAACAGCCAAAGGATAGTTTATTTTAACAGCTATGTAACAGCCTTACGCCAACCACTTCTCTTTCGGGGAGCAGGTACTCATTTCTTGTGAAAGCTGGTTAAACAGTGCTGGTTCTGCGCCATACGCCACTACGCCACTAAGCTACACATATAGTGTAACTTCTTGCCGCGTTATCCCCGAAGGGGTCGCATGTGGCGAGTTGAACCTATTTATGTAATGTAGAAAATTCTCTGCTCTTTTTGTAATGTAGAAAATTCTATGTCAATTCAAAAGAAGATCAATTTTATGGGCATTTATTGTGAAAAACGGTAGGTTTGAATACTACTTTGAGTATAAAAGTGGTAATGAATTCAATCAGTATATATATCACAATTATTATTTTTAAATTCATTGTTACAGACGATGGACTAAAGAATAAATAAAGAAGTTGTTGATCCTAACCAATAAGTTGGGTATGAAATAAAATATAAAGTGAAATTACGATCCTATGACACAATTGCAATTAAAATTTAAATTAATTTAGAAATTTGGATATATGGCAGACCATTAGAGGACTACTTATTTTATTCTCAATGTTTTCTTGGTATCCTAACCTAATTACTTAGGAGACACCATTTGTGTGCAGAATAAACTGTTTTGTCTAGTATCCAAATTTGAAAATTGATTCACTGTACCAATATTATCACTGTTTCAGGGAAGGTCGGCGAAAGTTGCAAGTTTATGTTCATTGAGATTCGAATTTTAATATGTAAGCACACATGTGGCGCTTGTAAGCTTGAACTTACATGCGTCTGCTTGTGGGCATGCATTTTATGTGAATCTTTAATGTTTATATATATCGCACACCCAGAACAACACTGCATTAAGTCAAAATAACATTTTTTCCAGAATCATCGAAAAACGGTTTTCTCTTGTGGTACTAAAGATATTGCAAAGCTCTTGAACATTTCTTAAAATGAGTCCAAAGTGTATCCAAAGTGAATCAGTATCATAAAGTTTATTTGCGTAATTACGAAAAAATTTGCTGAATAAATTATAGAAACAAGTCAATTTCTCAATCTTTCGACATAATACAGTGTTGTTCTGGGTGTGCGATATGTGCAACTAAGCTTATAAATTTTATTTCTTTCTTACCAGATACGTGTAAAAAAATGTACCAACACATCTACCAATGTCCCCCCTGTTCAAGAAAAATAAAAAGGAAATAAGTATATTATTTTTTGTTAGTCTTTTTTTGCTTGTTTATAGTTTAAATGAATAAAAATTCGGCCTAACTTTGAGCTTATGTTCAAAAAAATTAAAAAAGAAAGCACCACTTTTGATTAGCGTAATGTATCGTAGAACATTAAATTGCTTTATATATATACATTTTTTGTCTGTGATGTTGACGCAGTGAACATATTATGTACGGAGCACATTTCTGTAAAGCGTAAACGATGGATAATTAAGGAATGTAATGATATGGATATGAAGTAGGTGATGTAAGAGATCTGAGCGTAAACGTATCTAGAATGCGTAAATGTAAACAATTTATGTAAAAATTGTTTGTAAATTCACCCCCGTATTCTCCAATCTTACTTACAGTAAGGTGAGTTCTATGAAAGATCAGAAATTTTCACAAACATAACCTCAAAAAGATGTAATTATTTTTCCAAATTTGAAATGGTCTTTGATTCTTGCAAATAAACATAAAAAAACTTATATTTTATTCAATCATCAAAAGAATAGTTATTTATGCCACTGCCTAGTAATGATAGTCTTTGTAACACGAGTGCTAGTTTGTGCCATGAGGCGCAGTGGCATACAATACTTTTTCTACAACCATGAAATAAATAACAAAATAGTCAATAAAAGTCATTACACTGTACTCGTCTATTTGAAGTAATTAAAGCCCCACCTTTGTCAAACCGTGAAATTTATCATTCCCCTTGATTATCTAATCGAATCTGCAAAGATATACGAGTATTACATTTGGGATTCATTTTAAATTTATGCCCACAAGCAGACACATATAAGGTTGCGCTTATACATGCCGCATATAAGGTTTAACATTCAAACCCAAAACTCAAATAAACATAAGCCCTGCAACCACTGAAGCAGGGGTGTCATTGGCAAAGTGAACTAAGTTTTTACAGCATAGATGGTCAACCTCATACCGACCTATTAGCCAAGTAATTGTTTAAGTTTGTTTTTTTTTGCGGTGAAAATATCTTGCATTATTTTCCTTTCAAACCTTCTGTTCGAAAAAAGGAAAGCTACAATTTGGAGTATTTTGATAAATAACATTGATGAATTACTACACTATTAACAAAATTTATTTGACTCTACGCATAAAATATATTCATTTTCATTTGAACAAAGATTGAACATAGTGGGGAGGAACTATCAATAAATTGAAAATATTCATGTAATGGCTGACGTTTAAACGTGGTTTCTATGGAAACGGCCAATAATAGTTTGTTATCGGTCGCTTAGAAGGATAGCCTCATACAAGCTTAACACTCGAAATTCAAAAATGGTTCCATTTCTGACAATGGGCATGCGCACATTTTCATTTCAACACCGTTATCAGTTGCGTAATGTAACATTACGCAACGGGTGTGGAAATGTATGTCATTGTGATTGCGTTAGCCGTTTTGTAATTAGTAAATTACCAAATGGGAGTAGAAAAAACATTATGAAGTATTATATATTGATGGGTTTCTTTTGTTTTAAGGTGTTTTGAAGTTTCAAATGCTTTTAAAGATTCTGGGACATGCGAGCATGCAACGATCATCATCGCGCTTTATACGAGCTATCACACTGCACATGTGCACATTTCCCATGACAGATGAGATTGTTTACGCTTAGACACTCTGTTTCTTCAGGGAATAGACGGCTGTGTTTTGTATGAGACGGTAGTTACTTAGAAAATGTAAAATTATATGTGAAGATTGCATTGAGTGTCTTGTCGGACATGAAATATATTGATTTGGCAGTTGTCAGATGTTCTCTCACTCCTCAAATGTTTTTGTCCGTATAAATGCATTGGTCTCCTCATGCTTATTTATTTAATCTATCTATAATTTAAGTTGCAAGGATATATTAACATTCAAAGCTCAAATCAAATGCACGCCCACAAACAAACAGGTACAAGTTCGCGCTTACAAATGCTGAATGTATACTTACAAATTAAAATCCAAACCTCAAATGAACATAAACCATGCAACTTTTGCCGACCTTTCCTGGAACAGGGGTGACATTGGCAAAATTAATATTTTTTACAGTATGGGTGGTCAGCCTCATACCAACCTATAAGTCAAGGAATGGTTGCTTCAAATGAGACACTAAACACTACTAAGTTACAAATACAGTGCAACCTCTTGCCGCATTTTCCCCGAAGGGTTTCTTCTCTTCGCTGGGTTGAAAAATTTAAACACCTTTACCAAAAACCGATCACTGCCTTACATCCTGCTTTACAGCAACTGGGTCTTGTTTGAGAATTGGCACTTTCTACAGCGACAACCAAGTCCGCAGAAGGCTCTTGAGGTGTGATTCACACAAAAACAGCGCTCACCAAATAAATCATCCCAATATTATTATTATTCCTCGACTTATAGGCTGGTATGTGGCTGACCACCAGTGGCGAAGGGTGCCATACAACTCGATTCCCATCGGTTTCCCTTTTAAAATGAGGCAAAATGATAAAGTAGACTACATGGTTTCAATGGGGAAAAAATATGTATTGTTTCTTTGGTTTTAAATGTATTTTTTTACTTTGTGTCTATATTTTTTAACTACTTTGTTACATCATTTTAAAAGGGAAGCCGATGGGAATCGAGTTGTATGGCACCCTTCGCCACTGCTGACCATCCATACTGTTGGGTTTATATTGTAGGCTCACATGCGGCATGTTTATGTGTGAACTTATACATGTCTTCTTGTGGGAATACATTTAATATAAATGTCAAACGTAATATATCTTTGCAACTTAGATTAAAGATTATTAAAGATGGAAATGAACATAGCCATGTTTTGCCAGTCTTTGATAGAAGCGCTACTGCAACATGAGGAGGCATTTGCGTTGAAATGATGAGAAATGTATTCGCACTCACCGTTTGACAAAGAAAGGGTAACATTTATAACTACTATTCAAATGTATATGTACGTATACTTATGTTATATATACTATATTTATGTAATTATGAAATTAAACAAAAACTGTAATAAACAAATGTGTGAACAAGATTGTGTGTATTTTTTTTTAATTTAGTGTATTATCTTGTAAAGGCAGTGCCTTATTGTGCTAGCCGTTGGTCGCCATCCTCTTGTAAAGGCAGTGAGTGCCATATTGTGCTAGTCATTTGTTTCTGTTGGTCGCCATCCTCTTAAAAAGGTAGTGCCTTATTAGGCTAGCCATTTGTCTGTTGGTCGCCAACCTCTTGTAAAGGCAGTGAGTGCCTTATTGTGCTAGCCATTTGTCTCTGTTGGTCGTCATCCTCTTGTAAAGGCAGTGAGTGCCTCATTGTGCTAGCTATTTGTCTCTGTTGGTCACCATCCTCTTCTAAAGGCAGTGAGTGCCTTATTGTGCTAGCTATTTGTCTCTGTTGGTCACCATCCTCTTCTAAAGGCAGTGAGTGCCTTATTGTGCTAGCCATTTGTTTCTGTTGGTCGCCAGAGATGGGCGTCATCTTATCTAACGATGGCAGATAACAGATGATCATTTTTATCTGACGTTATCTGTTATCTGTAGATAACTTTTTATCCGAAGATTATCTGTAGATAATTTGAAATACGTTATCTATAGATAACAGATAATTAACAAATTTCTATGACATCTAAGAGGTACAAGAAGAAGAAGGAAGATTACTTCAGTTTGGCTGCCTTCAAACCAAAGAAAAAACCTTTTATAAAATACAGATACTGCACCGGTCCTAAAAGATACCATGAATAACTCAAATACAATATTTTCAAAGTTAGAGTAAAAAAATGCATGATGACGATGATGATGGATGATTTCTTTCCTGTGGCGCCATTTAATGGTCCAGTACCATCTCAAGGGCGCCATGGCATGTGCCTTATCTATTGAAATCGAGGATCAATTATTAATTTTACAACATGATATTTTCAGAATTGCTTTTGTTTTACAGCTTATCGTTATCGGTTTATCAACTTTAGGGATATCCGTTTTAGGAATATCCGTTTTAGGGATATCCGTTATAGGGATATCCGTTTTAGGAATATCCGTTATAGGGATATCCATTTTAGGGATATCCATTATAGGGATATCCGTTAAAGGGTTATCCGGCCCCTAAAACGGTTATCCATATAATGATGTTCCAGGGGTATCCATATGACGTAATGGATATTCTTTATAATTTAGGAATTTCCGATTGATGGATATCCCTTTTAGGGATAGGTATCTGTTATATGTATATCCACTTTTGGGATATCCCTTACCCTTTTTAGGGATATCCCTTTTAAGGATTTCAGTATTATGGATATCCGTTTTAAGAATAACAGTTTCAGAGAAATTCGTTTTAAGGATATCCGTCATGTAGATATCCGTCATAGGGATATCCGTGATATAGATTTCCGTTTTAGGTAGGTATATTAGTTTTAGGAATATCCGTTTTAAGAATATCCGATATTACTCGGATTATGAAGATGACAGAGGCAACTTTACTTACAGTTGTTAAAAAGAAATACTAAACAAACAGTGTCAGCCAGGTTGATGGGCTGATCAATCAATGTGAAAGTAAACTTAAACTGCGGTTTCTTATTGTTCATATCGCCACCTTAAAGGTCAAACTGAATAAGTGCTCATTCACTGAGTTGAGAAATCCTTGATAAAAACATTTCATTGGGGGATTGGATAAGGAAAAAGAGGGAAGGGACGACCGAGAAAAGTATGGAGTAATCAAATTGAGGAGATTGTGAAAGAATGGGATATACAAATTGAGTGTAAAAGAAGAAAATGCATGAAAAAGGTGATGGATATTGTTACGTTTTTCCTGGGTTCTTTTAATTAAAACACAAGTTAGCCATACAGTTTATTTACACAGACTTTCTTTCAATAGATTTATTTTAACAGACTTACTTTAACAGATTTATTTTAACACACTTATTTATTTCGTACAGATTACATTTATTTTACACCATATTGGTCGCCCTAGTAACTAGATATTCCTCTGTGTGAGTGCTTCGAAAGACTGACTCGCTTCAGCCGATTGTCGCCCTTCTTATAGCGGAACCTAGGGGCCATTCCAGCCTGCCCTAGAAAGTTCCACTACCACAGTTGTATAGACGATTCTGGACATATTTATTTCATGAAGAGTCCATTTCCTACCTACATACACACCTTACAATTACAATCGTCTGGGCCAGAACATTCTCTCAAAACACACGTACACCAATAAACATCTACCAGTGTATTTCGTTACAATATGAATGAATTGCAAGAGGTAGGTATGTAAGGATAGGAAGAAATGGAGGCAGTTCTGCAAATACTCTGGCCACCCCTAGCGGAATGGCGACAGAGTTACAGTTATTGGGTGCTACTTCTCATAATAAGTGGACTAATTACCTATAGGGAAGTCTTGAATCTATAATCTAAGTTGCAAAGAGATACTACATTTAAGATTCACAATAAATGCATTCCCATAAACAGACACGTATAAGTTTGCGCTTACACGTGCCGCATGTGGACCTGCAATATTAAAACCCGAATCTCAAATGAACATAAGTCCTGCAACCCATGCTGACCTTCCCTGAAACAGGGGTGACATTGGCAAAGTGAACCATTTTTTACGGTATTGGTGGTCAGCATCATACCAACCTGTAAGTCAAGGAGCACAAAAAGTTAATTAAAACAAACAATCACAAGTAAAATAATACAATGAAAATGTACAGAATATCTAAAGATAAGTTCTCATGACCAAGTTCTAAGCTACAGGATTTTCACACTATTGTAGTGTTATGTCTAATAGACAATTGTAGTGTTATGTCTAATAGACAATTGAAGTGTTATGTCTAATAGACAATTGTAGTGTTATGTCTAATAGACAATTGTAGTGTTATGTCTAATAGACAATTGGAAAAAGGCGCATTTATCTGAGAAACCAATTTTAGTTGCATAAGTCACTTATTCGGTTTTACCTTTAAGGCATCGATATAAAAAGTGGAAATTCTATTTTACTTTAGATGTATGAAACCGTAAACCATTTGCTAATGGAAGTACGAAAAGTTGTTGAAAATAGTGGAGGGGAACTCAAAATAGCATTTTGTCTCTTTTCCACTATTTGTAATGTAAGTTGTAAGTGAACCCTAATCCTCTGGCTTTGAACACAAGTGATTGTAATCTAATCAAAGTTGCAAAGATATGTAAACGCAACTAAGCTACACATATAGTGTAACTTCTTGCCTGCGTTATCCCCGAAGAGGTCGCATGTGGTGATTCGGGTCCTATTTATTTTTACGGGTAACAGGGCTGGCCTCACACCAACCACTTTCAGTTGAAGTGGGGGTTTCCCAGCTCCCGGGGGGGCTGGTTCTCATTTCTTGTGAAGGCTGAGTAAGCCTTGAGATAGAACCCTTGCTCTCGGCATGGAATGCAAGCATTCTACCAATTGAGCTATCGACCTTTTTACGAGCTTGGTCGTCGTCGCTACAAAGCGCCAATTCTCAAGCAAGACCCAGTTGCTGTAAGGCTGGATGAGCCTTTGGTGACCGGTCATTGGTAAAGGTTTATGATTTTTTCAACCCAGCGAAGAGCAAATTTGAAAATATAAATGGAATATTTTTTGTGCTCCACCGGAAAATATCGAACCCACAACCTTCCATTTACGAGTCATAAGTGTTTACCACTAGACTATGGACCGGATGATGATAGGATCGATTGCACATGGCCATTTCTTCCGATATAGCCTTGCGCTTAAAATTATTGCACCGAGATGGCGGTGTCGACTTTCTAAAAATAAAACCATAAACAAGAACAAAGCCTTGACGTAATGGCCGCCACGAAAAGGCGGGAGAGGCTAAAGTGACAGATGAGATTGATAAAATGGCGACCTTTCTTGCACTTTAAAATTATTATAAAATAACGGACATTTTGTGATTAAATTTCATTTGAAAGGAGCTCAAAAATACGTTAAATTTAGGTGATTAATTAAGGTCGAGACATTGAAAAGGACGCGGAAATAAACTTCGTAATTCGGCCGGATTGCTTCCAAATCTGACCGCTAGAGGCGTTATAGTCTCTCATCCATACTCAGGTTATTCACCTGTCAGATCTTTTGGAGTTTACATCATAAACAGCCGTGAGCTCGGGTTCGAATCCCATTGAGGGTGTCGGAAATGATTTCCCGTTTCGGTGTTTATTTAGAACCCAAAATAAAATACCGGAAAGGATTACATAGCCACAAAAAATGAGAACCAACCCCGTCGGGAGCTGGGACACCACCACTTCATCTGAAGTGGTTGGCGTAAGGCCAGCCCCCATACCTTTATAAAAAATAGGCCCCGATTCACCATACACTATATGTGTAGCTTGTCTAGCTCTACTCTTTCGGGGAAAACTCGGCAAGAAGTTACACTATATGTGTAGCTTAGTAGCGTTTTCTGTACCAGGTACCAGGACACTGATGTGGTCCGCTCAATAAAGGTCAACAGACTGCATTGGCTGGGACACATCCAGCGAATGGACTATCGGAGCCTGGAGAAGACGATTGTGATGACGAACCCGGAGGGACGTCGGACAGTGGGAAGACCACGAGCAAGACGGCTGGATGGAGTGGTGGCGGATTGCCGTGCAGTGGGAATGTTGGACTGGAGGAGGAAGACGTTGGATAGACAGCGCTGGCAGCGGTTGCTGAGGGAGGCCAAGACCCACCCCGGGTTGTCGTGCCAATGATGATTATGATTTCTTTCCGAGAAAAAACTAGTTTTTTTAAGGCTTGAATAATTAATTTTGATTTCTTTTAGTGCGGGAGACACCCTAGATTTCAAAGACTCTAAGGGTCAATGACACTTGTTGGAGTGCCGCAGAGGTGTTGTTTACGAGCTTGGTCGTCGCTACAAAGCGCCAATACTCAAGCAAGACTCAGTTGCTGTAAGTCTTTAGTGACCGGTCTTTGGTGAAGGTATATGAATTTTTCACCCAGCGTAGAGCAAATTTGAAAATTTAAATGTTATATGTTTTTGTGCTCCGTCGGGATTGGAGCCCACAACCTTCCATTCACGAGTCAGAAGTGTTAAACACTAGACTACGGACCGGTTACCATCACCCACTCGGGGAAAACTCGACAAGAAGTTACAATGTATGTGAAGCTTAAGTAGCGTTTTCTTTACGAGAATAAAACTAGTATTTTTAATGCTTGAATAATTAGTTTTGATGAAAAGACGTCGAGAATTATTTTGTTATCTTAGTTTGTCAGTGACCACGTCTTCCTTATCTCTACTTCCCATAGTTGTGATGAAAGCTTTGTACCTACACTAGACGACCTCCGTTAGCGCACCGCAAATACAACATTAAAAAACTGAATCAAGACGAAAATCAAAACAAAATTTTGAAATTTATTAATACGGAATTTGATAAACGCAACGCAACTGCCTGCGTTATCCCCGAAGGGGTCGCATGTGGCGATTCGGGAGCTATTTATTTTTACGGGTAGGTAAGGGAGCCGGCGTCACACCAACCACTTTCAGTTGAAGTGGGGGTTTCCCAGCTCCCGGGGGGGCTGGTTCTCATTTCTTGTGAAGGCTGAGTAAGCCTTGAGATCGAACCCTTTGCTCTCGGCATGAGGAATGAGGAATAAGGAAAGACTGACGAAGAAAGTATATGTTGCAAGAATAGATGGATGTCGTGGTAGATGAAGACCGAGAAAGGTATGGATGGACCAAATTTCCAAATTGCGAATGAATGGAATATCCAGAGTCATAAAAAAGGAGAGCTTGTATGAAGCAGGTTATGACTCTGGATGAAATGAAAGAAGTATGTAAGGACAGAAAGAAATGGCGATTGATGTGTAATGTTGGCGGCTAGGGCTAGGGTTTTTTTAAATTAGAATTTTATATTCTGTATTTGTTTTCATGCTTATACATAATATTATTTGTGATTTAAAAAAATTAAATTTGTTGTGTAGATATGTTCCTTGACTTATAAATTATAAGTTGGTGTATACCGCTGACCACCGAGTACGAAATCTAAAACATTTTCATATGGGAGGTAGTAGTCGTACTATGAAAATTATAATTCAGTCAAGTGTCAACTTTAACAAGTGTAACAACGATTAAAAATACTAAACACAACGTGCGAACATAAACAAACCATTATTCAATATTAAATTTGTCAGTGTGATGCAATACAATTATGATCAGAGCTTTTAGTTGCCGCTGAAAAGGCTGTTTCAGCTGATATCAGAGCTTTCTCGTGAAATGAATTTCAGTATTTGTCGGGGCGTCCCAAGCGCAGGGTGTGTTGAATTTTATTCCTGAATCAGTTTTAAATAATACGCGAAACTGAAAGATTTGAATTTATTAAAAAAAAAACTGGTTTTATATTCTGTGTTATTATTTTATATTTACACGGATAGACGTATATTTGATTAAAATGCGTCGACTTTTTTTTTTGAAAAAAGACTGGTTTATATATTTTGGTTGCTTCACAAGTGAATATTTATTATACAACAATAATATTTTTTAATATTTCGTCATTTTTTCTTTTACTATCTAACTGAATAAATACAGTTTTAAACTCTGTGTTGTCATAAATAAAAATAAATAAGCAAACAAAGTTATTTTATTGTTTATTTTAATAAAGATTGGAGTGAAATAAAAAATGGAGTAAAAAATAAGGTGCTTCGGTAAGTTTTTTCATTTATATTTTTATTTAATAAATTTTCAATGTTGTTCACACTTAATGTTCGAGCAACTTTCGAGCCCAACGAAGTTTCTGGAAGCCACGTGAAGGGTTTGAAGTAGGAATTTTGAGGAATATATTGTAAGGTTCTTGGGGTTCGAAAAGTCTCTAAATTAAAACATACAGGTCTTCTTTCAGGATCTTTATTTGCACTTAATTTATTTTTACAATTTATATTTATTTTTAACACTTTTGGTATTTATTTTCACAGTTCAGTATCGCTTAAACTCTTTAAATCAAAGGCAACTATCTCACTGGCTTAGTGCACTCAATTTTGCTCCTTATATAGTGTAGTGACAGTACTCTCTAGGAGCTAATTTTGCTAGTACATTCGCGAACATTCTACCAAGTTCAAGAGTACAAAAGGATCATTTAATTTCTAGATTTCTTAGGCCTATAATTATTGCTACCTACGGTGTACACCTATATTAATCTACTTTTGACATAACATTATAATAACTATTACTACCTACGATGTACAGCTAATTAATCTACTATTTACTTTACAATATGAAACAGATGGATGTACTTACCCATAATGTATAGTGTTATTCGCCAAAGTATATTAACACTTTTGTCAATTGTGTGGGTAGTTTATTTTTTATCAGTTCAAAGTCACATATCGCACGCTTAACAATAAAGAGCAATAACTCAAAATTTGGGAAAATCGAGATTTAGTAATAAAACGCAATAACAATGCGAGAAGAATAGGTAGAATACGACAGCCGTTTAATTTGGATGAATATGACCGAGATAAAACATCGGTCGCCTTTTTCATCCCATACAAGTTGTACTGGTTGTCTGAACTTCAAACGTGATTTCCCAACATTCTTATTTTTTGAGTTATTGCTCTTTATGACTAAGCGTGCGATATGCTAACGCTGAAAATACCGGGCCTTAACCGGTGTACCGGTCCGTAGATCAGTGGTAACACTTCGGTTTCTGAATGGAAGATTGTGGGTTCGAATTCCGACCGAGCACAAAAAATATACAATTTATATTTTCAAATTCGCCCTTCGCTGTGTTGAAAAATTCATACACCTGTACCAATGACCGGTCACCAAAGGTCCATCCAGCCTTACAGCAACTGGGTCTTGCTTGAGAATTGGCGCTATTTAGCGACGACGACCAAGCTCGTAAAAAACCTCGACAGCTCAATTGGTAGAATGCTTGCATTCCATGCCGAGAGCAAGGGTTCGATCTCAAAGTTTCCTCATATCAGCCTTTACAAGAAATGAGAACCAGCCACCCCGGGAACTGGGAAACACCCACTTCAACTTAAAGTGGTTGGTGTGAGGCCGGCTCCCTTACCCGTAAAAATAAATAGGTCCCGAATCGTAACATGTGACCCCTTCGGGAATAACGCAGGCAAGAAGTTACACTATATATGTATCTTAGTTGCTTTAATACCTGTTTCCGGCCAGGTGTAACAAGTTGGTGAATTGCATTCCTCTTCAAAAATCTATTTAAATAAAAAACAAAGCTTACCAAATAAACCAGCCAATCTTTCATAGAGGAGGCACTGAAAGAACAAGAAGCCACTTCCTGTGCGACGCCGTAACAAATGGATAGAATATGTATCAGCTGTTTGCTTGCATTGTTGTTGCAAGAAAGTATTGTTCTCGCGGAATGTGACAAAAGGTGTGAAAACAGTAAAACATAATGTACATACATTTATATAGTTAGTGTTGCTGCTCAAGAGTGTGGATAAGAAGAACAACTTCTAATAATATACTAATCTAAGTTGTAAAGATATAATATAACATTGGGGACTCACTTCATATGAATTCTCACAAGCAGACACGTACAAGTTCCCGCTTGCACACGCCGCATGTGAACCTACAGCATAAAAACTCAAATGGAAATACACCCTGCAACTCTTGCTGTCCTTTCCTGAAACAGGGGTGACATTCGCAAAGTGAAACATTTTCTACAGCATGGGTGGTCAGCCGCATACTATGAGTCAAGGAGCATACACAAAAAAATACATTTTTGAAATAAACAAATACCTAGTAATAAGTAGTAAAATTAAAAACAACGACAAAAGTCTAATTTAAAATTGAAAAAAATATGTTATCAAAACCCTAGCTCTAGTCGCCAACATTACAAATCAACCGCCATTTCTTTCTGTCCTTACATTCAAGATGAGAATATACCTACTCAATCCGTCTTCATGTCTGTTCTGCATGTATGTGTTAGAAGGACCCCTGCAGCACATGAACGCTCATGCATATCTATATATTTTTTCAAGTAAAAAACGCAACGCAACTAAGCTACACATATAGTGTAACTTCTTGCCGCGTTATCCTCGAAGGGGTCGCATGTGGCGAGTTGAACCTATTTATTTTTACAGGTAAGGGGGCCGGCCTTACGCCAACCACTTCAGTTGAAGTGGGGGTTTCCCAGCTCCCGAGGGGACTGGTACTCATTTCTTGTGAAGGCTGAGTAAACGTTGCCGGTATTTTTATTATGGGGTTTGAAATAAACACCGAAATAGGAAATCATTTCTGACACCCTCCTCGGTGGGATTCGAACCCGAGCTCACGGGGTAGAATGCAAGCACTCTACCAACTGAGCTATCGACCGGACAAGTGGTTCAAGTTAAAGCAACGGCACGACAAAACAAGATCCTCCAGGTCAGAGATGTGCCCATGACGCTTAAAGTAAGTGATTCGATGTTCCTGAGGCTAGTAGCATACCTCGGGTAGCACTCCTGTAGGGAGTGTACAATGTACAAATTTGTTTTTTTCTGTGATGGCAAGAAGTTACACTATATGTGTAGCTTAGTTGCCTTTTTTGTTACGTTTTTTTTTCTGTTGATTTGATTCAATTACTCGTAAAAAAATAGGTCCGCAATCGCCATTTGCGATCTCTTTGGTGTATCAGTTACAAGCTCTATGCTTACAAGTATTAAATTAATGTAAGTTGAAAGAGGATGTGAATGTGAAGGTACATAAGAATGTGATGAGATGGTTTGGGCGTGTGGAAAGAATGAATGATGATAGACTTGCAAAGTATATCTACAGAGGAAGTATGAAAGGAAAATTAGTTAAAGGACCAAGAAAAGTAATATGTAGTGATCAGATTGAGGAGATTGTGAAAGAATAGGATTAGGAAGGTGAGCGTAAAAAGATAAAATGCATGAAAAACGCGATGGATATGAATGAATTGAAAGAGGTATGCAAGGATAGGAAGAAATGGAGGCAGCTCTGCAGAGGCTACGGCTACCCCTAACGGAATGACGACAGAGTTACAGTAACAGTAGTTGTATGTCCAGGCTTGATAAGTCCACCTATTGTATTCTGGCATTTTGTTCTTCACAGGAATAACAATGGCTGGAAGAGAACAACACAAACTGCCGACTAATATCAACTCCTATTATGTAATGACAATAAAATACCGTACCTGCAATCGGCTATTCATAACGGACTCTAATCTAATCTAAGTTGCAAAGATATGCTACATTGGAGATTCACATTATATGCATTCTCACAAGCAGACACGTACAGGTTCGCGCTTGCACATGACGCATGTGAAATGTCAACATAAAACCCAAATCTTTCAAAAACAGGGGTGACAGAATAATAATATAAGGATGATTTATTTGGTGAGCGCTGTTTTTGTGTGTATCACACCTCAAGAGCCCTCTGCGAGCTTGGTCGTCGCTGTAGAAAGCGCAAATTCTCAAGCAAGACCCAGTTGTTGTATGTTGGATGGACCTTTCAGTGACCGGTCTTTATTAAAGGTTTATGAATTTTTCAACCCAGCGAAGAGCATATTTGAAAATGTAAATGGTACATTTTTTGTGCTCCGCCGGGATTCAAACCCAAAACTTTAACGAGTCTGAAGAGTTACAACTGGACTACGGACCGGTCATGGTATCGAACCATGCCCAGTGCGGTATCCTCCGTTTTTTTTCGTTAAATAAAGCTTAACACGGTCATTAATAGTTACTGCTTTTGCAGCTTAATGTCAGTTCACCCTATCACAGGCGAGGCTGGCGACTATAAATGTAAAACAAATAGGTTCCACGTGGGCTGGCACTCCGTCAAGCGAAAATGTCGCTGCATTTACATCAATTCACACTTCTGTCAGGGGTGGAAACTCCGTCGAGGCAAGAGTACGCAACAGAGCTTAAAATGTAAATTCAATTTTAAAAGTAAGATTTTTGTACTTACCTACTTGTGAAGAATGAGGTAGGAATATATTTTTAATCTAATCTAAGTTGCATGGGGATTCGGGGATTCATATTATATGCATTCTCACAGGCAGACATTTATAACTTCGCGCTTGCGAGCAAATTTGAAAATATAAATGGTATTTTTTTGTGCTCCTCCGGGATTCGAACCCACAACCTTCCCATTCAGAGTCCGCAGTGTTACCACTGAGCTACGGACCGGTCAGTGATTGTTTTTATTTATTAAAAAGATAATATTTATTTTTTATTCATGATTAAAGCTGCCTCCCTAATCCGGGCTTAACCGAGCCTCGTATTTGCATACGATGGATTACACACATTTCAGCTGAAAAGAAAAATACGTAATTTGAAATATGGAACCTATGTATCGGTTTTATATTTTATGGAATGAAAAAGTGGATTTTACTGACCGTGCAAAAGAGAACAACGATTTTCTCTACGTTTCGTCAGAGTCATATCCGACGTACTCAGGAGACGTGTGTCTTCTACAAAAGAAGAACCACGAACTGTTGAATCATTGTTGTTTGATCGAGGCCGAAGGTTGTAGGTACTTTTATTAACCTTCGGTGATGCATCCATAGATGCCTCAATAGCTCCACAAAAGCACGATATTACGTTTTATATTATTTAGTGGGAATTCAATTTTATATTTGAATCTTAGTGAGGACTGGGAACAAACATCATAGACAAAAATTGTGACACGACACGGCTAGGGAAATAAGGCAAACATATACTTCGTTCGACATTTTTTTTTTAAAATAAATCCTATGCGGGATACTCCCTAGATTTCAGAGACTAATAATATTGGGATGATTTATTTGGTGAGCGCTGCCTTTTTGTGTGTCACACCTCAAGAGCCGTGTGCGAGCTTGGTCGTCGCTGTAGAAAGCGACAATTCTCAAGCAAGACCCAGTTGTTGTAAGGTTGGATGGACCTTTCAGTGACCGGTCTTTGGTAAAGGTTTATGAATTTTTCAACCCAGCTAAGAGCACATTTGGAAATATAAATGGTATGTTTTTGTGCTCCGCCGGGATCCGAATCCACAACCTTCCATTTACGAGTCCGAAGTGTTGCCACTGGACTACGGACCAGTCCAAGAACTTACATCTTTCATATTTTCATCCAGAGTCATAACCTTCTTCATACAGGCTCTCCTTTTATTATGACTCTGGATATTCCATTCATTCGCAATTTCAGAAATTTGTTCCATCCATACCTTTCTCGGTCTTCCTCTACCGCGACATCCATCTATTCTTGCAACATATACTTTCTTCGTCAGTCTTTCATCATTCATTCTCTCCATGTGCCAAAACCATCTTAACAAACTTCTTTTAATCTTTACTTTCACACTTTCTCTTGCACCACATTCCTCACCCTATCACTCCGTTTTTTTCCAATCATACTTCTTAGGAAGTCCATTTCAACAGTATGGACTTGCTGGCTCAATGCTAATATCATACCAACCTATTAGTCAATGGAAAATAAATGACACAATATACCTAATGCCTATTGAAGGGGAGGATAAATGTGTTAGGTGTTTAATTTACTAATTATAGTTCTACTTCTCTTATCAGGAATACAATGTTGCTTTATCTATAAAATCGATATCCCACGAATGACTCATACGTTGAAAGCTTTTCATGCGAATACGTCTAACAATGAAAGCCTGTGTTTGAACTTTTTTAAATGCAGACATTATAATAATAGTAATACAACTAATCTACACATATAGTGTAACTTCTTGCCTGCGTTATCCCCGAAGGGGTCACATGTGGCGATTCGGGACCTACTTATTTTTACGGGTAAGGGGGCCGGCCTCACACCAACCACTTTGAGTTGAAGTGGGGGTTTCCCAGCTACCGAAAAGGCTGAAGAAGTTATGAAGGAGAGTTAGTTTGTGGAGGAAGAGGAAGTAGTAGAGCAACAATCTTCTGGCGCAATAAGAGAAATACTGGAAGCATGGGAAACTGTTTCATCGTACATTGAGAAGCATCATCCTAATAAGGAGGTGGCTATATGCGTGCTACAAATCTATTCAATGATAACACTGTGTCACCTTTTTTCCACGTTGTTACGATAATTAACAATTTATAAGCATGTAATTTTATTTAAATAAATCTAATCTTGCATGAAAAAGGTTATGACTCTGGATGAAATGAAAAAGTATGCAAGGACAGGAAGAAGTGGCGGCTAATCTGACTGCAATGCTGATTTGTAATGTTGGTTTATTAGTTTGCTACATTTTTTTAATAAGAATTTTTTTACTTTTTTTGTATTGATTTATTTTTAAGGTTTTACTTTAATACATATGTCATACTGTAAAAAATGGTTCACTTTGCCAATGTCACCCCTGTTTCAGGGAATGTCGGCAAGAGTTGCAGGGCTTATGTTCATTTGAGGTTTGGATTTTATTTGTAAGTACACATTCAGCATCTGTAAGCGCGAACTACACGTGTTTGTTTGTGGGCATACATCTGAGAGCTTTGAATGAATATATCCTTGCAACTTAGATTATAGATTATAATCTAATCTAATCTAAGTTGCAAAGATATGTTACATTGGAGATTCACACAACATGCATTCCCACCACCAGACACGTACAAGTTTGCGCTTGCACATGCCTCATGTGAACCCACAACATAAAAACCAAATCTCAAATGGACATACACCCTGCAACTCTTGCCGTCCTTCCCTGTAACAGGGGGGACATTGGCAAAGTGAAACGTTAAAAAGAAATATTTCGCATGGAACGGATTATCGTGCTTGATTTATGTGGGAAAATTCGAGTTCGCTTTAGTAAATTAGTTGTAAACAGATCCTATGTAGATCTACAACAAGAGGAAGAAGAAGAAGTGTTTGTTCCTCGACTTGTGGGTTGGTGTGCGGCTAACCACCCATACTGTAAAAAAATGTTCACTACGCCAACGTCACCCCTGTTTCAGGAAAGGTCGGCAAGAGTTGCAGGGCTCATGTTTATTTGAGATTGGGTTTTTATATTGTAGGTCCACTTGCGGCATGTGTTAAAGCGAACTTACACGTGTATGCTTGTGGAAATGCGTTTAATATGAATCTTAAATGATATTGTGATGTAAATAGGTAATGTAAATATTAAAATATGTATAAGTATTAGTTTTAGGAATTCTTCATTGTATTGGTGGGTAGGATTGATAATTTTGTGTACATAGAGAAGTCACTAGATTACTTTAATTATTTATGTGCTTCGAGAACAGTCTAGCAAAAATGTGTTCTCAACGGTTCCATCTTCTTAGTATAAAAAGGGTGCAAGTTGCTTGCACTAGTCAGTCAGTCATCTGCGAGCTTCACCAATACATCGAACATATTCGACCAGTGAACTAAAACCAGTGCAATGAAATAATTGAGAGTGTCTTTTTAAAAATAAATATAAACGTGTAAAATAAATAAGTAAAAAGAAGAGTAGTGTTTTATTTGAAAAGTATCCGAACCAAAAATCGTAACAAGATATATCTTTGCAGCTTAGATTTAGATTTAGTGTTTCACATAACGAGAGAGATTCTGGAACGAATCATGCTCGTTGTGAGAGGTTTCCCTGTAGTTTTTTATGGCGTTATATTTGCTTGGAACTGACTGCGTGGCCTGTTCTGTCAACTCATAAAACACACTAATTAACACGATGACGCTGATGTGTCACTCGCATGTAGGTCTATAGCAAAATTGCGGCACGTCGGAATAGGGTCACGATCACAGACTGTAACTGTAACTCTGTCGCTATTCCGCTAGGGGTGGCCAGAGCCTCTGCAGAGCTGCCTCCATTTCTTCCTATCCTTACATACCTCTTTCTATTCATTCATATCCATCACCTTTTTCATGCATTTTCTTCTTTTACGCTCACACAGTTGAAATAAATAATTGCAGTTAAATAAAAAGAGAACCCCAGTAAAAAAAACGCAACTAGCAGTAAAAAAGCGTAACGCAGCTACACATATAGTGTAACTACTTTCCTGCGTTATCCCCGAAGGGGTCGCATGTGGCGATTCGGGACCTCGGGACCGGTCGCATGTGGCGATTTTTACGGGTAAGGGAGCCGGCCTCACACCAACCACTTTCAGTTGAAGTGGGGGTTTCCCAGCTCCCGGGGGGGAGGGGCTGGTTCTCATTTCTTGTGAAGGCTGAGTAAACCTTGAGATCAAACCCTTGCTCTCGGCATGGAATGCAAGCATTCTACCAATCTAGCTATCGACCTTTTTTACGAGCTTGTTCGTCGTCGATACAAAGCGCCAATTCTAAAGCAAGAACCAGTTGCTGTAAGGCTGGATGGACCTTTGGTGACCGGTCATTGGTAAAGGTTTATGAATTTTTCAACCCAGCGTAGAGCAAATTTGAAAAAAATATAAATGGTATATTTTTTGTGCTCCGCCGGGATTCGACAACCTTTCATTCAGAGCCCGAAGTGTTACCACTGAACTGCGGACCGGTCAGAAAAATCCTAACAATATCGATGTCTATAAGTATGGACATCAAAACGTCTTTCTGCAGATAAATGCTTACAAGTAATATTTGTGGACGCCCGCTATGGCGGTCTTACCCCTATAATCCTCCAATCAAGGCAGCTCACCGCTGTTTACCGTCTCCTGTAAGAGCTTTAAGCCTCCGCTTACCGCTAGCCGTACACTGAGACGCTGCTCCTTACCCCGGCCGCTTTTGTTCTGCCTAGGGAATGCAATCTCGAGACGAGATCGCTAAGGCCCGGTATTTTGAAGTATCGTAAAGTTAACTAAAATGCAATTTTAGTTAAATCATCATAATATTTCACTCACCGAATTTCGCCAGTAAATATTTAGTAACTTTAACTTTCGATTTTTAAGATGGCGGCGCTTCACTGACAGCAGCTGTTCTTTTTTAATGTAAGGATACATCAAAATTGTTGCAAACTGAACATTTTTTGTCTCGTTTTCTAGCTTAATGAAGGTTAGGCATATGATTTTTATGAATAGTTGTTTGTTTTAAAGATTTTGAATGGCATTTTAATTATTTCCAAGATTTGGGGGCGTGGCTTCATACTTCGGCGATGCTCGGTTTTAGTTAACTCGAGATTAGTATTTTGAATAAAAGTTCAAGTAATAGTTAACTAAAATATTACTACAGTTCAATATACCGGGCCTTAGTCGAGATCTCGAGGGAACAGATATTCGATCTCGGCATTTTCGAAGGGATTTTTATTTTATTATTTTATTTAAAAAATGTAATTTGTCATGTATGTCCTTGACTTATAGGTTGTTATGCGGCTGACCACCCATAATATAAAAATTGGTTCACTTTGCTAATGTCACCCCTGTTTTAGGGAAGGACGGCAAGAGTTGCAAGGCTTATGTTCATTTGAGATTGGGTTTTTATATTGTAGGTCCACATGCGGCATGTGTTAGCGCGAAATTATACATATCTGCTTGTGGGAATGCATTTAATATAAATCTTAAATGATATATATCTTTGCAGCTTAGATTAGATTAGATTAGATTATGCTTGGAAATTGATCTCGAAAAATGATGCGAGATCTCGGAAGAACGGGATCCCGCGAGATCGAGATTGCATTCCCTAGTTCCGCCTTGCCACTCAGTTATAAGTTCGCGCTTAATTTTTCTGTATGTAGGCTAACAAATAAATAATATCCTGGAATTCCAGCAGCCTTTCCAGAAGCTGGGGTGGCATTGGCAAAAGCAAACCAACACTTACTCCCATTTGGTAATTTACTAAATACAAAACGGCTAACGCAATCACAATGCTATACATTTCTACAGCCCGTTGCGTAATGGTCATTACGCAACGGGGTAACCGTGTTGAAATGAAAATGTGCGCATGCGCATTGTCAGAAATGGAACCATTTTTTAATTTAAAAAATCAACCTTGTATGGGGTTGTAGGGGGTATGAAGACCTGTCAATCCAAGATGGCCGCAAGTGAACCGCTGATTAGTCTTCATACAAATATTACCGATATTCGGTAGGAAGGAATAGGGTATTTGCAATAGTGAGGAATATATGATAAAAAGTATATTATTTTGATAGATTTCGAAAAATCAAATAATAATATGTTGATTTGAAGTCGAAAATATTTTTTTTCGATTTTATATTTAAAAAAGAAAATATAGAAATTTGGACCAGTTTTTAAACGGATATGAGATCTGCTTTTTCTATTTCCGGTGCTGTGACGTCATATGTTGACGTCACTTTCTTTTATTGACATTCCATACTCTGTTGACATGTGTTGTTGACAACAGAAACAAATGAAAACAACAGAAACAAATGAAATGTTTTTAAAGAAACACACAAACTTGTTGAAAAATAACAGCCTCAACGGTGTAAACATTAAAAAGCGATGTTTGAATTACATGAATGTGAGGGCTGTCAGTTGACACGGCGTTGTTTACAAGACCGTGACGTCACGCGAGAAAATTTCATCTAGTAGCGTTTAGGCGCGAAAATTCAAAAATCGATTTTAAAATGCTTATAACTTTGCTAAAAATACAACTAAAATTAAAATTCAAAAAGTTGTGGGCTAATAAAGCATAAACGAATTTAAATCACAAAAAAAAGAAAAATGTGAAAATACCCTATTACAGTGGTGATGAGACTTCCAGCCCTGTTCAGATGAAAATAAATAATAGGTCGGGGAAAAAGTTTCTTCGCATTTTATATGAAAATTCAGGTCATTTTTTTTCAAAGTTAATTTACATTTAATTACAGCATATATGTGCCATTTTGTTTGTAGACTACCTGCCATCTTTTAGGTAGAGACAATATGATCCCGTTGCTGTAGAAATTCCGGGACTTCTGATCAAAAAAACGCAATAAGTAGTTTTGGCAGTCCTCTCTTGATGTTAACCTGACACTGCCTAAAATATACATAAAAAGACCGAAACAGGAGGAAATCTGAAGGTGCAAGGTCAGGGCTATATGGTAGATGCATTAACACCTCCCAGCCAAACTCTCTTATTTTTTGCTGAGTGGCTAAAGATGTATGTGGTCTAGCGTTATCATGATGAAATACCACACCCTTTCTATTAATCAATTCCGGCCGCTTTCTCTCCATTTATTGCTTTAATCACATCAGTTGTTGGCAGAAGAGATCCGAATCGATGGTTCTGCCCGGCGGTAAAAGCTCATAATGAACAATGTCCTTCCAATCCCACCATAGACACAGCATCACCTTATTGCGAGTTAACCCAGGTTTAGCCACAGTCTGTGAAGCCTGACCGACCTTTGACCACGACCTTTTTCGCACGTTCTTGTCATACGTGATCCACTTATCATCACCGGTTATCAATCTCTTCAAAAACGGTTCGGTTTCATCACGTCTCAACAAAGAATCGCAAATGAGTACACGGTTCATTAGGTTTCTTTCAGTGAGCTCGTGTAACCCAAATATCGAGCTTTTTTGTGTACCCAGTTTTTTTTCAATTGGGTCAAAACTGTTTTGTGGTCAATTCCCAATTCTTCAGCTATGTCGTAACTGCTGATATGCCGATCTTGCTCCATCTTTTCAAAAATAGCGTCTATTTTATCCGTAACAGGGCGATCAAAGCGAGGTGCATCTTTGACATCAAAATTCCCGAATTGAAAACACTTAAACCAACTTTGTGCTACTCTTACTGACACTGCATTAGGTCCATAAACGTCACAAAAAAAAATCGCGTCTTGCGTTGCATTTTTCCCTTTTTTGTAATAAAATTTTAAAATGTATCTTATTTATCTTTATTCGATTAGCTCATTTTGACAGAAAGAAAAACAAATGAAAAATATCGGGAAACAAAATTTTCCCAATTTTATTCTTTTTTTGAAATGTCCTCTTTTTAATGTGACGAAAACCAGCCAGATACAAAAAGTACAGCCAAAGATATTTCATTACAAGTATATACATACAAACATACTATATTTTTTTTTTTTTTTTTTTTTTTTATTTAACAAAATATAAATACAAATTTATTTTAAAACAAGTAATATTTCTAAATAATAATAAAAACTTAATTGTTATTTCCTCACCAATTGAAGAGCCAAGCTCTTGTGCTTGGTGAGGGAATCGCAGCTATCTTAAATAAATTATGTTCTTAATTTATATTCTATATAATATAATGAGATAAAAACTTAATATAATACTTAAAGGAAAAAAATATAGGTAATACACAAGAATAAATCAAAAAATAAACTAACAATATAAAAAATGAAAAAAATCAGAAATTAGAAACAACCAATCAATAAGTAGAACTATGAATATATATATTTTTTTATTTTAAACTTAATTTTTTTAACATCCTTAATTATTTTGATTTCATTTGGCAATATGTTATAGTATTTTATTCCCCTACAGATAAAATTATTCTCGAATTGTTTTGTTTTAAATTTAGGAATTGTTATAAAATTTTGTCTTCTCCTTGATATAGCTCTTTCAAATTGTTTTGCTTTGTCAATTTTTATTATTTCCAGAATAGAGTACAGTTTGAAAATTTGTTCTATAGTTGGTACCTTAAAAATTTTGAATAAAGATTCTGTTGAAAATGTTGGTGGCTTTTTTAGAATTACTTTAATAATTAATCTCTGAGCTATTTTGACTGAATTTAAAATATTATCATATGATCCCCCCCATCCAATTATGCCATATTGCAGCATTGATTGTACAATTGAGTAGTATACCATTTTTAATTGTTCGATTTTAAGAATGTTTCTGAGTCTTATGAATATGTAAATACATTTTCGTATTCGTTTGACCAGTTCTATTATGTGATTTTTCCACTTCATATTTTGATCTATAATAATGCCTAGGTATTTTATATTTTTAGTTGAAGTTAGTGTTGAACATGTGTTTTCACAGTTTTTAGTTTCATTGCAATTCTGACTGTGTATGATGATTTTAATTGGCGGCTCTGAATTAAATTTATTTATTGCGAAAGAAATGAATTGAGTTTTTTCAATATTTAGTGATAATATATTACTATCGAACCACCCCTTCAGTATATTCATGTCAAGATTTGCTCGTTCATTAATAGAGCGCCAATCTTGTCCCTCCAATATAATGGCAGTATCATCTGCATAAGATATTATTTTTCCATTGAGTTTTAGAGTGAAAATATCATTTGTGTATAAAATGAATAGTAATGGACCCAGTACAGTACCTTGTGGGATACCAAATTCACCGGTTGATGGTTGACTATAAGAACTATTAATTTTAACTATTTGAGATCTCTGATATAAGTAACTTTTTATCCATTGTAACGCTTTTAATTTTATCCCAATTGAATTCAGTTTTACAATTAGTTTTTCGTGAGAGATGCTATCAAATGCTTTTTTTAAATCAATGAAAATTCCGATACATTTAAAAGATTGGTCAAGTGAGCTATGAATTAAGTTCGTTATTTTCGCGATGGCATCTTGAGTACTTCTGTTTTCCATGAATCCGAATTGGTTATCGTGTATTATATTGTTGGCTTTTATAAATTTAATTAACCTAATTTTTGCTAATTTTTCAAAAATTTTTGCTATGTTAGATATAACAGAAATGGGTCGGTAATTGTTTACTTTTTCCCGATTTCCTGTCTTAAATATGGGTGTTATTATTGTTTTTTTGTAATTTGAAGGAAACGTTCCACTTTCAAAACTCAAATTAATTATATGTTGTAGTGGTTTCGATATTTGTTCTTTAATATGTTTTAAAGTTTCAGCAGAAAGAGCATCATATCCAGGCGCCGTACCGTTTTTCAGATTGCTAATTACTGTCTCTATTTCTTCCCTTGTTGTGGGTTGAAATATATATATCATGTGTTTCTCTTCTATATTGCACTTTAATTCGGGAGAAGTACTTTTTCCAGGTATTTGCTGAGCTAAATTTTTTCCAACACTTGAAAAGAAATTGTTGAAAATATTAGCAGCTTTTGAGGGATTTTCTCTACAGCACGTCGTTTCGTTTTCATGATTAATGGCTATTATTTCATTTTTCATGTTTTTGTTTTTTTCAAGAAAATCGTTTATAACAGACCATACATTTTTAGGGTTATTTTTGGTTTGTTCTAATTTATGTTTGTAATAATTTTCTTTTGTGGATTTTATTAAATATGTAAGCTTTTTTTTAAAATTTTTAAAATATTTGAGCAATTTTAGATTGTTCGGTTGTTGACGGGTTTGTTTATACAGAGTTTCTTTATGTCGGATTGATACTACTAGCCCATGTGTGATCCATGGTTTAATCGGCTTATATTTGTGTTTTATGTTATGTTGCACACTTGTTGATTCTTCAACAAGTTTTTTCATTGTATTTTCAAACATTATACAACATTCATTTACATTATTCATTAGATATAAATCGGACCAGTTCACAACATTTAATTTATCTTTTAAACCATCTAGGTTTATTTTATTATATTTTGATACTTTATTTGTTTTTTTTGTCTCTATCTGTGGAGTATTATATTTATAGTTAAATATACATGAGAAGTGATCTGTTATAGATGTGTGAATGACTGCGGAAGTAATATTATGAAAGTCGGGGATGTTTGTAAATATATGATCCAAACATGATGGCTGTTGTCCTCTAATATTTCTTGTAAATGAATTAATGCAGGAGAAATAATTCAATTCTGCCAGCATATTTAGGTAGATATCTTTATCGTTTGTGTAATTATTATCAGCAATATTTAAATTCATGTCACCAACCAAAATGTTTTTTTTACTTGTGCAAGTTACGAGTATATTTTTTAATCCTTCTATAAATTGTGATATAATTGATGTATGAGTACGATAGATTGCAAATATATTATAATTTTTATTGTTATTATTAATTTCAAGATTTAATATATTTACGTAAGGTACAGTGTTAATTTCATTTACGTTTATCATAATATTACGATCCGAAATAAATATAGTCACACCGCTATTCTTGTTAATTTTGGTACTTGCAGCTAAATAAGTGAACCCAGGAATATTATACTCTATTTGTCCGGCAGAGTGGGTTTCACTTAACACAATAATGTCCGGTAAATAATTTAATGATTTTATTGAAATAACAAATTCATCAAAATTTTTTTGTATACTCCGTATGTTATTATGTAGGATTGTTAAACTGTTTTCACACTTCACTAATATTTGATTTGCTTCATAGAATGAGTCGAATATTAGTTCATTTATATTTAGTTTAGAATCTATGTAGCTTATGTTTATGTCAGTCATAAATATGTAAATTTAGTCGTAGTCAATTCGATCTATGGCAATTTTATACATTTTTTGTCTGTAAATACATTGAGGGCTAGTTGTCTTGTGGGTAGTGTCGTTTTTTGTTTTGTATTTAATATTTAAAAAGTGACAGTTACTGCAAATCGCATCTTTTTCTAAGTTGTTACATTTCGCGTAGGTATGATCTTGAGCGCAGTGTGGACAGTTTGGTGGTTGTGTTCTTCCTAGGCATCTTTGTGCTGTATGGCCATATTTTAAGCAGTGATAGCACTGTACTAATGGGTAACAGTCTTCTACGTATGCTCTATTATATTTTATATTAATTTTGCCTTTTTCTAAAAGAATTTTTCGAAGTCTCCCTGTTGTTTGTATGATATAGTTGGTAGTTTCTCTTGGGTTAATACTTTTCAGTTCTTTTATAAGTTTTATGTTCTCTTTTTCTTTTTCTTCAATACCCTCATTTTGGTTTACGATGCCCATGATGATTTCTTTTTCTGTGAGGTTTTTTTCTAGTCCCTTTAGTATGATGTAAGGTTTTTTCTTTTTCATTTCTTCTGTCGTCAGTTCCTTTCCAAGTGTATTGGAAATTTCTTTTTTCAATTTTTCTGCGCTTGTTTTCTCAGTACATGTAATTGTTATCTTTTTTTCACCAGTCTTTTTTATACCCGATATACCAATTTTTAGTTCAGTAGGGTTGATTTCTTTTTGGATCTTTTTTTTTATTTCTTCGGCACTTAATGTGTTTTTTGATTCTACCATGATTGCGTAATTTGTCACTGCGTTTTTGTTCTTTTTAACATTTTTATCTTCCCCAGCCACCGCCGCGTAGGTTTTGTGGCCAGATTCGATAAACTCTTCCAACTTTTTAGTGTAATGCTTGCTGTTTGTTATTACCGTTTCTTGGAGTTCTATGATCTTTTTCTGAAGGGAGTTCCTTTCAGCATGCATCTCTTCTTCTAGTAGCATGATCTTCTGCTCCAGTTGAAGCTTTATTTTAGTCTCCTTCACTGATCCCGTCATTTTACTAATACACTCCTTTATATCACTTAGTATTGAATCCATTTTTTTTTTCAAAAATATCTCGCCCTGCTGGGCGCGATTCTTTTTAGTTTCACAATACAAACAAACACATATGCGAAAAGACTTTTTCCCCGATCTAATTTTTAAGCGTAGAGTCAAACAAGAATTTTTAATAGTGCTACAATTCATCGAATTTTTTTATCGAAATACTCCAAATTATAGCTTTCTAATCTAATCTAAGCTGCAAAGATATATATCATTAAAGATTTATATTAAATGCGTTCTCACAAGCAGACATGTATAATTTCGCGCTAACACATGCCGCATGTGGACCTACAATAAAAAAAGGTTGGCAAGAGTTGCAGGGCTTATGTTCATTTGAGATTGGGTTTTTATGTTGTAAGTCAACATGCATTATGTGTAAGCGCGAACTTACAAATGTCTGCTTGTGGGAATGCATTTAATATGAATCTCAAATAGTATGTATCTTTGCAACTAAGATTATAGAACTAAACAAAATTATTTCCTTGACTTATAGGTTAGTATGTGGCTGACCACCCATACTGTAAGAAATGGTTACCATGCAAATTTCATCTCTTTTTGAGGATAAGTCGGCAAGAGTTGCAGGGCTTATTATGTTCATTTGAGATTAGGTTTTTATGTTGTAATTCTACATGGGGCATTTGTAAGCGCGAACTTTTACCTGTCTGCTTGCGGGAATGCATTTAACATGAATCTCAAATGGCATGTATCTTTGCAACTTAGATTATGTAAAGAAATACACAAAATAATTTCCTTGACTTATAGGTCGGTATGAGGCTGACCACCCATACTTTAAAAAATAGTTCATTTTGAAAATTTCACCTTTGTTTCAGGGAAGGTTGGCAAGAGTTGCAGGACTTATGTTGGAATGGGTTTTTATGTTGTAAGAAAACATGCAGCATGTGTAAGCGCGAACTTATAAACGTCTGCTTGTAGGAATGCATGGAATATGAATCTCAAATGTAATATATCTTTGCAACTCAGATTACAGATTTAAATTCATTTTGTTTTCGTTTGTTTTTTGTTTAATTTTGAATCAAATAAAAGAAAATATAAATAAAATTTTCAATTATATATTGTATATAAATATATTGTATCCTTTATTATATTGCCCTTCGTCGTCGTCTTTCGTCGTCGAGTTTCGATTTTCAAAACCAATGCCATCACAGCAGATGAAACACATTCATGACCTATGGCAAATTAATTTTTGTATATATGCTGCAAAGCTGCGAGCTTTCGCGTGTGTGTTTACAAATGTATGAAAACTTTTAGGAATAAATCTGTTTGTTCATACTAAAAATGTATAGAACAATATTGACATCTAGCGGCAAAACGTGAAAGTTTTTTTACATTTTCTTTTATTTCATGCAAATTAAAAATAAAAAAAAAGCCAAATAAAAATGGATTTCAATCTGTAATCTAAGTTGCAAACATATATAACATTTGAGATTCATATTACATGCATTCTTACAAGCAGACATGTATAAGTTCGCGCTTACATATGCTGCATGTGTACTTACAACATAACAACCCATTCCAAATGAACATAAGCCCTGCAACTATTGCCAACCTTCCCTGAAACAAAGGTGAAATTTGCAAAGTAAACCTTTTTTTTTAAGTATGGGTGGTCAGCCTCATACCAACCTATACGTCAACGAAATTATTTTGTGTATTTCTTTACATAATCTAAGTTGCAAAGATACATACCATTTGAGATTCATATTAAATGCATTCCCACAAGCAGACAGGTAAAAGTTCGCGCTTACAAATGCCCCATGTGGACTTACAAAATAAAAAAAAACTAATCTCAAATGAACATAAGCCCTGCAACTCTTGCCGACTTTTCCTCAAACAGAGATAAAATTTGCATGGTGAACCATTGCTTACAGTATGGGTGGTCAGCCACATACTAACCTTTTAGTCAAGGAAATTATTTTGTTTAGTTCTATAATCTAAGTTGCAAAGATACATACCATTTGAGATTCATATTAAATGCATTCCCTCAAGCACACACTTATAAGTTCGCGCTTACACATGCTGCATGTGTCCTTACAACATAAAAACACAATCTCTAATGAACATAAGCTCTGCAACTCTTGCCCATCTTCCCTCAAACAGGGGTGACGTTGGCAAAGTGAACCATTTTTACAGTATGGGTGGTCAGCCTCATACCAACCTATAAGACAAGGAAATTATTTTGATTTCTATTCTTTATAATCTGTAATCTAAGTTGCAAAGCTATATTACATAGTTATATAACAGTGACAAAACGATACATGACCAAATAACAAAGTAACAAAACAGCACAGTGACAAAATAAGCACGGGGACAAATAAACAGTGAAAAAACAGGAAGGTGACAAAATAGCACAGTGACATAACAGCACAGTGACAAAACAGCACGGTGATAAAACAGCACAGTGATCTAACAGCACAGTGTCAAAACGGCACATTGACAAAAAAGCACGGTGACAAAACGGCACAGTGACATAACAGCACAGTGACAAAACAGCACGGTGAAAAAACAGCACAGTGATATAACAGCACAGTGACAAAACGGCACATTGACAAAAAAGCACGGTGACAAAACAGCACAGTGACATAACAGCACAGTGACATAACAGCACAGTGACAAAACAGCACAGTGAAAAAAAATGACGGTGACAAAACAACACAGTGACAAATCAGCACAGTGACCAAACTACACGGTGACAAAACACCACAGTAACAAAACAGCACAGTGACAAAGCAGCACGTTGACAAAACAGCATAGTGACAAAACGACACGGAGGCAAAAAAGCACAGTGAAAGAACAGCTCAGTGACACAACAACACGGTAACAAAACAGCACAGTGACAAAACAGCACAGTGACAAAACAGCACAGTGACAAATCAGCACAGTGTCAAAACAGCACAGTGATAGAACAGCACTTTAACCAAAAATCACAGTGACATAACACAAGTACACTAGCAGACTCGTAAAAGTTCACGCTTACACATGCTGCATGTGGACTTACAACATAAACACCCAACTCAAATGAACATAAGTGCAACTCTTTTTGCACTTATGTTCATTTGAGTAAAAAAAATTAATATTTGCATACACTATCGATGTATTTATTATATTAAGGTATAACCGTTTACAGTGCGGGATATTCCCAGTATTTTTTTGTAATGGCGGATTTTCATAAATTTATTTTATCAAAGCCTAACAAATCTAAGTAAATGTTCTTTTACAAAAACTGCGTGTTTTTATTTTACATGTTTTTTAATACTACGAAGTTTAACGCGAGGAAACTATGTGCAATATAAACATTTCACAAATGTTAAAGGGTTGGGCTGCGTAGCAGCCAGGGGCAACGCCCCTAGTTATATTTAATTTTATAATTAATATTTGTAAAGCGCCCTCGAGGTGATGTCACATGACGGCGCTGTATAAATTACCAAAAAATTAAAAATTAAATTGGCTGCTAGGCCCTACGGTCAGTTTTAAGTCTGGCTTTGCAATCATTTTTTACCTTTACCTTCTTTATGTGAATTAAATGCTTTAAGAAGTAATTTGATAAATTTCGGCGGTAAAAAGATAATTGAGCTCTTTTCATGTTATGTGCATGTAATGTGAAACGCATTTAAGTTGAATTTGAAAACATTTTTTGCAGTTGAAGACGCTGTAATGTTAGAATTTGTAATCAATAATAGTCTATAATCTAAGTTGCAGGGATATATTCATTTAAAGCTCTTAGATGTATGCCCACAACCAACACGTGTAGTTCGCGCTTACAAATGCTGAATGTGTACTTACAAATAAAATCCAAACCTCAAATGAACATAAGCCCCACAACTTTTGCCGACCTTCCCTGACACAAGGGTGACATTGGCAAGGTAAACCATTTTTTACAGTATGGGTGGTCAGTCTCATACCAACCTATAAGTCAAGGAATACGAATAATAAACTACATTTAAATATAGAAAAGAACACAACCTTACAAAAAAAAAAAAAATCCCATGCAAAAAAAAAATGTAGCAAATTAATAAACCAACATTAGAAATCAACATTGCAGATTAGCCGCCACTTCTTCCTGTCCTTGCATACTTCTTTCATTTCATCCAGAGTCATAACCTTTTTCATACAAGTCCTCCTTTTATTATGACTCTGGATATCCCACTCATTCGCTATTTCAGAGATTTGATCCATCCATACCTTTCTCGGTCTTCCTCTACCACGACATCCATCTATTCTAGCAACATATACTTTCTTCGTCAATCTTTCATAACTCATTCTTTCCATATGCCCGAACCATCTTAACATACTTCTTTTGATCTTCACTTTCACACTTTCCCTTAAACCAAATTCTTCTCTTACAAAATAATTCCTCACCCTGTCACTTCGTTTTTTCCCAATCATACTTCTTAGAAAGTCCATTTCTACTGTATGGACTTCACTAATATCCCTTTCACTCACCGTCCTGTCTTCACTTCCATACTTTAAGGTGGGCACTAGTATACCACCTTGCACCGCCAATCTAACATTTTTTTAGAGATTTTGGCTCCTGTTGATGCAAGCGGTCGCACCCAGTACACACCTGCCTTTCATTATTCTTCTTTCAAATTCACCGGCCATTCTTCCATCTTTTTCAAACTTACTTCCCAAATATACAAACTCATTTACAACGTCAACATTCATGCCATTAATTTTAAATTCATAATTCATATTTTAATCATCTCTTTCAAAAATCAAAACTTTCGCCTTTCTTGCATTCAACTTCTAATTATTACCTTTCAAAGCTTCGTTCAATCTAGAGAGCATCGCTTGCAATTCCACTGCTGAATCAGATACAAGGACTGCATCATCCGCATACAGTTGAACACTCACTTTGCTCTCTCCTATCATTAATCCACAATCATCAAGTCTAGCATCTCGAACACACTTGTCCATGACTATGTTAAATAGCCATGGGCTCATCACACATCCTTGCCTTACACCCTTAAAAACTTCAAACCATTCACTTTACTCACCATCAATACGAACGCACGCCATACTATTCTCATAGTTTGCATGCACCGCATTGAAGAGAGCTCCATTCACTCCATATGCTTTCAAAACATCCCACAACATACCTCTGTCCAATAAAGAGTCAAAAGCCTTTTCCAGATCCACAAAGGCCGTGAACAGTTTCCCCCTCACCGACAATTGTTTTTCAACTAGTTGTCGTAGAGTGAAAATCTGATCAACACAGCCTCTGCCGGCCATAAAGCCGGACTGTATATCGGAAACCCTTTTGCTAGTGGTCAGAAGCACATTTTTTATTATCACCTTATAGAAGACTTTTCCTGCTATACTGAGTAGACTGATTGGTCTAATAGATAAGTTAATTTCAGTTAGGTACTTATAAAGAAAAGACAGACATTATATCACCAAATTAAAGGTATAACTGAATTAGTGCTTCATTTCCTGATTTGTGAAATCGTGGATAAAACATTTAATTGCGGAGAACTTCTCATAGGAAGTGAATGAATTATACGGAAATAGTCATGAAAACTTCTCAACTACAGGGTTTTTACACTCGTTTAGTGTTTTCTCTCGTAGAAAACACGAAAAAAGTTTCAAATATCCTAGAAATCCTCGTTGACTTAAGATGTCAATTATTCTGTTTTACTTTTAAGGTAAGGCACTTGACTATTGTTCCCCCTGTTTCTGAAAAGGTTGGCAAAAGTTGCAGGGCTTACGTTCGTAAGAGGCCTTAATTTTAATTAGTAAGTTCACGTGCAGCATTTATAAGCGCGAACTCGTGTCTCCATAGGGGCATGCATTGAATATGAATTATAAAAGTTATTGTATCTGTGCAACTTACATTATATTGTTACGTTTTTCCTGGGTTCTTTTAATTAAAACACAAGTTTAACACAAGTTAGCCATACAGTTTATTTACACAGACTTTCTTACAATAGATTTATTTTAACAGACTTATTCTAACAGATTTATTTTAACACACTTATTTATTTCGTACAGATTACATTTATTTTACACCTTATTGGTCGCCCTGGCAACTAGATACTCCTCTGTGTGAGTGCTTCGAAGACTGACTCGCTTCAGCCCATTGTCGCCCATCTTATAGCGGAACCTAGGGGCCATTCCAGCCTGCCCTAGAAACTTCCACTACCACAGTTGTATAGACGATTCTGGACATATTTATTTCATGAAGAGTCCATTTCCTACCTACATACACACCTTACAATTACAATCGTCTGGGCCAGAACATTCTCTCAAAACACACGTACACCAATAAACATCTACCAGTGTATTTCGTTACATTATCCCCCCCTTAGACTGTTCTGCCCCGGAACAGTCTTTTCTTTAAGAAGGTACGGGCAGTTTGACCCACAGTTGCATCCAGTGGTCAGGAAAAATGACGTTCCACGGAATTTTCCCCTTAGGGTTTTGCCCGTCATTGCTGGCTGGTGTGGGGGGGGGTGCTTTCCTCTTGGCGGCCGGCATGGGCACCTTTCCTTGGTTGGGGGCGCCGCCTTGCGTCCCCGGTCGGCCACCGCTCCTCGGCTCCGCTTGCTCGCCGGCTCCTGCGTCAAAGGATCAGAATCCTTGTCCGTCGTCGGAGCCGCTCTCCTGCTCGGAAACGGAGTTCTCACTCTCGGTCTCGTCCTCTGACTCGCTGGGTTGCTTCCTGCCGCGCCATGCTTGGGTCGTCCCTTCTGCTTGCTCTGCTTGGCTGAGCCCCTGCGGGCGGGGGCGCGGCGCCTGCGGGAGGGGTGCTTTCCTCTTGGCGGCCGGCATGGGCGCCTTTCCTTGGTTGGGGGCGCCGCCTTGCGTCCCCGGTCAGCCACCGCTCCTCGGCTCCGCTTGCTCGCCGGCTCCTGCGTCAAAGGATCAGAATCCTTGGTTGTCGGAGCCGCTCTCCTGCTCGGAAGCGGAGTTTTCACTCTTGCTCTCGTCCTCTGACTCGCTGAGTGGCTTCCTGCCGCGCCATGCTTGGGTCGTCCCTTCTGCTTGCTCTGCTTGGCTGAGCCCCTGCGGGCGGGGGCGCGGCGCCTGCGGGAGAGAGCGCCCCCCTCCCCCACTGACGGGTCAAAGTCAGAGTCCGCCTCCTGTCCGGAGCCACTCGGGTTGTACGAGCCATCTGAATCCCCTAATTCATCCCTGCTGACTTTGGGTCCCCGCACTTTGGTTTCCGGATCTGTTTCATACTCCTCGTTAGAGTAACCTCTCTTGACAATAGCAGCAGCGGACCTTCTGGGCCTGCCTCCCGTGGCCTCGCCGCGGTCAGTCACCGGCCTCTCCTTCATCAGCCCCCTGGCGTGCGAGGAGACCTGCTTTGGCAGCAGCAGGAAGCCCACCACCCTGCTGACCAGCTCCGTGGGCGCGCCCCTCTTGTCCAAGCCCAGCTTCTCGCACAGCGTCCGCAGCTGCTTGGGCTCCAGCTTCTGCACCTCCTCCAGCTTGGCCTTGTGCTCAGGCGTGTCCTTCTCAAACTCGTAGCCCTTGAACTTCTTTTTGTTGCGCTTGATGAGGTTCGTGCGGCACAATTGATTGTACCGGAACTTGAGGTCCTCCATCTTGAACCTGGAGATGGCCACCTCCACGTCGGGGATGTGGTCGATGGGGATGCCCCGGCCCGCGGGCACGGGCACCGGCGGCTCCACGGCCTTCTTCTTCTTGGGAGCCTCCTCCACGGCCTCCTCCGCCTTCTTCTTGGGCGCGGGCTTCTTCTTCACACTGTTGGCCTTCTTGGCCTTGCCCTTCTTGTCCTTGGCGTCCTCATCCTCCTCCTTGGCGTCCGTCTCCTCCTTCGCATCCTTGTCAGCCTTCACCTCGGCCGAGTCACTCTTGCCGTTTTCAGCCGACTTGACATCATCTTTGTCATCTTTGCTGTCAGCTGAGTCCTCAGCCTTGAGCTGGCCGTTGTTTTTGGCCTTCAGGTCTCCCTTCCCCAACTTCTGAGATGACTCATCCTCAGTTGACATATCGGCCTTTTTGTCATCCTGATTATCACTTAATTTTACACTATCAGTGTCCACCGACATTTTTAAGGCTAGGTTTTTAGCCATCTCCTCCTTCCAACCAGCTAGGTCTTCCCTCAAGCTCTTGAAGTTGGCAGCCATCTTTGTTTTAAACTCTTCCACGGCTCGCTCGCGGTCCCCTCCAGACGCCATGACAAAATATGCCGGGTCTTCGCCTGACTGTTCCAAGGCCTCCATGAGGCGTGCCTGTAAGGCCGCCTTCCCTCCTGAGGTCTCCAGGTCCCTCTCCAGAAGCTCATTCTTAAGCTCATAGGCTTTGAGGTCCTTGATGTTCACCTTAGCCATTTTTTTTATTTTAACAAACTTCAAAACAAAAATATTTGCAAATTTATTTAATACGGGTTATGAGTTTTATATATAAAATTATTTTAAATACGTACTTTAGCAAAATAATAATTTATCTAATTATACTGACGGTAGGTAGGTACCGCCTTTTAATATTTATTTTTAAATTTCAAATAATGATATTAGATAATGATTATTTACTTTGCTTCGCCAGATCGGCTAATGAGTATTTACTAACACTATCACAATATTATTAACACGTTATCTATGCACACTTCAATCAAATTTTTAGCGGGTAACCACACGATCGTTTTTAATTCAAGTTTAACCAGTTTTATTTAAAACTTTTTTTTTTTTATTCATCAGTTTTTATTATGTTGTCCACATATATTTTTCAAAAGTCTCAAGCACAGTTTTTACTTGGTACTTGGTTTTAAACTTCACACCGACACCATTGTTACGTTTTTCCTGGGTTCTTTTAATTAAAACACAAGTTTAACACAAGTTAGCCATACAGTTTATTTACACAGACTTTCTTACAATAGATTTATTTTAACAGACTTATTCTAACAGATTTATTTTAACACACTTATTTATTTCGTACAGATTACATTTATTTTACACCTTATTGGTCGCCCTGGCAACTAGATACTCCTCTGTGTGAGTGCTTCGAAGACTGACTCGCTTCAGCCCATTGTCGCCCTTCTTATAGCGGAACCTAGGGGCCATTCCAGCCTGCCCTAGAAACTTCCACTACCACAGTTGTATAGACGATTCTGGACATATTTATTTCATGAAGAGTCCATTTCCTACCTACATACACACCTTACAATTACAATCGTCTGGGCCAGAACATTCTCTCAAAACACACGTACACCAATAAACATCTACCAGTGTATTTCGTTACAATATATTCTAATATTAAAAACATCAAGCGCCACAATCATATGTTAGCGTGAAATGACATTTGCCAGCTTGTGGGTATGCATTCAATTTGAATCATTTAGAACTTTTTTTTGCAACTTTAGATTATAAATTAAGATTAACGTTGTTTAAGGATTTTTTAAACTCAAATTCCTTGCCTTATAGGTTAGTATGAACCTGAATACCCATATCGCAAAAAATAGATTCATTAACAAATGTTCCCCCTGTTTTTGAAAAGGTCGGCAAAAGTTGCAGAGCTTATGGTCATGAGAGGCTGAAATTTTTATTTGTAATTACACATGCAGCCTTTGTAAGCGCGAACTCACTCGTGTCTCCGTGGGGGCGTGCATTGAATATGAATTATATAATGCATCTATCCAACTTAGATTATATACTGTAATATTAAAAAAATTAAATGCCGCAAAAAGTATGGTTTCATATAAAAAGTTGACCTAATCGATCGTAATTATTTCTAAAATATACATGTAATAATTGGTTGAAGTATAATTTTGAAATAAATAAAGAATATAGGTAGGTACTCAACGGAATTCCACAGAAAAAGTATCGACTTGTATGGTGACTTCGAAGCCTATGTTGAAGTGCTGGCAATTTATTTGAAATTCGAATGTCAAAATGAGTTTTGTTTCACGCATAGGTTTTACATAAAAAGGTGTTGAAATCGATCGTATTTATTTACTAACAAAACATCAACTTTAAGACTTTTGATAAAAGACAGGCACGTCCGAAATTCTGAATAATATTTGGTGTGAATATGATGTGTATCTGTACAGGAGTTCTTCAGTTTTTCCCTCATTAACACACATTTATTTTGTATGGGGAGGCCGTTAAATTTTATAATATTGTAGACTAAAGGCTATTCTAGCATACACCAGACCATGCCAGAATCTTTTCATGCAGAAACTTTGACTTAATACGAGTAGGTACAAATACTTACGTCTAGACACACATATACTAGTAAGTACAAACAAATCGACACACAATCATAAGTAAACATACACAGACATAAACTCATACATTCGTACCTAACAGTATAAAACTGTTTGTTATTGTACTTACTATGGGACATTTATTTGGTGTATTGGTGTATTTGCGTATTGCAGCGTACATAAAACTCTTCAGAAAATCACAAACGCTCATCTTTAGGTTGAAAAGTGAGGGCTGGAATCCGTATGACCACTTCTCAAATAGCTGCATTTGAATCTGTAATGCAAAAACACAACATAAATGGGAGATTACATCATCACTGGATCTATCCATAATCTAACTCGGATTAACCTCTCCAGGGGCCCCGGTGCGGATAAAAATTGGGGACTCATATACGCCCCCCCTCCTTGAAAATTACCCCTCCCCCTGTTCCCCATTTTTTTTCATAACGCAAAAGAATTGTTTTCTGAGAAATATATGTTATAATATACTAGCAGACTGACCGTGCTGCGCACGGTTGTCTGCTAGGCCCTTCGGGCAGTGTCTGGCTTCTGCAATAATTTTTCCTCACACCTCCTTCATAGTAATTAAATGCTTTAAGAAGTAATTTGAAAAAAAAATTGCGGTAAAAGGGTTATTTAGTTCTTTCATGTTCTGAGTATCTTGTATGAAGCATGAGGTATGAGGCTGACCTCCCATACCTAAAAAAATGTTCACTGAACGAATGTTTCTCTGTTCCTGAAAAGGTCGGCAAAATTGCAGGGCTTATGGTCAAGAGAGGCTGAAATTTTTATTTGTAATTACACATGCAGCGTTTGTAAGCGCAAACTCACTCATGTCTGCTTGGGGGCATGCATTCAATATGAATTATAAAATGTATGTATGCAACTTAGATTTATATTCTAAAATTAAAAACATCAAGTGCCACAATTATATGTTAACGTGAAAGAACATTTGCCAGCTTGTGGGTGTGCATTGTATTTGAATCATCAAAACTCTTTTTGCAACTTAAGATTATAAATTAAGATAACCGTTGTTTAAGGATTTTTCAAACCCAAACTCCTTGACCTAAGGGTTAGTATGAGGCTTACCACCCATATCGCATAAATGGGTTCACTTAACTAATGTTCCCCCTGTTTCTGAATAGGTCGGCAAAAGTTGCATGGCTTATGGTTATGAGTGGCTGAAATTTTTATTTGTAATTACACATGCAGCATTTGTAAGCGCAAAGTCACTCATGTCTGCTTGGGGGCATGCATTGAATATGAATTATAAAATGTATGTATGCAACTTAGATTTATATTCTAAAATTAAAAACATCAAGTGCCACAATTAAATGTTAGCGTGAAATGACATTTGCCAGTTTGTGGGCGTGCATTCAATTTGAATCATCAAATAACTTTTTTTGCAACTTTAGATTATAAATTAAATTTAACATTGTTGAAGGATTTTTTAAACTCAAATCCTTGACGGACAGGTAAGTATGAGCTTGAATACCCATATCGCAAAAAATGGTTCACTTGACAAATGTTTCCCCTGTTTTTGAAAAGGTTGGCAAAAGTTGCAGGGCTTATGTTCATTAGAGGCCTTAATTTTAATTTGTAAGTTAACATGCAGCATTTATAAGCGCGAACCCACTCATGTCTCCAGGGGGGCATGCATTGAATATGAATTATAAAAGTTATTGTATCTGTGCAACTTAGATTATATATTCTAATATTTAAAAAAAATCAAGTGCCACAACTATATGTTAGCGTGAAATGACATTTGCCAGTTTGTGGGCGTGCATTCAATTTGAATCATCAAATAACTTTTTTTGCAACTTTAGATTATAAATTAAATTAAACGTTGTTGAAGGATTTTTCAAACTCAAATCCTTGACTTATAGGTAAGTATGAGTCTGAATACCCATATCGCAAAAAATGGTTCACTTGACAAATGTTTCCCCTGTTTTTGAAAAGGTTGGCAAAAGTTGCAGGGCTTATGTTCATTAGAGGCCTTAATTTTAATTTGTAAGTTCACATGCAGCATTTATAAGTGCGAACCCACTCGTGTCTCCAGGGGGGCATGCATTGAATATGAATTATAAAAGTTATTGTGTCTGTGCAACTTAGATTATATATTCTAATATTTAAAAAAAATCAAGCGCCACAACTATATGTTAGCGTGAAATGACATTTGCCAGTTTGTGGGCGTGCATTCAATTTGAATCATCAAATAACTTTTTTTGCAACTTTAGATTATAAATTAAATTTAACGTTGAAGGATTTTTCAAACTCAAATCCTTGACGGATAGGTAAGTATGAGCTTGAATACCCATATCGAAAAAAATGGTTCACTTGACAAATGTTCCCCCTGTTTTTGAAAAGGTTGGCATAAGTTGCAGGGCTTATGTTCATTAGAGGCCTTAATTTTAATTTGTAAGTTCACATGCAGCATTAATAAGCGCGTACCCACTCGTGTCTCCAGGGGGGCATGCATTGAGTATGAATTATAAAAGTTATTGTATCTGTGCAACTTAGATTATATATTGTAATATTTAAAAAAAATCAAGCGCCACAACTATATGTTAGCGTGAAATGACATTTACCAGTTTGTGGGCGTGCATTCAATTTGAATCATCAAATAACTGTTTTTGCAACTTTAGATTATAAATTAAATTTAACGTTGTTGAAGGATTTTTCAAACTCAAATCCTTGACGGATAGGTAAGTATGAGCTTGAATACCCATATCGAAAAAAATGGTTCACTTGACAAATGTTCCCCCTGTTTTTGAAAAGGTTGGCAAAAGTTGCAGGGCTTATGTTCATTAGAGGCCTTAATTTTAATTTGTAAGTTCACATGCAGCATTAATAAGCGCGTACCCACTCGTGTCTCCAGGGGGGCATGCATTGAATATGAATTATAAAAGTTATTGTATCTGTGCAACTTAGATTATATATTCTAATATTTAAAAAAAATCAAGCGCCACAACTATATGCTAGCGTGAAATGACATTTGCCAGTTTGTGGGCGTGCATTCAATTTGAATCATCAAATAACTTTTTTTGCAACTTTAGATTATAAATTAAGATTACCGTTGTTTAAGGATTTTTCAAACTCAAATTCCTTGACTTAAGGGTTAGTATGAGGCTTACCACCCATATCGCATAAATGGGTTCACTTAACAAATGTGTCCCCTGTTTCTGAAAAGGTCAGCAAAAGTTGCAGGGCTTATGGTCATGAGAGGCTGAAATTTTTATTTGTAAATACACATGCAGCATTTGTAAGCGCAAACTCACTCGTGTCTCCGAAGAGGAGTGCATTGAATATGAATTATAAATGTTAATGCGTCTATGCAACTTAGATTGTATATTGTAATAATACTTTAAAAAAATTAAATGCCGCAATAAGTACGGTTTCATATAAAAAGTTGACCGAATCGATCGTCATTATTTCTAAAAAATACATGTTATAACTGGTTGAAGTATAATTTTGAAATAAATAAAGAATATAGGTAGGTACTCAACGGAATTCAACCGAAAAAGAATCGACTTGGCAATGGCAACGATGGCAACTTTGAAGCCTATGTTGAAGTGTTGGCAATTTATTTGAAATTCGAATGTCAAAATGAGTTTTGTTTCTCGCATAGGTTTTACATAAAAAGGTGTTGTGATTGATCATGTTTATTTATTTAAAAAACAACAATTTAAAATCTACTAATGATGAGGAAGCACATCCCAAGTCCTGAACAATATTTGTTGTGAATATGACGTGCATCTGTTTAGGAGTTCTTCAGTTTGAATGCCATTAACGCACAACTATTTTGTATGGGGAGGCCGTTGAATTTTATAAAGATATAAGGGAAGGGATATGTTTAGCCCCCGTGGTTACGTATGCCTCATAAGACTTTATGAGGCATACGTAATATATTTATGTTGTATTGCAATTTTAACTAATTTGCTGTTAAGTTTGTAATCGAGGGCCCCTTGGTCGTCAATGCCCGCAAAGAGCTGGACACTGAAAATGAACATGCGATGAAATTAAATATGCTCTTCGCTGGGTGAAAAATTCATATACCTTTACCAAAAACCGGTCATCAAAAGATCCATCCAGCCTAACAGCAACTGGGTCTTGCTTGAGAATAGGCGCTTTCTATAGCGACGACCAAGCTCGCAGAGGGCTCTTGAGGTGTGATTTACACAAAAACAAAACTCACCAAATAAATCATCTAAATATTATTATGATTACCACATCAGGTTAAAGAGCTCCTATGTATAGAATGTGCAGTGACTTTACTAAATATTTTAATGAATTAGAGTTATTTGAAAAAGGGAAGTACTCCTTTAGATTAACAAATATATATATAAAATGGCTTTGCCATCCAGTTTATCCTGATTGGGTTTTCTATATATAAATATAAAAAGATAGATTTTTGTGTAATCCGTTAATTTGCTATTTTCTAGCCGACGTTTCGGATCAGTATCACGATCCCTCATCAGGGCGGTCCTTTTGTGTGTAGGGTTGGCCTTCGACTGATTTGTGATGTGTTTTGTTGCATATAAGAATATTCTCTTTTCTTCTTTGGGGCCGTCCATAAATTACGTCATCGATTTTGGCCGATTTTCAACCCCCTCCCCCCCTCTTGCTGTAATAATGGATGAGCTTAATAATTAATAATGTTATATTACTTACATAGTATTTTGGATATTTTGTAGAAATTGGTATTTACAAGAACGATGTCACTTTTGGTACTCCTATATCATTTGCCATCATCCGCAGACCAGACTCCCCCCCTCTTAATGCGAATGACGTAATATATGGACAGCCCCTTTCTTCCTCTAATTTTTGTTTCTGTAATTAATTAAATTTATTTCTGACTAAAATATTTTTATTTAAAAAAAAAATTGTCAGCTACTTTCAATTTTTAACATATTTGTGGGATGGGAGGTTGGTATGCGGCTGACCACCCATACTGTAAAAAATGGTTCACTTTGCCAATGTCACCCCTGCTTCAGGGAAGGTCGGCAAGAGTTGCAGGGCTTATGTTCATTTGAGATTGGGGTTTTTATATTGTAGGTCCACATGCAGCATGTGTAAGCGCGAAATTATGCATGTCTGCTTGTGGGAATGCATTTAATATGAATCTCAAATGATACATATCTTTGCAGCTTAGATTTAGATTTAGATTTAGAAGGCACTTTACTGTACATATGTATTCATTTCTTTTGTTCTTATAATTGTGTATGTATCTGTTTTTTCTTCTCAATAAAATAAAATAAAATTAGCTTACCGTCACGTGTTTATCGAGCGGCTTCAGCAACGTAATGTTGGAGTTAAGGAGGTAGACGGTGGAACGGTTGTACTTGGCTATGTGCATTTCACTAACAGCTGCCACCCATTCCGGGTCAAATGCGGTCACTTCTCCTCTTTGTAAGATAAACTCCATCCAGTACTGATCAAAAGTAAAATAAAGTAATCAAGAGTGAGAAACGAATGGGTTCTGAATGAACCTTGGCAAAGTCATAGGTCAAGATTACTAGGATTGTTAGCAAACAAAAATACAAAGAATGCTATTCCAACGTTTTTGTTCAGCCTCAACAGAGTTACTCACACTAGCTCAAAGGTCAGCGCCAGTTCAAGTACACCAGAACCTCTGAGAAGATCGAAGCGCCTGGCTAACCGTTGATAATGCCCATCGAAGCCTATGGGCGAAACTGTAGGGAAAAAAACCAACCAGACCACGGCTACACAGCCCAGAAAAAAGTTATGATGTCAACTACCTTACACAATTGTATATTGTTGCCGACCCTGATGTATGGAAGCGAGTCGTGGGCGATGAATGAAAGAGAAGTAAATATGGTTTGCACCGTAGAAATGGCTCATTTGAGAAGTATCACAGGAAAAACACTGAAAGATAGAGTTCAAAATGTATGGGCTCTGAATGAATACGGAGTAAAAGAAAGCGTGAAAGTGAAAGTTCAAAGCAGTGTGATGCGATGGTTTGGGCGTATTGAAAGGATGAATGAAGACAAAAAAGTGTATAAAGGGAATGTAAAAGGTAAGCGTGGAAGGCACGAAGACCTAGAAAATAATGGATTGATCAGATAAGTGAGATTGCGAATGAATGGAATCTACAGAGTGGAAACAAGAGAAGAGCGTGCATGAAAAGAGTGATGAAATTAGATGAGATGAAAGAAGTATGCAACGACAGAGTCAAGTGAAGGCACTTGTGTGGAGGTACCAGCCACCCCTAGAGGAATGGCGGCAGGATACAAGAAAAGACAAGACAAGTTGTATGAGGGTGTGAGACAGGGCTGCATAATGAGTCTTTTGCTTTTCAATATCATCACGAGTCATTGTGTAGAAGAAGTGAATGTGAAAGGCGGTTGCATGACATGTCGGTCATAAACAACCCATCCACGTCCGACCATGGACCATACGACTTTTCGCCCAACGACATAAAATATACGGCCGATAGACAATAGAGAAAACACTACATTCAATTAAAAGTACATTTTTCAGAAGGAAAAATTCTGTATTATCGTGATCTGTGTACCTATATTGTATGTGACTGAAATGTCGTTATAGTTATTTATGCCACTGCCAAGTAATGATAGTCTTTTTAGCACGAGTGCTAGTTTGTGCCATGAGGCGCAGCCGAATGGCACAATAGAAAGCACGAGTGTTACAAAGACTAATTACGTGCAGTGGCATACAATACTTTTTCTACGACCATGAGAGAATTAACAAAATAGTGAATAATAGTCATTATAATGTACTCGTCCATTTGAAGTAATTAAAACCTTACCTTTGTCAAAACGTGTGATTTATCATTCCCTTCGATTATCTAATCTAACCTAAGTTGTAAAAATAAACTATATTTAGGTTTCATATTTAATTCATGCCCACAAGCCGACACATATGTATAAGGTCGCGCTTTTACATCCTGCATATAAGCTTAAACATTCAAACCCAAAACTCAAATAAACATATGCCCTGCAGTTGTATTGGCAGGTGAACCAAATTTGTACAGCATAGGTGATCAACCTCATACTCACCTATTAACCAAGTAACTTTTTGAGTTTGTTTATTTTTTGCGGTGAATTTTTTTGTATTGCTTTCCTTTCAAACCTTTTATTTTCCATTGAAAAAAGGAAAGCTTTATTTGGAGCAATCCGATAAATAAATTCGATAAATTTTAGCACTATTAACAATTTTTATTTGACTCTACACATAAAATATACTTATTTATTTTCATCTGAACAGGGCTGAAAGTCTCATCACCACGGTAATTCCTACCTACCGAATATCACTAATATTGTATGAAGCCTAATCAGCTGATCGCTTGCGGCCATCTTGGATTGACAGGTCTTCATACCCCCATACAAGGTTGACATTTGAAATTAAAAAACGGTTCCAATTCTGACAATGCGCATGCGCACATGTTCATTTTAACACGGTTACCGGTTGCATAATGTAACATTATGCAACGGGTGTAGAAATGTATGGCATTGTGATTGCGTTAGCCGTTTTGTAATTAGTAAATTACCAAATGGGAGTAGAAAAAAGATTTTAAATTATGATTACGGTTTTTGGACATTTTTTGGAATGAAAAAAAAAACGGATGTTACTGACCGTGGAAAGAGAAGAACGATTTTCTCTACGTTTCGTAAGAGTCGATACGATAAGGAATGATACGATAAGAAACGATAGGATGCGTATCGTACAGTGGAGATGAAAAAACTGAGAAGAATGAATGGAAAATTCCAAAAGATGGAGTTACTGTAACTGTAACTCTGTCGCCATTACGCTAGGGGTGACCAGAGCCTCTGCAAAGTTGCCTCCATTTTTCCCTATCCTGACATACCTCTTTTAATTCCTTCATATCCATCACCATTTTCATGCATTTTCTTCTTTTACGCTCACTTTGTATATCCCATTCTTTCACAATCTCCTCAATCTGATCCCTCCATACTTTTCTCGGTCGTCCCTTCCCTCTTTTTCCTTTCACACTTTCTTTGTATACATACTTTGTCAGTCTATCATCATTCATTCTTTCCACATGCCCAAACCATCTCATCACATTCTTTTGTACTTTTACTTTCACATCCTCTTTCAAATTACATTCTTTTTTTACCCATTCAATCCTAACTCTATCCCTCAAAGTTTTTCCTGTCATGCTTCTCAAATGCTTCATTTCCACCGTACATACTTTACTCATTTCGCTATCATTCACTGTCCATGCTTCACTTCCATACATCAAAGTCGGTAACAATATGCCATTGTGTACCGCCATTCTCAGATCCATTGTCAGTCGCTTGTTCTTTGCTATTCTTCCTATTGCACCAACCACTTGCTTTCCCTTGCACTCCCTTTTCTCAAGTTCTCTTGTCATCTTTCCATTCTTTTCAAACATACTTCCCAAGTATCTAAATTCATCCACAATTTCAACTTTTGTACCATTCAACATGAACGTGCATTCTTCAGTTTCATCCCTTCTGTCAATAATCAGTACTTTTGTCTTACTTGCATTCATTTTCAACTTGTTTGCACACAGAGCATGGTTTAAACTAGAGAGAATTGTCTGGAGTTCCGCTGCTGAATCAGCAATTAATACTGCGTCATCAGCATAAAGCAGAACTCCGACTTTTCTCTCCCCAATTTGTATGCCATGTCCTTCCAGATTCGCTTGTTTAACACAATGATCCACGATTATATTAAAAACCATGGGCTCATTATGCAACCCTGTCTCACAACCTTGTACACATTAAAATATTCACTGTATTCTCCATCCACCCTGACACACGCCCTGCTATTTACATAGATGGCGCGTATCGCATTCAAAAGTGCTTTGTTTACACCATACCTCTCTAGCACACACCACATCATACTTCTATCCACCGAGTCAAAGGCTTTCTCAAGATCTACGAAAGCCGCGTAGACCTTTTTATTTACGGCCAGCTGTTTTTCGACTATCTGTCGAAGCGCGAATATCTGGTCTACGCAACCTCTTTCTGGCATAAAGCCAGATTGTATAACTGAGACCTTCTCCTGGGTGGATATTCTTACCCTTTGGATAAGAATCTTGCATAGCACTTTACCTGGCACACTATGAAGGCTGATCGGTCTGAAGTTACGGCAGTTTTTTTTGTCGCCTTTACCTTTGTAAATTGACACTAGTGCTACCTGAATATACCCACCTCATTATTTGTATCATTTTTCCCAGCGCACACAACTGATAACTTTATGAGAAATACCACACACGCGTAAACCAAAAGTTTGTCCATTCTTTCGACTGGAATTTTTGAACGAAATGATTTATTTTCACGTTGTACACAGTTTTAATACGCATTGTGGATAAAATAAATCATTTGCAATAATGACAACTTTGACGTGAATTCACATTAAATTGATTATTTTCAATTATGCATCATTTCAACTAATACATTTTTAAAAAGATTGTTTATTCTGCTTTGTACTTAATTGTGGATTAATATACGAGTACATTTATTTCCTGTTTTAATTTGTTTTTAAAGTCATCAGAAGCGCCAAGCCATTTAGATTTTATCAAAAAGCATTTGGTGATTATCATTAGTATTATTTTTTGTTTTTACTTAATAGCAGTCTGTAGGAACTGATATAATTTATTCTAATCTAATCTAAGTTGCAAAGATATTATGTAACATTGGGGGACTCACATTACATGCATTCTCACAAACAGACACGTATAAGTTCGCGCTTGCGCATGCCGCATGTGAACCTACAACATAAAAACCAAATCTCAAATGGATATACACCCTGCAACTCTTGCCGACCTTCCCTGAAACATGGGTGGCATTGGCAAAGTGAACCATTTTCTCTAGCATGGGTGGTCAGCCGCATACCAAAAGTCAAGCAACATACACGACAAATTACATTTTTTTAATTTTACATTTAAATTACTTTGCCAATGTCACCCCTGTTTCAGGGAATGTCGGCAAGAGTTGCAGGGCTTATGTTCATTTGAGGTTTGGATTTTATTTGTAAGTACACAATCAGCATTTGTAAGCGCGAACTACACGTGTTTGTTTGTGGGCATACATCTGAGAGCTTTGAATGAATATATCCTTGCAACTTAGATTATAGATTATAGATTATTATACATCGCGGCAAAAAAAATACGTACTTAGATGCACCTGAGGAGTTACTGGCCACCCCTAGTGGAATGGCAGGGAGATACAGTGACAGTTACATGTTCCGCCGTCATTTTATTCCCAACCAAAAATATGTAAAGTAAAAAAGTGACGTATTGTTGACATGCAGTCACATACAAATTGCAATTAAATTCGCAGGAATCAAATACCTAATCACTTTAAAATTTTAGATTTTTATGTTTGTTTATTTAAATATATTTAGTAAATACCTATATATTTTTTTAATTTATTTTAAATTGTGATTTATTTACAGCTACTTCTAATTTATGTTTACTATTTTAAACATGCATAGACTGTGTTTCTTTTGTTTTTCTTTTCTTATCTCTATTTTTATGGGATGTATACATATATAGATTATAGATTACATACATACGATTGGGTTTTTATATTGTGGGTCCACATGCGGCATGTGTTGGCGCGAAATTATACATATCTGCTTGTGGGAATGCATTTAATATACAACTTAAATGATATATATCTTTGCAGCTTAGATTAGATTAGATTAGATTAGATACATGGATATATTTAATACTTCCTCCATGGATGTATACATGGATATATTTAATACTTCCTCCATGGATGTATACATAGATATATTTAATACTTCCTCCATGGATGTATAATGGATACATTTAATACTTCCTCCATGGATGTATACATGGATATATTTAATACTTCCTCCATGAATGTATACATGGATATATTTAATACTTCCTCCATGGATGTATACATGGATATATTTAATACTTCCTCCATGGATGTATATTTAATACTTCCTCCATGGATGTATACATGGATATATTTAATACTTCCTCCATGGATGTATACATGGATATATTTAATACTTCCTCCATGGATGCATACATGGATATATTTAATACTTCCTCCATGGATGTATACATGGATATATTTAATACTTCCTCCATGGATGCATACATGGATATATTTAATACTTCCTCCATGGATGTATACATGGATATATTTAATACTTCCTCCATGGATGCATACATGGATATATTTAATACTTCCTCCATGGATGTATACATGGATATATTTAATACTTCCTCCATGGATGTATACTTATGTAATTTATCATTTTGTTTTACACTTTTTTTTACCCCAGATTGCTTTTAATTGTAGCTCTCATGTAGTCCGGTCGATAGCTCAGTTGGTAGAGTGCTTGCATTCCATGCCGTGAGCTCGGGTTCGAATCCCACCGAGGGTGTCAGAAATGATTTCCCGTTTCGGTGTTTATTTTAAACCCCGAAATAAAATACCGGCAAGGTTTACTCAGCCTTCACAAGAAATGAGAACCAGCCCTCTCGGGAGCTGGGAAACCCCCACTTCAACTGAAGTGGTTGGCGTAAGGCCGACCCCCTTATCTCTAAAAATAAAAAGGTTCAACTCGCCACATGCGACCCATTCGGGGATAACGTGGCAAGAAGTTACACTATATGTTTAGCTTAGTTGCGTTTATGTATATTTTTGTTTCCTTTTTTTGCTTGTTTATTTACTTTTGTTTTTCCTTTCTTTGTTTTCAAGGTTTTTTTTAAGTATACTCCTTGACTGATAGGTTGGTACGAGGCTGACCACCCGTGCTGTAAAAATCGGTTCACTTTTGCCAATGCCACCCCGGTTCAGGGAACGGCGGCAGGAGTTGCAAGGTTTATGTCCATGTGAGGTTTTCTTTATTTGTATGCACACATGCAGAATGTGTAGGCGCGAACCTACATGTGCCTGTCTGTAGGCATGCATTTCATATGAGCCTTAAATGCTTACATATCCTTGCAGCTTAGATTATAGATTATAGATATAGATACGTATGTAAAAGGCACAATGTGTCGTTGAGATGAGATAAAATAAAATAAAATAATGTGGCATAGTACCCAACGCTCAGAGAACAAAAAATGTGACATCGCTTACCGCGACAGGCATAATAATATTTTATGATATTGCCTAACAAGCCGGATTTCACCGGCTTCCTTGACGTACTGTTTGACAAACACCCGCCCCCCGCCTCGCATCCTGCTGCCTCCCATTGCCGCACGGAAGCTCTCATAAGACACACTAATACATTCATACAGCGCCCTACAACTCGGTATTGACGGTCAGGAATAATATACCTAACTACAGAACCGTGCTGACTACTCGTATATAGTACTGTTGTGTTTTTAGGTTCGGATAGACTTTAAATAAAAAAACAACTGGTCTTATTTTTGGATATTTATTTACACTTATCAGAAATCAACTTTCGCACTATTTAATATATATAAGTAGTCAATCTAATTATACCCTTTTTTCTTTCTTGTGATTTGTTGAGATGCGGATTCCACTGTCTCAGAACAGATCACAGATCTAGTGAGACAGTGTAATTCCTTCATTACATTTGTTTTTTTTGAAGGAATAAATTTTATTTCATTTAATTTCATTTCACTTATTTATTTGACAATTAATATTTATTTTAAACTCAAATTTATTTCACAGTTCAGCACCTCACACTTGTTCTTCAATAAAAGGCGAATATCTATCTACTCTCCTGCACTCAAATTCGCGCCTTACATACCCTCAAAGACAAAAGTCTCTAGGAACCAATTTGCCAGAACACTCTCAAACGCTCTAACAGCTTCGAGAGTACATTATTATTCCTAGATTTCTTTAGCCTATATTAATTATTGCTACCTACAATGTTCACCTATATTAATCTGCTATTTACATAACTGTACCTGGCCCGCCATACTATATGGAGCAGAGTGCTAGACTTGCAAAAACGTCCATGAACGGCAAGTCCATGCTGCCGAGATGAGAATGCTGAGGTGGGCTGGAGGCGTCACTAGGCTAGACCACATAAGGAACAAATACGTGAGGGGTAGCTGGTTGCCCCAATAACAGACAGGATTAGAGAATCCCAATTCCGGTGGTTCGGCCATGTGATGCGAAGAGACAATGAACATATTGTTCAAAAGCCCTCAGCATTACCACAGGACCAAGAGGCAGAGGCCGCCCAATGGCAACATGGCGGGCCAATATTCCAAAAGAAATGCAAAAGAGAAACCTGACAGAGGAGATGATCCAGGATAGAAAAGTTTAGCGTCTTCGAACAAGGAGGGCCGACCCCAAATGATGGGTTAAGGCCAAGGGAAAGAAGAAGATTTACATAACAGTACCTATACCGCGCTCCGCAGGAATTATAAACGCGAGCTACGCCAAGACTGCATGTTTTCAATGGGAAAAAATACCTAATGTTTTTTTGTTTTAAATATATGTAAGATTGTAATTTATAGATAAATTAAATAACTTTAATTTTATGAAAACATATATTTGTTTAGAATTTAAGACAGTTGAAGTTGCTTATTATTTATAGGAAACTACAATCACGTCGTTTAATTCTTTTTACAATCTTATCGACTTGCACGCGCACCGTCCGGCAAAATGGCTAATGGCTGTTCACCAGAAAGTAGGTAAATACCTGAGTGCCGACCGAGCGCTACAAATAAACAAGAATACCTATTAAAGGAGCTTAATACGTAGTTGTAGTTCCTTTACATCTCCCTCCTTCAAAAGAAAATTTTCCTCAAAATTTTCTCTTAAGCAAACATAAGTAACAGAGTAATATAACAGAGTAATATAACTTAAATATGTATAAATTGTTTAGTTATTGTATATAAGTAAAGTATAAGTTGTTGTTGTTGTTTTTTTTTTTTTTTTTTTTTTTTTTTTTTTTTTTTTTTTTTTATATGAGAATTGGTATGAGTTTTGTAATATGGAAGAGATTTGACTCCATTTTTTTATGTCCTGTATTTATTTCATAAATTGAATTTGAAATCTTCTGAGTTATTTGAAATGGACCAACTCTCAGCTCATCTAATTTATTTCTATTTAATTGGTTCCCATTCTCTACATACACCATATCCCCTTCATCAAAATTAAATTGAGTTCTATTTTTATTAAAAATCTGTGTATTGTAATTATGTGACTTTATAGAATTGTTTAATGCTATTTTTCTATCCCTAATCCAATCATCTTTTGTTTTATTTATTTTAAGTTCATTTGGCAAAAGTGAAACATCTGTACCATCCATGAGGTATTTTGGTGCAAACCCCGTAACTGTATGTTCTGTCATATTATATTTATCTACACATTGATGAGCTATGGTTGTCCATGCTGTTCTTTGACTTTTTTCATTGATTTTACATCTGATTTTGTTGACTAATGTTTGATTGAGTCTTTCATTTAAACCGTTAGAAAACGGGGCGTTCACTGCAGTAAAAATCATTGTTATTGAATTTTTATTACAAAAATTTTTGAATTCTTTCGAGTTTATACCCGGATATTGGTCGGTAAGGAGCATTCCAATTGTATTCGAATCTATTACATTATTGACTAGTTTAATAAAATCATTAGCATTTTGTGTTTTAGAGGTAACAATATAAGCGTATCGTGTAAAATGGTCTACTAGAAGATGTAAATATCTTTTAGTTGATCGTGAGCCTCCAAAACCTCCAATCGTGTCTATTGACACTATTTCAAAAGGTTTTGTGGCAGGGCCTAAATGTGACATCAGACCATACTTGTTTTGCCCTCTCTTTTTATTCTTTATACATATCTCACAGCTTTTACAATGTCTTCTAATATTTATTGTTAAATTTTTTGCTGTATAAACTGTACTAATTTTGTTTTGCATTTGTTTTTCTCCTAAATGACACATGTTTTCGTGTACATTTTTAATAAGTTTTTTACTGAAATTCTCTGATAAAATAATTTTTTCACATTTTCTAAGATTTTTATAGTAAACATTGTGTTTTAATAATAGTTTTGTTTTATTTTTTTGTACATGTTCATTGTTTTTCTGATCTGTAACGATATCATTTAAATTGATCATGTTTACAATTTGTAATTGTTCATCAGTATCATTGTCTGCATCCAGTACTGGGTTCCTACTTAAACAGTCTGCTTCTAAATTTTCTTTTCCTGGAGCATATTTTATTTTAAAATCATACTGTGATAAATAATATGTCAAATCTCCTAACTCGTCATCTGTCCTAGCTTTAATATTTAAATTTTCCAATGGTTTATGGTCTGAATATACTGTAAATGATTTACCTATTAACCAGTATTGCCAATATCTTATTGCTTCTTTAATAGCTAAGCATTCTAAATAAACAGCTTTCTTTTTCTTTTGTAGCAGATTCAATTTTTTTGAAAAGTATGCCACTGGTTTGTTTTTTCCATTTGGTTGTGTTTGCTTTAGCACTGCTCCAATACCTTCTAAGGATGCATCGGTGTAAATATTTATTGGCAAATTCTGATCAAATATTTCTAATATTGGCTGAGAGCATAATAAGTTCTTAACTTGTTCAAAAGAATTTTGACAATCTGCAGACCAATTAAATTTCTGATTTTTTCTAAGTAAATTATGAAGAGGTTCTAAAATTACCGCACTTTTAGGTATATATTCATGATAGAAATTAATTTTTCCCAAAAATTGTCGAACATTTTTCTGAGTTTTCGGTGTGGGGAATTCTTTTATAGAAACAAGATTATCTCTTATTGGTCGTACTGTATTATTGTGTATTATGTGACCGAGATATTTCACTGAGTCTGCAGCAAATGTACACTTTGTAAATTTTAATCTAAAGCCTTCACTTTTTATAGCTTCTAACAATTGTGTGAGATGGATAATGTGCTCGGAAAAAGTCTTGGAAAATACTAGGATATCATCTATGTAGTTAACTGCATAATCAGTAAGCTTATATTTTCTTAAAATGTTACCTAGTATCCTTTGAAAAATAGCTGGTGATGTTTTTAACCCAAAAGGTAAACACGTCCATTGATAATGCCCGTCCTGCGTCACAAATGCAGTTTTTTTCCTGTCTTCAATTTTCAGCGGGATTGACCAAAAGGCTGAATTGATGTCTAGCGTTGTAAAATATGATGAGTTTCTTGTCTTAATCACTAAGTCGTCGATCAGTGGGAATGGTTGCGCTTGAGGTACCACTATTTTGTTTAAATCTCTAAAATCTATGCATAATCTTGATTTTTTGTTGTCTTCTTTTTTGAAAGCTAACGTTACTGGTGCCGCAAATGGACTATAAGATTCCTCTATAAGCTTTTTGTCTAGTAACTTTGCCACTTGTTCTTCTATTTCCTTTTTGTCTTCAATTGAACATCTGTAGGGCCTTTTACAGCAATATTTGTCCATAAGTAGATCAATACGTGCTTCATATTCTCTGACCGTTCCAATGTCATATTTATCTTTTGCAAATATTGATTTGTAAGTATCTATTAGTTTGTATATTTCTGATTTTTGTTCAATGTTTAATTTACTTACTTTGAAATCCCCTTCTTTTATGTGTTCATTGAAATTTATTTCACATTTGTGTATGTGTTTTGTTTCTTGTTCTTCAGAATGTAGAATATGTGATTCTTCTTTTATGCTCATCTTGTCTTCTTCTGATTTGTTAGATTGGATAATTTGTAATTCTTCGTTTTGGATTAATCTGAAATTTTTGATACAATCCAAACCAATTAGAAAATCGTAATCAAAATTTTCATTATCTACTACAAATACATCCATATTTTTTTCTATATTGTAGATTTTTATTTTTAGTGTTATCAAACCTTTTGTTTTCTTCCCACCATTAATAGTCTTCAAGTTTACTATTTGCATATTACTTGTAAGTTCCTTTGGCTGTATTTTCAATAAATTTGCATTAATTAATGAAACATTCGACCCAGAATCATATATTCCAGAAACTCTTAAAGTATCATTTAATAGCAAATTAACTTTTATTAATGGTGGTACCTCTAGTTTTTTTGATTATTATCGTTCAATTCAATTTCTAATTTAGAATTATTAACAGTTCTTAAATTTGGTTTTAAATTCTTTTCTTTAAACCAACAATTCTCCTCAGGGTGGTAACGTTTCCCTTTTTTCACGTTAACACAGATACAGCATGGTTTTTTTTCTTCAATTTGTTTGGGTCTGGTGTCAGAATACATGGTACTTTTTTTATTATCCTTATTGTTTTCAACAAGTTGTTCCAATTTCCCTATTTCATTGTACAGGCTTGCGGTTGTTTTTACAGTATTTTTATCAATTTTATCCATTACGTTGTCTGGTAATCCCATAACAATCATATTTACCATTGTTTTGATATCAATATCTTTATTAATTTCCAATAACAACCGCTCTTTCTTTATGGCATATTCCAGCATTGATCCCACTTGAAATTTAAATCTAAATGCATATTTGACACGACACCAACCTTCTCCTCCATAAGTTTCAGTAAAATTTTCTCTCCAGTCTTGCCATTTGGAGCTCAACGTCATTTTTATTAGCATACTGTTGTACCAATCAAGACAATTTTTTTCTAATAGGTATTTTAATACCTGAATTTTTTCTTCATCATCATTAATTTCAAACCTTAGACACTCGTTCTCAAAGTTCGTTATCCATTGATCCGCATTACATGTTTTATTTGAGAATTTGTCCATGAAAAATCTCTCAGCAGTTTTTTCTATATTTTTCTCCTCTGTCGTCTTGATAGCATTGTTAGTATGTGAAGCCTTTGTTTCTTCTGTAATTTCATTTAAATATTGGTCACCAAATTGTAAGTTGTCTCCGTCATCCAGATATACTTTCCTCAACTCTGCATTTACAGGAATCCATATAGAGCGCACTTCATGCCTTTTTTTTAGTGATTTTTTTATTTTTGTAAATATATCTGAGGAGTATATGGCAGTATGTTTACTTACTGGCTTTAAATCATCTGGGATTTCAAAAACACCTCCGATCGGTGTTTCAATTGAGGTTATGCATATCACATTAGTTTTGCCATCCGTGGACCCCAATACGACAAATTTAAACCGTAGTTTATTCATTTTAATCGAAATTGTAGTTTTGTAAGATTGTAATTTATAGATAAATTAAATAACTTTAATTTTATGAAAACATATATTTGTTTAGAATTTAAGACAGTTGAAGTTGCTTATTATTTATAGGAAACTACAATCACGTCGTTTAATTCTTTTTACAATCTTATCGACTTGCACGCGCACCGTCCGGCAAAATGGCTAATGGCTGTTCACCAGAAAGTAGGTAAATACCTGAGTGCCGACCGAGCGCTACAAATAAACAAGAATACCTATTAAAGGAGCTTAATACGTAGTTGTAGTTCCTTTACATATATATATTGTTACGTTCTTGGGGTTCGAAAGTCTTTCAATTAACAACACTGGTCTTCTTTTACAGTTATTTATTTTACACGTTAGATTTATTTCACAATTTATAATTTATGTTACAATATTCACAATGTGTTAACAGATCAACACTAAAAAATATAACAGATCAACACTAAAAAATATTTCACAATAATGGTTTGTATTTATTTCACAGTTGGCCTTCCCTTACTCTGTGTTTGGTTATTCACCAGCCAACATATATATACGTCAACTGCTCTCCTGGCAAGCAATAAGCGTCTTATATACCCTTTACAACAGTATTCTTTAGAAACTATATTCGCTAGACAGTTCCAGAATTAAGGAAAGATTCAAGTAGGTACGTAGTAATCATTATTTCTAGACGCTTCAAGTACTTTATTTAATTATTCCTACCCACACATACTTATAAGTCTGAGACTTAACACTACCATTACATTAACATAACAATATTTACTTTGTTGTCTCATTTTAAAAGGGAAGCCGATGGGAATCGAGTTGTTGGCACCGTTCGCCTGTGGTAGCTAGTCAAGACGTGACCCCTCGGCCATAACAACGACGCGACGTTTTAGAAAATTTTCACTTGTCCACTCTTTCTTTCTTTAACGCCCATAACCGAATGATGATGATGAGTTGATGATTTCTTCATAGCGCCGTTTCGTGATGTAGTCACTCCAAGGGCGCTGGTGCAAACGATGCCAGAAATTTGCTTGTCTTCAGTAAACTACGAACCAGAGAAACACAAAATTTCGATTACAAATTACAAGTTTTCAGAGCCACTCTCCTCTCTTCCTGACTTGTAATTATTCCGAGATCGTGTAATGACATTCTTTGTAATGTAATTGAGTTTCCCAACAGTTTGACAACCGTGCCCGTCTTTTCTACAAATCTCATTTTGTAATTTTGAAATTATGAAAAACCAACTTTTTGATTATTTTTCTGAGTTCAGGGTCAAAAGAGTAATTAAAGAAATCAGGGTTTGAAAAAATTGACGGATTTTTTACACCAAATCTTTTTATCAACTCGTTCATATATTTTTTTAAATCTTTGGCCTGGCTGTAAACATGATTCAAACTAAAATCTAAATTTAAATCTAAGTTGCAAAGATATGTGTCTTTTGAGATTCATATTAAATGCATTCCCACAAGCAGACACACACGTGGACCTACAATATAAAAACCCAATCTCAAATGAACATAAGCCCTGCAACACTTGCCGACCTTCCCTGGAACAGGGGTGACATTGGCAAAGTGAACCATTTTTTACGGTATGGTTGGTCAGCCTCATACCAACCTATAAGTTAAGGGATTCCCCCTTATCTGTAAAAATAAAAAGATTCCACTCGCCACATGCGACGCCTTCGGGGAGATCGCGACAAGAAGTTACACTATATGTGCAGCGTAGTAGCATTGGAAGCGTAGAGCTCTTATTTAAATTGCTTCTTGAAGGCCTGACTCCCAGTAGACTTTGAGGAGGCTGATGGGTCTCTGATATTATGATGTCGACGCTACATGCTACAATTTCCTATTACGCTACAGGCTACGTCACGTCATGTCTGTGTAAGCATGTTCCCTCTGCCCCCAGGGGCGCAAAATCAATCACAAATATTGTGACGTGCTTTATACTGAGCCAGGAGGGGAACGTGAGACAGCCATGGCCAACAGTTGATTCTTTATTAAATTGTGTGTCTGTATCGTAGTTTTTTTTTTTAATCCTGAGCAGGACATTTTCTAGATTTCAGAGACTCTAGAGCAGGGGTGTCCAACATAATATTGTAGGAGGGCCAGATTTACTATTTCTGTAATCGTCGCGGGCCATAAATAGCGTCGTCGAGGGGGGGGTAGACATGCAGTCAGGGTAGATAGATGATTGAACTATGTAAGTACTTAATGATGGATGATTTTTGTAAATTATTAAACTTATTGCGCAATATCTATTGATGTCGTCGCGGGCCGTATGTTGAACAGGCTTGCTCTAGACGACTTTGACACTTGTTGCAGAGCCGTACACATGTAGCATGTGTAAGCCCGAATTAACACATGCCTACTTGTTGGCATGCATTTATTATGAATCTTAATGATAATTTATATTTGTTACTTAGACTTAGATTCAGATTAACTTAGATAAAAGATAAAATAGCGTTTAAATAAATAATGCATGGAGGATGTATATGGTGAGCGCTGTGCTCGTATGAATCATACCTCAAGAGCTATCGCAAGCTTGGTTGTCGCTAGAAAGCGCGAATACTCAAGCAAGACTCAATTGCTGTAAGGCTGGATGGAACTTTAGTGACCGGTCTTTGGTACAAGTTTTATGAACTTTTCAACCCAGCGAAAAGCATTTTTGAAAATATAAATGGTGTATTTTATGTGCTCCGCCAGGATTCGAACCCACAACCTTCGGGGATAACGCGGCAAGAAGTTACACTATATGTGTAGCTTAGTTGCGTTGCGTTTTTTTGCGTGGTATTATCGTACTTTTTCAGTTTTAAAACTTGATTGAATGATGAAATCCAAAAGTGTACGAAAAAGGTTGTTGATTTCTGACGCTTGCCTAGGCTGATGGAATGTGAACAAGGTTTTATACGATTTTGAATATTTAATATGGTTTTTGACAAACTTCAATCGGCGAAGAATTAAAATTTACCAAGCACAGAGGAAGACCGAGAAAGGTATGGATGGACCAAATTCCTGAAATAGCGAATGAATGGGATATCCAGAGTCATGATACAAGGTGAGCTTATATGAAAAAGGTTATGAATGTGGATCAAATGACAGAAGTATATAAGTACCGAAAAATTTAGCGGTTGATCTGTAATGTTGGCAGTCTTTTAAATTTTTATTTTTATTGATATTTTGTAAATTTAGATTTTATTATTTTACTAACGTGTTGTTTGTTTTAATTGATTATTTGCATGCTGTACAAACTTGGTTAACTTTTGTCAGTGTCACCCTGTTTCAGGGAAAGCGGGCAGTGTAGCTTAGTTGAAAAGTAAAGTAAAGTTTGTGGTCATGGTTTATTTTGTATGTTCACATGCAGCATGTGTAAGCGCAAATTTACCAGCGCCTGCTTGTTAACATGCATTAAATATGAGCCTCAAATAACAATATATCTTTGCAACTTTAAATATGCACTCAAACGGTGCTCTCCTTAGACATTTTAGTCGTCCGTTGAGCCCACGCTTTGACATACTAATGATGCATTTGTATGAAGACCTGTCAATCCAAGATGGCCGCAAGTGAACAGCTGATTATCCTTTCTACAATAATTACCAAAATTAGGGAGGTAAGAATGACCGTGGTGATGAGACTTCCAGTCCAGGCATCATTAGTTTGTCCAAACGTGGGCTCAACGGACGACTAAAATGTCGAATAGCACTGAAAGGGGTTAGATATCCTTTTTCTATCAAATTTAAAACGGAAAAGTAAAAGTAAAACGTTGGTGGAGTAAAATATGGAAATTCTTTGAAAATAAAAAATATTTATTTCGGCGAATCTTTAAGCGTTTCCTTTGTTTCTGTTAAATTATGAATTTATTTATTTTACCTTTGATGGCGTAATTTCTCGTAGGGCAACTTTGTTTCGCAAATTAAAAAGAGGGCTCGTCTTTTGGCAAACAAGAATTCGCCGACTCTCCTTTGCGAAAGATAATTCAAATTAGGAAAACTCCAAATATTGGCCCTTTTTGCTTTGTGCTCGCGAATCATGAAAAACTCGCTGAATTTCACAAAAAAAAACACATCTAAAATACACGAAATTCATCTTAAATTTACAAAGCTCACCTAGGTACTTGGTCAATTCAGAAATTCATCTAAAATTTACAAAATTATTTAAAGATTCACAAAAAAATTCTAAAAATTTCATAGTTCACCCATGATGCACTGAATTCATCTGAAATGTATAAATTTTACACAACAATCTAATCTAAATCTAAGTTCTATCTATCTAAGTATATTATGTATCATTTGAGATTTATATGAAATGCATTCCCACAAGCAAACATGTATAAGTTTGCGCTAACAAACGCCGCATGTGAACCTAAAATATAAAAACCCAATCTTAAATGAATATAAAACCTGCGACTTTTGCCAACCTTCCCTGAAACAGGGTCGACATTGGTAAAGTGAACCATTTATTACAGTATGTGGGGTAAGCCTCATACCAACCTATAAGTCTAGGGACATAAAAGTCACTAAATTTATCTGAACGTATAAAAATAACACACAATTCACGAAATTCATTTAAAATTTACAGTGATACAAAACCTTATTGGTTGGTACCAATTAATTCATTGTACTTACTAAAACATAGAATGGTTCGATATGAGGCTGGCAACCCATGCAGAAAAATGCTGTCGATTTATGGATTATTAATTTAACGGGAAATGTTGGCAACGACTGCTCTTTAACGGAAATCAAAGGTGAATCAAATTTTACATTTCTTTACTCAATTATCAATGAAAGTGAATTATTTCAAGAAATTTCTTTTATCGACATTGGCTCTCTTTATTAACTTATCCAAAAAAAAAAGATTTTTGGAAAATCGTCTCAGTCACATACTGTGGAAAACACTGTTTAACATGGGTTCGTAATATCATAGATTCTAATCTAATCTAAGTTACAAAGATATGTTACATTGGGTATTCATATTAGAAGCCATGGCGCCCTTGAGATGGTCCTGGACCATTAAATGGCGCCACAGGAAAGAAATCATCCATCATCATCATCATATGCATTCTCACAAGCAGACACGTACAAGTTTGCCCTTGCACATGCTGCATGTGAACCTACAACATAAAACCCAAATCTCAAATGGACATACACCCTCTTGCCGTCCTTCCCTGAAACATGGGCTACATTGGCAAAGTGAACCATTATTTTCAGCATGGATGGGCAGCCGCATACCAACCTATAAGTCAAGGAAAATTAATTTAGAATTTAAGGAAGATAGCTAATTGCTGTCTTGTATAAAAATGCTGATTTAGTATTTCAATAATTATTTATATTCTAAATAATTGCACGGAACTTTCTAGTTTTATACTGTTACGTGTTCTACTGGGTTTTCTTTTCAATTAAATGCAATAATTTATTTTTACGGATTCATTGTTCACAATTTATTTCACAACTTGACAATCACTGTTTATTGGTATTTTACAGCAAATTACTCTTTTAGACTCTACTGTCCGTACGATTTTGATCTCTTATGTAAGAAACCAGAGGGGTGTTTCTCGCATTCACCGGATCATTCTTTCAGTAGAACGTCATTCCAATGCACTAACAAAATCATGGACTACTCCTAGATGGTTCTGTAGTACGTGTATTGGTGTATAGGTGTGCGTAGACACTTTGATATCAAAGTCCGCGACAGTACGCTCCCCCAGTTCTTGTTTATCGTATACGCCAATCTTGTCAAATATGACTTTTTCATGCAGTTGTCTTATGAATCAAATTCTACACAATCTGAGCTACGAAAAACCGTAAAACTCGATAATGTGAGAGTTCTTTTAAATATTTTTGAAATAAATTTCTTGTTTTCATAAGACACATTGGTCCAGTACACATGCAAACATTGCTCATGTGCCATTTTCTCAATGGTAATATACGATAACAAATATACGATAAACAAGAACTAAGGCAGCGAGTACGCAACTGTACAATTATTAAAGTTACCAATAAAGGAATTGGTACATCGGTATGACGTTTCGTCCCCTTAGTGATTGTTTGTCTTATATCAATCGTGCCTTCCGACACCCTAGGTGGGAATCAAACCCTAGCCCTCGGCATGGAATGCGAGTATTCTCTCAACTAAGCAACCGACCGGACACAATAAAAGTATCTATATTCGCCTTCAAATATCTGTACGCAAATATTGAAAGTATTTTGTATCGAAATTAGTTGACATACGAATACAAATCGAAAGCAAAGATTGATCCACAAGGGATGTTAAAAAATATATTAAAATTGGATTTTTATAGACGGGCAGATATTTATTTCTTTTTCTGTATCTCTTACTTTGTTACTCTTTCTTGCTTCTTTAATCTATAATCTAAGTTGCAAAGATATATAAAAAATTACTTAATGTTTATATTTAATGGCCGGCTTAAATTTACTAAATGGCCGGTCCGTAGCTCAGTGGTAACACTGCGGACTCTGAATGGGAAGGTTGTGGGTTCGATTCCCGGCGGAGCACAAAAAATATACCATTTATATTTTCAAATTTGCTCTTCGCCGGGTTGAAAAATTCATAAAACCTTTACCAATGACCGGTCACCAAAGGTCCATCCAGTCTTACAGCAACTGGGTCTTGCTTGAGAATTGGCGCTTTGTAGCGACGACGATCAAGCTCGTAAAAAGGTCGATAGCTCAATTGGTAGAATGCTTGCATTCCATGCCGACAGCAAGGGTTCGATCTCAAAGGTTTAGTCAGCCTTCACAAGAAATGAGAACCAGCCCCCCCGGGAGCTGGGAAACCCCCACTTCAACTGAAAGTGGTTGGTGTGAGGCCGCCCCCCTTACCTGTAAAAATAAATAGATCCCGAAGCGCCACATGCGACTCCTTCGGGGATAACGCAGGCAAGAAGTTACACTATATGTGTAGCTTAGTTGCGTTTATAAGGTAACGCAAGCAAGCACGTTAAAGTTCAAAATATGAAAAATCTCAAAAGAACGTAAACCCTGCAACTCTTGCCGGCTTTCCCTTAAATAAGGTAATCAGCCGTCAACCATCCTTTAAGACGTATGCAATAAATGTTTAAGTCTTTTAATATAATCAAAGAATTAAAATGATCATTTTAAAAATTTCAATGCCTTACGCTGCTATTCTTCAAAATTTTAGTCGTCCGTTGAGCCCTCGCTTTGACAAACTAGTGATGCCTGGGCTGGAAGTCTCATCACCACGGTCATTCTTACCTACCTAATTTTGTTAATTATTGTATAAAGACTAATCAGCTGTTCACTTGCGGCCATCTTGGATTGACAGGTATTCATACACAAATGCATTAGTTTGTCAAAGCGTGGGCTCAACGGACGACTAAAATGTCTAAGAATAGCACCGTTAGATGCCAACATTGCAAATCAAACCCATTTTTTAGAACCGTTATAAAACCTCTACTTAGCTACACATTCAGTGTCATTTTTTACCGCGTTTCCGCGAAGGGGTCGAACACGACGAGTGGAACCAATTTATTTTTACAGGTAAGATGGCCGGCCGTCCTTACGCCAACCATTTAAATTGAAGTGGGGTTACTATCTCTCGATTGAGCTGGTTCTCATTTCTCGTGAAGGCTGAGTAAACCTTGCCGGTACTTTGTTTTGAGTTTGAAATAAACACCTCGGTAGGATTTGATCCCTTGCTCTCGGCATGGAATGCAAGCACTCTACCACCTGAGCGGTCGACCGGATTATTTATTTTATATAATACAGAGTCAAAATCTTTTTCTTTTTAAACTTGTCGGTGTTATGGCCGAGGGGGCCAAGTGGGCTGATCTTGGGGGCGTGTTTGGAATAGAACAACGTTGGTTCGATCCCCGCCTGGGTCATTTAACCATATCATTGACCCTGGTTCAACAGATTTCATTTGGTAATTTTTAATAAATAATTCATTAAAGTAAAAACTAATGAATTATTAATTGATGATATTAATGCCAGTTTCTGGCCAGGCAGAATAGGTTGGTGAATTGCATTCTTCTGCACAAATATATTAAAAAAAAACTAAATTTAGTTGTTGATTCTATACTAGTACATTATACAATTTTAGATAATGGATTAGCTTTTATATTAAACGGTAGAAAAAATCATCGTAAAAATATTTCGTTTATTCCAGAAAAAAAAACAACAAAAAATTCAGTTACCCATTTCCGTGAGTTAGCTTTCATTAATTCAAATTGGGCGGATAGGTATTTATGTGTGTGTTCCATGTTCCAATTTCAAACCCAGCGCCATGTTAATTATTATTATTGTAATGTGTTCATAAATATTGAGCGTGTTCGTAATTGTTCGGACGGAAATTCTGATGAGTTGATTTTGCGAACACAGCCGCCATCTTTGGCTGTCAAATTAATACATGAAAAGTTTTTACTTTCGAATGTGTCTTCAATACATCTTTATCGATCATTTTGTCGGTGATTTTATTTGTTACTTCATCTATTGTCCTATTCATCACTACACAGGGGCGGCAACTATGTACCATTAATACATATTTTCTAATCTAATCTAAGGATTTTTTTTTGGAAATCCTGTGCAGTAGACTCCCTAGATTTCAGAGACTCAAGGGGTCTATGAAACTTTTAGTGCCGCAGAGGTGCTGATTACGAGTTTGGTCGTCGCTACAAAGCGCCAATACTCAAGCAAGACCCAGTTGCTGTAAGGCTGGATGGACCTTTAATGACCGGTCTTTGGCTTTATGAATTATAAAAAAAAAAAGCTAATTTATTTGGTGAGCGCTGTTTTTGTGTGTATCACACCTCCAATAACCCTCTGCGAGCTTGGCCGTCGCTGTAGAAATCACCAATTCTCAAGCAAGACCCAGTTGCTGTAAGGTTGGATGCACCTTTTGATGACCGGTCTTTGGTAAAGGTGTATAATTTTTTTTTAACCCAGCGAAGAGCACATTTCAAATTATAAATGGTACATTTTTTTGTGCTCCGCCGGGATTCGAGCCCACAACCTTCCATGTACGAGTCCGAAGTGTTACCACTTGACTACGGATCGGTTCAACCCAGCGAAGAGCATACTTGAAATTATAAATGGTATATTTGTTGTGCTCCGGTGATATTCGAACCCACAACCTTCCATGTACGAGTCCGAAGTGTTACCACTTGACTACGGATCGGTTCAACCCAGCGAAGAGCATACTTGAAATTATAAATGGTATATTTTGTGTGCTCCGGTGATATTCGAACCCACAACCTCCATTTACGAGTCCGAAGTGTTTTTAGATTTAAATCGTTGAATAGCGCTTCAGGCCTCGAAGGCGTAAGTCAGGACTGGCTTTATCACAAACCACACATGTGTTAACATTGAGTGGCAATCAGTTGGCCAATAGTGTGGTTCTGGCATAAAGTTTACCGACGAAGGGAACCCCCGAGCATGTGTGTACAATAATTATTATTACTAAAACTAACTTCCAACAGTTCAAGGGGCTTTGACAGTCTGTGACCAATGTACATTGTATGTTCAACAACTCTCAATACTAAATTACTTACGACCTAAAGGCGACGAGATAGCGATTCGTGTCCAATAATCCCTGCAACTTTTGCCGAACTTCCCTGAAACAGGGTGACATTGGAAAAGTGAACCATTTTTTACAGCATGGATGGTCAGCCTCATAGCAACCGACAAGAAAGGACTCCCTTTAAAAATCTCCAAAGCTCTCAAAAAGAAAGTGTACAATGTATATATTTTTCTTCGGAATCGATAAATTAGCCTTGTCGGTAGGGTGGCCATGCGTTGCGAGTCGTCGTGCGGGTCGCAAACTTTGATTTGATCATCGCGGACGAGTGGCCACCCCGCGCCCTCTGCATGGTCACCCTACTGGACGTAATTGCTAAAGAAACTGTCGACTGAAGGACGGAGTTGTAGCCAGTGACGGCTTTAACACTAACAGCCATTGACCTATGATATCTGTGGACTAGAAATTATTTTAACGAATTTATTTATTTATTTCAACGACACATTGTGTCTTTTACATACATACATACATGACATTATAATACATCTGTTTCGACAAAAAGAGAACAAAAAAAAATATATGTAATCATTTTTTAAAAATTTCTCTTCGCTGGGTTGAAAAATTTATAAACCTTTACCGATGCCCGGTCACCAAAGGTCCATCCAGCCTTATAGCAAATGGGTCTTGCTTGAGAATTGGCGCTTTGTAGCGAAGACCAAGCTCGTAAAAAGTCCGGTCGAAAGTCCTACTCAGTTGGTAGAATGCTTGCATTCTATACTGAGAGCAAGGGTTCGATGCCCACCGAGGATGTCAGAAATGATTTCCCGTTTCGGTGTTTATTTCAAGCCCAAAATACCAGCAAAGTTTACTCAGCCTTCACAAGAAATGAGAACCAGCCCCCTCGGGAGCTGGGAAACCCTCACTTCAACTGCAGTGGTTGGTGTAAGGCCAGCCCCGAATCGCCACATGCAACCCCTTCGGGGATAACGCAGGCAAGAAGTTACACTTTATGTGTAGCTTAGATGCGTTGTAATACTATAGAACACGACAAGATGGTCTCTTGCATGCCATAATGGAGGGGATGACCGAGGGGACCAACTCTAGGGGACGCCTACGCCAAGAATACCTGGAGGACCTGTTGGTGGACGTGCGCTGCTCATCATATGCAGACCTTAAAAGAGCCGCACAAGACAGGGAAGAATGGAGGAGACGAGTAAAAAATATTGCTGCAACCCAATCCTACGATTGAAACTGGAGAAGAAGTTGCGTTGCGTTTAAGTTAGTTTCTGCTCCCCTATGTTATTACTCAATGATGGTCACCCTACTGGACGTATTTGTTAAAGAAAATGTCTACTGAGGGACGGAGCTACAGCGGCCATGTCTACTGAGGGACGGAGCTACAGCGGCCATGTCTACTGAGGGACGGAGCTACAGCGGCCATGTCTACTGAGGGACGGAGCTACAGCGGCCATGTCTACTGAGGGACGGAGCTACAGCGGCCATGTCTACTGAGGGACGGAGCTACAGCGGCCATGTCTACTGAGGGACGGAGCTACAGCGGCCATGTCTACTGAGGGACGGAGCTACAGCGGCCATGTCTACTGAGGGACGGAGCTACAGCGGCCATGTCTACTGAGGGACGGAGCTACAGCGGCCATGTCTACTGAGGGACGGAGCTACAGCGGCCATGTCTACTGAGGGACGGAGCTACAGCGGCCATGTCTACTGAGGGACGGAGCTACAGCGGCTTATTATGTGCTTATTCAGATAGTCTAATGAAGTCTGCGCTTTTGATGTGAACAAAAAAAAGTGACGTCACTCGGCCACATATCTGCATAATAATAATAATATTAGGATGATTTATTTGGTGAGCGCTGTTTTTGTGTGCATCACACCTTAAGAGCTCTCTGCGAGCTTGGTTATCGCTGTAGAAAGCGCCAATTCTCAAGCAAGACCCAGTTGTTGTAAGGTTGGATGGACCTTTCAGTGACCGGTCTTTGGTAAAGGTTTATGATTTTTTCAAACCAGCGAAGAGCACATTTGGAAATATAAATGGAATATTTTTTTTTGTGCTCCGCCGGGATTCGAATCCACAACCTTCCATTTACGAGTCCGAAGTTTTGCCACTGGACTACGGACCGGTCCAAGAAATGCCGACAACACGCGGTTTACTTGAGCGGTCACCTATCCAGGTAGCATCCGCGCCCAATGTTGCTTAACTTCGGTGATCTGATGAGAACCGGTGTTTTCATCATGGTATCGGCATCACAGGAGGGAGCAACTAAGCTACACATAAAGTGTAACTTCTGGCCGCGTTATCCGCGAAGGGGTTGTATGTGGCGAGTGGAACATATTTATATTTACAGGTTAGGCTGCCGGCCTTACACCAAACACTTCAGTATAAGTGGGGGTTTCCCATCTCTCGAGAGGGCTGGCACTCAATTCTTGTGAAGGCGGAGTAAACCTTGCCGGTATTTTATTATGGGGTTTGAAATAACCATCGAAACGGGAGATCATTTCTGATACCCTCGGCGGGATTCGAGCCCCAGCTCACGGCATGGAATGCAAGCACTCTACCAACTGAGCTATTGACCGGAGCTCCGCAATAAATAGATTAAGATCCATATAAGAAAAGGAATAAATGTATGGAGGATGTCCGGTCGATAGCTCAGTTGGTAGAGTGCTTGCATTCCATGCCGTGAGCTGGGGCTCGAATCCCGCCGAGGAGGGTGTCAGAAATGTTTATTTTAAACCCCATAATAAAAATACCGGCAAGGTTTCCCAGCCCCCTCGGGAGCTGGGAAACCCCCACTTCAACTGAAGTGGTTGGCGTAAGGCCGGCCCCCTTACCTGTAAAAATAAATAGGTTCAACTCGCCACATGCGACCCCTTCGGGGATAACGCGGCAAGAAGTTACACTATATGTGTAGCTTAGTTGCGTTTTTTTTTATTAACGTACTATGTGAAATAAGAATAATTCTCTTTAGAAACTGGTGAACCTTGCCGTTCCTGTTAGTGAGAACATGCACTCCAGTTAGCATAAACACACAAGGGCACTCACGCTCCCCATAGACAATCACTCAAAATACGGCATTCTTGCGTGATATATCTTTTCTGTGGTTTTTCATTTTCGTTAGCCCACATGATATGGGAACACTTGCGTTTTTATTGTGCTAAAAACAACACTTCAACTGAAGTGGCTCGCGTGAGGTCGGCCCTCTTACATGTAAAAATAAATAGGTTACTCTCGCAATATCGGTGTTATGGCCGAGGGATCAAGTGGCTGATCTTTCTAGCGTATTTGGAATATAATAACGGCGTTGGTTCGATCCCCGCCTTGATCCTGGTTCAACAGAGCCCCGCACCGACCCGCAACAGAAGCACACCACAAACCAGTCGAAGGCCAACCACCCACACAAATGGACCGCCCTGATGATGATTGATGAATCGTGTGATCGATCCGAAATGTCGGCTCGAAAACAAAAATAGTCAAGGGATTACCCGGAAACCCATAAACATATCGACTGATAAAAGGAAGTATTACATAAGCGACGTTTTGGTCAAAAATGAGTTATCAATGCTATCCTACTCAAAAATTTGCGCTCTTTCTAATGCGCTAACTCCCATAGCTCTACGATGATTTAAGTATGGTTTTGGTGTAACCGACAAGATTTTGGTCTTTTTTGTCCTAAAGGCGCTTGTGACATAAAGAAAAAAACGTATAACATCGTAAAACCACATTAATAGGAATGCCAATAAATGCCTTTATTTTTTTAATTTTAGAGCTGTTTTGATTTTAACGATATGATAAAAAAAAAAAACAAAAAAGTTACGCCATTTTTTCTGTAATCTCAAACTTTAAACTGCTCTCCTGAACAATTTAGTTTTTGTCGAAATACATATTTTATGAGAGATGCTTTTTGTGAATCACTCCTCAAGAGCACTGCGCATGCATGTTAGCGTCTAATCAGCGTCAATTTTGCAAGCAACACCCAGTTGCTATAAAGCTTTGGGACCGGTCTTTTATAGAATCAGATTTTTTTTAATCTAGTTTGGTCTCCACTCGCATTCGAATTCACGACCTTCTGTTTACAATTCCTAAGCGTTTACCATCAGACTATGAACCAGCAGTAACATGCAAGAGTGTTGAATGTTGAGTTTTCGTCTGCAGTTGGCGTAAGGCTGTTTAAGTGACAACGCAGCACGTTTTGTTTGCTGTGGGCTTTACTATTCAGCTTAGAGTGCAGGGCAAACATGCTAATATCGATCTCTGTGTCAGAGATAACAGGACGAAGCAAGGGACATGTACACAATGATAGACTGGCGTGAGGCTGACCACCAATACAGAACAAAATATCGTGTAAAAAAAAACACAACGCAATTAATCTACACATATAGTGTAACTACTTGCCGCGTTATCTCCGAAGGGGTTGCATGTGGCGAGTTGAACCTTTTTATTTTTAAAGGTAAGGGGGCCAGCCTTACGCTTACCACTTCAGTTAAAATGGAACAGCTCCAGAGGGGGCTGGTACTAATTTCTTGTTAATAAAAATGGAAGGTTTTGGGATCAGTGGACTGTAATATTTGCTTTCCTTGCTTCCACAGGGGGTTCAACCACTAGGATCCTTTCTATTCCCCAAGGAGCGGGTTTCTGGTTACGCTAACAGAATCAAAAAGTAACTGCAGGGACTTACCTGGAGCTTCTCTGGTTCATGAAGGCAAATCCAGCGTTGGCGAAGCGCATGGTTTCCTTCTTCTGGCGGTGCGAGGTGCGGGAACAACTATATTTCCCGATGCGGGAACAAACGATATTGTTGCGCATGCGGTATGCGGTGTTGAGTTAGCTGAAGAGCGACCCAATTACCGACCTTCGGCGGGAGCGGCTAAATTCTAACTCTGGCGTCGATGTAGACTTATGTAGCTAAAGATGATCCAAATATCGACCTACGGCGGGGGCGAACGAAATATAGCTCTGGCGTCGATGTGGAGCTAGCTAAAGGTCGAACGAATATCGACCTTCGGCGGCGAGTAACAAGTTCTAACTCTTGCGTCTATGAGAGTTAGCGAAAGGTCGAACGATATCGACCTTCGGCGGTGAGTGACAAAGTCTGCCGGTATTGTCTTTTGGGTTAAAACGGGAAATTATTTCTGACATCCTCGGTGGGATTCGAATCCGAGCTTTCTGTGTGGAATGCAAGCACTCTATCAACTGAGCTATCGATCGGATGTTTTTTTATTTATTTTGGTGTTCCTTGACTTATAGGTTGTTATGCGGCTGACCACCCATAATGTAAAAATTGGTTCACTTTGCCAATGTCACCTCTGTTTCAGGGAAGGACGGCAAGAGTTGCAAGGCTTATGTTCATTTGAGATTGGGTTTTTATATTGTAGGTCCACATGCGGCATGTGTTAGCGCGAAATTATACATATCTGCTTGTGGGAATGCATTTAATATAAAACTTAAATGATATATATCTTTGCAGCTTAGATTAGATTAGATTAGATTAGATTAGATTGGATATTTTTTATGTATTTGGATATTGTATTTGGAATACCATAATAAAAGGAGAGCTTGCATGAAAAAGGTTATGACTCTGGAGGAAATGAAAGAAGTGTGTAAGGACAGAAAGAAATGGCGGTTGATTTGTAATGTAGGCGACTAGGACTTGGGTTTTTTTAATTTAAAAAAATGTTTTTTGTATTTATTTTGATATATTTTATACATATAATTTGTTGAGTTTAAAAATGTAATTTGTTGTGTTAGGTTGGTATGCGGCTGAGCACCCATGGTGTAGAAAATTGTTCACTTTGCCAATGTCACCCCTGTTTCAGGGAAGGTTGGCAAGAGTTACAGGGTGTATGTTCATTTGAGATTTAGGTTTTTATGTTGTAAGTCCACATGCGGCATGTTTGTGAAAATGCACATAATGTGAATCCCCAATGTTACATATCTTTGCAACTTAGATTACATAGATTAGATTAGATTAGATTGGATACCCGATAGTTAAGGTTATGATCACGGATACCCACACCATCCTTGCTTCAGACCGGCGTTTTCTCATGTCGGGGTTTCTCTCCTCCTGCCTCCAGCTGCCTCCACTTCCGTCGTCTCCTCCACCACTTCTCCCTGCTTCCTCAACCCTCACATCTTCACAGCTTCTGTCTTTACTCCTTCCCCTGAGCTCTCACCGGAAGCAGCCCCTGCTCCAGCCCCTTCCGGTAATTACAGGTCACCATGGCAACCAACTATTCATCATAATCAATTCAGTTTAACCACGGAGTCCCACAACCAAGGCGCAAATGCTCATTTGACTTTCTTCTCTTTTTTCTACGGAGGAAGTAAGGACAGAAAGAAATGGCGGTTAATCTGTAATGCTGGCGGCTAGGGCTACGGCTTCTCAAGTTTTCCAAATTTTAAATTAGAATTTTGTATTTGATTTTAATGCTTATCCATTTGTTTATGGAGTTAGCCTCTGAAGATGGACGGATAAAGTCCGATAGCGCTTAGGCCTTGTTAACTCAAAATAAGTTAAAATTATTTTTAATTTAAATTAAAATGAATTTTCACTCTGTTAATAAACTAACTCCAACAAATCTAAAATGTTATTTGTTGTGTATGCTCCTTGACTTATATGTTGGTATGCGGCTGACCACACATATTGTAGAAAGCGATTCACTTTACCAATGTCACCCCTGTTTCAGGGAAGGTCGGCAGGAGTTGCAGGGTGTATGTCCATTTGAGATTTGGTTTTTATGTCGTAAGTTCACATACGACATGCGCAAGAGCGAACTTGTACTACGTGTCTGCATGTGAGAATGCATGTACCATGAATCCCCAATCTTACGTATCTTTGCAACTTAGATTAGATTTCTTCTAATTTATTTTTTCATTATTCTTTTGTTTTCGTAAATTACCGAATTAATTTTGTGGTCAGCTTTTGTTATGCACAGGCTGATTTTAACCTAAAAACAAAATTATAAAAGCCACCTATATGAACTCAACATCTCATTTTTTTTTTGGTTGAAGAAAAGAAAAGCTTTATATCAGTGTTTCCCAACCTTTTTTCTCTCATCGCTTCTTTCTGCGTAAATATTGTGATGATTTTACTGGGGTTCTTTTAATTTAACTGTAATAAAGCAAAAATAAATAATAAAAAAAAAAAAATGCAACTAAGCTACACATATAGTGTAACTTCTTGCCTGCGTTATCCCCGAAGGTGTCGCATGTGGCGATTCGGGATCTATTTATTTTTACAGGTAAGGGGGCCGGCCTCACACCAAGCACTTTCAGTTGAAGTGGGAGTTTCCTAGCTCCCGGGGGGCTAGTTCTCATTTCTTGTGAAGGCTGAGTAATCCTTGAGATCGAACCCTTGCTCTCGTTATGGAATGCAAGCATTCTACCAATTGAGCTATCGACCATTTTACGAGCTTGATCGTCGTCGCTACAAAGCGTCAATTCTCAAGCAAGACCCACTTGCTGTAAGGCTGGATGGACCTTTGATGACCGGTCATTGGTAAAGGTTTATGAATTTTTCAACCCAGCGAAGAGCATATTGGAAAATACATATAAATGGTATTTTTTTTGTGCTCCGCCGGGAATCGAACCCACAACCTTCCCATTCAGAGTCTGAACTGTTACCACTGAACTACGGACCGGCCTATCCCTGTGATTTATTTTTTTAACAAGATTTATTTTGCACAATATTGGTTACACAGTAGGTACTTACAGATTTTAAATTAAGATTACGGTCGTTAAACATTTTTTAGAATGGAAAAGAAAACGGATGTTACTGACCATGGAAAGAGAAGAACGATTTTCTCGGATAAAGAACGGTTTCACAAGATGATATAATATCGTCCTTCTGTACAAGTGGAGCTATTGCGACATCTATGAATGCATCACCGAAGATCAATAAATATACCTACAACCTTCAACCTCAAGCAAACAACAATAATTCAACAGTTCGTAATTCTTCTTCGTAGAAGACACACGCCTCATGAAGACGTCGGATATGACTCTGACAAAACGTAGAGAAAATCGTTCTTCTCTTTTCACGGTCAGTAGGCATCCTAACATCCATTTTTTTTTTCATTACACAGTACGTTTTTAGAGGGCTCTTGAGGTGTGATACACACAAAAACAGCGCTCACCAAATAAATCATCCTAATATTATTATTACTTGTACCCTCTTCTCGCTCTAGCTTATAAAGACTTCGCGACACAATGTTGAATGAGACTCTCCGGCTCTCACATAACCGCTACCTCTATTTATACGGCTCATACCGTTGCTTCTCGCGTATTCGAGAATATTCCACATACTTCCATAATGGATTTTTCGAAACACTTCCAGATTGTCCGACACACACCAGCGTGCTTAGGCGCATGTACTACGAATCCATAGTTCGTAACAATAGATAAGTTCATCGCTCAAAGGTGGCATTGGCAAAGTGAACTATTTTCTACAGCATGGGTGCTCAGTCGCATACCAACGTATAAGTCAAGGAACATACACAACAAATTACATTTTTTAAATCAACAAATTATAATATGTATAAACTCAAAACAAATACATAATACCATATTATATTTTAAAAAACCCTAGTCCTAGCTGGTCGTAAGTCCGGTCGATAGCTCAGTTGGTAGAGTGCTTGCATTCCATGCCTTGAGCTCGGGTTCGAATCCCACCGAGGGTGTCAGAAATGATTTCCCGTTTCGGTGTTTATTTCAAACCTCAAAATAAAATACCGGCAAGGTTTACTCAGCCTTCACAAGAAATGAGTACCAGTTCTCTCGGGAGCTGGGAAACCTCCAATTCAACTGAAGTGGTTGTCGTAAGGCCGGCCCCCTTACCTGTAAAAATAAATAGGTTCAACTCGTCACATGCGACCCCTTCGGGGATAACGCGGCAAGAAGTTACTCTATATGTGTAGCTTAGTTGCGTTTTTTTTTAGTTGCGTTACTAGCCGCCAACATCATAGATCAACCGCCATTTTCCCCTGTCCTGTTACATACTTCTTTTATTTCATCCAGAGTCATAACCTTCCTCATACAAGCTCTCATTTTATTATGACTCTGGATAAACCTGTGAAAAATAAATAAGTTCCCCTCGCCACATTCGACCCCTTCGTGGAAGACACTGCAAGAAGTTACACTATATGTGCAGCTTAGTAGCGTTTGTGTTAAGTGGCGTAGATAATTTGTTATATTTGATTTTATTGATGACTGCTTTACACGCTGGGGATTGACTCACGTAATGTATTTTTATGTTCCTCAGACATCCAGGCTTAAAATAACACCAATCTACGCTGCAGAGATCAAAATAATCCAAAACATCATCAACCCACTGGCCTACTTTATTTATTATGTACCCTAAGTTGCAAACGTGTACATAAACTCATTTATAAGAAACCAGCTGACTTGGATAATCTCGAACACGCAAGAATCATCTTTTTCGTACCTATATATCGCACGCTTAATAATATAGAGAAATAACTCGAAAATTGGGAAAATCGAGATTTTGCAATAAAACGCAAGAACAATGTGAGAAGAATAGGTAGAATGCGACAGCCGTTCAATTTCGACAAATATGACCGAGATAAAACATCGGCCGCCTTTTTCATCCCATACAAGTTGTACTGGTTGTCTGAACTTCAAACGTGATTTCCCAACATTAATGTTTTTTGAGTTATTGCTCTTTATTATTAAACGTGCGATATATAGGAGCAAGGATTCTGCGGAGAGCCAGAGTCGCTTGAAACATTGTGACAAGAAGTCGATACGCTAGAGCAAGTAAATGAATCAATACATTGAACAAGTGTTTTAGGCTTACACGGCCGGCTGATGGTGCTGGAGAGATGTTTTTCGGGATCTGTTGCCATGGTCTGTGGGAGCTGGAGCTTCCAGACGTTTCGCCCATTTCTACGATGGGCTTGTTCAGCGTGAAATTATGATGATGATGAAGATGATCTTGATGAAAACTGTGATGCAAGTGTGTGTACACTCGGGGTTTATATGTGGAAACTAAAGACACTTTGCATACGAGTTCGTTTTGTATAGCATTTATAAAATAGATCAAGCTGATTTCGGTTACTTATGAATGTTCTTAATTATTGTATGTATTAGGTTTAACCTTTCATGTACTAAAATGTGTGAAAATAAATCTATCTATCTATCTCAGCCGTCATTGTGCAAAATAAATCTTGTTTAATAAATAAATCGCAAATTAAAAATAATCCCAGTAAAATCACAACACAATTGACTTGTATTTTTATTTTTGTTGCAGTGATCGTTAACCTTTTGCTGTATAGTCTTCAGGATGAGTGATGTAGTACAAATATGGCGGACAGCGGCGCACACACATCTGTCTCCAGACCTGACAGCAGAGCAAGGTAACTGTCACTGTTACTCTATCACTGTTCCCAGGCCCGGATTAAGGGCGGTTCGAGCGGTGCGACCGAACCAGGGCCCCTGCGTCCGAGGGGCCCCGAAACATTACAGAAAAATACAATACAAATAATTTTTCGGCATAAATTTGTTCGAGAGTCCAGATTTTTAAGGCATTCCGGACCAAGGGGCCCCTCCACGGACTATAGAAATTAGATTACGAAAATCTGTACTTTTTTTGGGTCCTAATCAAAAGAGGCCTACGATAAATACATATTTTTTTACAAAAAGGAAAAGACGAAGCTCCCTTCAACAAGTGGTTTAGACATCCCCGACAGGTTTCCCAACAAATATGTATTATGTATTTTGGGGGGGCGCCTGGAGAGAGGGGGGGGGGGAGGTTGTGGGGACTTTCCCCGCACCAGGGCCCCCAGTAGTCTTAATCCGGGCCTGACTGTTCCACTTAGGTTGCAGCTATTTTCAACTTCCCTATTATTTTGGGCAACTATTTCTTTAATTTTTACTCAAAATATTCAGTCCGAAAAAAAATATCTGTAATGTTGGCGTTTAAAAAAAACATTTTTCACTTTTTTATAGAACATGTTTTGTAGGCTATAATTTTTACTGCTTAATTGTTTAGTGTTTATTTTATATACTTAAATGTAATTAATTGTTTGTATTCCTTGACTTATAGGTTGGTATGAAGCTGCCCACCCATACTGTAAAAAATGGTTCACTTTTCCAATGTCACCCCTGTGTCAGGGAAGGTCGGCAGAGGGTTGCAGGGCTTATGTTCATTTCTAAATCTAAATCTAAGCTGCAAAGATATGTATCATTTGAGATTCATATTGAATGATTTCCCACAAGCAGACATGCATAATTTCGCGCTTACACATGCTGCATGTGGACCTACAATATAAAAACCCCAATCTCAAATGAACATTAGCCCTGCAACTCTTGCCGACCTTCCCTGAAGCAGGGGTGACATTGGCAAAGTGAACCATTTTTTACAGTATGGGTGGTCAGCCGCATACCAAGAATTTGAGATTGGGTTTTTATATTGTACGTCCACATGCGGCATGTGTTAGCGCGAACTTATACTACATGTCTGCTTGTGGGAATGCGTTTAATATGAATCTTAAATGATAAATATCTTTGCAGCTTAGATTTAGATTTAGATACTCGAGTTGCAGTCTTTTCCGACACAAGGCATTCTACCCGGAGTATTGCCAACTGAGAAAAACGAATTATCTAATCTAATCTAGGTTGCAAAGATATTTAACATTGGGGATTCACATTATATGCATTTTCACAAGCAGACACGTATAAGTTCGCGCTTAAACATGCCGCATGTGAACCTACAATAAAACCCAATCTCAAATTAACATACACCCTTCAACTCTTGCCGATCTTCCCTGAAACAGGGGTGACATTGGCAAGGTGAACAATTTTCTGCAGCATGGTTGGTCAGCCGCATACCAACCTGTAAGTCAAGGAACTCATTAATTATTTGATAAAGTCGTACCTTTCCCAGTTTTTTCTTATCTCTTTCAAACTGTATAAACATAAAACGCAAACGCAACTAAGCTACACAAAAAGCGTAACTTCTTGCCTATGTAATTCCCGAAGGGGTCGCATGTGGCGATTCGGGACCTATTTATTTTTACGGATAAAGGGGCCGGCCTCACACCAACCGTGGGGGAAGGGAAAGAAGTGGGGGGTTCTAATTTCTTGTGAATGCTGAGTAAAAACCTTGCCGGTATTTTGGGCTTGAAATAAACATCCAAACGGAAATTAATTACTGACACCCTCAGTGGGGATCGAACCCTTGCTTTCAGCATAGAATGCAAGCATTATTCTACAACTGAGCTATCGACCACGCTTTTTAAGAGCTTAGTCGTCGCTACAAAGCGTCAATTCTCAAGCGAGACCCAATTGCTGTACGGCTGGATGAACCTTGGGTGACCGGTCTTTTGTAAAGGTGTACGAAATTTTTCAACCCAGCGAAGAGCATATTTGAAAATATAAATGCAATATTTTTTGTGCTCCTCCTGGATTCGAACCCCCGATCTTCCATTTACGAGTCCGAAATGTTACCACTGGACTTCGACGATGATCATGATGATGATGAGTTGATGATTTCTTTATAGCGCCGTTTCGTGATGTAGTCACTCCAAGGGCGCTTGTGCAAATGATGCCAGAAATTTGCTTGTCTTCAGTGCCATCCGGAACTTTCCATGGTCCTCTAGCTCTCTCACATGATGTGGCAGGTGGTTCCAGGCCAGAGGACCAGCAACTGCAAATGCACGCTCTCCAAACATTGCGTTAACTCTTCTTATCGGTTCTTCAATCTTTGATTTGGATCCAGTTTCAGCCGAGCGCAGTGTTAGGCCTTTTTTTCGGACCGGGATGATAATTTAAGGACAAAATCATTTCAATTGAAATTAATTCAGGACACGACTTTAATTCGCTGTTCCTACATTGGTTTTACAAGACAGAATTATTACATTTTTCATGGGATTACAAGTACATATTATATTTTGTTTGAATGTTGTACTTTGTGAATAAACTTGTGTATGTTTCGTGATTCGTCTCTCTAATATTAAAATACATTAAAATACATGTTTGAATAAAGAAAGGTCAGGACCCTGAGTACGAGTTTTTTCACTTTACTCGAAGTATTGAGTATTCGAGAAAAATGTATGTGAACTTGTAAAGCACCCCTGGCAAAAAGGTTTCGAAACTTGTTTTGCCAGGGGTGCCTTACAAGTTCACATACATTTTTCTCGAATACTCAATACTTCGAGTAAAGTGAAAAAACTCGTACTCAGGGTACAGAACGCTAGAACGTGCCCGCTGGTCACTTCACATCATTTTCAAGTCCGGGCTGAACATAAAACCTCAATAATCATACGATCACTAAGCTACACATATAGTGCAACTTCTTGCCGCGATATCCCCGAGGGATTCGCATGTGGCGAATGGAAATTATTTATTTTTTGAGGCAAGGCTTTCAGTTGAAGTTTCCTAGCTCCCCAGGGGGCTGGTACTCATTCCTTGTGAAGGCTGAGTGCACTAATCTAATCTAAGTCGCACAGATATGTAACATTGGGGATTCACATTACATGCATTCTCACAAGCAGACACGTATAAGTTCACGCATGAGCATGCTGCATGTGAACCTACAACATAAAAAAACAAATCTCAAATAGACATACACCCTGCAACTCCTGCCGAACTTCCCTGAAACAGGGGTGACATTGGCACACCTTGCCGGTATTTTGATTTTTGTTTTGAAATAAACACAGAAACGGGAAATCATTTCTGACACGCAACTCGCAACTAACGCAACTTAGCTACACATACAGCGTGACTTCTTGCCGCGATATCCACGAGGAATCCGCATGTGGCGAGTGGAACCCATTTATTTTTACAAGTAAGGGGCGGTCTTTAAGCCAACCACTTCAGTTGAATGCGAATTTTCTAGCTCCGAGGGAGATGGCACTTATTTCTTGTTTTGCTGAGTAAATCTTTTCGGTATTTTTATTTTGGGTTTGAAATAAACACCGAAACGGAATATCATTTCTGACACCCTCGGTGGGATGCGAACCCGAGCTCTATGCATGGAATGCAACCACTCTACCAACTGAGCCATCGACCGGACTTTTTACGAGCTTGGTCGTCGCTACAAAGCGTCAATTCTCAAGCGAGACCCAGTTACTGTAAGGCTGGATGGACCTTTGGTGACCGGTCATTGGTAAAGGCTTATGAATTTTTCAACCCAGCGAAGAGTAAATTTGAAAATATAAATGGTAAATTTTTGTTGTGCTCCGCCGGGATTCGAGCCCACAACCTGCCATTCAGAGTCCGAAGTGTTACCACTGAACTACGGACCGGTCTATTTATAATAATAAAAATTAAATAACAATAATAACAATAATGCGGCTGACCACCCATACTGTAAAAAATGGTTCACTTTTCCGCTGTCACCCATGTTTCAGGGAAGGCCGGTAAGAGTTGCAAGGCTTATGTTCATTTGAGATTGGGTTTTTATATTGTAGGTCCACATGCGGCATGTGTTAGCGCGAAATTATACCTACATATCTGCTTGTGGGAATGCTTGTCTTGTATCCTGCCGCCTTTCCTCTAGGGGTGGCCAGTACCTCCACACAAGTGCCTCCACTTGACTCTGTCCTTGCATACTTCTTTCATCTCATCTAATTTCATCACTCTTTTCATGCATGCTCTTCTCTTGTTTCCACTCTGTAGATTCCATTCATTCGCAATCTCATTTATCTGATCAATCCATTGTTTCCTAGGTCTTCCCCTTCCACGCTTACCTGTTACATTCCCTTTATACACTCTTTTTGTCAGTCGGTCTTCATTCATCCTTTCAATATGTCCAAACCATCGCATCACACTTCTTTGAACTTTCACTTTCACGCTTTCTTTTACTCCGCATTCATTTAGAACCCATTCGTTTCTCACTCTATCTTTCAGTGTTTTTCCTGTCATACTTCTCAGATGGGCCATTTCTACGGTGCATACCTTATTTACTTCTCTTTCATTCAACGTCCATGACTCGCTTCCATACATCAGGGTCGGCAACCTGATGCATTTAATATAAATCTTAAATGATATATATCTTTGCAGCTTAGATTAGATTAGATTAGATTAGAAGGTCTTTATTGTTTTTATTAATATGTACATAATAATATTACAATTACAAAAATCTAATAACAAGAAATACTCTGCAAAGTAATCATAACTTGTGTTTTGGGGAAATTTGAAAATATAAATGGTATATCTTTTGTGCTCCGTCGGAATTCGAATTCACAACCTCCCATTTACGAGTCCGAAGTGCTACCACTGCACTACGGACCGGTCACACTCGATAAGTATAAATTACTGTGCGAAAATCAAAACATTCGACAGTTGAAACATTCGAAAGCCAAGACGTTCGATTGTTGAGGTTCATGTTAAGGTCCCTACAGACGACGCGCTTCACCTGACAACATTGATTTCCAACATAAATATAAATAATACAAGAATTCTCAAAGAAACAAAATTGCCTTTGAAAACAAAATAACAACCCAAAAATATATATTCCTCTACCCCAAGTATCAAACATTGCCTAAACTTCCCTCCATAATCTATAATCTAAAATCTAAAATCTAAGTTGCAAGGATATATTCATTTACTCAGATGTATGCCCACAAACCAACACGTGTAGTTCGCGCTTACAAATGCTAATAAAATTGTGTACTTACAAATAAAATCCAAACTTCAAATGAACATAAGCTCCACAACTTTTGCCGACCTTCCCTGACACAGGGGTGACATTTGCAAAGTGAACCATTTTTTACAGTATGGGTGGTCAGCCTCATACCAACCTATAAGTCAAGGAATACGAATAATAAATTACATTGAAATATAAAAAAAAAAACAAAACCTTAAAAAGAAATCTGTACGAAAAAAGTCAAAAATTTCCTATGCAAAAAATGTAGCAAGCTAATACACCAACATTACAAATCATCATTGCAGATTAGCCGCCTCTTCTTCCTGTCCTTGCATACTTCCTTCATTTCATCCAGAGTCATAACCTTTTTCATACAAGTCCTCCTTTTATTATGACTCTGGATTTTTTTTTTGATTTTTTTGATTTTTTGATTTTTTTTGATTTTTTTTTGATTTTTTTTGAAATTAGTAAAGTCCATACTGTTGAAATGGACTTTCTAAGAAGTATGATTGGGAAAAAACGGAGTGACAGGGTGAGGAATGATTTTGTAAGAGAAGAATGTGGTGCAAGAGAAAGTGTGAAAGTGAAGATTAAAAGAAGTTTGTTAAGATGGTTTGGGCATATGGAGAGAATGAATGAGGAAAGACTGACGAAGAAAGTATATGTTGGTAGAATAGATGGATGTCGTGGTAGAGGAAGACCGAGAAAGGTATGGATGGACCAAATATCCGAAATTGCGAATGAATGGAATATCCAGAGTCATAATAAAAGAAGAGCTTGTATGAAGAAGGTTATGACTCTGGAGGAAATGAAAGAAGTATGTAAGGACAGAAAGAAATGGCGGTTGATCTGTAATGTTGGCGAATAGGGTTTATTAAATTGGAATTTGTTTTTGTTTGTAAATGGATATTTTGTATTTGAATATTATTATTTAATGATGTATAAAATGTAATTTGTCGTGTGTGTGTGTTCCTTGACTTATAGGTTGGTATGCGGCTGACCACCCATGCTGTAAAAATGGTTCACTTTGCCAATGTCACCCCTGTCTCAGGGAAGGACGGCAAGAGTTGCAGGGTGTATGTCCATTTGAGATTTGATTTTTATGTTGTAGGTTCACATGAGGCATGTGCAAGCGCGAACTTGTACGTGTCTGGTTGTGAGAATGCATGTAATGTGAATCTTCAATGTAACATATCCTTGCAACTTAGATTAGATTAGATTAGATTAGATATCCCATTCATACGCTATTTTGGAGATTTGATCCATCCATACTTTTCTCGGTCTTCCTCGATCGCGTACATCGAAAAAAAATGTGAAAGAATGGGAAGATGACAAGGGAACTTGAGAATAGAGTGTGCAAGGGAAAGCAAGTGGTCGGTGCAATAGGAAGAATAGCAAAGAACAAGCGATTGACGATGGATCTGAGAATGGCGGTACATGTATAAGTAAAAAAAAATGTATAAGTTCGCGCTAACACATGCCGCATGTGGACCTACAATATAAAACCCAATCTCAAATGAACATAAGCCCTGCAACTCTTGCCGACCTTCCCTGAAAACAGGGGTGACATTGGCAGCGTGAACCATTTTCTACAGAATGGGTGGTCAGCCGCATACCAACCTATAAGTCAAGGAACATACACAACAAATTACATTTGTAAAATCAACAAATTATAATAAAAAATTGATTATTTTTCAATAAAAAATAAAATAAATTAAAAACTTTGTTTTCTTCCACTTTTATTGTTTTTCAGTAAGTTACAAATATTTTCGGAATTACGTCCATCTTCGGGTAACTTACTGTATGGGCATCAAAAACTAACAGAAAACAAATTCTTATTTAAAAAAACCCTAGCCGCCAGCATCACAGATCAACCGCCGTTTCTTTCTGTCCTTACGCACTTCTATAATTTCCTCCAGAGTCATAACCTTCTTCATACGGGCTCTCCTTTTATTATGACTCTGGATATTCCATTCATTCGCAATTTCGGAAATTTGGTACATCCATACCTTTCTCGGTCTTCCTCTACCACGACATCCATCTATTCTTGCAACATATACTTTCTTCGTCAGTCTTTCATCATTCATTCTCTCCATGTGCCCAAACCATCCTAACAAACTTCTTTTAATCTTTACTTTCACACTCTCTCTTACACCACATTCTTCTTACAAAATCATTTCTCACCCTATCACTCCGTTTTTTTCCCATCATACTTCTTAGGAAGTCCATTTCAACAGTAAAAACAAAATTATTTTAATCTTTACTTTCACACTTTCTCTTGCACCACATTCTTCTCTTACAAAATCATTTCTCACCCTATCACTCCGTTTTTTCCCAATCATACTTCTTAGGAAGTTCATTTCAACAGTATGAACTTTACAAATATCTCGCTGATTTAATCAAACCAGTCAACCTCGGCAAAAAAATCCTAACACTGCGCTCGGCTGAGACTGGAGCCAAATCAAGGATTGAAGAACCTATAAGAAGAGTTAACACAATGTTTGGAGAGCGTGCATTTGCAGTTGCTGGTCCTCTGGCCTGGAACCACCTGCCACATCATGTGAGAGAGCTAGAGGACCATGGAATGTTCCGGAATGCACTGAAGACAAGCAAATTTCTGGCATCGTTTGCACCAGCGCCCTTGGAGTGACTACATCACGAAACGGCGCAATAAAGAAATCTTCAACTCATCATCATCATTTTACTAATTTCATTTTCATTCACCGTCCAGGCTTCACTTCTATACATCAAGGTGGGTATAAGTATCCCACCGTGTACCGCCAGTCGAGCATTTTTAGATATGTAGCATCGCACCCGATATTGCTTAACTTCGGTGATCTGATGAGAACCGGTGCTTTCAACATGCTTTCAAAAATATAGCCTGTGTGTGTGTACTGTTTTCTATATCAGACAAACGCTTTTTCATTGTAATCGGATTGTTTCATTCTACTAGAAATGTAACGTTTTTGTGTTTTTCAAAAATTTGAAATGAGATTTTCTCCGTACGCTAAACAGGTTAAATCAGTTCAAAAGATGAAATAAATACTTGAAAGAAAGAGTAATGCGATTTCAGATGAAAACTTGGTGTGTTTTTGGTTTGTCGAAACGCGGATGGAGGAAGGAGGGAAGGATCGAATTGAATAAAAGTGAAATTCAATATAGAAAGTTTGCGCCTCAGGGGGGAGTATACGATAAACCAGAGTTCAGTGAGTGTTGTTGGGAGGGGCGATGGGGGGGTTGGGCACTTGACAACGTGAAGAAAAAGAAGAAAAAGAATGCGAGACGAAAAGTTGAGAATGTCACGTATTAAAGAAGCAACAAGGGACTGTTCTGCAGTCTCAACTGTGAGTTATGTCATGTTAGTCAGTTCAGCCGTGTTATTTTAAAGTTTATTGTTTCACTCTTTTATCATGTTAGTAATTCTGTGTGATAATTTCAGTCTTATCATTTCAGTATGATAGCTCCAGTACTAGTATTATGATTTCAGTATATTAGTATTTCAGTACGACCATTTCAGTATAATCATTTCAGTATTTTAGTATTTCAGTATGACCATTTCAGGATAATCATTTCAGTATGATCATCTTAGTATTATCATTTCAGTATTTTAGTATTTAAGTATGATCACTTCAGCACAATCATTTCAGTATTTTAGTATTTCAGTATGACCATTTTAGTATTATCATTTCAGTATTTTAGTATTTCAGTCTGATCATTTCAGCACAATCATTTTAGTATTTTAGTATGATCATTTTAATACTTTCATTTTATTTTTATCATTTAAGTATTTCAGTGTTATCATTTTACTATTTCAGTATGATCATTTCAGTATTTTAGTATTATCATATGACAGAGCTATGAACAAAATATTTGACCCATACTAGCTGATCTATGGATCGTCATTTTTTGTGTGGAAAAGTCACTATAGCCTGCGGATGAGCCATGGCTTTGCTGTCTGAGAATAACAGAAGAAGTGTTGGAATTCACAGCTCAAACTATTTTCATTTTCCAGAATTCTATGAAAGAGGCAACTTCAAAAAAAAAAAAAAAAGAGAACAATGATCATTCCTGTAAAAGTCATATTTGATAAATTCTCTTTTATAGAAGTGAAATGAGTAAAATTGTGTTGTCACCCGGTTGGGTTGCTAAGGAAAATGCATTCAAATATTTTGTTATCGGTTCCTTTACTTATAGGTCAGTATGCGGCTGACCACCCATGCTGTAGAAAATGGTTCACTTTGCCAATGTCACCCCTGTTTCAGGGAAGGTCGGCAAGAGTTGCAGGGCTTATGTTCATTTCAGATTGTGTTTTTATATTGTAGGTTCACATGCGGCATTATGTTAGCGCAAAATTATTCGTGTCTGCTTGTGGGAATGCGTTTAATATGAATCTGTAATGAGGTGTATCGTAACAACTTAGATTTAGATTTAGTTGCTTAGGACGGCAGTCCCACACAAGACTGACGTTTGCTCACCGAGAAAAAAGTTCCAAATTTAAAAAATGTTAAGAGTTTGCTATTTTTCACTCGTTTGGAATAGGGCCAGTAAAAACGCTTTTTAACAGGGATGTACAAAATTCCATAAAAATGTCATCTACAACACATCAGGGCTGTCACACACAAATTAAATAACCATAATCCCCTTTCCTTATTCTCCTTACTCTCCTTATTCTCCTTCTCTCCTTATTCTCCTTCTCTCCTTACTCTCCTTATTCTCCTTCTCTCCTTATTCTACTTCTCTCCTTATTCTCCTTCTCTCCTTATTCTCCTTCTCTCCTTATTCTCCTTCTCTCCTTACTCTCCTTATTCTCCTTCTCTCCTTATTCTCCTTCTCTCCTTACTCTCCTTATTCTCCTTCTCTCCTTATTCTCCTTCTCTCCTTATTCTCCTTCTCTCCTTACTCTCCTTATTCTCCTTCTCTCCTTATTCTCCTTCTCTCCTTACTCTCCTTATTCTCCTTCTCTCCTTATTCTCCTTCTCTCCTTATTCTCCTTCTCTCCTTACTCTCCTTATTCTCCTTCTCTCCTTATTCTCCTTCTCTCCTTACTCTCCTTATTCTCCTTCTCTCCTTATTCTCCTTATTCTCCTTCTCTCCTTATTCTCCTTCTCTCCTTACTCTCCTTATTCTCCTTCTCTCCTTATTCTCCTTCTCTCCTTACTCTCCTTATTCTCCTTCTCTCCTTATTCTCCTTATTCTCCTTTTTTACCCGCTTACGTTCTTCAGCTTCAGAATAAACGCGCATTTCAGACTACAAGTAACTTCTTCATATTGACGGTTAAAAGGCAAAGCGCCATTTTGGTTAAAAATGAGTCATAAAAGCTATCCTACTTAAAATTTTCCGCTCTTTCTAATGAGCTAACTCTTATAGATCTACGATGATTTTTGTGTTGTCTATGACCAAGTAAACAACTGTGTTTTCGAAGTATGGTTTTGGTGTAACCGACAAGATTTTGGCTTTTTTGTCCTAAAGGCGCTTGTGATATAAAAAAAACTTAAAACATCGTAAAATTACATATAAAGGAATGCCAATAAATGCTTTTATTTTTTTAATGCTGTTTTGATTTTAAAGATATGATAAAAAATAAAAAAAAGTTATGCCATTTTTCTGCAATCTCAAACTTTAAACTGCCCTCCGAACAATTTAGTTCATGTCGCTTACCTATGCCCTATTGCCTTTTAACCGTCGATATAAATATTTGCTTCGCGATGTGTTTTCTAAATTAACACTGTTTCAGGCAAAGGCGGCAAGAGTTGTACAGCTTGAATTTTCATTTAAAGCTTAGATTTTCTTTCTGAAGTAAACATCTACCATGTGTAGCCGCGAACTTATTAAAATTAAAATTAGGCTGATTTATTTGGTGAGCTCTGGAGGTGTGATACACACAAAAACAGCGCTCACCAAATAAATCAGCCTAATTATTATATATATATATATCATCTATTACTTTATTTGACAGCCCTGTTACGTAAGATCTGATATGGATGTGGTAGTCGGCAGCATACAGGATGTAAGTAGTCCAGCTGCTGTAAACTCTTGACCCGCGAACATTTGACACTCCACCGTGTATACTGGCAGAGGTACTCAACTCGAATATAAAAACTCAATTATTGTTTTCAAAGAAAATAATTTTAAATATCGATTTACTTGGACCGGTCCGTAGTCCAGTGGCAGCACTTTGGACTCGTGAATGGTAGGTTGTGGGTTCGAATCCTAGCGGAGCACAAAAAATATACCATTTCTATTTTCAAATTTGCTCTTTGCTGGGTCGACAAAATCATAAACCTTTACCAAAGAACTGTCATCAAAAGATCCATCCAGCCTTACAGCAACTGGGTCTTACTTGAGAATTGGCGCTTTCTACAGCGACGACCAAGCTCGCAGAAGGCTCTTGACGCGTGATACACACAAAAACAGCGCTCACCAAATAAATAAGCCTAATTTTTTTATTTGTTGTACTTCGTTTTTCTTCATGCTATAAGCACAATGAAAAACGTTGGTATGAGGCTGATCATCCATACTGTAAAAAATGGTTCACTTTACCAATGTCACACCCCTGTTTCAGGGAAGGTCAGCCAGAGTTGCAGGGTGTATGTCCATTTGAGATTTGTTTTTTTTATGTTGTAGGTTCACATGCGGCATGTGCAAGCGCGAACTTGTACGTGTCTGCTTGTAAGAATGCATAAAATGTGAATCCCTAATGTTACATATCTTTGAAACTTATATTAGATTAGATTATAGACCTTGGTAAGGACAACAAAACTGAGGCCTCGATGGCGTAAAGCGAGGCGCAGGGTTTATGCTCATTTGAGGTTTGGATTTATTTTTGTAAGTACACATTCAGCATTTGTAAACACCAACTATACGTGTCTGTTTGTGAGCATGTATTTAATATGAGCTTTTAATATTAATACATCTTTGCGGCTTAGATTAAAAACTACAGTTCACAGCAGCTTGACCATCTCTGTTAGCGGTGCTGTGTGTAGAGGTATGTTTTTCATATAATTTTGTTTCGTAGAAGGCTGGGCCGCCTGTAAGTTATTTAATAAGAGACATTGCCTCGGGCGCGGCCTTCAGGGTTGCCAACGGCAAAACAAAAATGAAAAATACATGTTAACACCCAGTGGCTCAGACGCCATCTTAACAACGTGTCACATTTATAATTCAATTATATTTTCAAAGAAATATTCATAAAATTTATTCTCAATTTTGTTATTTAGGCCCGGTATTTTGAAGTATCGTAAAGTTAACTAAAATGGAATTTTAGTTAAATTATCATAATATTTCACTCACCGAATTTCGGCAGTAAATAATTAGTTACTTTAACTTTCGATTTTCAAGATGGCGGCGCTTCACTGACAGCAGCTGTTCTTTTTTAATGTAAGGATACATCAAAATTGTCGCAAACTGAACATTTTTTGTGTCGTTTTCTAGCTTAATGAAGGTTAGGTATATGATTTGTTATGAATAGTTGTTTGTTTTAAAGCTTTTGAATGGCATTTTAATTATTTCCAAGATTTGGGGGCGTGGCTTCATACTTCGGCAATGTTCGGTTTTAGTTAACTCGAGATTGAGTATTTTGAATACAAGTTCAAGTAATAGTTAACTAAAATATTACTACACTTCAATATACCGGGGCCTTAGCAATCTGTTATCACTCATTTAGTTTTTTTTTATGGATTTTTTTTTTGTATAAAAAAAGATAACGAGGAATTTTTTTGGAACTCTTTAAAAGTTTAACCTTTTTTTTTTAATAGATTTGAGGAAAGGAATGCAATCCACCAACCTATTTTGCCTGGCCACTTGTTTTCATGCGAAACAGAACTTTTAATATTTTGCATACCTACTTCATGCACGAACATAAGCAAGCACCATTGACTTATGATATCTGTGGACTAGAAATTAGTTTAACGAAAATACACATTGTATATAATATGTTTCAACTTACTTACGAAAATGGTCATTAGCAAGAAAGAGAACAAAGAACTTCACACTTGCATTTCCATGTGTACAAAAGAACTCGGGCGAATGTAAAAATGTTTCTAGGAAGGTGGCAGCATTGCCGCGTGCGTACTATGCCCGGAGCAGTCGCCACATGCGACCCCTTCAGGGATAACGCAGGCAAGAAATTACACTATATGTCAGTGGCGAAGGCTGCCATACAAGCCGATTCCCATCGGTGTCCCGTTTAAAATGAGGCAAAAATGATAAAAAAGTAGACAGCATGGTTTCAATGGGGGAAAAATACGTATTGTTTCTTTGGTTTTAAATGTATTTTTTTACTTCGTGCCTGTATTTTTTAACTACTTTGTTACATCATTTTAAAAGGGAAGCCGATGGGGACCGGCTTGTATGGCACCCTTCGCCACTGCTATATGTGTAGCTTAGTTGCGTAGTTGCGTGGATAAAACATTTTATTGGCCTGTTGCACCAAACTCCAATCAGACAAAAATCAAAATTAAGTGTGATTTCTCCCATCAAATAAAAAATTCGGTTGCATATAGGTACGCAAATCAGCTGATGTACATCATCTTTCTTGTTCAAATTCCCCATTTCCGAGAAATATTTAACCGAGGTCCTTTTAAGCAATAAATTTTGATAATTTTTTTAGTGTTGATCTGTTTTGTTTCGTGCAATAAATTTTGATGTGTCAAATGTTGGTGCAACCGGCCCTTAGTGAACTAATTATAAGGAAGTGCTAATGACAAACTTCTAAACTACAGGATTGTATTTAGTGTTTTCTCTCGTAGAAAAAAGGAAAAATGTGCATTTATCTGAGAAACCCATGTTATTATTATTATTATTTTTGGTAATTTTTTTCTGCGCCTTTTCATGACCGTTGGTCATCCCAAAGGCGCTGAAGATTGTATGAATAAGTGAGTTTTCAGGGCCCTTCTGAAAGCTGCCTCTTTTTCTGTTGTCCGCAGTCCTGCTGGCAATGAGTTCCAGGCCATGGGCGCAGCAACACGGAAAGCACGATCACCAAATACGGTAGTCGGGTTTCTCCTCGGAAGCTCTAGCGTGCTGCCAATTGTTTGAGTTGACCTCAGTGTCCAGCCTCTCTCGTCCACACATTGTTTTCTTGATGAGCTCTTGCAGATATTCTGGAGCTGCTCCATGCAGAACCTTGTGTGTAATAACGCACAGCTTGAACGTTACCCTCTCAGGTATACGTAGCCAGTGTAGCCTTTTCAGCAGAGGAGTGATGTGGCAGAACTTGGACGAGCTATAGATGAGTCGTGCTGCCGCGTTTTGCACTGACTGTAGTCGACGCAGTTGGTAAGCTGGCTGCGCTGCATATATTGAGTTGCAGTAATCAATTCTCGAGACCACAAATGCGTGTACCAAGCTCTTGATGGCATCCACTGGGAGGTATCGTTTTATTGACTTTAACTGTCTGAGGCCGAAGAAACCCACTTGAACGGTTTTGCTTGTTAGCTTAATACGTCACTTATTCAGTTTTACCTTTAAGTTTAAGCACATATTATGATACATACTTGACAGTATATTTTCCTTACTACACGCTGGCTACATTTCCGTATATTTGCCAATGGCGTAACTCTAATTTACGATCCATTACACTTAGTTCCCTGTTATCACTTTAGTGGACGCTGCGATAGATAACGGGCCAAATTATCGTTCAACAATGGCCGCAAATAGAAGGAGAGAAATACAGAAAACCCATGTGTACCAATTTACTTTAGTTCACCTTAAAATATTGTTACGAACGTATGAGTTCGTGGGGTTTAATTGTGCGTGTATCCGCCTCTAGTATAGTCTACTGCAACCCTCCAAAATTCTACTCGCTAGCTCGCAAATTGCGAGTTACTATTATTGTTTGGTTGCGAGTGTGCTTTTCTTTATCTGAAAGTATCATTTTGCCAGTTCATAATACCATTGATAATAATCCCAGTGAAAATAAAATTGAGGAGTTTTGAAAATTGCCGATTGTCAAATCTCGCTCGATCACATGTTTAAAGGCGTTAAAAAATATAAACAGGAACAGTTCACGGGAGTTTTTTTTAACCCATGCGAGTTGCAATTACGAGTTGCGAGTTGGTCAATGGGTGTTTTTGGAGGGTTGGTCTACTGTGAGTTTTTTTTATGTGTATCGACGGTTAAAAGGCAGTAATAAGCGACATAAACTAAATTGTTCAGAAGAGCAGTTTAAAGTTTGAGATTGCAGAAAAATGGAATAACTTTTTTATTTTTTATCATATCGTTAAAATCAAAACAGCACTAAAATTAAAAAAAAAAAAATAAAGGCATCTATTGGCATTCCTATTAATGTGGTTTTACGATGTTTTCATGTCACAAGGAAGGCAGGCAATGCAGGGAGTCTCCCGCACAGGAGTTCTTCAAAAAAAATATCTTGTTCGACCTTGATATGTTTTTCAAACCGGTCGCTGGCTGGTGGTAAACACCTCTTACATAACAAAATATTCCAGGTGTCTAATGTTATAATCTAATCTAAGCTGCAAAGATATATATCATGTCGGTGTTATAGCCGCGGGGATCAAGACAGGTTATTTGGAACCGGATAACGCTGTTTCGAATCCCGCGACGATAACTTCGACCCTGGTTCAACAGATGCCGTTGCATGCACACAAGCTTCTGCTTTCGCATGAAGACAACTGGCCAGGTAAAATAGGTTGGTGGATTGCATTCCTTTCCACAAATCTATTAAAAAAAAAAAAAAAAAAAAATTATATTGAATGCATTCCCACAAGCAGACATGTATAATTTCGCGCTAACCTACAATATAAAAACCCAATCTCAAATGAACATAAGCCCTGCAACTCTTGCCGTCCTTCCCTAAAACAGGGGTGACATTGGCAAAGTGAACCTTTTTTTTACAGTATGGTTGGTCAGCCGCATACCAACCTATAAGTCAAGGAACAAACCAACCAAATGGTTTTGAAAGTGATTTGATCGTTATTTTTCCAGAATGCTCCAGTTGGAATATTGAAGCCATCAGCAACGGTCCTCATCAGTCAGTGAACGTGACAGCTCATCTTCATCAACAGAATCATAGAAAGGTACATAAAACAAATGTTTCATATATAAGAGGACTATGGACGTCCTTGAACAGGGGCCGAGCAAGGCTGTTGCAAATGCTTGCTCCATAGATGGGGATTAGCTCCATCTCCAGGATGCTTCTGTGGATGAAGAACCAGACTGTTCGGCAGATAGTGGAGGAGTGGCCCACCAGAAGGTGGTAAGCATAGCAAGGCGCTGCCTTTACAGGAGGATGGCGACCAACATAGACAAATGACTAGCACAACAAGGCAAAACGCAACTAAGTTACATATATAGTGTAATTTCTTTCCTGCGTTTCCTCGAAGGGTTCGCATGCGGCGCTTTAGGACCTATTTATTTTTACAGGTAAAGGAGCCGGCCTCACACCAACCACTTTCAGCTGAAGTGGGGGTTTCCCAGCTCCCGGGCTCATTTCTTGTGAAGGCTGAGTAAACCTTGAATCGAACCCTTGTTCTCGGCATGGAATGCAAACATTCTACCAATTGAGCTATCGACCTTTTTACGAACTTGGTTGTCGTCGCTACAAAGCGCCAATTCTCAAGCAAGACCCAGTTGCTGTAAGGCTGGATGGACCTTTGGTGACCGGTCATTGGTTAAGTTTTATGAATTTTTCAACACAACGAAGAGCAAATTTGAAAATATAAATGGTTTACTTTGTGTGCGCCGCCGGGATTCGAACCCACAACCTTTCATTTAGAGTCCGCAGTGTTACCACTGAACTACGGACCGATCAGGCACTGCCTTCATAAGAGGATCGAGACCAACACAGAGAAATAGCTAACACAACAAGGCTGTTACTGTATCCTGCCGCCGTTCCACTAGGGGTGGCCGGTACCACCACAGATGCGTCTCCCCTTTTTTCTGTCCTTGCATACCTCTTTCATCTTTTAAAAATTCATCACTTTCTTCATACGAGTACATACTCTTCTCTTATTCTCACTCTGCAGGTTCCATTCTTTTGCAATCTCACCTATTTGGTACCTATATCCATTCCTTCCTCGGTCTTCCCTCTGTGGTCTTCCCTTTCCGCGCTTTCCTCTGACAGTTCCTCTGTACACTTTCTTCGTAAGTCGTTCATCATCCATTCTATCAAGATGTCCATCTCATTGTGCTTTTTTTTGTACTTTCATTCTTTAATTCTCTACATAGGCTCTACCTTTAAAACAAATTTGTTTTTTTTTCAGGGTATAGGACCGGATGGAGTCTCAGGTAGAGAATGTTTTCGCCAGCTGGATGAAGGGGACATACAATTGTTTGAAGTAAGAAACGGCGGAAAATCTGACAGCTCGACAAACGTCATGGAGGGGGACGCCAACTTAAAAGACAAAACCACAGATATCGCTACAACAGAGGTAGGTATTTAATAACTGTACCATAGAGCATAAACAACCGAAGTCCACTTTTTTGCGTTTTTGAGTTAATGATGCAGAAATTGTTATAATTAGCTGTTCCATAAGTGGTAAAAATATTGGAGTCCTCGGACTCATAGTTACTGAGATATCAAGTGTAATAAATATGGGATGCACATAATATGTAAAAGTGCGAGCATACCACGGAAGTTCCACATACGTTGTTCACATTACTTCACATTAAATAAATATCGATAAAAGAATGGAATGCAATCATTCTACCAATTGATCTTTTGACCTTTTTTACGTGCTTGGTCGTCGTCGCTACAAAGCGCCAATTCTCAAGCAAGACCCAGTTGCTGTAAGGCTGGATGGACCTTTTGATGACCGATCTTTGGTAAAGGTTTATGAATTTTTAAGCCCAGCGAAGAGCAAATTTGAAAATATAAATGGTGTATTTTTTGTGCTCCGCCGGGATTCGAACCCACAACCTTCCATTCACGAGTCCTTGTGTTACCACTGGACTGCGGACCGGCCCGGATTTAATTTAGCATTAGGTAAAGCAGATCGCCTGGCAATTCTATGAAAAGCTTGTATGCTGTACATCAGGGGTTCCCAACCCCGTGCCTGATTCATATGTGCCCACAACAATTCGACAGAGACAGTTCAATTTTTTCATGAACATTAATGTGAAAGGGGAATTCTTTTTTTATTTGCTAGAGTTAGTATATTTTTGAGTGCCTGGGTTTATTAAATAAATTAAGAAATAAAATCATTTATGAACGATAAAAAGTGAAATCTTGGACCGGTCCGTAGTTCAGTGGCTACACTTTGGACTCGTAAATGGAAGGTTGTGGATTCGAATCCCGGCGGAGCACAAAAATATACCATTTATATTTCCAAATGTGCTCTTCGCGGGGTTGAGAAATTCATAAACCTTTACCAAAGACCGGTCACTGAAAGGTCCATCCAACCTTACAACAACTGGGTCTTGCTTGAGAATTGGCGCTTTCTACAGTGACGACCAAGCTCGCAGAGGGCTCTTGAGGTGTGATACACACAAAAACAAAGCTCACCAAATAAATCATCCTAATACGAGTATTATTATTATTGAATCATTATGAACTAGCTGACTCTCGCTGGCTGATTGATAGGATTTCTCTCAGACGTCATGGAAAAAGTGAATTCTCTAAATATGGGTTGCAGGGGACAGACAAAACATAGCTGAAATGATAAGCCCTGTAAAGTCATTTAAAGCTAAATTGGATTTTTTGATATCACATCAGCATATCATTTCTCTCGTGCATTCCCCCAATACAATGAATTAAACGGGTCATTATTTGGTGGGGTTTGGGAATTATGGACTGCATATTTGCTTTCCTGTCTTCACAGAGGGTTAAACCACTAGGATCCTTTCTTTTCCCCAAGGGGCGGGTTTCTGCTTACGCCAACAGAATCAAAAAGTAACTGCAGGGACTTACCTGGAGCTGCTCTGGTTCATGAAGGCGAATCCAGCTGATTTCCTTCTTTCGGCGGTGCGGGTGCGGGAACAAACTATATTCCGTGATGCGGGAACAACGATATGTTTCGCGATGCGGGATGCGATGTATGTAGAGTTAGCGAAAGGTCGAAGGATATCAACCTTCGCTGGCGAGTATCAATATCTAACTGACTGTACTGGGCCAGAGCAATGAGCCAGTGCAGTGTTGCAAACGCATTTATTTGTAAATCCCCGAAATTCACAAAATGATTAATTGGCACAACCATTCTTTATTAAGCATCTACAAGTATTAAAAAATAGTTGGAAGAGAAGTTTTTGCAGTTTACACATATCGAGCTTCCTTGACTTATAGGTTGGTATGAGGCTGACCACCCATACTGTAAAAAATGGTTCACTTTGCCAATGTCACCCCTGTTTCAGGGAAGGTCGGCAAAAGTTGTGGGGCTTATGTTCATTTGAGGTTTGGATTTTATTTGTAAGTACACATTCAGCATTTGTAAGCGCGAACTACACTTGTTGGTTTGTGGGCATACATCTGAGAGCTTTAAATGAATATATCCTTGCAACTTAGATTATAGATTATAGAGCCAATTGTTTCCTTCTGTGTGTTATTTTGAAACATTTTTGTTAATTATTTATTAATAAATTATGAATATAAGAATATAAATTATAGGAAAATGAGAAGTTACGGAAGGAGTTTGTCGATTACAAATAGGTGGTGCCAGTCACCCTTGCGATATTTTAGAATGTGCTCTAGAGTACAAAAAGGTTGGAAGTCCCTGCTGTACATCAAAGCTGTGTCCGGTAGTACCTAAATTAATTTTATTTCATTAGACTCAGTTCCAGGCACACAATGCCCTTTCAGCCCGTAGGTCTTCCTTTAAGACCTTGTACACCCAGCAACGCAGCATCCTAATTTTCCAGGGCTCAATTCCATTCAAACTGAGGAGGGATTATTTGAATGGTTCTCTAATTCAATGAGTACATAAAGGACTAGTAATCTGTAGAGGTAGAATCCAAATTTGTACAATCTACAAACTAAGTCGCAAAGATATATTTTTTTTGTAAGAAATCCTGTAGGTACGGGAGACTCACTAGATTTCAGCATTTGTAACCGTGAACTTGAACGTGTCTGTTTGCGGGCATGCATTTAATATAGACGTTTAAAAGGCAGTCGAGCGTAAGCGACATAAACTAAATTGTTCAGGAGAGCAGTTTCAAGTTTGAGATTGCAGAAAAATGGCACAATTTTTTTTATTTTTTAACATATCGTTAAAATGAAAACAGCTCTTAAATTAAAACAAATAAAGGCATTTATTGGCATTCCTATGAATGTGGTTTCATGATGTTTTACGTTTTTTTTATGTCACAAGCGCCTTTAGGACAAAAAAGGCCAAAATCTTGTCGGTTACACCAAAACCATACTTCGAAAACGCAGTTGTTTGCTTGGGCATAAACAACACAAAAATCATCGTAGAGCTATGGGAGTTAGCGCATTAGAAAGAGCGGAAATTTTAAAGTAGGATAGCATTCATAACTCATTTTTGACGAAAATGTCGCCCTACTACTGCCTTTCAACCGTCGCGGTCGATATTAATTTAAAATGTTAATATATCTCTTTGCAACTAAGATTACAGATTATAAATGTAACAAATGCATGTTTAAATTTTGTTTTATTTGCTCGTACTTATAATGATAATTATAATTAAGTGAGATTAAAAACCACAAAGTACTATACTTGGTAAAATGGATATTTTTTTGGAAGGTCGGCATTTTAATCGTTTATTATTAATTTTAAATTAGTATTATTAGATTAATCATCAAGCAACATTATTTTCAACCATTTTATTGTTTTAAGTTTTTCAATAAATACTTTAAAAATAACCAAATCTTATAGTTTATAGCTTCCTAATGAAAAATACTGTTAAAATCGGATATCTTTCGTTATCTTGTTTTCTTAAAATTTATATTTTTATGATTCTTTTGGTGACTGTTGTTTTTGAGTGAATCACACCTGAAGAGCCTTCTTATATCTTGATCATGACTGAAAGCGTCAATTACTAAAGCAAGACCCTGTTGTTCAACTGCTGAATGGACTTTTGGTGACTGGTTTTGGTAATGACATTATGATTATTAAATCCCAGCAAAGAGCGTTACTTGAAAAATATTTTTTACTTTTTATGCTGTGGGTATTTAATTTTAATCTGATTTTTTATTTTATTTAATCTTAATTTGAATTTAAGTTTAAAAATTATTTGTCTGAATTTTTTGTGTTCCGAGACTCATTCCCCATCCTGTACCTACTCGTTTCACTTTTACCGATGCCACCTCGGTTTCAGAGAAAGGCGGCTTGAGTAGCAAAGTTTATGTTCATGTGAGATTTGGTTAATTTTGTATGTATACGTGCAGCATGTGCAAGTGCGATTTTACACGTGCCTGCTTTTGGGCATGCATTAAATATGAGTCTTCAATGTCAATATATTTTGGCAACTTCTACTTCTTCTTCTTCCTCAGCCTTTTTCAGTCCACTCCTGGACAAACGCCTCCTCCAATCCTTTCCATTCCTGTCTATCGGCTGCTGTGTTCAGCCATCCTCTGTCTGCAGTTTTCGTGATGACTTTGGCAACTTATATGAAAAACCATAGATGTTCCGCCAGAAATCGAGCACATCATCTTCCGATTATGTTTCAGCAAAGTTAATTAACCACTAGACTACGGACTTATCATCGATGGTTCTTTTCTTCATACCTTCCAGGATGATGGTCTCCCGGAGCGGTTTCCTGGAGACGGAGCCTCCTCATCCATGGCTTATCCTGGAGACGACGAGCACATGGACTTCTGTGAGGTGCAGCTACCGGACAAAGATCATGACAAGAAGAATGTGAGTTCCTCAAGGCAGCGTTCTTTCAGCCTAGTTATTGACCCTGTATTAATCCCAAATCCGCCCATTATCGAGTATGGCAGCCATTTCTGGTCTCGTATGTCCAAGAAATTGAGTGACCAACTTGATTCTGTGCAAAGAAGGGCAGTGAGGTTGATCAATGGTCCTTCTCTGACATCCGATCTGCAGCCACTCCAGCCACTCCAGCACAGAAGAAAAGTTGGAATGCTCAGTCTTTTTTTATCGATATTACCACGGAGCTTGTTCTAATGAGCTCCATTCATTAATCCCTCCTCCTCGCATATCAGAAAGGGAAACTCGTAGTACGACTCTCATTCATCCCTTTGCATTCGATCTCAAAACTATGAGAACTTGGCGTTTTCATGACTCATTCCTTTGCCAAACTGCCCGTTTATTGAATGATCTACCAGTATATGTGTTCCCTTCCCAATTTAATCCCGCAGTTTTATTCAAAACCAACATCAATCGCCACTTCCTTGCAGCGCCTCACGACACAAGCAACAATTCAAGCAACACCTCTGCGGCACTCTTCCTGAGTGACATAGACCCCAAGTCTTTCAAGAATTGGGAAGCCTGCCTCACAAGATTCCTTAAATAAAATGTCCATTTTAAATCTGTGACATATATACCACTGAGATTGAAAGCTTGTAAACTGAATTATCTTTGTATTGTCCAGGGTGGAGTAAAGTCCCAGGAAGTCTCCAGCCAGCAGCAGGTGTGGTCTTCATCAGAGAATCTGGAGCTGCCGCCCCCAGCTGGGGAGGAGGAGCTGAGGACAGCTGGACTCGCAGGTAACCCTAAACGCCTTAGATTATGATAAACACTTTCGGGATGGACCATTTTTGATTCACAGTTTTTTTTCTGACGATGTTTTGTGATGTATCAGTGGGATCATTCCTTCTGATTACATATTTGATTGGTACAGGGCAGAGATCGCATGATACTCGAGGGAGAGTGTCCTATGGCTGAGTTCCTACTCGTGTTGTAGGCAGCAACCTTGCAAATCTGTCTAATAGACTAGGGGCCCGTTGCACCAAACTCCAATCAGAATTACCAGTAGAGCATGGATAGCATCATGACTGACCAACTCCTTCTTCTTCTCTTCTTCTTCTTCAGCCTGTATTGACCGTCCATTCCTGAACGTACGCCTCCTCTCGCATTTTCCATTCATTTCTATCCTGATCGATCCGCATCCAGGCACTTCCCGCACTTCTCTGAACATCGTCGCGCCAACGCAACTGTGGGCGCCCAACTCCACGCATTGCCGTCCTTGGGCACCAGCACAGCAGTCGCCTTGTCCACTTTTCATCTGCATCGCGACCAACTCCTACCTACTATTAATTATTAATCTACTTAATCAAATATTGATGGATATTAGAACAAGCACAAGCATGATTTTCGTATTATTATTTTTCAGATAAATCAGCTGTCTTCAAGAGAGGAGTACTGTATAAAGGCATATACTGGCCATCCCTCACAAACAGCTTCCATGTGAGTGCATCTGTCTTCATTTATTTGCAATTGTGCAATTATAAGGCACAAAGCATGAATGAGACGAGGGTCTGCTGTAACATGGACTATAGAGCATTGCTGCGACTGCGGAAGGGTGGCTCAACCCTCGTGGAGTGGGTTGCTGCGAACCCAAATGGCTGGGTTCAGAGGGAGAATTGAAAATAGCCACAACTCTCTGATCGCAGCAACCAGAGGCCTGAAATGGGAGTTGGGCATATGGCAGCATTGGGCAAGGAGTCTAAGGCTTACTCAGCCATCACTTTGATTCCTTCTCTAGTGTAATGTTTTCTGCAGTTACTTCCATGCATTTCTTTTACGTGCACCAATGTATACCTGTATGCATATTTTTACTTTTTTTCTGTGTATTATTGTTAGTTTTTCTCATGTACCTATGCTTTCTTCTTATATTTTCTCAAATGTATTTGCTTTCCCTCTATTTTTTTTCTTTTTTTTAACTCATTATTCTTATATGCATGTTACTATATTGTTATCCTGTATTTCCTCTGTAACAACTTTAAAATTTAATATGGCTGGTCACGTATTGCCCCATCCGCGTGACTAGGCTGGAATAAAGATTAATTATTTGTATTATTATTTTATTTCACCAAAATTTTTACTCGAACCCTGGACCTTTCAGCAGTTAACCAGTTGCTTGTACCACTTGCATGTTCCAGGACACACATCTGGAGTTGTCGTATCTGAAGTATTCCCACAGACAGAGACAGAAATCCCTCATCATAGTCAACATCGTGGACGTCCTACTCAAGGTAAGAACAACAAGCTAATCTGATATAATCTTAGTTGCAAAGATATCGACGGTTAAAAGGAAGATAAGCGACGTTTTGGTCAAAAATGAGTTATGAATGCAATTCTACTTAAAATTTTCCGCTCTTTCTAATGCGCTAACTCTCATAGCTCTACGATGATTTTTGTTGTAGTTTATACCCAAGCAAACAACGGTGTTTTCAAAGTATGGTTTTGGTATAACCTACAAGATTTTCGTCTTTTTTGACCTAAAGGCGCTTGTGACATAAAAAATCGTAAAACCACATTAACAGGAATTCCAATAAATGCTTTTATTTTTTTGTCATTTTAGAGCTGTTTTCATTTTAACGATATGATAAAAAATAAATTATGCCATTTTTCTGCGAAATGAGTAAAGTATGTACGGTGGAAATGAAGCATTTGAGAAGCATGACAGGATAAACTCTGAGGGATAGAGTTAGGAATGAATGGGTGAAAAAATAATGTAATTTGAAAGAGGATGTGAAAGTTAAAATACAAAAGAATGTGATGAGATGGTTTGAGCATGTGGAAAGAATGAATGATAATAGACTGAAAAAGTATGTATACAAAAAAAAGTGTGAAAGGAAAAAGAGAGAAGGGACGACTGAGAAAAGTATGGAGTGATCAGATTGAGGAGATTGTGAAAGAATGGGATATACAAAGTGAGCGTAAAAGAAGAAAATGCATGAAAAAGGTGTGATATGAAGATATGAAGGAATCGAAAAAGGTATGTCAGGATAGGAAAAAATGGAGGCAACTCGGCAGAGGCTCTGGCCACCCCTAACGGAATGGCGACAGAATTACAAATACAGTTCTGCAATCTCAAACTTTAAACTACTCTCCTGAACAATTTAGTTGTTGTCGGTTATGTCATATTACCGGTTAAATTATCTATCTATACTATAGGTTAAAAAGCCGTCGATATAGTAAATTGAAACTGAAATATTTAGTGAAATGGAACTGAATATTTCGGGTTGTATAAAAAGCCATGCTACCTATTTATTTTTTTGGCAATTCTTTATACACTTCTACCATTTACTGGTATGTACCATATCAATTTACTGTAACGCCACAGGGTCACGCGTTTCAGGCGAGGTTCCAATGTAGAACGACACAGTGACAAAACGACACATGACATAACGACCCATGCCATAACAACACATGACAGAACATTGCATGGAAAAACATCACAGGAAAGTACATCACAATTGCAAAATATCACAAGACTGATGGAGCTGGTGACTCCAGCAACTACAACCTCGCGCGGACAAACACTGAGGTCAGCTGCATCAAGAAGCAGCTGCCTGGACATCCCTGCAAGAAGGCCTCGCACTGTTTTTGGAGACAGGGCATTCAAGGCAGCCGCTCCGATGACTTGGAATGCTATTCCCGCCTCACTGAGGGAACTGGACTAGGGAGACTGTTTAAGACGTCTCAAGACTCACCTCTTCGTCCAATCATACGGACAAGCGCCTTTGCAGTGACACACTGTCATAAAAGGCGCTGTATAAATTTTGTGTAAATAATAATAAAGACAAAACATCACATACCTAAAGCAAAACAGACGAACCGGTTCGCAGTCCAGTGGTAACACTTCGGACTCGTAAATGGAAGGTTGTGTGCTCGAGTCCCGGCGGAGCACAAAAAATATACAAATTTGCTGATCGATGAATTCCTTGACTGATAGGTTGGTATGCGGCTGACCACCCATACTGTGAAAAATGTTCACTTTGCCAATGTCAACCCTGCTTCAGGGAAGGTCGGCAAGAGTTGCAGGGCTTATGTTTATTTGAGATTGGGTTTTTTATATTGTAGGTCCACATGCGGCATGTGTAAGCGCGAAATTATGCGTGTCTGCTTGTGGGAATGCATTAAATATGAATCTCAAATGATACATATCTTTGCAGCTTAGATTTAGATTTTAGATTTAGATGGGTTGAAAAATTCATAAACCTGTACCAAAGTGCAGTCATCAAAAGGTTCATCCAGCCTTACAGCAACTGGGTCTTGCTTGAGAATTGGCGCTTTCTACAGCGACGACCAAGCTCGCAGAGGGCTCTTTAGGTGTGATACACCCAAAAACAGCGCTCACCAAATAAACCAGCCTGTCATTTTTCAGCTTAATGAAGGTTACACATTTGATTTTTATAACCAGTTTTTTGTTCGAAAGCTTTTGAATGGCATTGTAATTATTTCCAAGATTTGGGGGCGGGGCTTATCACTTCGGTAATTCTCGGTTTTAGTTAACTCGAACTAGACTAGTTAGTAAAATATTACTAAACTTGAATATACCGGGATTTAAGGGGGTAAGGAATTTACTAGAAGAGCGATTCTGGACTCCATTTGACCCTATCCTGTTTGCCATTCTCTTGATATGTGAATAGAGCGGAGAGCTAGAATAGTTTCATGTCTTTCTCCTGGTGAGCTTGTAGGGCCGATGTGTCGTGCAGTTCCTATAGCTTAGTGTCCCAGGGGAGATCGGCTGATATGTCTGCCGCACGCCATACGACACTCAGCGGTGCCCGCGTCCATACCAGGGATGTTATAGACATCTATATCCGTAACCGAAACTATCGGATATCCAAAATAAATAAATAAATAAACGCGTCTATGATTTGCTTCACTCAATTAGTGAGGTAATAATAATAATAATATTAGGATGATTTATTTGGTGAGCGCTGTTTTTGTGTGTATCACACCTCAAGAGCCCTCTGCGAGCTTGGTCGTCGCTGTAGAAAGCGCCAATTCTCAAGCAAGACCCAGTTGTTGTAAGGTTGGATGGACCTTTCAGAGACCGGTCTTTGGTAAAGGTTTATGAATTTTTCAACCCAGCGAAGAGCACATTCGAAATATAAATGGTATATTTTTGTGCTCCGCCGGGATCCGAATCCACAACCTACCATTTACGAGTCCGAAGTGTTGCCACTACGGACTACGGACCGGTCCAAGGTACCCACCTTTCAAGCTTTTTCACCTTTCCAATTTGCTTCAAGTGGATTAAAACAGTTTCATCACTAACTTTGCAGCCTACAGCTAACTCGGACGTGGTTGCCAATGGATCCGCTTCCACAAAAGCCTTCAATTTCTCATGATCAACTTTGGTCTGCGGCCGTCCACGAGGCTTGCTCTGGAGGCCGAAATTTCCAGGAACAAAAACGTTGGAACCAAAAACGCACTTTGTTTTATTTTGCGACACCGTCGCCATACACATCAATAATCCTTCGAGCCGTTTCTGCAGCACTGGTGCCACGGTAGAACTCGTACTCGTAAATAACGCAATATTTAAAGTTTTCATTTTTTTTAAATGAGTGACGCAAAGAAAAAAACAATTGAGGAACGAACAAATGAATTACAATTTTCGAAACACAAATACATGAGTAAATATCTGTATGAATTTGAATTTAGAATTCCTAAACAAAAAGGAGATATTTGAGATCAAAGTGGCCAGTACGGCAAAACGCCAATTTCATATGTAAGGACCTAATATATTATTGTTTATTGATTTTTAAAATATAATCTGTTATGTATGTTCCTTGACTTATATGTATGAAGAAGGTTATGACTCTGGATGAAATTTTTTTTTTTTTTTTTTTTTTAAATAGTTTATTCAACAAAACAGGAAAATACATTAAAATATATAAAACAATAATAAAAATATATACAATTGATGTTGTACCTTCCCAATTACAATGTTGACATTAAATATAAGTATTAAAAATAAAAAGAATATAAAAAAGAATATAAATATAAATACTAATGACAATATGATATTTTTTCATACAATGTTGACATTAAATATAAGTATTAAAATAAAAAAAAAGAATATAAATATCAATACTAATGATAGTAAGATATTTTTCCTTTTTTTTTTCAAACACAAAATATAAAATATAAAAACCTATTAAAATAATCATGATAACCGTAATGACACCAAACAATAAAAGATAAAAACAGAATTACATATATCAAATCAGCCTTACATTCACTTGAACATGCCAATATTTTCAATTATAATTTTAATTTTTCCCACTCACTAATACCTACACACTGAAATTCTAGTCAAAATTCATTATATTTCATGAACACGTTTCTATTATTATTACAATTACAATTATTATTATTATTATTATTATACATCATTAATCAAGAATTAAGGGCAAAGTATGGCCGTCGTTAACTTTTTCAAAGTATTGGTCGATTGGTAAAAAATATCCAGTTCACTAAACTTTTCATTGAACAACCGCGAAGCTCTCAAGAGGAATGAGTTTCCGTATGAATTTGTTTTGTGAGACGGAATATAGAGCTGGATTTTGGTGTTTCTTGACGTCATCCTAGGCACTCGGATTCCCACTTCAGACAGGAGTTCGGAGCAAGACACGTTACCCCGGATGAGTTTGAATAGGAACATTAGGTCCAGAATACTCCGTCTCGCTTGGAGCGAAAACAAACCATAGTGTTGCAGCGCCGTATGATAATCGGCAAGCTCTCGATGGAGACCGTCTCGGTACAAGAGTGTCCTGATGAGGCGTTTTTGGATGGCCTCTAATCTATTGACATAGATGATATATTGCGGGTTCCAAACTTGGCAAGCATATTCAAGTATTGGTCTTACGTAAACTTTATAAAGACATAATGCCACTGCAGTGTTTCGGAATGGCTTACAAGATCTCAAAACAAACCCAAGCAGTTTGTATGATCTTTTAATGATGCTATCTATGTGGTAATTGAATCTCAATTTATTGTCTAATACAAGCCCCAGATCACGTACTTGATCGGCAGGTTCCACGAACTCCGATTGAATCTCGTATTCAAAGACTAATGGGTTCTTTTTCCTAGTGAACCTCACGATGCAACATTTAGAAACATTTAAAGAAAGTTTATTTACGATACAATAGTCACCAAAGCGTTTCAAATCTCTTTGGATAGATACACAATCTCTCACGGATGCCACCTCTGAAAAAATCTTCATATCGTCTGCATAAAGTAAGACGCTTGAATTGAGGAAGCAATGTCTTATATCGTTAATAAAAATTAAGAATAAAAGAGGACCCAGATGGCTACCCTGCGGCACACCCGAGACGACCCGTTCACGTTTGGAGGTGATTCCCCCAATCGTTACAGATATTGTTCTATCATACAGGTATGATTTGAGCCACCGGAGTAGGTCACCGTGTATTCCTTGCCACTCCAGCTTGGCAATTAGGATATTGTGGCTAATCTTATCAAAACATTTGGAGTAATCAGTGTAGATCACATCAGCCTGAGATCCTGCGTCCATAATCTTTAGAATTTTTTCCGTAAACAGTACCAGATTTGATGCGGTGGACCTACCTGGTAAAAACCCATGTTGATTTACATCAATTGCATTTTTCACCGCGGAGAAAATCTGATCATATGCTATTTTTTCGAGTAACTTCCCAAATATAGATAACTTAGATACAGGGCGATAGTTTTCAACATTGTCTTTATTTCCAGATTTGTAAATTGGTACTATGTGCGCATATTTCCATTTACGTGGAAAAACACCCAGACTAAGTGATTTTTTAAATATTATTGCTAATGGCTTAATTAATTTATCACAACAGTTTTTTATGAAAATAACCGGCAAACCATCCGGACCACAACCTTTCCTCACGTCTAATGAGCGAATGCTTTCACATAACCTATCCTCATTGATGACTATGGACGAGATAGTGGAGCAATCATTAAATGAATCACCAGATTGACGTGCAACCGATAAACCATCATCTTCCACGAAAACGGAGGAAAAGTATTTAAGGAACAAGTCAGATATCCCAGCAGCATCATTTTTTATTTCATTTTCATACTTCATTTCATTTGGAATACAGCTTTCGCCTTTTTTTGATTTAATAAAGGAAAATAGTTTTTTGGGGTCATTTCTAATAGACGTCTCCATGTGGTTCAAATATTTACGCTTGCATATCTTTTCCTGTTGTTTGAATCTACTTCTTAGTAATGAAAATGTGGAGTAGTCCAACGGATTTCCGTAACGCCTAAACTTAGTATGGAACAATTGTTTTTCTTTTAAGATTTTCTTCAAAGCGTTGGAATACCAAGGAGGGTACTGCGTATTGGTGCTACATAATCGAGATTTCGGGACATATTCATCAATAATTTCATTTACCACACGGTAGAAATTATCCACCATCTCATCAATATCATCCGAATCCAGAATTGAGTCCCAATCGACCATAGACAAAGAATTGTTAATTATTGTATAGTCGGCCTTTTTGTATACGTACACCATTCTCGGGGTACTCGTACGTAAGGAGCTTAGAATGCCACTATGATGCGTCACCCGCATACATAGAGACTTGTGATGACGATCCTCGGGCACGAGTGGAGACAAAGGGGTGTCAACCGTCACATTCTTGTTGCATAAAACTAGGTCTAAAATTCTGCCATTAACATTTGGAAGCCCGTTAAACTGTCTAAGGTCAGAAAATGACATAAAATCTTGTACAATGAAGGTAGATGGGTCACTATAAGGTGTAAACTCGTCATCAGGAGTATTACCCTCAGGAAGAGGGAATATATTTGTGCTCAGGTTAAAGTCTCCAGCGATGAAGAATGTGTCAATAACATTTTCAGTAAAGATTTCACAAGCTTTATCTATATGCTGACGCAGGCTTAGGTTGTGTGTCGGCCCTGGAGGAATGTAAACACAACCGATGTGTAAGTCGGGATTCGCATTACCGGTGGAAATGGTTACCCAGAGATCCTCCGACAGCGAATGCCACTCTGGACGTGCTCGAGACTTAATGTTTTTATTGACACATATTAACACTCCCCCACCTTTCGATTGAAGAGTTCGATCATAGTCCCTATCCCTTCTATAAACATTGTAATTAGAGGGAATAAGTTCAGCATCGTAGATGCCGTCCGTAAGGAATGTTTCCGTCAGTAATATTATGTCGTAATCATCGCTTAATATGTTGGTTAGCAGCGTGTGAGTTTTAGATCTCAAGCCATTAACATTCTGATAGTATACTGAATACATCGATATGTGAAATTATAGATAATTCGTAATTATAATTATATAAAACTGTGTGGTTAAAACTTGGTAATTGTGAATTAATTTGAGTAAGAAATATATAGATAATTAGGTTAGTGCACCGAGCACGTATTACCGAATAAAGTGTTATAATATACGAAGTGTGAGTGAGACCCATCAAAATTACAAGACATAGCATACTTGAAGTAAAACAAATGTAAAAGTGAATAAACAGGAAGTGTAAAACATTAGATATAAAAGTAAAAATAGTGTAAAACAATAAAATAGTAGTGTAGAACAATAAAACAGTAGTATAAAACAATAAAGTTGTGGCGTAAAACAATATAATAGTGTGAAACCATAAAATAGAAGTGTAACACAATAAAACAGTAGTGAAAAACAATAAAATAGTAGTGTAAATAAAATAGTAGTGTAAAACAATGAAATAGTGTAAAACAATAAAATAACCGTGTAAAACCATAAACTAGTGCAAAGATGGTAGTGCAAAAAAGACAGTAGATAAAAATGTAACAGTAGCATAAGACAGTAAAGCGTTAGTGCAACAATTATAATCATTCGAAAATACAAAACAAATGACGAAGGGAACATCCAGTAAATATATAAGGGAAACAAAAGTAAATAAAGGTGCTTAAAAAAAAAGTGAAGATGTTAAAGTACATAAACGTAATCTATAAATTACTAAAATAAATATAATTGGCTTGAGAGACTTATCTTTTATATTTTTTTTTATTTTTAGATTTAATAGAATAATGGTAGTGGAATAATGGATAATATCATAATCCTCTTGAATGATATTAAACTTTATTATTTTTTTATTTATTTTGTGATTAAGATACCTAGATATTAATAAATAAATGCGGCTTAGTCGATGGTCACTTTTTGTTGATTTACGCTGAGGTTGGTTGGCCTTAAAAATTAGCATGTTGACATTATTAATTATTATTGATTTACACGCCTTTGCAAGACTTCCTTGCCCTCCACTCATTGAGCTGCAAAATCGCAAAACTAAGTGAAGATTAGAACAAATAAACATAAGGAACAAAACCATTGCAAAAGTGCAAGCATTAATTGACGAAAGGACCAACAAGCAAACATTTAAAAAGCGGAACAAGATTGCAAAAACATTCGACCATTGTGCATAAATGATGGTGATATGAAAGAAGAAAAAAATGAAAGAAGTATGTAAGGGCAGAAAGAAATGGCGGTTGATCTGTAATGCTGGCGGCTAAGACTAGGGTTATTTTAAATTAGAATTTTTATTCAGTATTTGTTTTAATGTTTATACATATTATTATTTGTGATTTAAAAAAAATTGTATTGTTGTGTATGTTCAGTTGAGATTTGGTGTATATTTTGTTCCTTGACTTATAGGTTGGTATGCGGCTGACCACCCATACTGGAAAAAATGGTTCACTTTGCCAATGTCACCCCTGTTTCCAGGAAGGTCGGCTAGAGTTGCAGGGCTTATGTTCATTTGAGATTGGGTTTGTTATATTGTAGGTCCACATGCGGCATGTGTGAGCGCGAAATTATGCGTGTCTGCTTGTGGGAATGCATTTAATATGAATCTCAAATGATACATATCTTTGCAACTTAGATTTAGATTTTAGACTAGGCGCGCTTGTCCGGTCGATAGCTCAGGTGGTAGAGTGCTTGCATTCCATGCCGAAAGCTCGGGTTTGAATCCCACCGAGGGTGTCAGAAATGATTTCCCGTTTCGGTGTTTATTTCAAACCTCAAAATAAAATACCGGCAAGGTTTACTCAGCCTTCACAAGAAATGAGTACCAGCACTCTCGGGAGCTGGGAAGCCTCCACTTCAACTTAAGTGGTTGGCGTAAGGCTGGCCCCCTTACCTGTAAAAATAAATAGGTTCAACTCGCCACATGCGACCCCTTCGGGGATAACGCGGCAAGAAGTTACACTATATGTGTAGCTTAGTTGCGTTTTTTTTAGTTGCGCCCTGTATGGGATGCACGCCCCTGGTGTAAACCTATGCTAAACCTCCTGTTTAACGAACAATTTAACATTCGTAACTAGCGGATATCCAAAATAATTTAATATCCGAACATCCCTAGTCCACGTGCTTGCTGTATACATGTTGGTATGTATGTGCCAGTGACTAGACATTACAGGGACACTTGCTTTTTATTTAAAAATACACTCTTATGGGGCTTCCACACGCTTGCCTCAAACGCCTTGAGTCAAGGGCTTGCAAGCGCTTGCAAGCTCTTGGAAAACCAAACAGGGTCATCCACACGCTTGTGCGTGCGTCTGTGTGTGTTAGAATAAGCAAGCATGGCGGACGTCCAGCTTTTAGCTATAACATTTGGATAAACTTATTTTTATTTAAAAAAAAAACAAAACAAAAAGAGAGAAACTAAAAAGAAACGAATAATTCGGCAAAGACGATGGTGGATGATCAAAATTCATAGAAACCGTACCGCACCAGAATGCGCGCGCACAAGTATGTGTGTGCCTGGCATGCGCATGCGTGAATTCCCTTTGACTTGCGTCAAAAAACCGACTCTGGTCGGATCGGCGACAAGCTGAGCCAAGGCGGCTTAAGCCACGCCCCCAGCTGAGCCAAACGGCCGTCCACACGCTCGACTTGGCTCGACTTGGCAAGCGTGTGGATGCCCCATTAAACATATGGGACGTGAAAGTCGCTAAGCAGTGATTCACAACCGTTGGAACAAACAAAATCAGTTAAACCTACTTTTGCGGAAATGAACAAAAGTTTTCGGTTTCAAAGTAAATACAAAGGTAAGTCTATCTATCTATCTATAATCTATGCCGTGAACATTTAAGTTTCATATTAAATGCATTCCCACAAGTCTCGCCACAAACTTCTTCGCTCACGTCAGAAGCAACAATTCAAGCAACACCTCTGCGGCACCCTTCCAGGATGACATAGACCCCCAATACTTTCAAATATTGGGGAGCCTGCGGCTCAGGAATCCCTAAAAAAAAATTCAACCCAGCAAAGAGCATATTTGAAAATATAAATGGTTTTAATTTTTATGCTCCACCGGTATTCGAACCCGCAACATTCCATTTACGAGCCCGAAGTCGAAGTGCTACAACTGGACTACAGACTGGTCTATGTTAGTCCGAACTTTTACATATCGACGGTTAAAAGGCGATAGGGCATAAGCGACAAAAACTAAATTGTTCTGGAGAGAAGCTTAAAGTTTAAAATTGCAGAAAAATGATCCAACTTTTTTATATTTTATCATATCGTTAAAATCAAAACAGCTCTAAAATTAAAAAAATAAAGGCATTTATTGACATTCCTATTAATTTGGTTTAACAATGTTTTACGATTTTTTTATGTCACAAGCGCCTTTAGGACAAAAAGGCCAAAATCTTGTCGGCTACACCAAAACCATACTTCAAAAATGCAGTTGTTTGCTTGGACATAAACAATATAGCAAAAAATCATCGTAGAGCTATTTTAACCGTCGATATAATGTTGAGATCTACTGTACGATCTTTTACGATGCACTTTGATTTATTGCCACATTTATTTTATTAGTACATAACCAGCATCGTGCTGAAACTATACCAACTATTCAGTTATAATATTGATGGTGAAAAGGTGATGGATATAAATAAATTGAAAGAGGTTTGTAAGGATAGGACGACATGGAGGCAGCTCTGCATAGGCTCTGCCCCCCCCCCCCCCCCTCCCCTATCGGAATGGCAACAGAGTTACAGTAACAGATCAGATTGAGGAGATTGTAATAGAATGGGATGTACAAAATGAGCGTAAAAGAAGAAAATGCATCCAAAAGGTGATGGATACGAACGAACTGAAAGAGGTATGTAAGGGTAGGAAAAAATGGAGGCAGCTCTGCAGAGGCTCTGGCCACCCCTATCGTAATGGCGACAGAGTTACAGTAACAGTTACCGATCAGATTGTGAAGATTGTAATAGAATGATGATGGATATGAATGAATTGAAAGAGGTATGTAAGGATAGGAAGAAATAGAGCAGCTCTGCAGAGGCTCTGGCCACCCTGAGCGGAATGGCGGCAGAATTACAGTTACACGTGCTGCATTGTTTGTCTAGGGAGTGCTGGCTGGAGTGTGGGCGTGGCGCCGCTCCCAGCCCATCCCCCCAGTGGGGGCGGCGTGGACAGCCTGCGGAGCCGCCGCCAACCTGATGCTGTGCGGCCTCAGCTTCTGGAGGTGCTTCGCCAACAACTACCTGCACTGGGCGGCCGTCTGCACGTGGCTGCTGCTCAACCTGCAAAGTAAGTGAAAGTTACAGACGTGCGGCGAGTATATAAAGCGGGCTGCTCAGCTCTCTCGATTCAGTCGAGAGCTGTCTTTCAACCGAGCAACATCTCTGTGTTATGAATCTGCCTTGCTTCAAAGCATTTAAAGCTCGTTTTTCTAATGAATTTCTCATTTCAAATATATTAAATATCGCTTTTCAATATTATCTAAGATCATTTTTAAATTTTCGATTCAAAAGCAAAATATAAATTTTTGTTTTTTTTTTAGGATTGCATAAAGCTTATAATCTAATCTAATCTAAGCTGCAAAGATATATATCATTTAAGATTTATATTAAATGCATTCCCACAAGCAGACATGTATAATTTCGCGCTAACACATACCCGCATGTGGACCTACAATATAAAAACCCAATCTCAAATGAACATAAGCCCTGCAACTCTTGCCGTCCTTCCCTGAAACAGGGGTGACATTGGCAAAGTGAACCATTTTTATAGTATGGGTGGTCAGCCGCATACTAACCTATAAGTCAAGGAACATATAATAATATTTTATTTTCAAAAGTTACGGGATTGTTTATCCGTTATGATAAATGATGAAGATATTACTCTTACAAAAGACGGCAGCTGACTGATTTGAGAGAGCTGAGGAGGCCGATTTATATAATCGCTGCACTTTTAAAGCTTTCACTTTTTTTTTTTACTTTACATTCTACGTAAAAAGATAAGCATTTGCATGTAACTGTTAGGTTTAGGTTGGAATTACGGTCGTTTGACATATTTACAACAATATTAACTACACAGTTAAAATTTATTAATCGGATATTAGACGAACCGTTATAAGAGAACTACATTATTATCGACGTTTCGTTAGCGACGTATCTAATGTCTTCAGGAGACACCCTCTCTGCACGATGACTGAGGATGAGGAGGCCGTGATATGTGACAAATTAGGCTGATTTATTTGGTGAGCGCTGTTTTTGTGTGTATACCACCTCGAGCGTCCTCTGCGAGCTTGGTCGTCGCTGTAGAAAGTGCCAATTCTCAAGCAAGATCCAGTTGCTGTAAGGCTGGATGGACCTTTTGATGACCGGTCTTTGGTAAGAGATTATGAATTTTCAACCCAGCGAAGAGCAAATTTTAAAATACAAATGGTATGTTTTTTGTGCTCCGCCGGGATTCGAACCCACAACCTTCCATTTACGAGTCTGAAGTGCTACCATTGGACTACGGACCGGCCGAAGTGTTATAGAAAAAAATCAGTTCATCCTCAGGCATCGTGCAAAGAGGGTGTCTCATGAAGACGTCAGCTACGTCACTAACAAAACGTCGAGAATGATGTAAGTTCTCTTATAACGGTACATTTGCATGTAGCTCTCATCATACTACACATTATGATAATGGTTCAAATGATCTTCCAGGTTTCCTGGGCGAAGGTCTCGGCTTCACATCCCGCGAGTACCTGGTGTGGTACGTCCTGTTCACGGTGTTTGTGCCGTACGCCATGCTGCCCCTGCCCCTGAGGTGGTGCTTGCTGGCGGGAACTGTCACGGCCAGCAGCCACGTGGCGGTCACCAGCGCCACGGTCGTGACGAGCGAGGTGAGGTCATGACATTCTTCTTCATCCTGACATTGTAAGTCAGCCAGAGTACCTGCAGGAACTGGCAGTTCAAGAAGTCTAAGTGAGAGGGAGATCACTCTGTGACATCTGGAAGACGCTCTCACAACTGTCACCTTATCATCTAGAAAATGGATGAATCCTTGCTCGTATATTTAGGTACGAAAGAGAAGATTCTTACGTGTTCGAGATTATGCTATTGGATTGTGCGAGAGCAGTCTACTATCATCTATTTCATCATTTACTAGCTGCTGGAGTGAGGTTTTACGGGATCTGTTGCCGTGGTCTATGACAGCTGGAGCTTCCGGACGTTTCACCCATGTCTAAGATAGGTTTCTTCAGCGTGAAGTATGATGATCTTGATGATAACTGTGATGAATTATACTAGCTGTTCGACACTATTCCAGTTACACACCAGCAAACTACGTGCCTAGGTACATGTCCCCACAAAATCATACATTCGCAACAATAGTGTTTAGTGACCGCACGTTTGCCGTAGCAGGGCCGTGCACTGGGAATCGGCTGCCCCCAGACGTGTGTGCCAAGAATTGTTGACTCTTTCAGGCAGGGATTGAAGACCCACCCACCTCTTCTCCGCGTCAACGCTGAATTTTATTCATCTTTAAGGTTTCCTGCTGTTTTCACATTTTCAAACATAGTTTAATTCTTCTTTTCTATGAACCCTCTCGCTTCCCCCCGACGTTGGCAATCAAATCGGTGAACAAGTCCCTGTTCTGCAACGTTCGAAATAGCTCCTCCACTTCGCATGTCGGTCCACTCCTTATATTTCCCAGCCAGGAGATAGTCTCCTACTGGACCCTCGTGAACCCCCAATTTCCCCCGTCTAAATATATACTTCAAAATTTGGTATTTTTCCCCACGCAATAGATATTGTGCAGTAAAAATTAAAGGGTTTGTGTAATTGACATTGTGAAGATTAATTTAAAATGAATAATGTAAAAATAAGATAGAGTACAACCACCTGTAGTCCTCTCCTTTTGATAATGGTGTGATAACATCGAAAGCGCTCGAAGAATGAATCAACTCGTGAAGAAAAACTTTGTGTTTTTTATTTTTACATTATTAATTATTTGACGTGGTTTCTCAGAACCTATCCTGCTCCGTGCGTCAGCTGATCTCCAACGCGCTCCTGTACGCGGCCGTGAACTTCGCCGGCATGTACACCAAGTACCTGACTGACCGCGGGCAGCGCAGGGCCTTCCTGGAGACGCACCGCGCCATGGAGACCAGGTGCAGGACCCAGCAGGAGAACAGCAGGCAGGAGAAGCTGCTGCTGTCAGGTAACGGCATGTACACCAAGTACCTGACTGACCGCGGGCAGCGCAGGGCCTTCCTGGAGACGCACCGCGCCATGGAGACCAGGTGCAGGACCCAGAAGGAGAACAGCAGGCAGGAGAAGCTGCTGCTGGCAGGTGCTTAACAGCAGCTGCTTAACTCCTCGTTCTAATTAGACCGACATTCTTTCTTCTTTTCTTTATTCTTTCCCACCTCTATGGTGGTTGGCCACTTAGTCAGGACAGAACCTCCCAAACAGTCTCAGTAGAAGCATCTCGAATTTAGGCCTTAAGTCATATGTTAAGACGCTCAGAATCACTTTGCATTTTTGTTTGTAAATTTAAAATCTTCGAGCCCTAAACCCTCACGGCCATAACCTTTCAGTGATTTCTGAGCCTCCTTTGCTTTGTGTAAACACTTGGGAAAGTGTAGCTTCATGGGAGGGCCTTCTGCCATTCGCATCTCACATAACGTTTTGCATGCGAGTCCTGTGACACATCCCCGGATGGGATGGATATACAGGGCGTGGGTCAGTGGAGGGGAGACTGACCCTGAGAGAAGGTGTTGTTTGCTGCTGTCAGGTAACTGACCGCGGACAAATGAAAAGACTGCAGTCAGCTCAAAACGCGGCGGTGAGACTAATTTTTGGCCGATCTAAGTACTGCCACATTACGCCCCTCCTTCCAGATCTCTATTGGCTTAGAATCCCAAAGTGAGTCAGGTACAAGCTTTGTCTACTGGCCTACAAAGCTCTACATGGATCAGCCTTAGAATACTTGTCTGAGTTACTGGAAAAAGCGGTGGGGACGGTGACAAAGGTAAACAAGAAAGATTATGTAAAAGCAATGGATTACGGTGAAGACACGGAACAACAATTTCAACCATAACCATGAAGCCGACTGATATTATTATGTCGTTGATCTGTTGACACAACTTTTCAATTTTATGAAATTAGTTAATTGGAACAGGAAGCACGCGTGAGTGTGTGAGCCGCGTATGTTAAACCATTAACTGATTGGTTTTCTGTTAAAATATAACTGACTACTCCCTGACGTAATTAGGTAATGACAGGTAATATGAGAAAGCCAGGTTAATGGGGTAAATTATTAAATACACAAATGTATCCGGTTGGTCGTTCAGTTGGTAGAGTGCTTGCATTCCATGCCGAGAGCTCGAGTTCGAATCCCACCGAGGGTGTCAGAAATGATTTTCCGTTTCGGTATTTCTTTCAAACCCAAAATAAAATATTGACAAGGCTTTCTCAGCCCTCACAAGAAATGAGTACCAGCCCCCTCGGGAGCTGAGAGACCCCCCACTCCCACTGAAGTGGTTGGAGTATGGCTGGCCCTCTTACCTGTAAAAATAAATACGTTCCACTCGCCACATGCGACTCCTTCGAGGAAAACGCGACAAGAAGTTACACTCTATGTCTAGATTAGTAGCGTTTAGAACCCCGAGCATTAAACATTACCTGAAATCACCTCGATTGCATAAATCTAAAAAATGTAATGGAAAGGTATGGATGGACCAAATATCCGAAACTGTGAATGAATGGAATATCCAGAGCCATAATAAAAGAAGAGCCAATATGAAGAAGGTTATGACTCTGGAGGAAATGAAAGAAGTATGTAAGGACAGAAAGAAATGGCGGTTGATCTGTAATGTTGGCGGCTAGGGTTTATTAAATTAGAATTTGTTTTCTGTTTTAGTTTTAATGTCCATACATAGGTATTATTATTTATTGATACGTTCTACGAATCCATAGTTCGTAACAGTATATTCCATATTGTCTTTCTTCCAGTCCTGCCTGACTTCGTGGCCAAGGAGATGATCCGGGACATCGCGCGCGAGGAGGAGAAGGGCGCCTTCCAGCCGCACCAGTTCCACAAGATCTACATCCACAGATACGAGAACGTGTCCATCCTGTTCGCCGACATCAAGGGATTCACCGGTAACACCTGCACTACACCATCGACCAATATAATAACACAAATGGCCGTATTCTCCAAGCTTTTTTTCCAAGCCTTAGTGAACACTTAGGTTGATCGGTATTCCCCATTGAGTCTAATCTAATCTAATCTTATCTAAGTTGCAAAGATATGTTACATTGGAGATTCACATTACATGCATTCTCACAACCAGACACGTACAAGTTCGCGCTTGCGCATGCCTCATGTGAACCTACAACATAAAAACTAAATCTCAAATGGACATACACCCTGCAACTCTTGTCGTCCATCCCTGAAACTGGGGTGACATTGGCAAAGTGAACCATTTTTACAGCATGGATAGTCAGCCACATACCAACCTATAAGTCAAGCGCCTGTACTTGAAGTTTGCAAGAGTATAAAGGATGAATTTTGCATGGGAGAGTTAGAGTTAGTTGATACAAAGCGCCAAATAGTCAATAGTCAACTCGTAAAGATCAGCCTGTGATCATTCTAAGAACTTTCATTTTGGGAACTTTGAGCAGTCTTTTAGTTCTCGTCGGCTCTGTTCTAGCTTCTACACTGCATGGGTATTATTATTTTAACCTGATTTGTTCTTACTTCCAGAACTAGCCAGCAGATGCAGCGCCCAGCAACTGGTCAAAGTCCTGAATGATCTCTTTGCAAGATTCGACAAATTGGCGACGGTAAGCATGTCGTCGCGCACTGTCAGACTACTTACTTCCTGATGAAGAAGCAGAAAAATTATGGCAGCTCAAGTAAATAGGTTTTTTATTTTCAAGTCTTGAAGGCTCACAGTCCCCATACCACTATTATCCACGACTTTCTGTCTTGTGCCGCTTCCCTTCATGGCCTCTTTCTCTCAAGACTTATGCATCGGCTTTGACATTGCCTGCCTACCATATCCTGAGACGTTCGAGTGGTCTGACACTGGAGGGAGCACGATACAAAACGTTTTTGATTATCCTGGAGGCTGGAGTCTTCTGCACTTACTACATGTCCAGCCCACCGAAGTCTTCTTCATTTCATTATTGGCATGCTGTTTGACTTCTACTTCGTGTTGGTACGTATACGTCATCTGTCATCCTCAGGTACAAGTCCGAGAACGCGACGAAGCATTTTTCTCAAAGCCCTGAAGAATTTTCTCTTGTTTTACATCCATACAACACAACTAGCCAAACAAAGGAATTATAATAGATCGGGGAAAAAGTTTCTTCGCATTTTATATGAAAATTCAGTTTTTTTTTTTGTAAGTTAATTTACATTTAATTACAGTACATATGTACCATTTTGTTTGTAGACTATCTGCCATCTTGTAGGTAGAGACATGATCCCGTTGCTGTAGAAATTCTGGGACTTCTGATAAAAAAAAACGCAACAAGTATTTTTGGCAGTCCTCTCTTGACACTGCCTAAAAAATATGAAGAGACCGAAACAGGTGGAGATCTAAAGGTGCAAGGTCAGGGCTATATGGTGGATGCATTAACACCTCCCTGCCAAACTCTCTTATTTTTTTTGAGTGGCTAAAGATGTATGTGGTCTAGTGTTATTGTGATGAAAGACCACACCCTCGTATTTTGAACACAATAGCCGTTTGAGGCCAAAAAAAGCATTGCTGCCAGTAGTGAGATGAGCTTGTAGTTCAGAAGACAGGTTATTTGTGTCACTTATGAGGGACCCAAGTGCTTAAATGAATTCATCATATCAAGTCACTGTTAATGTAGGATTTTCATTTTTTTTTTATGACGTTTTTCGGGTTTTGTATTCCAGGAGAACCACTGCCTCAGGATCAAGTTGCTGGGCGACTGCTACTACTGTGTGTCCGGTCTCCCCGCGGCGCGGCCCGACCACGCGCTGTGCTGCGTGGACATGGGGCTGCACATGATCAAGGCCATCAAGGACACCAGCCACACCACACAGGTACTGCCCAATACTACTGCGTGTGTCCGGTCTCCCCGCGGCGCGGCCCGACCACGCGCTGTGCTGCGTGGACATGGGGCTGCACATGATCAAGGCCATCAAGGACACCAGCCACACCACACAGGTACTGCCCAATACTACTGCGTGTGTCCGGTCTCCGCGCGGCGCGGCCCGACCACGCGCTGTGCTGCGTGGACATGGGGCTGCACATGATCAAGGCCATCAAGGACACCAGCCACACCACACAGGTATTGCGAACTTACACGTGTTTGCTTGTGGGCATGCATTGAGCTTTGAATGATATTATATCTTTGCAATTTCAGATTATAGATTATATAGTGTCGAAAGTGTCGAAATGAAAGGTTGATAGCTCAATTGGTAGAATGCTTGCATTCCATGCCGATAGCAAGGGTTCGACCTCAAGGTTTACTCACACAAGAAATGAGAACCAGCCCCCCCCCCCCGTGTGCTGGGAAACCTCCACTTCAACTTAAAGTGGTTGGTGTGAAGCCGGCCCCCTTACCCATAAAAATAAACAGGTCCTGAATCGCCACATGCGACCCCTTCGGGGATAACGCAGGCAAGAAGTTACACTATATGTGTAGCTTAGTTTAAAATGTATATATATTTAGTATTTCCAGCTTTGTTGATGTTGTTGATGGGTTCTCCAGGTGGAGCTGGACATGAGGATCGGCATCCACAGCGGCTCCGTGCTGTGCGGCGTGCTGGGCCTGAGGAAGTGGCAGTTCGACGTGTGGTCCTACGACGTGACCCTCGCCAACCATCTGGAGAGTGGCGGAGTGCCTGGGTAGCTATATCAACGCCACACCCTATGAAGGTTTTGGGTTCGAATCCCGGCGGAGCACAAAAAATACCTATACCATTTATATTTTATAATCTGCCCTTCGCTGGTTGAAAAATTCATAAAACCCTCTACCAAAGACTGGTCACTAAAAGTCCATCCAGCCTTACAGCAACCGGGTCTTGCATTGGCGCTTTGTAGCGACAACCAAGCTCGTAAACACCTCTGCGGCACTACAACAGGGCGTCTCCCGCACAGGATTTCTTAAAAAAAATGTGATTTGTAAATATGACGCTCCCCCAGTTCTTGTTTGCCGTATAGACCTCTGTCAAATATGACTTTTTAATGCAGTTGTCTTAAGAATCAAATTCTACACAATATGAGCTAAGAAAAAACGTAGGGTACAACTCGATAATGTGAGAGCTATTTTAAATATTTTTCAAATCAATTTCTTGTTTTCATAAGGCACATTGGTCCAGTACACATGCAAACATTGCTCACGTAAAATTAGCTTAATGGTCTATACGGCAAACAAGAACTAAAGCAGCGATGAGTGAAGAGATGTTTGACTTCATGCAGCCGCGTCCACATCTCCTCGTCCACCCTGCAGTCTCTGGGGGGCGCGTACGAGGTGGAGGCAGGGAGGGGCGGGGAGAGGAACGCCTACCTGAGGGACCACAGCGTGGAGACCTTTCTGGTGAAGCAGATGGAGCCGCTGCGGGCCAAGAGGAAAACACCGGGATCCAGGCCAAGGTGAGGACATTCCCACTCAAGTGACACTCTTATTGTTTTTTTTATCCAGGACAGCTGTAGATTAGTTCACCCTCCAACAGTTATTAACATTGAATTGTGATATCTGTGGAATAAAATTATTTTAACAAAAATAGACATTATATATGTTTCAACTTACTTACAAAAGTAGTCATTAGTAAGAAACAGAACAAAGAACTTCACAGTATCGGACAAATATATATGCGCGTAGGTACTTTTATATCATAGTTCGTAACACTACCACCATCACACTAGAGCCAGATTGTTCTACCAGCCTGATAAGAATCATGTATGCACTAATACTACCATACGCTTGGAACAATATCTTACAAACCTACAGTACAGAGAAAGGTGTTTTCCAGCATATTTGGGCAGAAGCTATGGAGCGAAGAAGAGATGGTGCTCAGGACTTCTAAGGGGCGGATGTCCAGCTCCACGGCTGCAGAGGAGGACCTCACCACTGACTGGACTCCGGAGAGACCGTTCGAGAATGTGAGATCACTCAATATAATCTAAATCTAAATCTAAGTTGCAAAGATATGAAGGTATCATTTGAGGTTCATATTAAATGCATTCCCACAAGCAGACACGCATAATTTCGCGCTCACACATGCCGATGTGGACCTACAATATAAAAATCCAATCTCAAATGAACATAATCCCTGCAACTCTTGCCGAGCTTTCCTCAATTAATAATATCACTCAATAATAACAGTAATAAGATTGTTTATTTGGTGAGCGCTGTTTTTGTGTGAATCACATCTCAAGACCCTCTGCTGGCTGTGTCGTCACTATAGAAAGCGCCAATTCTCAAACAAGACCCTATTGCTGTAAGGCTGGATGGACTTTTAGTGACCGGTCTTTGGTAAAGGTATATAAAGAATTTTGTAACCCAGCGAAGAGCATATTTGAAAATATAAATGGCATTTTTTTTGTGCCCCATCAGAATTCGAACCCACGACCTTTTTAGAACAGCGGTGGTGAGATTTGGCAGCAACAAGACAAGCACTGTCGGAATGACATCGTTTTTTCCGCCAATTGAAATGCCGTGAGTCCCTATATTTTTTAATGTAATTTTCAGTGCTATGGGCCTTGCGGACCCACAGGAGGAGCAGAGCCTGTGAGCGAGGAGGACGTGATGCAGCAGGACTCCTACCGGCGCATGACCAGGGCATCTGGGACCATAGAGGCCGTGCAAGCTGTTCCACTCACCACGGCGGAACAGGTCATACATGTTTTTTTTAAATAGATTTGTGAAGAGGACCGCAATTCACCAACCTTTTCTGCCTGGCCAGAAACAGGTATTAATATCATCAATTAATGATTCGTTGTTGTATATTTTAATGAATTATTGATTAATAATTACCCAATGACATCTGTTGTTTTTTGACTAAATAGGTAGGTATAAGGTTGACCCTCCATGCTGTTAAAACTTGTTTCGCTTTTATCAACACCACCCCGTTTCAGGGAAAAGTAGCAGGATAATGAGAAACAACCAAGTGAAGTATGTACGGTAGAAATGACTTATATACTTCAGAAAAATGGCTGGTAAGACTGAAAGTTTATATAGACGAGATTATGAGAGTGAAAGTAAAAAATAGTAGGTACCATAGCGTAGGTAGGGGAGACCGAGGAGGGTTGTGACAGAGGTGAGTTGTGACACAGTCGATTCCTCGAAACCTATGGCTGCTAGCGAGTTGGCAACAATGCGTAATTATTATAGTTTGACGTGTCACTACGTCCAGTAAGTGCCAGCGATGCGTGGTGAGTGGTTGTGTCTGTGCATCATCAGTGGGAAAAATATCATCAAAAGTAAGTTTTTAATCAAAATTTCAATAGTCTATTAATCCTAACATATTAAGTTATTGATTTTTTGAAATTGGTTCTATTATACCTTAACAATTCAGCTTTCATAATAATGTACTGTTTTATTATTATTTGCCATGTGTTTTAAAGTTTTAAGGTTATTTATTTGAATGAATCATGATTTTTACATCTAGGAGAGTTGTGACAGCCTGTCACAACTCTCCTAGATATTTTATTGTGCATGATAATAAAATATTACGCTTTATATGCTAACTTATGCTGTGTTTTTGTTTTAGAATGCCAAATATATATGTGAGAACGACTGATAGAGGCATGGCTAGTAAGGAGATTTATGAACTGGCATATGAAGAAGTAACATCAAGGGGACAAAGTCTAAGAATTGCTGCATCCTCATATAATTTAAATTATATGTCGCTTTCGCGATACATCAAAAAGAAAAAAGATTTTGAGTCCAAAAAACTTGACACACCACCTTCTGTTGGCTACTCCAGTCCCACAGTCTTTACGGCTGAAGAAGAAAACATATTATGTGACCTGTTAACTTGTGCCGCCACTAATTATGAGCTTAAAACGTAGGAAGTAAGAGAATAATTGGCCTACAAGTTAGCAAAACGTCATAATAAGAAGTTCCCTGTGTCCTGGGACGAACGTGAAATGGCAGGGGAGGTATGGCTCCAACTTTTTATGAAGCGCCATCGTAACCTGTCGTTAAGGTTACCCCAGCCTACGAGCATTGCTCGCGCGACAAGCTTCAATAAGACAAACGTGGGCATATTTTTTGATAGTTATAAATCTGTTTTGAGCAAGTATGTTCTTGATGCCAAAGATATTTGGATTGTAGATGAGACTGGAATAACAACTGTCCAAAAACCTGATAGGATAATCGCAAGACGTGGTGAAAAACAGGTCAGTGCCATGACCTCAGCAGAGCGGGGAACTCTTGTGACGATGGATTTGGCTGGTAACGCAATAGGTAATTATATACCGCCAATGTTTATATTTCCACATAAAAGGTTTCAAGAACATTTTATACGAGATGGCCCTCTTGGATCAGTAGGGACTGCTAATGAGTCTGGAAGGATGCAAGATGATGATTTTTCCTTTTTTCTGGAGCACTTTAAGAAACATGTGAGACCATCAAAAGAGCACAGAACATATTGCTCTTGGATAACCATTCATCGCACATGGCTTTAAAAAACATTGAGTTCTGCAGGGAGAATGGAGTTATATTACTGACATTCCCCCCACACTGCACTCACAAGTTGCAGCCAATGGATCGAACAGTTTTTGGTCCTCTTAAGAGAGCTTAAGATAACCGTTAAACTTAGCAATTACTTATACCAAACGCTGAATGGAGGTAAAATATAATGTTAATGCATATTTTTTTCAAATAAAGAAACTTTATTCATCAAAAGCAATGTTTTAATTTAATTGTCCTTTAAAAAATGCCGTAATTAACACTTGTCACAACTTACCTCGAACTATGTCACAACTCACCTCGATACTAGGAGAGTTGTGACAACGGGAGTTGATTTAGATTTTCACGTTTTATTAATATTACATGATTATTTTACTACTTTTTATATTGATATCATATAGTGTAATAAACTAGCTATTTAAAATCGTAGGTTTCGTAGATATGGAACCATTATTAGCTGAAATATTTTAAGTAACGTAAAAATTGTCACAACCCTCCTCGGTCTCCCCTACCATAGCCGGTCCGATAGCTCAGTTGGTAGAGTGCTTGCATTCCATGCCGTGAGCTCGGGTTCGAATCCCGCCGAGGCGAGGGTGTCAGAAATGATTTCCCGTCTCGGTGTTTATTTCAAACCCCAAAATAAAAATACCGGCAAGGTTTACTCAGCCTTCACAAGAAATGAGTACCAGCCCTTTCGGGAGCTGGGAAACCCCCACTTCATCTGTAGTGGTTGGCGTGAGGCCGGCCCCCTTACCTGTAAAAATAAATAGGTTCAACTGTGATGTTGGCGGCTAGGGTTTGTTAAAGTGAAATTGGTTTTATGATTTAGTTTCTTATGTCCATGTATACTCGTATATTGTTATTTTTATTCTTTGATTTAAAAAATGTAATTTGTCATGTATGTTCCTTGACTTATAGGTTGTTATGCGGCTGACCACCCATAATATAAAAAATTGGTTCACTTTGCCAATGTCACCCCTGTTTCAGGGAAGGACGGCAAGAGTTGCAAGGCTTATGTTCATTTGAGATTGGGTTTTTATATTGTAGGTCCACATGCGGCATGTGTTAGCGCGAAATTATACATATCTGCTTGTGGGAATGCATTTAGTATAAATCTTAAATGATATATATCTTTGCAGCTTAGATTAGATTAGATTAGATTCAACTCGCCCCATGCGACCCCCTCGGGGATAACGCGGCAAGAAGTTACACTATATGTGTAGCTTAGTTGCGTTTTTTTTACCATGAATGGTTTGGACACGTGAAATTTAGTCATCAAGTGTAGGTAGGTATATTCTATAAAATAATACTTGTTATTTTAAATAAAGACAGCGTGAGAAGATGTCTCCCAAAAATGAGCTGCATTTACAAAGAGTACCAGCATAAATTGACCTGTTACATATTTATATTTGATTTCATCTTGGTGTCACTCAGGGTTCTCATTTTAGCCCATTTATATTCATACTATTAATCTTCATTCCAGGTGGACGAGATGATAGACCACTCAATAGAGATTGAAAGCAACAAGAGGATGCGTGCAGCTAATGTGAACCCCTGGACTCTCCACTTCAAGGACAGCTCACTGGAAGCCGACTTCTGCACTGTTAGGGAGGACATGTTCAAGTCCAACATGCTGTGCTGTGCTGTCATCTGGTTCTTCATTGTGCCAACGCAGTCTATCATTATGCCTGTGTGAGTGTTCCATCCATTGAGTAATAACATAGAGGAGCACAAACTAACTAACTGCATTGATACATACTATAGCCCACATTTGTCTCAGTCCTGTCAAACGTTGTAGTGGTATAGTCATGGGCATAACCAGGAAGGGCCAGGGGGGGGAGGGGTAGCTGCCTCCACATTTGCTCTTACATTTTGGTAATGATCTTGCCCCCCCCTAGATTTGATCCTGGGTACGCCCATGTACCAGTCGATCGTAGTAGTGACCTAATGCCATTGTAGCACTGCCACTTTTCTCCTGCTGTCATCTACTTTCATTGTTGCTACCGTAATGGCTTCTCTAACGATAATCTAAGTTGCGGAAATATACCTCATGCATGCCCGGAAGCACGTTACTTATATTTGCATGTAAATTGGAGCATACATATACTGCATGTACTTTATTTACAAAATAAAAGCCCAACATCATAATAATGAACATAGGTTCAGAACATAGGCTGCAAGTCTTGCTGCTTTTTTCTGATAAAGGAAACACTAGCCAAAAATAACTAATTTTTAAATAGGTATGTAAAAGTAAGGACAACCTCATGCAGCCTATTATATAAAGAACAATAACAATTTCGCAAGTCTTTAAAACTGACCTACATTGCTCTATGGGCTATAAGTTTGAACATCACTTCCAGCTGCACAGCCCTGATAGTCTCCTTGTCGGTGACCAGCTTCCTGGTGGTGGGCTGCCTGGTACTGGTGATGGCTGAGGAGTTCCAGCAGCTGCCGCTGAAGCTGCAGAGAACCTCGGAGCTGCTGGTGCATGACAGGAACAGAAGGACGTTCTTTATCTGCGCCATTGTCATTGTCATGTCCATTGCCAGGTAAATCAATGGTTTCCATTTGTTTTACCTGTTTAACTTTAAAGTATGTCGTGCTAATAGAATTGACAACAATAAATTCTCAAGTCAAAGGTTATTAGCCGAATTATTCAATGTTTCTTTTGTTTTCAGCTCGGTCAGTTTGATCATGTGCCCCTCAGGGAATTGTTGTCCCAGACCAATAGAAAACATCACCAAATACAATGACACATTGCTCGATGAAAGGATGATGACAATGGTGAGGAATGTCATCAAGGAAGGCAACGATGACAGAAATGATGCAAGACCTTTGTATCTTATTGCCCTTGGACCAGTTAACATCATAAAACCTTTTGGTGATCAAGAAACGACCAAAAATGTGACAGTTAGAAGGGTATTGGAAAACAATGTAACGGAAGTTCTGATGCAAAAAAGAGATGTAAACAATTATAAAGATAGCTTATTAAAAGATTGTGATCTGCGTAGAATAGGAGCAAATGAAAGATTATACAAAAACGATGAAATCAAAATAGAATTTTCGTTCTTAAAGGGTGAAAGAGAAAAAAGGAACAATCGCACAAAACGAAAAACAAAAAGAAAGAAATTCTTTGAATTGGAATTGAGCAATAAAAGAAGCGAGATTGATCAAGATTGGAGAAGTATCAAAGTTAAACGCAGCACATTTAGCTCAAACGAGACTGAAAACAAAACAGCCAACGACCTGTTGGTGAGGGTGATCTTAAACAAAGTATCGACAGACTTTGATGGTAAAATTTACTATGATAAAGCTAATTCCATTGTGAGTGATAAAAAGATTGTCAACTCAAAAGATGTGCCCGGAATCAACAAGACTCATGAAGTGGATACGACAGAGAAAGTTGGTGATGATTGTTACCACCCAGAGTATGTGGTCTTCACTTGGGTGATGTGCTTGGTTGCCTTGGCTTCCACCTTAAAGTTGTACTACTTGGTGAAGACCTTCCTTGCTGTGATCATGGTGACTGTGTACGCTGTTCTCATCACGGTGGCTTTCCCGGCCATCTTCAGTGACCCCGTGCAAGAAGCATTGTGAGTAAAATGATCATCATGTTTGTGACGTTTTTTCTGTGAGTTTTTGATTGCCTGTTGAGTGAGAGACAAACTCTTTGGTTCTTGAGTGATTTGCAATCAGGGACGAGCATTTTATACAAGCAAAGGTAGGCAACATATCGATACCTTAAAGGGAAAACTGAATAACCGACATATGAAACTGACTTGGGTTTCTCAGATAAATGCACCTTTTTTCCTATTTTCTAAGAAAGAAAACACTAAAAATGTGCAAAAATTCTCTAGTTAAGAACTTTTTCATGAGCACTTCTTTATAATAAGTTCACTTACTATGAGAAGTTACACAAAATAAAAAAAATTACTCACAATTTCTCAAATCAGTGAATCAGCACTTATTCAATTTTACCTTTAAGGTGGCGATATGGCAAAAAGGCATTAAACCTTGAAATTAAGCTGTAAAATATTATCATTTTATTCAATTCAAGTTGTTGGAATTATTCATTATTTGTGACAGCAGACATCTGCTTTCCTCCAAAATGGCTTCAACCCTTGTTGTGTTTGCCAGGATGGGCATGCCGCTGTCAGCGCAGATGCTGATCCTGCTGTGCGTGTTCCTGGTGATGGTGGGCTACCACGCCCGCCTGGTGGAGGTGACCTCCCGGCTTGACTTCCTGTGGAAGAGGCAGGCTGAGAGGGAGCTGGCTGACATGCTGGACTCTCGCCACAACAACGCGCAGCTGCTCAAGAACATCCTGCCCGACCACGTGGCGCACCACTTCCTCAAGGAGGACCGGATGACTGAGGTGGTTCTTCTTCTTTGTCAAGATTCTTCAGTCAACTTCAAGAACCCATCTCTATAGTTGAAGTCTAACGGGGCTATTCTTAGACATTTTAGTCGTCGGTTGAGCCCACGCTTTGTCAAACTAATAGTGCCTGCGCTGGAAGTTTCATCAGCACGGTCATACTTACCTACCGAATTTTGTAATATTTGTATGAAGACAAATCAGCTGTTCACTTGCAGCCTTCACTTCATACAAATGCATCATTAGTTTGTCAAAGCGTGGGCTCAACCGACGACTAAAATGTCTAAGAATAGCCCCGATACTGTTTACAATTGTTAGGTTTAAGTTGGAATTACGGTCGTTCGACATATTTACAATAATAATAACTACACAGTTCAAATTTATTAATTGAATATTAGACAAACCGTTAAAAGAGAACTTACATTATTTACCTGTAAAAATAAATAGGTTCAACTCGCCACATGCGACCCCTTCGGGGATAACGCGGCAAGAAGTTACACTATATGTGTAGCTTAGTTGCGTTGCGTTGCGTTTACATTATTCTCGACGTTTCATTAGCAATGTAGCTAGCGTCTTCAGGAGACACCCTCTCTGCACGACGACTGAGGATGAACTGATCTTTTCTATAACACTTGTCACAAATCACGACATGACAAGTGTTAAAAAAAATATTTGGTAGTTAAGAATTACCGTTGTGATGAGACTTCTAGCCCAGACCTGAGTGTCAGCTACTGCAAATGCACACTCTCAAAATACCATGTCGATTTGCCTTACTGGCTCATCTATCAATGTTAGTCTCACCATCTACTGAAAGTCTAAGGTGTTTGGATAGAAATTTGTTGTTAATGTTGTTGTCAACCATGTGTTCCTTGCAGGAGCTGTACTCTCAGTGGCAGGCAGAGGTGGGAGTGATGTTTGCCAGCATCCCCAACTTCACTGAGTTCTACTCCGAGGACATCAACATGGGCATGGAGTGTATACGACTACTAAACGAGATCATTGGTACAAAAAAATATTGATATTATTTTAGTTGGGTTCTTTTAATCAAACTGCAATTTAGTTTTCAAGATTTATTTTACACAATGTCAGTTTACAATGCACTGATTTGTAGCTCTTGCTTATCGACTTCACGGCTCAATGTTTTAATCGACTCTGGTCTCTCACACAATTGTGGTCCAAATATACCTATAGCCTCTAAACAGACGGCTCTCGCATATTCCGGACCCTTTTATAGTGAACCACACACTTCTGTATTGTTCCTTATTATTCTAGTTACGCATACCAACAACTACGTGCCTGGGCATATGCATACATTCAAACTCACAGTAGACTATACTAGAGGTGGGCACATACACATAAGCAAGCCACGAAATCGGGCTTCATAAGTTCAAAACAATATTATTTAATGTTGATTGACAGCAGACTACATCGGCTGGTTCGAATTCAGTGAATGGACCATCAGAGCCCCGAAACGAAAACTCTGAGGAAGGACCCAAACCCAAAGCGCACAACACGTAAGACCCAGATTAAGGTTTAGACTGGATGGAGTGGTGGTAGACTGCTTTACGCTAAGAGTATGGGACTAGAAGAGGAAGGCGTTGGATTAACATTAAAGTTGGTAATGGCAAATCACTGCTTCTGATGATGCCTTTTGAGGCGAAAACGTTAAAGAATATAAAATAAAAAGTGAATTAAAACTGTGTTTTTTTTTATAAAAACCAATAAGTAAATGTATGATTTTTGTTTGCAGCTGATTTTGACGAGCTCCTGGATGAGCCACGCTTCAAGAGCATAGAGAAGATAAAAACTGTGGGAGCCACTTACATGGCAGCCTCAGGACTCAACCCTGAAGAAAAGGTAAGGACACAGGTCTTTACATTTCACAGTCATTTAACCCCCAAAAAAAGAAGTGAGAATTTAGTGCACCCATTGTTTCAGAGTATGGATGATGATTTGGAGCATTTGTGTGCCCTATTGGACTTTGCCATCGCCATGAGACATAGACTAGAGGACGTCAACGTCCACAGCTACAATAACTTCCATCTAAGAGTCGGTGAGAAATACATAATCTCACTTTCATTGTTTATTGCCTCACTTTCCTTCTTCATAACCTCACTTTCATTCTTTATATCCTCACTCTCATTCATTGTATGCTATCTTTTATTCTTTTTATCTACACTTTATTTCTTTATAGCCTATCTTTCACTCTCAATAACCTCATTTTCCTTCTTCATAACCTCGCATTATTTCTATATATCCTCACTTTCCTTCTCCATAATCTCACTTTATTTCTATATTTCCTCACATTCTTTCTTCAAAACTTACTTTCATTCTTTATAGCCTCACTTTCCTTCTTCATAACTTCAATTTATTTCTTTAAATCCTCACATTCTTTCTTCATAACCTGACTTTTATTCAATTGTCTACCTCAGTTTTCTTCTTTACAACCTCACTTTCGTTGTTCACAACCTAAATTTCATTATTTACGTATAACCGTACTCTCTCTCCCCTATTTTTGTCAAGGGATACGTACTGTAGAGTTCTCTGTTTTTCAACCAATAATTATATCGCTTTGACTTTGAGATCTTGGGGAAGAGAGGAAGTGTCTCAAGGGGAGGGGAGGGATGAGATGCACCCCTGACGTTGCAAGGGATGGGGGACTCGGATTTTGAACTGCGGTCGATACAGATGTGTTTTTCGTTTTCTCTAAACACTAAAAATAATTAAATTCATTTCCTAATTAGAATAAACTCGGACTTGGATCTTGCACGGCGGTCGATACGGATGTGTTTTTCTTTTCTTACTCTTCAAAATCTAAAAATATATACTTCGGTCCTTTAATATTAAATTAAATTCGGGAGTTCGATTTCAGCTTGCGGTCGATACGGGTGTCTTTTGTTTCAAAGCTTAATAATATATTCATCCCGATTTTCTAAATAATAAAAATATTTTATAAATAAAGGAACACTAATCAGCAAAACTTTGAATACGCATCTATTGAACTTGAAATTTAAATAATAACTTTTATAAATATTAAGCGCGGAAATTCTTTTGGGTTTAATTTGGCATTATTATTGTGGAGTGAAAAGTGCAGTGGTTTTATTTCTTGTTGGGATCCGGCATTTCATTATTTAAAATTCATCAATGATCCTTCTCTGACATCCGATCTGCAGCCGCTCCAGCACAGAAGAAAGGTTGGAATGCTCAGTCTTTTTTATCGATATTACCACGGAGCTTGTTCTAATGAGCTCCATTCATTAATCCCTCCCCCTCTCATTTCAGAAAGGGAAACTCGTAGTACGACTCTCATTCATCCCTTTGCAGTCGATCTCAAAACTATGAGAACTTGGCGTTTTCATGACTCATTCCTTTGCCAAACTGCCCGCTTATGGAATGGTCTACCAGTATCTGTGTTCCCTTCCCAATTTAATCCGGTTTTATTCAAAACCAACATCAATCACCACTTCCTTGCAGCGCCTCACGACAGAACCAAGAACTCAAGCAACACCTCTGCGGCACCCTTCCAGGGTGACATAGACCCCCAAGACTCTCAAGAATTGGGGAGCCTCCCGCACAGGACTCCTTAAAAAAAAAAAAAAAAAAAATTAAAGCAACTATTTACGTTTAATACAGAGTTTTTCCTGAGCTGTATCCTGGGCTGAGTTTTCTTTGATTATACTAACAGATTAACTAAAAATCTACTAAACAAAACTAAATTTCATTGAACATATTACGTTATTTCATTTTTATGTTGGTGTTTTCTTTCAGAGTTTCTTATCGCTGTGTACTTGGTTATAAATATTTACTTTCAGGGATTCATCGACTTACCTGTGCGGGGGAAAGATTTTCCTGCTTATTTTCTTATTGATGCATAATTGTTAATTATAGGTTTATTTCAGAGATTCACCTACTTAACTAAGCGGAGGAAGGGTTTTCTTCTTATTTTCAACAAAGTAATTATCTACTGTCGCTGTCATTTATGTACTAACGCAACACACACACACACACACCACTATTGACATTTTGAATTAAATTAGATTCTCTCTCTTGCTGGAATTCTGCAATGTTATATTGAATTAAGAAATGTTTGGTTCGCTTGCATTCGAGATATACTGATTCCTGAAGTCAGCCGTTCCCAATGTCGTTTCCTTACCGAATGGTCCTTCCTGAAATTTCCCTTGTTGTGGAAAACGGTTGAACGAGTTTGTCCGGTGGGTAGTGTATCGCATAGGTTTGCAAGATGATGGGACCTATTGTTTTAGTTTATAAATGTGGGTTTGGTGTTGAACGTTCCACAGTCACGGGAAGACCCTAGTTTCAGGAAAATTCCTGAAAACCTATAACATTCAATGCAGAATTACCTAATCACTCTTACACATTACGGAATGCTGCTCTCCTTGAGGTGGTGAGAATGAAAGAATGATTATGAAGGATTTGCATGTTGCATGAATTACCAATAAGTAAGGCCCGAAAGTAATCCATCTGAAGGTGAAAATGTATTCCAAACACACCATTACACATCCATCACACTAGGGGTTGGCCAAGCTAATAAAATACAAATTTCATAAATAAATTATAAACAAACAAACTGCAGTATGTGCTGAAGCCGAAATGCCTGCAATCTCATAACGGGATACACAAAGAATAACGCAGATGTACTTAATGCAGTTGAATTTGAAAACCGCTGAGTGACCTTGGTCATAATATGTTCCCGATCACAACAAAGTTCCTGAAAATTGGCAGCCGGCCTCTGGCCAAATACCACTGGATATGTTCCTGACCTTCTGATCGCAACGAGAGTTCCTGAAAGGATCTGGGCTCACTCAGCCGGATTAATGTTCCATGATCTCTGATCATATATACTTGGAGTTTGCTTGGAGCCAACATTATTGCAGTAACTTGTAGCTGAACACACACAATCCAGACTAACCTTCCTGTCCCGTGGTTTTTTGCAGCAAAAGATTACCATACGGAGAAGATGGGTAGAGTACAAGGGGAATTGGAGGAGGTACTTACAAGGCCGTTGGGGCCATTTGCCATGATTAATTAGAGTCACTTAATCGACGAGGGTGTCGAAATCTTAGATTCACGCCGCGTGTATCCGAATCCTTTCCTTGAAATAACTAATAAAGGTCCATTTTGCAGTGCCTTTCAGATGACCGGTGGTCACAGAAAGATGCTGTAAAAGCCATGAACCTATTAATTTACAGGTGGACGCGCAAAGGTAAGAATTACAACAAAGAAGAGATCGCCTTGCATGTAATTACTTTCACTAACAAACTAAAACCTAACTGCCTTTCATCTCGCAATTTTTATGTCAATTATGTTTTTATCTGAAAATAATTTCGACTACCTTATATTCCAATTAATTGAACTCGCACACATTAAGACCGTTCCGTAATTAATAACGCTTAAATCTCGTCGCCTAAAAAAAATAATTGTAGTTCATACTACCTCATCTTTGATCGCGTAAACGCAAAATCAATACTCGTTATAATCTTATAAAAAGGTAGAAATGTATGAGGGGTACACCTCCCAAAAAGTACTTGGGTTTGCCACTAAAGTAGATTTTGAAACGGTAAAACAAAAAATAACACAACGTTCTGTTTCATTATCTTCCACACGACGAGGAGTCCTACCCTTAGCTAGACGATCACATAATAATTGGCCAAAAATAATTACTACCTCGGTTGGGGTAGATTGCTCTTCCAGCAACTGAAACTGAAGGTTGGGAAAGAATCGAAGCAGCCTAGTGCTATTCCTTCAGAGAAGGTTTGTTGCACTTGAATCCTGGTGACTCCAGGGTACTCTGCCTGCACATTCGATTGCCCCACTTCTAACTTAGGAGGAAAAATCCCTCTTTCGTGCCTTCTTTTCGAGTCTCTTCGTCTGTTCCTCCGACCCCCTTCTTCTTTCGGCAGGGGGGGGAACATTACAGTACTCTTATAATATTATGCACATGCATGTGTATTTTCTTTTCCAATATCTGCTATATCTTGCCTACAACAACTTGGTCAATCGTAATTTCCAAATTCTGCCATCGACAACTTTGAAAATGGCAATTTCTCATAAGTGCTTGCTGGTGAAGAAAGCGCACTTTGAAAATACAAATAGGTACATACAACCCAATTCATGCTTATCTTTTGAGTGAGATTCTGCTACAACAATTATGAGAGGGTTGATGCAATGTGTTGCAGGAATAAGCTGTGGTCCTCTGGTGGGCGGAGTGATAGGAGCGCGCAAGCCCGTGTACGACATCTGGGGAGACACGGTGAACGAGGCGTCTCGCATGGACAGCACGGGGGCCATGGGGAGGGTGCAGGTGCCCAAGTACACTGCACAGGTAACTGACATACAATCCTGATAGCTGGAGCTCACAGCTATCTTGATAACTAAAGCTTACAGCAATTCTAATATCTAGTTCTTACAACAATCCTGATAACCTTACCTACTTCTATAATTACTAATCCTGATAACTACCTTACTACCCTACCTTCAGGTTACCTTCCAAGAAGTAAACAAAAAATAATCAGGAATCGAAACCACAATGTACATACCCCTGACTTTTCAAGAGTATGTATGTATGAAAAATTACGAAACGTCAAACAAACAACCGAACGCTTAGCCTGCCCTTGAGGAACTAACTTGTCTAGACTTGTAATAACATGACTTTGGAACTCAGGCCGACGCCACAGCACCTCTTATCCATTGGACGGAGGGCTGGGGGGCCTTGTGCATCATGACAGAAAATGGAACGATGCATAGGTAATATCTAGTCTAGCACATCCCATCAATCAGGCGCGTGCATAGGGTGCAGGCAAACACATTTCAGAATAACTATTTTCTCTCATTCCTTTAAAATAGCTCATTTGAAATTAACTGAAGTTCTAACGATGGCTCCAATTGAACTTAAATTGTGGATTTTAAATCTCAAAATCAAGCTTAAATGCATTTTTACAGTAAATTCTGTGCGGGAGTTTCCCCAGATTTCAGAGACTCTAGGGGTCTATAATGACCCTTGTTATAGTGCCGCAGAAGTGTTGTTTACGAGCTTGGTCATTGCTACAAAGCGCCAATACTCAAGCAAAACACAGATGCTGTAAGGCTGGATGGACCTTTAGTGACCGGTCTTTGGTTAAGGTTTTATGAATTTTTCTACTCACCATATTTGAAAGTATAAATTGTATCTTTTTTTGTGCTCCGCCAGGATTCGAACGCACAACCTTCCATTTAGGAGTCAGAAGTGTTAACCTCTAGATTACGGACTGGTCATAAGTGTGTATATAAACAAATGTGGATAATGGGAACTTACTGTAATCCTGATAATTGGAGCTTATTATGGTTTCAAAGCAGTAAAAGCTTTGATGTTTAAAGTTGTGTAACATGTTGTCAGTTGCTGGAGTCTCGTGGGTACCAGGTGATTCCCCGCGGGCTGGTGGCCGTGAAGGGCAAGGGGCACATGGAGACTTACTTCGTGGCGGGGCGCTGCAGCCCCCCAGCGGCTCTCTGCAGGCGCCAGCCCTCCCAGCACAGCTCCCTGGCCGCCGTGGTGTACGGCATGCTGCAGCAGAGGAGGAAGCACACCAACACCAACACTGGTAACAACCACCTCATCAACCACCACCTACACACATACTCCACTCACCAAAGACATTGTGCAGACACCAGTTACCTTTGGTAATGCTGACATGTTCTGAAAAATTGTTTTTGAATTCATTCGCGTTAGACCAGTGATGGGCAAAATACGGCTCGCGGGCCAACTCCGGCCCGTGAAAGCATTTAATCCAGCCCGCCGACGGTCCAACAACATGAATAGTATATTATTGTTTATGGTTTGTGTATTAACACTGTGAAAATTCATGTTGATTGATTTATGTTTTTTAAAAAAACAATTTTTTGATTAAAACATTGTTTTTATTTTCACACACAATATTGATTTTATTTGAATTATAATTTACAAACATTTTCGACCTATATGGTCATCTTCAGGTAGGATTACAATAAAAGTTTTTTTAATGTTTTTTTTTTTTTTAATTTAAAGACTATCCGAATCTAAAAACACATCAATATGGACAATTATAAAAAAATTACAACCGTTTAAGTTAGTAGTGCTAAAACCGTCACTGACTAGGGGCACAGGTTCCATACGCCAATGCTACTCCTCTGCGTGTAAAGAGATGATTAGTTACCTCAGTTGCAGCAGAGGCAAGCGCTGGGCCGCACCGTGTCACAATTTCCGCCATGTTTGTGTGACTGGCAGCAGTTGTAGGCGTCCCTGTCTGAATTTCCATTGCAGCACCGGGGACTGAAAAATAATGCATACTTGTCAAACGACAATCATGATTTATTTTATTATTAAAGATAAAATACCATTGACTTATTACTCAATTTAAAATACAATACCATTTGTATTTTTTTTTTTTTTTGGTGCACAACAGGTTACCCTAATTACAGTGCACCCTCACAGCCATCAACAAGCTGGGAGGAACTCTATTGCTAGATTTTTAAATCTTAATAAATTACATGAAAAAATGTCTATATTAGACTTACTTAAGAGCTTTATACTCCGAGTCACAGGGTGTTGCGCCACGACATCAGTACGGCTTTTCGGTACATGAAATAGATCATGTCCTCGCTCTCGGGTGTAGTCGTCAGGCACATACAACCTGTAGCCAACAATATTATAATCTTCTAATATTTAAAATCGTAACAGATGTATGAATGTTGGTCCTGTATGGACTCCTAAACTATTGAACCGGTTGCGATGAAACTTGCATGAAATATTGTTTACATGCTGAAGTATTACCACTAGAGTACATTAACTAACGCACAATATAGTGTAACTTCTTGCCGCTTTATTCCCGGAGGGTTTCGCATGTAACGAGTGGAACCTATTTTTCTTATTACAGAAATAGTCGGCCTTACACCAACCACTTCTGATGAAGTGGGGGTTTCCCAGCTCCCGAGGGGGCTGGTCCTAATTCTTTGTGAAGGCTGAAAAACCTTGTTGGTATTATATTTTGTTTTGAAATAAACACCGAAACGAGAAATCATTTCTGATACCCTTGGTGGGATTCGAACCCGAGCTCTCGGCATGGAATACAAGCATTCTATCAACTCTACGAACTGAGGTATTGACCGGACTACACAAAAGTAAAATTAAAGGACAAATTAAAGCATCACTTCTTTTTGCCAACATAGAGAACTTGACGTGATCGTCAATTTCATCAGATGATGACGATGGAACCAAAAACAAAATGGTGAACGATGTCAACAACAAAACACACAAATAACACTTCATCTTTACACTCAAAATTACTTCAGTATACTTTAATACAAAAATTCCCTCTGTCTGTTATGATCTCTATCAGTGCACAGAGTAATATGAATTTTGTTTATGTTATTGTTTTATTTATACTTTAAAATATTTATTATTGGTTTTTTATGGACTGTGGAGTAACAGTATGTTGTGTAATTAGCATGTATGATTCATTATCTTTGCTGTGTGAATTGAAGTTCATTATTTAGAAAAAATGTCCATGGGCTTGGAAAGCACATGCTTATTTTGATGTAGGAATCTATAATCTCAGTTGCAAAGATTAACTCTCGATAATCAAAGGGAATGATAAATATCACGTTTTGACAAAAGTAAAGGTTTTAATAACTTCAAATGGACGAGTACATTATAATGACTATTATTTACTATTTTGTTATTTATTTCATGGTTGTAGAAAAAGTATTGTATGCCACTGCACGTAATTAGCTTTTGTAACACTCGTGTTACTATTGGTAACATGTTCTGACAAATTGTTTATGAATTCATTCAGGTAAGACCATGTTCTTAGTGACAAAGCTGTATGGAAGTGTATAAGTATTTATGAATGAAATATATAAAAAGACGTTTTGACTGGTCATACGACTCATCATCAGGGTCCCTTTGCGTGCGTGGTTGGCCTTCAACAAGGGATCGCCCCGATGATGAATCCTATGTCCGGTTCAAAACGTTGGATCGAGAACATCACAGTGAACGGATTACCCGGAAACCTATAAACTTAAATAGTATCCGTGAAAACTTAAAATTAAACATACATGTGCAAGCATAGTGAATGGATTACCCAGAAACCTATAAACATGAATAATATCCATGAAATAATAATTCCTTGACTGATAGGTTGGTATGCGGCTGACCACCCATACTGTAAAAAATGGTTCACTTTGCCAATGTCACCCCTGCTTCAGGGAAGGTCGGCAAGTTGCAGGGCTCATGTTCATTTGAGATTGGGTTTTTTATATTGTAGGTCCACATGCGGCATGTGTAAGCGCGAAATTATGCATATCTGCTTGTGGGAATGCATTTATTATGAATTGTAAATGATACATATCTTTGAAGCTTAGATTTAGATTTAGAAAACTTAAAATTGAACATATTATGTATATTAGAGTGTCCCTTATTTTTCGACTTGATTATTTTTTTAGCGCATAGGGCCTATTTTTTGCATATTGGTATAAAACATTAGCTCAGCAAATTTCAGATCATTTGGAGCACAGTAACCCGTGCCGACTTGTACCAGAACATGTTCATACAATTTACGCTACAGTACAAGCGCGCGGGTGGCACGTTCTCGCTTTGTCTTCAGTTAAATACAATAAGTCGGGTTATCAAAATGGTTTATTTAATATGAATAATATTTCAGCTTAATTACGAAGTGCTAAAAGATAATATTCTTAGTTAGGGAGGCACAACACCAAATAACAGGTGACAAATTACCATCAAGTTTGTCGGTGCTATGGCCAAGGGGACCAAATGGGCTGATCTTTCTAGCGTGTTTTGAATAGAACAACGTTTTTTCGAACCCCGCCTGACCATAACTTTGACCCTGGTACAACAGATGTTATTGGGTAATTGTTAATTAATAATTCATTGTTATAAACAATAATGAATTATTAATAATAATATTAATACCTGTTTCTGGCCAGGCACAATAGCCTCTTCACAAATCTTTTTTTTTTAAACATATTAAAATTAAAATACATTAAAATGTATTAAAGTCGTCACAAAAAGAAGAAAGGTCATGGCAACGCAAAATTGAGGAAGAAAAAAGAAAACTATCTGCATGTTCTTCACCATATGTTTTTCTACAAATAACAGAAGCCAGCTGAGCATTAGAGACCCCGTCTATATTCTCCAGGCCACCGTAAAAGCGCTAGGTCTCAGCAAAGACAAATATCCATTTAATAAATCGTTCATTCAAATGGTTCAATCTCTAAATGAGGAAGAAAAGGGTAAAAGCCATAAAGACGGATTTTCAAAATCATGTGCCTGACGTAGTAATTGTTCATTGGGATGGGACAGTGTTACCTGAAGTAGACTGCAGGAGTTCTAAGGAAGAGCGGTTACTGGTTGATGATTTCTTTCGATGATAAAGAAAAACTACTTGCTGTTCCAAAACTGGATAGTTCTTCAGGTAGAGATCAAGCCATGGCTGTTTTAAACTCGCTTCATGATTGGACCTTAGTGACCTGTACCCTGAGTACGAGTTGCAAAATTTGAGTAAAGTAAAGTTTACGGAAAGTATTAAAGAGTGGTTATCCCCAAAATCTGTTTTTCAAGGCCGTCACTCCAAGGGCGCTTGTGCAAATGATGCCAGAAATTTGCTTGTCTTCAGTGCTTTCCGGAACTTTCCATGGTCCTCTAGCTCTCTCACATGATGTGGCAGGTGGTTCCAGGCCAGAGGACAAGCAACTGCAAATGCGCGCTCTCCAAACATTGTGTTAACTCTTCTTATCGGTTCTTCAATCTTTGATTTGGCTCCAGTTTCAGCCGAGCGCAGCGTTACAGCCCGTTCCCACTTGTCGGGTGTCGGATCCATATATTAATCGGAGGTTCCAGTGGCAGAACATTATGTATGGAGCTATTCGCACTTATCGGAATCCGATTTTGTCCAAAAATGTTCTGCCACTGGAACCCCCGATTAATATACAGTCCGACACCAGACAAGTGGGAACGGGCTCTTAGGCTTTTTTTGCCGAGGGTGACTAGTTTGATTAAATCAGCGAGATATTTGGGTGTTTTTCCAAATAAAGCTTTGAGGACCATCGTGCACACTTTAAACTCGATGTTTATAGAACCTAATTATAAAAAAGTTAGGGGGTATGCATTTTCAAAATCGAAAAAAAAAATTTGGTCATATAAGGGACACTCTTGGTTGTCGTTGTTGAAAGCACCAATTCTCAAGCAAGACCTATTTCCTGTAAGGCTGGATGGACCTTTGATGATCGGTCTTCTATTTCAAAAGGCAAATGATTTTTAAGCCCAGCAAAGGTTGGTATGAGGCTGACCACTCATACTGTAAAAAGTGGTTGACTTTGCCAACATCACCCCTGTTTCAGGGAAGGTCGGCAAGAGTTACAGGGCTTATGTTCATTTGAGATTGGATTTTTATATTGTAGGTCCACATGCGGTGTTACCGCGAACTTTTACATTTTTTTTTACTTTTATACATGTGTACCTACCTACTCCCATTCTCAGATCCATCGTCAACCGCTTGTTCTTTGCTATTCTTCCTATTGCACCGACCATTTGCTTTCCCTTGCACACCCTAACGTGTGAGCGCGAAATTATGCATGTCTGCTTGTGGGAATGCATTTAATATGAATCTCAAATGATACATATATTTGCAACTTAGATTTAGATTAAGATTTAGAAAGAGCATATTTAATAACAAAAAAAAAATTGCGTTTCGCTGGGAATCAAACTCATGACCTTTGGATTACGAGTCCAAAAAATTAAAATACTAGACTACAGACAAATCTAATAAAATATAGACAAAAACATGGGACTAAAAAATCACTAAAATCTATATCTCTGTATGTGTGTGCATTAACATTTAATATTCATAGTTAATAAATGCCCACTAGGCACACATATTACACAATATACAAAATTCTTAATCGCAAAATTAAAACACATTTGATTTGATTTTTTATTTGTATTTTAAACAATCAATGTGGTACTTGTGAAGAATGAATAATATGAAATGTAGATGTGTTGGAATGCCACATGCCTCGCCATGCTGTTGCTCTCTGTATGAAACATTTCAGTAATTGTATCTCGCAGTGCAGACAGCTGATATGGCCGCCAGCATGCACATTGCCTGCTGCCAAATTATCTGCGGAAACAATAACAACACACATTTCAAATAACTCACGGTCAATAGCTTAGTGCTTAAAGTGTCATTAATAAATTCGAGCATCATATATAATCTGCAATGTTGGTAGGCATATTAATTTGCTACATTTTTTGCATAGGAAATTTTTGACTTTTTTTGTATAGATTTATTTTTAAGGTTTTGTTCTTTTTTATATTTAAATGTAATTTATTATTCATATTCCTTGACTTATAGGTTGGTATGAGGCTGACCACCCATACTGTAAAAAATGGTTCACTTTGCCAATGTCAACGACGTTAGCCATGTTGAAAGCACCGGTTCCCATAGATCACCGAAGTTAAGCAACATTGGGCGTGGTCAGTGCTTGGATGGGTAACCGCTCAGGTACACCGCGTGTCGTTGGCATCTTGGACCGGTCCGTAGTCCGTAGTGGCAACACTTCGGACTCGTAAATGGAAGGTTGTGGATTCTAATCCTGGCGGAGCACAAAAATATACCATTTATATTTCGAATGTGCTCTTCGCTGGGTTGAAAAATTCATAAACCTTTACCAATGACCGCGGTCACCAAAGGTCCATCCAGCCTTACAGCAATTGGGTCTTGCTTGAGTATTGGCGCTTTGTAGCGACGACCAAGCTCGTACACCTCTGCGGCACTACAACAAGTGTCGTAGACCCCTAGAGTCTTTAGAATCTAGGGAGTCTCCCGCACAGGATTTCTTAAAAAAAAAAAAAAAAAAAAATGTCACCCCTGTTTCAGGGAAGGTCGGCAAAAGTTGTGAGGCTTATGTTCATTTGAGGTTTGGATTTCATTTGTAAGTACACATTCAGCATTTGTAAGCGCGAACTACACTTGTTGGTTTGTGGGCATACATCTGAGAGCTTTTAATGAATATATATATTTGCAACTTAGATTATAGATAGATTATAGATATATGTAGATATATATCAACGGCTAAAAGCGAAATAAACTAAATTGTTCAGGAGAGTTTTAAATTTGAGATTGCAGAAAAATGGCAAATTTTTATTTTTTATTTTTCATATCGTTAAAATCAAAACAGCTCTAAAATTAAAAAAATAAAGGTATTTATTGGCATTCCCCTTAATGTGGTTTTACAATGTTTTACGATTTGTTTATGTTACAAGCGCTTTTAGGACAAAAAAGGCCAAAATCTTGTCGGTTACACCAAAACCATACTTCGAAAATGCAGTCGTTTGCTTGGGCATACACAACATAAAAATCATCGTAGAGCTACTTATGGGTAAATAAAATTTTCAAGTAGGATAGCATTTATAACTCATTTTTGACCAAACTGTCGCTCTACTGCCTTTTAATCGTCGATATTTGGTTGGTTTATTTCTTTAAAGCGCACTTTTCAAACAGGTGCATCTTCAGCTTCCTCCTGAAGTTTGACTTATCTGTTTCCTTCTTAATCTCAACCGGCAACTCGTTCCAAGCCATTGGCTCGAAACCGAGCATGCCCGATCAACGAAGTTGGTTGAGGTTGCCTTGAGGAGCCAGCTCAACAAGCTCAATGTTTTAAACTAGGGGCACAGACTCCATACGCCAATGCTACTCCTCTGAGTACAAAGAGATGTTTAGTTACCTCAGTTGCAGCAGAAGCAAGCCCTGGGAAACACTGTGTCACAATACCCGCCGTGTTTTTGTGACTCGCAGCAGTTGTGGGCTTCCCTGTCTGAATCTCCATTGCAGCACCGGGGACTGAAAAATAATGCATACCTACTTTCAATCGACACTAAATATTTATTTTATTATAAAAGATACCATGTATAGAATACCATGTTTGCTTAGTATTTTAATCTAATATATAAAATCAAACGGATGTATGTGTGTTTGTCCTGTATGGACTCCTAAACTATTAAACAGATTGCGATAAAACTAACATGAGTTATTGTTTGCATGATGATGATGATGATAATGATGATTTAATATAGCGCCGTTTCGTGAAAATTGTCACTCCAAGGGCGCTTTCTGTGCTATCACGGCGAAGTAGTGTGTCTTGAGGGATGTCTTGAGGTTTTCCTTGGATTCCGATGCTCGAACTTCTGGTGGCAGCTGGTTCCACGAAGAGGGACCCGCAGCAGCAAACGCACAATTGCCGAACACAGTGGTTAATCTCCTGGTTGGCTCGCTCACCAACGTTTTGGAGCCCCTCTCTGCCGAGCGCAGAGTCAGTCCTCTCTCCTGTATATCCTTTGGGTGCACTAGTTCCTGCTAGTACTCCGGCGCCATTCCTTGCAGAGCGTTGAACACCATAAGGTTCAGTTTCAGCATGCCAAAGTATTACCTTTAAAGTATATTACTAAGGTACCTACACATAAAGTATAACTTCTTGCCGCTTTATTCCCGAAGGATTTTGCATGTGACGAGTGGAACCTATTTATTTTTACAGATAAGAGTGGCCTTTCACCAACCACTTCAGTTGGAGTGGGAGTTTCCCTGCTCCCGAAGGGGCTGGTACTCACTTGTTGCGTAGGCTGAAAAAACCTTGCCGGTATTTTATTTTGGGTTTTGAAATAAACACCGAAATGGGAAATCATTTCTGACACCCTCGGTGGGATTCGAACCCGAGCTTCGGCATGGAATACAAGCACTCCACCATCTGGGCTATTGACCGGACTACACAAAAGTACATTCAAGGGACAAATTAAAAGAGTTACCTTAAATATTTGATTAAAAAAAAAAATTGAAGAACTTTTAATAAAAAAAAATGTTTTATTCCAATGATTTTAATATGATAGGATAGTATCTAACGGGGCTTTTCTTAGACATTTTAGTCGTCGGTTGAGCCCACGTTTTGACAAACTAATGGTGCCTGCGCTGGAAGTTTCATCAGCACGGTCATTCTTACCTACCGAATTTTGTAATATTTGTATGAAAACAAATCAGCTGTTCACTTGCGGCCATCTTGGATTGACAAGTCTTCATACAAATGCATCATTAGTTTGTCAAAGCGTGAGCTCTACGGATGACTAAAATGTCTAAAAATAGCCCCGTAAGAAACTGAAGATGGAGAGGTATCTCTGAAAACGCATTTTCATAAATAAATACTCATTAAAATCAGTGGAATAAAACTTGAAATAAAACAGAATTTAAAATTGAATTCCACAATGTATCACCAAACAATTTAGAATTACCTTCTTTTTGCCAACATAGAGAACTTGACGTGATCGTCAATCTCATCAGATGATGACGATGGAACCAAAAACAAAATGGTGAACGATGTCAACAACAAAATACACAAATAACACTTCATCTTTACACTCAAAATTACTTCAGTATACTTTAATACTAAAATTCCCTCTGTCTGCTTTGCTCTCTATCAGTGCACAGAGTAATATGAGATTTTTTGTCCTTACTGTTTTATTTATAGATGGATAAGTAATAATATATTATTTTATTATTGTTTTTGTATGGACTGTGGAGCAATCAGTATGTTGTGTAATTAGCATGTCTAGCTATTGTTCATTATCTTTGCTGTGTGAATTGAAGTTCATCATTTTGAAATAATGTCAATGGTCTGGGAAGGAGATGCTTATTTTGATGTAGTATTCTGTATAATATCTATAATCTATAATCTAAGTTGCAAAGACATGTAATATTCAAAACTCATATGAGGCTGACCAGTTGGTATGGCTATACAGGTTGGTATGAGGCTGACCACCCATACTGTAACAAATGGTTCACTTTGCCAATGTCACCCCTGTGTCAGGGAAGGTCGGTAAAAGTTGTAGGGCTTATGTTCATTTGAGGTTTGGATTTTATTTGTAAGTACACATTCAGCATTTGTAAGCGCGAACTACACGTGTTTGTTTGTGGGCATGCATTAGAGAGCCTTAAATGTTAATATATCTCTGCAACTTAGATTATAGATTATAGGTATCAAATGCATGCCCACAAACAGACATGTGTAAGCTCTCGCTTACAAATGCTGAATGTGTACTTACAAATTAAAACCAAACCTCAAATGATCTGCCGACCTTTCGTGAAACAGAAGTGACATTGGAAAAAGTGAACATAGTTTTACAGCATGGGTATCGACCTCATACCAAACTATTAGTCAAAGACAACTTCTCCAAGCAATGATGCAAATGAAAAGAAAAAATATTGTAGGTAGGTATCTCTTGCAGGGCCATTTCAGACTCAACGCATTCTTCCGGGATTGTCTATGGATTACCGGACAAACCATTAAGTAATAACATAGAGGGGCAGAAACTCTTATTGCATTGATTTATACTAGAGCCCACATTTGTCTCAGTCCTGTCAAACGTTGCGGTGGTGTATAGTCATACAAAACACGTTCTTACATGTCAAATCTTATGTTTTCTTGATTGCTCCATTTTGTGTTTTGAAACCCAATTACATATGCCATAATGTCTTAAAATAATGCCTTTTTCCTTTAAAATTCATCAATTTTATCAATCACAAGATTTATACCGCATGCGTCTATGCTCGGACTGCTCCAGGTATAATACGCACATGGCAATGCTGCCACCTTTCTAGAAACATTTTTACATTCACCCGAGTTGTTTGTACACATGGAAATGCAACTGTGAAATTAGTTAGGTTTAAGTTAGAATTACGGTCGTTTGACATTTTGACAATTAGGTATATTAATTTTAAAACTAAACAAATTTCAAAACTTAATTTAACTCGGATATTTCACAAACCGTTTAGAGAGAACTTACATCATTCTCGACGTTTCGTCGGCGACGTAGCCAACGTCTTCAGGAGAACATCCTCTCTGCACGACGACTGAGGATAAACTGATGAACGACTGAGGATGAACTGGTTCATCCTCAGTCGTCGTGCAGAGAGGATGTTCTCCTGAAGACGTTGGCTACGTCGCCGACGAAACGTCGAGAATGATGTAAGTTCTCTCTAAACGGTTCGAGAAATATCCGAGTTAAATTAAGTTTTGAAATTTGTTTAGTTTTAAAATTAATATAATTGTCAAAACTGTGAAATTGTTTGTTCTCTTACGTACTGTAAAGTTCCCCCCCCCTGGCGAAGAAGGGGACGGAGGAACAGACGAAGAGTCGCAAGAGAGAGAGCGCGAAAGAGAAAGCGCGAACAGAGGGATTTTCCTCCGAAGTTACTAGTGGAGCGATCGAATGTGCAGGAGAATACCCTGGAGTCACCAGGATTCAAGTGCAACAAACCTTCTTTGAAGGAATAGCACTAGGCTGCTTCGATTCTTTTCCACTCTTCAGTTTCAGTTGCTGGAAGAGCAATCTACCCCTACCGAGGTAGTAATTATTTTTGGCCAATTATTATGTGATCGTCTAGCTAAGGTTAGGACTCCTCGTCGTGTGGAAGATTATGAAACGAAACGTTGTGTAATTTTTTTGTTTTATCGTTTCAAAATCTACTTTAGTGGCAAACCCAAGTACTTTTTGGGAGGTGTACCCCTCATACATTTCTACCTTTTATAAGATTATAACGAGTATTGATTTTGCGTTTACGCGATTAAAGATGAGGTAGTATGAACTACAATTATTTTTAAGGCGACGAGATTTAAGCGTTATTAATTACGGAACGGTCTTAATGTGTGCGAGTTTAATTAATTGGAATATAAGGTAGTCGAAATTATTTTCAGATAAAAACATAAATGACATAAAAATTGCGAGATGAAAGGCAGTTAGGTTTTAGTTTGTTAGTGAAAGTAATTACATGCAAGGCGATCTCTTCTTTGTTGTAATTCTTACCTTTGCGCGTCCACCTGTAAGTTAATAGGTCCATGGCTTTTACAGCATCTTTCTATGACCACCGGTCATCTGAAAGGCACTGCAAAATGGACCTTTATTAGTTATTTCAAGGAAAGGATTCGGATACACGCGGCGTGAATCTAAGATTTCGACACCCTCGTCGATTAAGTGACTCTAATTAATCATGGCAAATGGCCCCAACGGCCTTTTGGGTACCTCCTCCAATTCCCCTTGTACCCTACCCAACTTCTCCGTATGGTAATCTTTTGCTGCAAAAAACCACGGGACAGGAAGGTTAGTCTGGATTGTGTGTGTTCAGCTACAAGTTACTGCAATAATGTTGGCTCCAAGCAAACTCCAAGTATATATGATCAGAGATCATGGAACACTAATCCAGCTGAGTGAGCCCAGATCATTTCAGGAACTCTCGTTGCGACCAGAGGTCGGGAACATATCCAGTTGTATTTGGCCAGAGGCCGGCTGCCAATTATCAGGAACATTGTTGTGGTCGGGAACATATTATGAACAAGGTCACTCAGCTGTTTTCAAATTCAACTGCATTAGGTACATCCGCGTTATTCTTTGTGTATCTCGATATGAGATTGCAGGCATTTCGGCTTCAGCACATACTGCAGAGTTGTTTGTTTATAATTTATTTATGAAATTTGTATTTTATTAGCTTGGCCAACCCCTAGTGTGATGGATGTGTAATGGTGTGTTTGGAATACATTTTCACCTTCAGATGGATTACTTTCAGGCCTTACTTATAGGTAATTCATGCAACATGCAAATCCTTCATAATCATTCTTTCATTCTCACCACCTCAAGGAGAGCAGCATTCCGTAATGTGTAAGAGTGATTAGATAATTCTGCATTGAATGTTATAGTTTTTCAGGAATTTTCCTGAAACTAGGGTCTTCCCGTGACTGTGGAACGTTCAACACCAGACCCACATTTATAAACTACGACAAAAGGTCCCATCATCTTGCAAACCTATGCGATACACTACTCACCGGACAAACTCGTTCAACCGTTTTCCACAACAAGGGAAATTTCAGGAAGGACCATTCGGTAAGGAAACGACATTGGGAACGGCTGACTTCAGGAATCAGTATATCTCGAATGCAAGCGAACCAAACATTTCTTAATTCAATATAACATTGCAGAATTCCAGCAAGAGAGAGAATCTAATTTAATTCAAAATGTCAATAGTGGTGTGTGTGTGTAGCGTTAGTACATAAATGACAGCGACAGTAAATAACTACTTTGTCGAAGATAAGAAGAAAACCTTCCTCCGCTTAGTTAAGTAGGTGAATCTCTGAAATAAACTTATAATTAACAATTATGCATCGATAAGAAAATAAGTAGGAAAATCTTTCCCCCGCACAGGTAAGTCGATGAATCCCTGAAAGTAAATATTTATAACCAAGTACACAGCGATAAGAAACTCTGAAAGGAAACACCAACATAAAAATGAAATAAAGTAATATGTTCAATGAAATTTAGTTTTAGTTTAGTGGATTTTTAGTTAATCTGTTAGTTTAATCAAAGAAAACTCAGCCCAGGAAAACAGCTCAGGAACAACTCTGTATTATACGTAAATAGTTAATTTTAATTTTAAATAATGAAAGGCCGGATCCCAATAAGAAATATAACCACTGCACTTTTCACTTCACGATAATAATGTCAAATTAAATCAAAAGAATGTCCGCGCTTAATATTTATAAAAGTTATTATTTAAATTTCAAGTTCAATAGATGCGTATTCAAAGTTTTGTTGATTAATGTTCCTTTATTTATGAAATATTTTTATTATTTAGAAAATCGAAATGAATATATTATTAAGCTTTGAAACAAAAGACACCCGTCGACCGCAAGTTGAAATCGAACTCCCGAATTTAATTTAATATTAAAGAACCGAAGTATATATTTTTAGATTTTGGAAGAGTAAGAAAAGAAAAACACATCTGTATCGATCGCCAGTCAAAATCCAACTCCCGAGTTTATTCTAATTAGGAAATGAATTAATTATTTTTAGTGTTTAGAAAACGAAAAACACATCTGTATCGATCGCCAGTCAAAATCAGACTCCCCCATCCCTTGCAACGTCAGGGGTGCATCTCTTCCCTCTCCTCCCCTTGAGATCTCCCTTCCTCCACCCCAAGATCTGCCGCAAGTCATAGCGATATAATTATTGGTTGAAAAAGAGAGAACTCTACAATTTCCCCCAAAAATTTAGAAAAATGGCAATCTTGTTATTTTGAGAAATTTTTCCCAAGGTTCTCGTTCACTGTTCAACCAACAGGTTCAAGTCGACATATATCTTTTTTTCCTCTCCCCAAGCCCCTTTTTTTCAAATTATACGCGCTCAATCCCGATAAGGTGTCGCATAACGCATGTGTGTAACACATGTGTCCTTTCGTTTCCACCCCCAATCACGGCCCACTTTAAGTCATGCTTCATCTCTCAACCCAAAGAATTAAAAAAAACACTTGGACTATTTAGTGAATATGCCTTACACAGGGATCCAAGATTTTCAATTAAACCATGTTCGTGCGTAAATCATTGAAAACGCATTCGAAACCAAAATTTCAGTTCTGCCATACAACAACGCAGGCAAGTAGGTAACTAAAACTAAACAATAACCAATTGTCCCAAATTTAATGTACCTGACACTCAACTATCTTTACAATGCAAGTTGCAAAGATGTACCAATACCGAAGATTCGAAATTAATGCACGCCCACAATCAGACGCACGTTAGCCCAGGCCATCACACTTCGTGTGTGCATCAACAAATCAAACCCCAAATGTTAAAAGAAACTTTTACCGCCACTCCCCGAAACATAAGTGACATCAGCAAAGTAAAACAACCTCGACCGTACGGGTGGTCAGCCTCATACCGGTCCACAAGTCAAGGAACAATGTCAAGTATATACCTTAACTAGGATTCACACTAGTTTTAGTTTTGTATAACCATTCAAGGTACCTAGCGTTTTATTTAATATTAAATTTAAATGTACGTCAAACAAACGCTATTCAACCGTAATGAGGCGATATATTCCCCCAAAACTTTAGCACAACTGTTACTTTAAACAGATAAAATAGTTAACCCAAATAGCAGATTATCGAAATGGAAAACACCATTCCAGGAAAATAAATGCTCATTTGAAACTTAATTGAGATAACATTTTAATATATAAAATATTAAGTGTCTTAAAAAAATTACAATACTAAAACCCGGCTCCCCCGTAAGGCAGAATGATATTATGCAACCCAAGTGATCCCCATCGATCGACACGGCATAAAATAATATTATGGCCAACACGACATGGACCCATAAAACTAAAAAAATAACACATTAATATTCAGGGCCGCTCCAAATTTCCTGGAAACGAACAGATCAAGGGTCCTGTGTAAAAAAAATCCCACCCTTGTTTTAAGCGTTATTTCTTTCACGACCATAAAATTTTATTTCTTGAAAAATAAATTGAAAGATTAACGTTCCTCAGAGTTATTAGTTCCGAAAAAAAGGCCACTTCACGCACTTAAAATCCATAATTTAAATCCCTTTTAATTTTTTTGTCGTTTGAGTGAACTGAATTTTTATCACGTCCCACGATAGTTAAAATAACAAACCAAAATTTACGACTTTTTAGATTATTTCTACCCCAATCACTCCACACATGTTCCGACCTGAGAGGCTCAGTTCCCTTCCATCTTTTTGTTTGCATAAAATCTTAGCAACAATGACATCACTTCGTGTCCAAAGAAAGGCAATTATACCATGCAAATAATCAGACTTTAGATGAAGCAATACAATTTGCTTTCTTGACATTATCTAGACTTTCAGCAGTTACTTCGTGAAAGTTCATTTTAATAGATTAAAATAAAAATTGTTTTGTTTTAATTCACATGAGTTTACTACACTGAAATCATCAACTTCAGAGATACATTACTTAGCTTTGCAACCCATTTAAAGAGCCGCTACCACCCCAAAATTACATACCCTTATATTAATTAACTTATGTGGTAAGCGCTGTTTTAGTGTGTTTCCACACCTCAAGAGCTTAGTGAGTCTAAAATTTAAGGCAAAGTGAATTTACCTCACAATCATAATATGATATCTCACAAAGGTTTAATATTGCGCAAAGTGCAATAACCTGTTTCACATAATAACAATTTATCATCTCATCACAAGATGTAGAAAATTCAAATGTTCAAAATAAAAAACAAAATCGGAAAGAGGAAAACTTCATTTCAAGTCCCAATATAGAGTGGAATATAAATAGCATTAGGAAGCAAGAGGCACGTAACATGTGTAAGGTAACAAAGACGACGCGCACAATATTACTTCAAGGTTTATTTTTATTTTATTTGAAAGTGTATTAAGCGGACTAAACTTTGCTTTATTATTATCCGGCGGTATGTTTACTTCTAGTTTACGTAAGTTACTTGAGCTAAAGTTTCTTTATTCTTTAACAAAAAATTACTGATTTTAAAATTTACACAAATTATTAAACGCAATAAATGTATGAGAGATACTTGTATGACCTCCCATCCTGGTTCACTTGGCCCAATTGTAATGTTCCTCCCCCCTGGCGAAGAAAAGGGGTCGGAGGAACGAAGAGGAGACTCGAAGAGAAGAAAGGCACGAAAGAGGGATTTTCTCCTAAGTTAGAAGTGGAGCGATCGAATGTGCAGGAGAATACCCTGGAGTCACCAGGATTCAAGTGCAACAAACCTTCTTTGAAGGAATAGCACTAGGCTGCTTCGATTCTTTTCCACTCTTCAGTTTCAGTTGCTGGAAGAGCAATCTACCCCTACCGAGGTAGTAATTATTTTTGGCCAATTATTATGTGATCGTCTAGCTAAGGTTAGGACTCCTCGTCGTGTGGAAGATTATGAAACGAAACGTTGTGTAATTTTTTTGTTTTATCGTTTCAAAATCTACTTTAGTGGCAAACCCAAGTACTTTTTGGGAGGTGTACCCCTCATACATTTCTACCTTTTATAAGATTATAACGAGTATTGATTTTGCGTTTACGCGATCAAAGATGAGGTAGTATGAACTACAATTATTTTTAAGGCGACGAGATTTAAGCGTTATTAATTACGGAACGGTCTTAATGTGTGCGAGTTTAATTAATTGGAATATAAGGTAGTCGAAATTATTTTCAGATAAAAACATAAATGACATAAAAATTGCGAGATGAAAGGCAGTTAGGTTTTAGTTTGTTAGTGAAAGTAATTACATGCAAGGCGATCTCTTCTTTGTTGTAATTCTTACCTTTGCGCGTCCACCTGTAAGTTAATAGGTCCATGGCTTTTACAGCATCTTTCTATGACCACCGGTCATCTGAAAGGCACTGCAAAATGGACCTTTATTAGTTATTTCAAGGAAAGGATTCGGATACACGCGGCGTGAATCTAAGATTTCGACACCCTCGTCGATTAAGTGACTCTAATTAATCATGGCAAATGGCCCCAACGGCCTTTTGGGTACCTCCTCCAATTCCCCTTGTACCCTACCCAACTTCTCCGTATGGTAATCTTTTGCTGCAAAAAACCACGGGACAGGAAGGTTAGTCTGGATTGTGTGTGTTCAGCTACAAGTTACTGCAATAATGTTGGCTCCAAGCAAACTCCAAGTATATATGATCAGAGATCATGGAACACTAATCCAGCTGAGTGAGCCCAGATCATTTCAGGAACTCTCGTTGCGACCAGAGGTCGGGAACATATCCAGTTGTATTTGGCCAGAGGCCGGCTGCCAATTATCAGGAACATTGTTGTGGTCGGGAACATATTATGAACAAGGTCACTCAGCTGTTTTCAAATTCAACTGCATTAGGTACATCCGCGTTATTCTTTGTGTATCTCGATATGAGATTGCAGGCATTTCGGCTTCAGCACATACTGCAGAGTTGTTTGTTTATAATTTATTTATGAAATTTGTATTTTATTAGCTTGGCCAACCCCTAGTGTGATGGATGTGTAATGGTGTGTTTGGAATACATTTTCACCTTCAGATGGATTACTTTCAGGCCTTACTTATAGGTAATTCATGCAACATGCAAATCCTTCATAATCATTCTTTCATTCTCACCACCTCAAGGAGAGCAGCATTCCGTAATGTGTAAGAGTGATTAGATAATTCTGCATTGAATGTTATAGTTTTTCAGGAATTTTCCTGAAACTAGGGTCTTCCCGTGACTGTGGAACGTTCAACACCAGACCCACATTTATAAACTACGACAAAAGGTCCCATCATCTTGCAAACCTATGCGATACACTACTCACCGGACAAACTCGTTCAACCGTTTTCCACAACAAGGGAAATTTCAGGAAGGACCATTCGGTAAGGAAACGACATTGGGAACGGCTGACTTCAGGAATCAGTATATCTCGAATGCAAGCGAACCAAACATTTCTTAATTCAATATAACATTGCAGAATTCCAGCAAGAGAGAGAATCTAATTTAATTCAAAATGTCAATAGTGGTGTGTGTGTGTAGCGTTAGTACATAAATGACAGCGACAGTAAATAACTACTTTGTCGAAGATAAGAAGAAAACCTTCCTCCGCTTAGTTAAGTAGGTGAATCTCTGAAATAAACTTATAATTAACAATTATGCATCGATAAGAAAATAAGTAGGAAAATCTTTCCCCCGCACAGGTAAGTCGATGAATCCCTGAAAGTAAATATTTATAACCAAGTACACAGCGATAAGAAACTCTGAAAGGAAACACCAACATAAAAATGAAATAAAGTAATATGTTCAATGAAATTTAGTTTTAGTTTAGTGGATTTTTAGTTAATCTGTTAGTTTAATCAAAGAAAACTCAGCCCAGGAAAACAGCTCAGGAACAACTCTGTATTATACGTAAATAGTTAATTTTAATTTTAAATAATGAAAGGCCGGATCCCAATAAGAAATATAACCACTGCACTTTTCACTTCACGATAATAATGTCAAATTAAATCAAAAGAATGTCCGCGCTTAATATTTATAAAAGTTATTATTTAAATTTCAAGTTCAATAGATGCGTATTCAAAGTTTTGTTGATTAATGTTCCTTTATTTATGAAATATTTTTATTATTTAGAAAATCGAAATGAATATATTATTAAGCTTTGAAACAAAAGACACCCGTCGACCGCAAGTTGAAATCGAACTCCCGAATTTAATTTAATATTAAAGAACCGAAGTATATATTTTTAGATTTTGGAAGAGTAAGAAAAGAAAAACACATCTGTATCGATCGCCAGTCAAAATCCAACTCCCGAGTTTATTCTAATTAGGAAATGAATTAATTATTTTTAGTGTTTAGAAAACGAAAAACACATCTGTATCGATCGCCAGTCAAAATCAGACTCCCCCATCCCTTGCAACGTCAGGGGTGCATCTCTTCCCTCTCCTCCCCTTGAGATCTCCCTTCCTCCACCCCAAGATCTGCCGCAAGTCATAGCGATATAATTATTGGTTGAAAAAGAGAGAACTCTACAGTACTAATGACCATTTTCATAAGTAGGCTGAAACAGATAGGTATGTATTGTTTATTAAAAAAATAATTTCTATTTTTAATTTTTAATTTTCTTTAAAATAATTTCTAGTCCACAGATATCATAAGTCAATGGGACAAACTGTGTGAATGCTTTCATTCATCTCCATACATTTCCATCTTCCGGGCCAGCGACGGATTGAAAAAAAAGTTGGAGAAACCAGGAAGAATGCGTCAGGCGTGTACTGGCTGTAACTGTTTGTATTTCCTCACACTCTGTTCTTCCTTGCAGTTGGTCGGGGCTGGCAGCAGGCGCTGGGAGGCGTGGGCTCCTCTGACGTGTTGTCGCGCGCCGGGGCCCCCTCGGGAGGGCGTGCGCCCTTCAGCTCCCTCAGGGTGTCCCAGCGCTCGCAGCTCAGCCAGCCCCTGCGGCGCAGCACCACCAGGGCCTCCGAGCACCATCCCAGACCCAGGTCAGCGGGAAATATGTTACTCATATATATATATATATTTGGATGACTTATTCTTCTTTTGGGCGCCGTTTAGTGGCTCCAGCCACCCCAAGGGCGCCCACCGCTCACTCTCTTCTTGTGAAGATGGTGGTCTTCAGCTCCTTCCTGAAGCGCTCCTCGCTGGTTTCCGTCCTCAGCTTCAAAGGCAGCCGGTTCCAGCACAACGGTCCCGCCGAACTGAACGCCCTATCCCCAAAGCCCGTTCTGCTCCGTCGAGATGGCATTTTCAGCTTGTTGATAGCATCACTCTGCGCCGAGCGAAGAGTGCACCGCTTATCAAAAATCTCGTCAAGCTTACATAATTCGGCTAAGTAAGAAGGGGCCGTTCCTCTGAGTGCTTTAAATACCAACAGGCACATTTTGTATTCCACTCTCTCCGGGACACGATATAAATTTACTCAATATAAATTTAGTGGAAACTATTGAGACCGTGGTTAGCACTTCTGACTCGTAAATGAAAGTTTGTAGGTTCCAATCCCGCACAAAAAAATTACCATTTATATTTTCATAATATGTGCTCTTCGCTGGGTTGAAAAAAATATATACCTTTACCAAAGACCGGTCACTAAAGGTCCATCGAGCCTTACAGCAACTGGGTCTTGCTTGAGAATTGGCGCTTTCTACAGCGACGACCAAGCTCGCAGAGGGCTCTTGAGGCATAGTTCACACAAAAACAGCGCTCACCAAATAAATCATGCTAATATTATTATTTTATCAAAAGACACGAGAAACTGAGAAATCAAAAGAGTATTAGCTATGGACTCCCAGATGTCCTTCCTACAACTAGAAAGGCGAAAAAGGTAAAAGAATCTAATCTAAATCTAATCTAAGATTTCAAAGATTATTCTCTTTTCAAAGAACATTGTTGCAAACTAAACCTAGCATTGAAAAATCATCTTAATGTGCCTTTATTTAACTGTTGCACCAACCTCCAATCAATATTTGATTGACACATCAAATTTGACTGCTTAATCTGTTAAGGACCTTGGTTAAATATGTCTCGGAAGTGGGTAATAATATGATGGAATTTGAACAGGAAAGATGATGTACATGAGCTGATCTACGTATATGCAACCAAATTTTTGATTTGTTGGAAGAAATCACACTTAATTTGTATTTTTTGTCTGATTGGAGTTACGTGCAACAGGCCCTTATAATTTTTTTTCAAAATAGACTTTACCTAGACTTACAGTCAAATGTCGACTCTTCTTCAAAACAAATCAAGGCGTGTTTGTAATTAATTTTCATATTTCAGACCCGCTCAGACCATAAGACAAATCTCATGCTCTGCTACGGAGATCCACATGACCAGGACTCCTGTCTCCGCCCCGCTGACCCCCGTCTGCGCTCCATCCAACTCTTCCTTCATCATCGGAGACAACACGGTGCCAAGACTTCTCTCCGAGTCCGCAGCCACCATGGACAAGCCAAAACACAAGCGGAGATCCAGCAATTCCTCAACTCCTGACAGCAACTACAACAACGTAGACTATCTCAATCCAAGTGATGAGTCTAGCAGCTTCAAAAAGAGGAATTTAAGTTTTAAAGAGAGTCTCAGAAACGTTCTGATGTCTTCCAAGATTGGCAACTCTTTGCCGGCTCCTGTTCATGGTCCGAGGTTTAATTCCATCTCTCCGAGGCCAAATGGAAGGAAGATGGAGGTGGTGAATAACCCTACGGAAGAAAGTGGAGAGGACACAAGCTCTGTTGATGGCGGAGTGGAGAGCACCAAAGTTTGACTGATTTCAATAAGTTTTTCAAGGTTATTTAGAGTCAACCGTAGCTTAAACTATCCTGTTTATGAATGTTTTTTAAAAAGCCTGCGTGAGAGACGCGTATATCAACATTTTCTTATCAATTTATACACCTGAGGTCTCTCATATTAAAATTTAAACATATTGCCAATTAATCAAGTCCCCAAGTAACTTTAAATATGTATTTCTTTCTCTCAGCATAATTTGTAAAAGATTATTTAGTTTACGGCTGACTCTGAATATCACTCTATAGGTCCAGATCTGCTTGAATAATTGTAACCTTTTTATTTTTAACAGTTGAAGTGGCCAGTTGTGGAAATCAAATGTAATTTGTATTCCAAATACTTGTAGACCCTAGTTGTAAGCATATTCTAGTCACTAAGGTTCTAGTCAAGGCACCAACTCACAATAAATGTACAGATGAAGAAAACTCTTACAATCCATAGACTATTATAATTATTACCCATTGACTGCAGACTTGGATTAATCCTACTGGGGGCCCTGGGGTGGAAGTCTCAACGACCGTTGATAGATCTTACTGTATCTATTTGAAGATGGGACAAAATAAAACATGGCGGTGCACGAACAGCTGATCCATTTTATATGGAACAACGATCAGCTGTTCAGGCGCCGCCATGTTTTATTCCGTCCTATCTTCAAATAGGTACGGTAAGATCTACCGACTGCCGTCGAGACTTCGAGGTGAAAACTTGAAACTGAAGAAAAACTGAAGTGTGTGGTCAAATAACAATCAACATAATAAGGAAATGTACAGAGAGGTTCACTTTTGCCAATGCCACCCCTGGAGAGGCAGCGAGAATTGCGCAGTTTATTTTCATTTGAGGTTTTATATCTTTTTTGTGCGTACGCATGCAGCACATGCAATCACCAACTTTTTTTTTTTTTAAATAGATTTGTGAAGAGGAATGCAATTCACCAACCTATTCTGCCTGGCCAGAAACAGGTAGTAATCAATGAATAATTAATTATTGTTTATTTGTAATGAATTATTAATTAATACTTAATTAACCGCAATAACATCTGTTGAACCAGGGTCAAAGTTATGGTCAATTGACCCAGGCGGGGATCGAATCAACGTTGTTCTATTCCAAACACGCTATAAAGATCAGCCCACTTGGCCCCCTCTGCCATAACTTGCACAACTTTGCACAAGAACATGCATACAGTGTGAATCTTAAATTTCAATATGTATCTTTGCAACTTAGATTATGGATTACCTGTTTCTGTCTTCATTTTCAGTCTGTGACTATTCTATTAATTATATTTAAAATTAAAATAATTGACTTGGAATTGCGTTAAACGTCACATGCCTATGTAACTAAGTAGGTTCTCAGCAACGATAACCAAATATTAGTTAGCCTTCGTCCTAGCAAACCGGCCGTATGACACAACAACATTTTTGTCTAAGTCAAATGGGCTGACCTCATTGTATTTTTGTAATTAGATTTTTGTCTTATATAGTTTTCTATGTAGGTACCGTGTATATACTAAGTCAATTTATTTAGCTATCCATGTAAAATTGTAGAAAAAGAATTAGTCATAGCATAGACAAGATTTTATAAATTAATACTTAATATATTGTTACAAAAATAATACCAAATGAATGTCCATGTGATACAAACAATCTATCATAGTTTGTAATTGAAATTTCTTACTTCCATGTTTACAATTTTCTCTGATAAAAGAAAATAATTTATGCTTTTTTTAATAAAAATACTTATTTATTGAATCTCACATTTTTTATATACCTACCTAACTTTTAATTTTTCTATGTTGTCCAAACTGATGTTCCAAATTTGATTTTTTCTCAGTGAGACCATAGATATATAGAACTGGATGGGCTAAGAAATCAATCCTTTGAGAATTAGAAATACGCTACCCCACTCATCACACAAAAATCCAAATTCAGTCTATCGGTAACCTTCCAACTGTGAACAGGTGTGTTACCTAATTGGAAAAAAAATCCATATAAATGCCAAACTTGGTATTTTCTAAACGTGTAACAAAAGAGAGTGTGTTATAGAACATGGAACATTATTTCACTTTTATCACTATTCTATATGATTACGTTGATAAAATTTATTTTTCGTTTGTCGAAATATTTTGTTCGCGAAAGTGACAGCCATTTCTAGAACTAGTGATGTTCAAATAAATAGGCACTTGATTCTTCAAGTATGTAACTTCTATGCTCCCGTTAATAGATATTTGTGAAAATCATCCCGTACATAATGAGGTGGGAACATTTTTGAATTCGGAATTTATCAGATATTTCATACTTTCAACAACACTAGTAACAAACACGTTACAATAGAGATTTCATGGGTTTTCATGGTGATATGTACATAGATTGAAGACGGAGTAGAGACACATTGCTTACATAGAAAATAACAAAAGCATTTCATATGTCGTGAGCGAGACAGCACTATTAACAATGTATGGTGTCAAAGACGTTGCATCATGTCGATTGATAATAAATCACATTCATAGCCCCTCCATTTAATATACCTCCAAAATAAAATTCATCTTTATTGTTTCAAGTGGCAGGTAGGTAGTCAAAAAAAATTCAAATTCAAAAAAAGAACAATCCTGTAAATTGTTTGTGGTGATCTTCATTTGTTTGATTGTTATTTTGTTTTCTGTGTTGTATGAAGAAAATTTACATTGCTATAGTTTTATTTAGACATCTTTTCATATAAGTTAATAATTTTACCTTAGTTAAGTTGAAGAATCCATAGTGACAAAAGACATCAAGAGAAACTGTAGGTTTTTGTGTGAATTTACCAAAAGAGTATAAGAAACAATAAACTGGAGGCAAATCTCAAGTCCCAAGTCACTACAGAAAGGTTTGCTATCAATTTTGGTCACATTTTAATGCAAAAACACCAGAATGCCTTGCTAAAATCACCAGTCCCGCCAAATTTTCATCATCATCATCAATGTCACAACAACCAGGGGTCCCAAATCATCAAACGCAGCCACCGCTGCCTGTCCATGCCTTCTTTCTCCGATCTCATACTCCTACCGCACGGCAGTCTGCCACCCTCCATCCAGCCAACTTAATGCAATCAAGCTACACGTACAGTGTAGCTTCTTGCCTTTGTTATCTCCGAATATTTATTTTTACAGGTAAGGGTGTCGGCCTCTTACCAACCACTTTCAGTTGAAATGGGGGCTTCCCAGCTCCCCGGGGGGCTGGTTCTCATTTCTTGTGAAGGCTGAGTAAACCTTCAGAGTATTTATCTGGGGTTTGAAATACACACTGAAACGGGAAATCATTTCTGACACCCTCAGTGGGAATCAAACCCTTGATCTCGGCATGGAATGCAAGCATTCTACCAACTGAGCTATTGACCGGACTTTTTACGAGCTTGCTCGTCGTAGCAACCAAAAACAAATGGACTCATTTTTTTCATGAATTTTTTTTTGCATTGGTGTTAAAAATTTGAGTTTTCTTAATGGGCAAACGTCACAGCTGTGAGCCTTAGCAACCAATAACAAAAGTATTAGTTTGCCATTGTCAAATGTGTAGACTTTATTATACTTCACCACAAATTTCCTATCTTTTGTTATGACTCCATTTGACCGGTTTGTAGTCATGGGGTAACACTTCGGGCTCGTAAATGAAAGGTCGTGCGTTTGAATCCCGGAGGAGCACAAAAAATATGCCATTCATATTTTCAAATATGCTCTTTGCTGGGTTGTCCGGTCGATAGCTCAGGTGGTAGAGTGCTTGCACTCCATGCCGAAAGCTCGGGTTTGAATCCCACCGAGGGTGTCAGAAATGATTTCCCGTTTCGGTGTTTATTTCAAACCCCAAAATAAAATACCAGCAAGGCTTACTCAGCCTTCACAAGAAATGAGTACCAGCACTTCGGGAGCTGGGAAACCTCCACTTCGACTAAATGGTTGGCGTAAGGCCGGCCTGTAAAAATAAATAGGTTCAACTCGCCACATGCGACCCCTTCGAGGATAACGCGGCAAGAAGTTACACTATATGTGTAGCTTAGTTGCGTTAGTTGCGTTGCCTTGGGTTGAAAAACTTATAAAACCTATACCAAAGACCGGTCACTAAAGGTGTGGCGAAGAACTTAACATGTTAACTGTCCACGTGGTTCACTCGCACTGACTCACACACTTGTCACACGTGTCATCCCTCGGTGTCTGTCACGCAACTCGCTGCGTGCGCATTTCCGCACGGCGGCGTCTGCTTCGCTAGCTGACACGGGTGCGTTCGCTGTCACCACAAAAGGTCCATCCAGCCTTGCAGCAACTGGGTCTTGCGTGAGTATTGGCGCTTTGTAGCGACGACCAAGCTCGTAAACACCTCTGCGACACTACAACAAGTGTCATAGACCCGTAGAGTCTCTGAAATCTAGGGAGTCTCCGGCAGGGGATGTCATTTTGTAACCATTTTTTAAATGATAATCTGATATTTTGTGCTTGAAGACAATGGGAGAGGTCATTTCGATACCTTAAAGGTAAAATTGAATATGCTGACATGTTTTTCTCAGAAAAGTTCACCTTTTTGCCTATTTTCCATGAGAGAAAACACTAACAAAGTATGAATGTCCTGTAGTCTAGAAGCTTTTCATGAGCACTTCCTCATAATTAGTTCACTTACTATGAGAAGCAGGGGCGTGCATCTCATACAGGCACATGCGCCTAATGGGTAGGCAATATATGATAAACAACACATTTAAGCTTGATATTGGGTAATAAAATTCAAAATTTTAGTTTTATTGAAGCCATCGTTAGAACTTCAGTCAATTTCAAATGAGTAATTTTAAAGGAATGGGAGAAAACATATGTTCTGAAATGTATTTGCCTGTACCCTATGCACGTGCCTGGTGAGAAGCTACCCCCAATAAAATATTGTATCCACGATTACTCAAATCATTGAATCAGCACTTATTCAGTTTTACCTGTCAGGTGGTGATTTGAAAGTCAAAGAAGGTGATAAGGTAAATATATGTATTTATTTCATCATTAGTTCTATGATATTTCCAGAAGTGTATTTCATTTCTTAAATTTATTATTTGAATTATTCTTTAGGTGGTATTACACATTAGGAGTCTTTGAGATGATCATACAGAATATACAGTATAGGTAAGTAATGAGGGAACATTCAAACATGATTACTTTATTGTATTGTTAATATTTGGAAAAAACTTGATGCATTTTTATCTTATTATTATTCATACAACAACCTGCATCATTTATTTTAGGATAAGTTCTATAAGATGGCGCTAAAAGAAATTTGTTCGGCCAACTCATTTTGTTCTAATTAGGAAACGCTATTGATATTATCAAATTATCTATTATCTACTCATGGACATTTGTAGACTAAGGGTTAAATATATATCATCTAGCAAACCAGGCAGGAATCAAACTAGTAGGTATTGTTTTTATTTTATTTCAAACATATGCTTGGACCACCGCTTGTTAAAAAGTGCCATCAGCAAGTCAGAAAAAAATTTCAACTCTCCTTTTTCTAGAAATGTTCTTTTTTGGGGCGCAAATCGATTACGCTAACTTGAATGTTTATTGTAATTCTGTAAAATAGACGGCATGGTAAGATGAGAGACCATGTCTCCAGAATGAGTCATGATAGACTCACTCACGCCGTAGCTTATAAGATGACAATTGGTCAACGTCCAGCTGGAAGACCACATAAAAGTCTGTGAAATAAAGGACACAGTAAGATGAGAGACCATGTCTCCAGAATGAGCCATGATAGACTCACTCACACCGTAGCTTATGAGATGACAATAGGGTAATTGCAGTGGTGGGGAAACGGTTTAAAATACTATGGCTGTGTAGAGTGCATTTCAAGGATCACAACCAAATATTTTTAAAGTAGTAAAAATAAAGATATCATTGATAATAATTTTCAAAAATAAAATGCCGAGAATTTGAATCTCGCCAAAACGCAGCCCGGCCGGCTAGCCACCATGTGACGTCAAAATGACGTAGATGGATCCGACAGTCTTCCAGGTCCTAACAGTACACTCCATAGATCCGAAGATCCAACGATGTCACATCTGCCTAAATAAAAAATGTCCTGTTTTACCGGAAATCGAAAATGCGCAAATTTTAAAGAGCTATAATTTAAAAACTAAGCCAGATATTATTAATTATAAAACGCAGATGCATTTTTAAAAATGTAGTCTATCATTTTATGAAATCAAAGAAATATGTGAAATTACCCTTAACGTCCAGCTGGAAAATCACAAGTTATTTTGGAGGCTCACACATATTTTGTTGTAATGTGAAACGCAATAATTTAAGATAAAAATGCATCCATGATTAAATTGTTAAAATTCCTTACAGCTAGGATATACAATTTACCAGGGAGTTCATGTGAGCTAAGAGCTCGTTCCCACTTGTCGGGTGTCGGATCCGTATATTAATCGGAGGTTTCAGTAGCAGAACATTATGTATGAAGCGATTCACACTTATCGAAAACCGATTTTGTCCGAAATATTCTGCCACTGGAACATCCCATTAATATACGGATTCGACACCCGACAAGTGGGAACGAGCTCTAACACTTGAATACATTAATTATATTCTCACAAAATAGGAAGAGCATCTTACAGTCTATGATATAAGTCTTTCAAGGTCAGGGGATGTTGCTTAGCTACGGCAATGCATCAACATCGCATCTCTTACTTTAAATAACATTACTTCCATTCATGCCTGCCATCAGAATAGCAGTTTGTGTTTCTTTGTGGACATCCAGCATTTTGCACGCTTAATAATAAAGAGCAATAACTCAAAAAATAAGAATGTTGGGAAATCACGTTTGAAGTTCAGACAACCAGTAGGGGAGAGTGGTGAGACTTGAACACATTTTTTGTTTTTATTTTTTTTTACTGACACCAATGACGTTAGGCCAAGTTTCTTGACACTTTTATGCAGGTTGATCATCTAGGTACCTATATGAATTTTACATAATTGATCTAGTTGTTTGTTTTAATACTAAAAAAAAAATTCTGAAGGTCGGCAGCTATGTTCAAGTCTCACCATTGGGTTGGAGACTTGAACACCCCATAGGTGAGACTTGAACATAGGAATAAAATCACACATTATCTAATAAACAACGGTTTTTTATTGCATTTTTTCCATGCGAAATATTAAAAAAAAACTATTTCCTAAGCTTAGGGCATTATATTGGCTTTAGTTGTAGAAACTGTAGAAAGAAAATATTCCCCTTCGTTCCTGAGTGAAATTCTGGCATTTCTCTCAAGAAAACCTTTACACCATTCTTTCCCAGCTTCTTCTTTTTCAGTCCAAACTGGTGGAAGCTTTTTTTTATTGGTTTTTGCATATTGAAATGCAAACTGTCTAATTTTTTTCGTGGTTAGGCTATGCGAGAGCTCAAGACAGTACGATGCTGATTCTTCTTCTTCACCTGGGGTGAAAATTGTTGAATTTTTGTAGCTGGCATAGGTTGCTGCTCCACTTTTTATTATTCGTCCTAATGTCGTCCGGTTTATTTTATATTTAAAAGCAGTGCTCTTAACCGAAGCTCCATTTTTAATCTCCTTGAGAGCCTCATCTAATTCTTCTACAGGAATTCTCTCTGCTCGGACCTTGGTTTCCTTCTTGGGCTGATACTTTTGTCCCATAGCTAAAAATGAAGAGATAATGCATAATTCCAAAGTAATGTAGCGGTTACGCCCTTGGCACATGCCAGGGTTGCGAGTGCAGGGTAGTGGTGAGATTTGACCATGTTCAAGTCTCACCACAGTGGGCATGTTCAAGTCTCACGACCTGAAAAATTTAACAACAACAAAATCTACCCACCTTAATGTTGGTTCAATGTTGAAAATTCAAACACTAAATACACCTCAATGAACCACCTCACTGACATAAAATGTCAGGAACAATAAATCATAACCTCTAAAAAATCTACAGGTTTCGTAAATGTACCAGTAAACGACAGAAAAGTACCTTAAAATTTTTAAATAAATCTGCCTTTTACGTTTATGGAGTTGTCGGCGCGACATCACAATAAATGGTGTCAGCAGATGACAGTAGAGCTAATGATGCCAACAAAACAAAAAAAACACCTCAAATAAAGGCGCGAAAGGGGGGTGTCCATGTCTCCAACCTGTTCAAGTCTCACCACTCTCCCCTACAACTTGTATGGGATGAAAAAGGCGACCGATGTTATATCTCGTTCATATTCGCCCAAATTGAACGGCTGTCGCATTCTACCTATTCTTCTCGCATTGTTATTGCGTTTTAATACAAAATCTCGATTTTCCCAATATTGAGTTATTGCTCTTAATTATTAAGCGTGCGATTTGTAAGTGTGAACCTGCACGTACCTGTTTGTGTATGGACAAAAAGAATAACAGGCAAATGTTAATATCTCTTGTAATTTTGATTATATGATTGAGTTAACTCACCTCGATTGCGTGAATCAAAAAAATATACAAAAACTATCAAAAGTTTTTTTCTGAAACGCTGTGGAAAGCCAGGTGTTGTTATATTTTTCATAATTTGTCACCTGAAGATGGAGGTTCTCCGAAAACGTTTGTAACGACTCGAACAATAATACTGGAATAAAACACAGTTTAATTTTTTATTTTCTGATTTAAAAAAATGATAACAACTGTAAAATCTAACCTCTAGGGATGCCGTCCTATGTTTCATACATTTTTGATTGATACAATCACAGTGAGATTTATACAATGTTGTAGGATACCTTGACTTAGGTATAGGTTGGTATGCGGCTGACCACCCATGCTGTAAAATGGTTCACTTTGCCAATGTCACCCCTATTTCAGGGAAGGACGGCAAGAGTTGCAGGGTGTATGTCCATTTGTGATTTGGTTTTTATATATATATATATATATCAGGCTTATTTATTTTTAATTGCACATGATAAGAGAGCGCCGTTTTTGTGTGTGTCACACCTCAAGGGCCCTCTCCGATCACGGATAAGACTTTTTGAAAAGGTGCGTCTTAAGAGCTCCGCGAAATATGCCCATAGATTTGGAGTTCTTCACTCCGGGTGGCAGTCTGTTCCACTCCACCGGACCCGCAACACAGAAAGCACAGTCTCCAAAATTTGTACGGATCTGACGGTGCGGCTGAACCAAATTGATCGCACCATCGCCCGCAGATCTGAGTGTCTGCCTCCTCACACCCATCTCAACAGGCGAAATCATGTCAGTCAGATAAGGTGGAGCCACGCCATTGATGGCTTTATATACCATTTATGTTGTAGGTTCACATGCGGCATGTGCAAGCGCGAACTTGTACGTGTCTGCATGTGAAAATGCATATAATGTGAATCTCCAATGTAACATATCTTTGCAACTTAGATGAGATTAGATTAGATTGTGTACCTACTTGGGGTAATGTGATCATCATGGCTATCTTTAAATATTGTCATTTAGACTTTTCTTGGGGTGATTTGTAAAATACTTCAGGTGGTTTCCCGTCACCTTGCTAATTATCCTATGTGGGTTGAACATCCCACGGATTGGTTCATCCGCCTTCGGAGACAAGAACGGGAAAGAACAAGACGGAGAAAAAATAAGAAGGTATTGTTTGTAGATTGTTTTTTTTTATATATTAGACCAAAGGAGGTTCTTGTCGATCACTGAAACACTTGTACAGCCGTACTGTATGAAACTTATTATTTTGATTTAACATTATTCTAGGAATCATCAGAGATGGTTTAAAACTGTAAGTACCTGTACTCTTTGATAAATTTTATTACATGTTATATTTTACTGAAATAAGTAAGTACATTCATTGTGGATTAGTGTGAACTGTAGATATCTAATTTTACTTCATAATGGACAACTATAAAAGAAACATAGTTTTTTTCACTTGCTAGATGTGTCAATTTAAATCAATTAATTTCTAGTTGAATTGATAAAATTTGCGTTTAACTTATGGACTAAGAACAAATTCCACAGACAAAAAAAAAGACTTCATATGTTGCCAGGAAAAGGCGAAGCAGAATTTTGTTACTGGTTGTTAAAAACTCGTCCCATAACATAGATCTGTGATGTTTGCCGATCAAGAAAAAATTATAACCTCAAAATTTGTGCTGAGTCCATAAGAAAAAGATTTGAATTTTTAAGACAGATAGATAAAATTTATGTTGGTATTAAAGTTGGCACAAAAATATTACATTGTAATTTGTATGGGCAACATTATATTTTTATAGAAATCTAGATGCATTTTTATGTTTGATTGGTGTAGTGGTTTAGGATTCAGATTGGAATGATACTTTTGGTCAAATGTAGAGTAAAACACTTATTCTAAGAAAGTTGGATTAAATTTTATCACATTAAACATCACAAAGATAAATAATCTTGACAATTAATTAACTTATTACATCATACAATGGAACCAGATGTTCTGAATTTCTAAAATGGTTTTATCATACATAAATCTACCTGAAAACCGTCGTCATAAAAATGACTTTAGACTTGCAATAAGAAGATGGTGGGTTAAACGTTTAGCAGAGCACAAAAACGTATTGTTTCATTTTACTTACTCATTTACAGGTGAATCATCTTCAAAACTGCCCTCCTTGAATCTAACGCAATGCAACTAAGCTGCACATATAGTGTAACTTCTTGCCTGCGTTATCCTCGAAGGGATCGCATGTGGCGATTTTGGGACCTATTTATGTTTACGGGTAAGGGGGCCAGCCTCACACCAACCATTTTCAGTTGAAGTGGGGGTTTCCCAGCTCCTGGGGAGGCTGGTTCTCATTTCTTGTGAAAGCTGAGTAAAGCTTATCGGTAGTTATTTTGGATTTGAAATAGACACCGAAACGGAAAATCATTTCTGACACCCTCGGTGAGGATCGAATCCTTGCTCTCGGGATGGAATGCAAGCATTCTACCAACTGAGCTATCGACCGGACTTTTTACGAGCTTAGTCGTCGCTACAAAGTGACAATTCTCAAGCAAGACCCAGTTGCTGTAAGGCTGGATGAAACTTTGGTGACTGGTCTTTGGTAGAGGTTTACGATTTTTTCAACCCAGCGAAGAGCATATTTGAAAATATAAATGGTATATTTTTTGTGCTCTGCCGGGATTTGAACCCACAACCTTCCATTTACGAGTCCAAAGTGTTTCCACTGGACTATGGGCCGGTCCACCATCTATATATATATGTTTCAGAAGGACCCACAGCACATGGACGCTCATACAAAGCTAAATATATGTTTGAAAGTAGTGGCAGGCTTTCTTGTGTAGTTAATAGCCAGACAAAAAATCATCTGCCTTTATCAAGGATCAGTCACATAAGCTCCATCCAGTTATACGGCAACTGAATCTTGCTTGAGAAATTCTCAGTGAACTGCGAGGACCAAGCTCGCAGTAGGATTTTGAAGTGTTAATCATACAAAGATAGTCAAAATGGCACAAATCCAACATCTAGTTCCTTTATATAGATGAATATCTTATTCTATAAACTTTATACAGTTTTTACAAGACTTTGTACAGAGAACTTTTGATTTATTAGGTACATCTTACTGGTATACATAGTAGTCAAATTACTATCTAAAGGAATGATGAAAGTACCGTGAAAATACTTGGCACAACTAGAGAATCAGAGTAAACTTCCACACATATTGCACATTATCCCAAAAAACAATCATTATAATATGCTTAGTTATTCTGGAACATCGTAGATGAACAAAAGTTCTTTCACAATATTATATGATGTAAGTTATTCATTGATTAATAATATATACACTTTATCTAAAACATAACTTAATTGTTTCTCAAAATTTATGAAATTTACAAGTTTGTTTAAAATTTTCACTTGATAATCGTGTAAGGAAGACAAGAATCAAAAATTTAAATTGTTGATAAAATTTGGCACAATGTTAATTAAAAATAATGTAACTACACTAATTGAGATTTTGAGAAATGATTGATATTATAAATCATTGAGTAATAACCATAGTAATAACATAGAGGAGCAGAAACTAACTTACTGCATTGATACATAGTATTATTACTATAGCCCACATTTGTTCCAGTCCTGCCAAACGTTGCAGTGGTGTAGTCATACTAAATAAGGCCATTTTGTCCAAATCCATTTTGTGTTTCGACACCCAATTATAACACATAGCGTGTTTTATTTTTTATCTCATGAGATGAAAGATTACAAAACAATCAATGAAAAAAGGACTGAAATACGCTCGTCCTAAGAATTGATAAGCCTCAGTACCCTTGCAGGAATAACAGCTGCCTCGAAACTGAGCGGTACAACATTATCATCATGAATAGGAGTTTTAGGCTTATACGGCCGGCTGACTAGAGAGGTGATCTGCTGCCAGGGTCTGAGGGAGCTGCAGCTTCACATTCACAGACTTATCAACATCTTAAGCTCCTACAGACTACAGCAACAGATCCCGGACAGCTACGCTACAGTATTATCATCATGAGTGATTACAAAACAAACATCCGTATGCAATCTGGAGCAGAGAGTTGATGGAGTGTTGTGTGATTATCCGTTGGTGAGGGCGGACCTGCGGGAGTAGCCCCTCCTGGCGCCCCCCGGGGCCCCCGCCGCCTCACACTCGCGGCGCACGCGGGCGATGATGTCGGCCACCAGCCTCTCCTCCCGCCTGCGCTGCTGCTCCCACTCCACACCCTCCCCAACCGCCCCCTCAGCCGCAGCACCTGCCAACAACAGACAACAAGGTTACACACAGATTATTATGTATTCATTATGCAACATTTCCCAGAATAGAATAAGCAGCACCACTAGAAAAGAATCCCCACGCTGATGAGAGCTAGACGGAAGTAAGTATTCTAGATACAGCCTGAAGCTACCTGTCAATCTTAAGCATACGAGTAACAACACAGATGGTAAATGATGTCGGCCACCAGCTTTTCCTCCCACTCCACATCCTCCCCACCCACCCCCTCAGCCGCAGCATCTAACAAGTCAATGTCAAAATCCAAAGTCAATGCATCCAGGTAGCGTGTTTGGCTTTGAGGGTCTGTCTCCACTCACCACACATACTAGTGCACTCAGCGCACGCACGCTTATGCTTACTGAGTAATGTGTCACTGCATCATTTTCCATTTGAAGTTGTATACACAGATTGGGTTAGGTGAGGTTTTTTCCACGACTTTTGTTGTCACTTTGTAGGTTGTGAGTGTGTGTGGTGCTGTGAGACAGAACATAAACACCAAACATGCAACCAGACGGGACAGTGCAGTTCTACGCCTGAGCCAGTGCCTCATTGTCGTAAGAGAGACACAACTCCTTAAATACTGATGACTCAGGTGTAAAACATAAATTTCACTTTCTTCACATCTTTGTATAATCCATTTTTTAAAGTATTCTTGTATGAAACAGAATTTCTGCGATTCACTATCTATAATTATTTATTATTGTCACATCTGGTAAGTGGCTGACCACCCATGCTATAAAAATGGTTCACTTTGCCAATGTCTGCCCTGTTTCAGGGAAGGACGGCAAGAGTTGCAGGGTGTATGTTCATTTGAGATTTGGGTTTTTATTTCGCAAGTTCACATGCGGCATGTTTCAGCGCGAACTTATACGTGTCTGCTTATGAAAATGCAAATAATGTGCATCCTTAATTTGACATATTTTTACAACTTAGATTAGGTTGGTAGGTGTCATTGTCTTATGGATGTAATGTGTATTCCCATGTGTTGAACAATCTTTAATCATTTGGATCTCTGAACCGCATCCTGGTCAGAGCAGAAGAAGAACAACATGATGTTGCTGACCTTTGTTGGTCTTGAGTTTCTTGTTGCAGTGCGTGGTGGGCAGCTCGCAGCTGGGGATCACGGCCTCGGGGTCCAGGGGCTCCTGCTTGATGTCCAGCACCTCCACGGAGAAGGACGGGGAAGCCTCGGCTGCACCAGAGTCCGACTCTGGGTGCCGGCTGGACAGGTGACCAATGTAACCTGAAATCAAATGCATAGAATCATAATAAAGGAGAGCTTGTATGAAGAAGGTTATGACTCTGGATGAAATGAAAGAAGTATGTAAGGAAAGAAAGAAATGGCGGTTGATCTGTAATGTTGGCGGCCAGCACTAGGGTTTTGATGTTTATACATATTATCTAAATCTAAATCTAAGTTGCAAAGATATGTATCATTTGAGATTCATATTAAATGCATTCCCACAAGCAGACACGCATAATTTCGCGCTCACACATGGCGCATGTGGACCAACAATATAAAAAACCCAATCTCAAATGAACATAAGCCCTGCAACTCTTGCCAACCTTCCCTGAAACAGGGGTGACATTGGCAAAGTGAAACATTTTTTACAGTATGGGTGGTCAGCCTCATACCAACCTATAAGTCAAGGAATATTACCATTTTTCTATTTTTTTAGATGTAATTTGTTGTGTATGTTCCTTGACTTATATGGGTTTTTATGTTGTAGGTTCACATGCGGCATGTTCAAGTGGAAACTTGTACGTGTCTGCTTGTGAGAATGCATATAATGTGAATCCCGAATGTTACATTTCTTTGCAACTTAGATTAGATTAGAATCTATAGAAAAAATTGCATAAATTCCCCCTCATTATGGAAATAGAAAAATGTATGTAAGACACAATAGCAGCCCTCGTGATTGATTTACTTTTCATGCAATTTTCTGTAGGTCATGTTTTATACTTGGGTACTGAAGTCATGTCCAATAGAGTGCAACTAGATAAGTTAAATGTTGCTCAGTTGCTCACCCTTCCTGCTCTTGAAGAACACGCTGCAGTGCTCGCACTTGAAGAGCCCCTGCGGCGTGTGCGCGTGCAGCTTGTACTTGTGGCGGTACCAGTGCGTGCGGCTCTGCAGCACCTCCCCGCACAGCTTGCACACCACGCGCCCGTCCCCCCGCACCACGTACTCCAGCAGCTCCTGCTTGCAGCGGATGCGCAACAGAGACATGGCCTCTGCAAACATCAACACCCCATATAACTCTGCAGCACCTCCTCACAGCACAGCTTGCACATCAAACAACGATATCTTCCAGCATCCTTGACTGATAGGTTGGTACGAGGCTGACCACCCGTGCTGTAAAAATCGGTTCACTTTTGCCAATGCCACCCCGGTTCAGGGAACGGCGGCAGGAGTTGCAAGGTTTATGTCCATGTGAGGTTTTCTTTATTTGTATGCACACATGCAGAATGTGTAGGCGCGAACCTACATGTGCCTGTCTGACTGTGGACATCCTCAAACAGGGTCCACACAAAGCAAGGCCTTTGTAACTTCCTGCTCCATAGGTGGGGATTAGCTCCATCTGCAGGATGCAACTGTAGGGCCTCAACAGACGAAACTCTCCTAGCCTGAAAGGTAGCCCGAAGCCACGCCAGGAGTGAAGGGACCGAGGGTTTGGATGTTTGTCTCTGACGATGCCATTGCCAAGTAATTTGCAGATCTTGCCAGAAATACGACGAGTAGAGTTACTCAAACTACTGTTGAAATAAATAATTCTCTTGTCATGAGGCTGGCTACTTGATCTGTGTAAATAAATGAGTTGTGCCCACACATGCCCTTGAGATGGTCCGTGATCATTAAACGGCGCCACTGGAAATAAATCATCCATCATCATGCTACTAATCCTAAGAGAAAACGATAAAAACTGTAAATATGCTCATTTATGTTCACCCAGATGGTTAAATAGGAATTTTTGACATAAGAATACAATTAACTAGTTTTGTGCAAGGTAAGTTAGTATTTTGGCTTTTGTCTATTAACAATAACAAAATTGAAAGGCTCACCATTTTCCTCGGCTCCGTCAGCTCCCGACGTCTCCACGTTGGGATACATGAGTGAGCTGGCCTGGTCTTCAGTCAGGAAGTGCACTCCTGAGCGGTTATCCATCAGCAACATGGCTGCATCCTCCTCGGTGAGCTCGGAAACATCTCGCTGCTCCCCAACACTGTCCAGCAGGCTCTTACTCGCCTCGTGCCTCTCCGACAAACTCCTGCTAAGCTTTATGGAAGTCTTCCCCGCCTCCAGTTGGCTCCTTATGCTCTCGTGCCTTTCCGACAAGCTCCGGCACAGCCCTGCACCTTTCTTGCTGTCTTTAAACCTATCTAACATTGATTCTCCTTGGCTTCTAGCAAAATCCTGCAGTTTAATTGTGGTTTTTCTGTCTGCGGAGCTTATAGTTGTTTCCGGTTCATCTACATTACTTTTGTTCTCGCTATGAGAGTCCGTCCGCTCTGGTTTTGGTTTGGTGAGGAGCTCCACTGTGATTACGGGGGTTGCGTTTGGAAGGTCTCCGTCTGATTGGGTTGATATTGATCGTTTGAGATACTTCCGGAATGCTGAAAGAATAAAGTAAGACATTTTGAATACAATTTACTTTGTTATAATCCTTAAAAAAAAATTTAAAGAATCCTGTGCGGCAGGTTCCCCAATTCTTGAAAGTCTTGGGGGTCTATGTCACCCTGGGCTGGAAGTCTCATCACCACAGTAATTCTTACCTACCGAAAATCGGTAATATTTATAGATAGACTGATCAGCTGTTCACTTGCGGCCATCTTGGATTGACAGGTCTTCATACAAATATTACCAATATTCGGTAGGTAAGAATTACCGTGGTGATGAGACTTAAAGGCCTGGAAGGGTGCCGCAGAGGTGTTGCTTGAAAACAAAAAATTTCAAATAAAATATTTTCATTTTCCGATTTTTATAACACCCTTCAAATACATATCATAAGAGTTTGTTTTGAAGTAGGAAGTAGAATGAAAGGGTAATCACATTTCACTAAATTCTGATTGGTTGGAAAATGGTTCTAATTTCGAATTTGAAATAAAATTGCCAGGGCAGAAAATCATTTCCTTCAATTAAAATACTCTGGGAGGTAGGTAGATTTTTTGACTTGGGAGGTATATAATTTTTAGGTGTATGATCACTTTTAAATGAATAAAATCAATTTCTACCAACCAAATTAAGTGTTAAAAATGTAAGGAAATGTTTATTCCCACCTGGCAACTACATTTGAAATTGGAACAATATGCATCTTGGTTTGAATAATCAGGTTTCTCATTCATTCAACATGTTAGTAGAAAAAATAATAAACAAAAGGGAATGTGAAATAAAGTGTTTATTTTTTTATTAAATCTTTATGAATACAAATCTAAAATATATAAAATAACGTAATTGTTGTGTAATGTTACAATATAGTAATGCTCTATGATAAAGATTTAGTACTTACATACTTCATTAGTCAAATACTTTTATTTATATTATACTCACTATAAAATATTACATTACTGACGCTTCCAACATGAACTGGTGTAGGAGATAATGCAAGAGGCTAAACATCAACCATTTCAAATCATAAGTAAAAAAATTACAGCAGTTTAGTGACGATGAAGTCCACACATTTGAAATATCCAAAATGATGGAGACTTTACCAAGCCAGGTGCGAGGGCAAAGGTTTATTATAGTTTGTTATTGATTGCTAAGGACTCCAATCTAGTGATGTTTGACCGCAAAGAGGGAAATCATATTTGGAACTCTGTTTCGACTCCTTTCATGAAACTTATTTTGGCATGTACCTGAAAACATATCTCGTACATTTATTTGGTTGGAAGTCATCAATAATGATACTGTCACTAGTGCATATAACATTTGAGTTGTGTAGAATCAAAGCTGGCAATCAATGATTCCTTTCAAAATGAGATGTATATATTTAAGAATGTAATTTTTTGTGTTTCCATATTTTTAAGAAAAGTCCTCAATTGTCGCCTTTGATTCTATATGACTCATTTGTGAAGACAACGTTTACGCTTCTGTACCTAATATTGTTTTTACGTTATAATGACCAGTCAGGTTTTAATTTTACGCTAAAAATGCATAAATTACAGTGGTGTCAATTTAAAAACTGCAATATTAATAACATTGTAGAAAAACATTCAAAGTGTAAATTGATGCGTGTAACGTAAAAGAAAAACATAAATGTAAAATACTTACAGCGTAAACAATGCCAAAAACTCTTCATCACATTTTCAGTGAATAAAATTGCATTTTATTATTATTTTTTATCATTTAATAATAAAGTTTTTCATATATAGAATCTTTAGAATATAAAATAAACTACAAGTAAACGAAATATCATACAAAAAAAACATGTCAATGCGTAAACCAACATTTCCTCAACGTAACGAGCGCTGACACTTTTCAATATTAACGTTTATTAATACGGTTCAACATTACAATAGAGTTTTAAGATTAATAAAGTATTATTTATTAAATAGAAATTTGCGATAAACATTTTAAAAACTGTGAAAAAGCTCAGCCTAAGAAATAAAATACAGCTATGTCATTTACTTTATATGTGTTTATGTTTAGTGACTTAAAAAACCTATAATTTTAATGAAATTTTAGAAATACGCCCCAAATTCTAATAACATCTTTATCAAAAGATCTATTTCATAATGAGGTCCGAACATTCAAAATATTCCTCAGCTGTGTGACGTCAACCATAGTGAATTCCTAATAATAAGGGAATTTTTGATGGCTTGCGGCATTTGATAGCCACTTGGCAGGTCAAAGAAAGCAGTAACAATACATTATTTTTTATAAAATATCAAAGAATACACAAAAATGCACGTAAATAAGATATTAACTCGAGAAAATATTTATAGTTGTGAAATAACCAAGCTACATTACTTTGAAAGCTGAATTTCTCGTGGATCGTAATGTACTCGGATATAGGTCATGATAATATTGAGTCTAAAAATGATTTTTTTTTATTTAATCGAGGTAAAATTATATTAACCTTGAATTATTTCACAAGTTTTAACAATTAAGTGGGTGTATTATCTCGTTCTGCATTAAAACGACATAAAAATCAGATATTCTTGTTTATTTAATTTCGTGCTTGTGACAAATTTCTAACCTCCAAATGTATGAAACGCCAAATTCAAACAGTTTTGTATGGATGAGAGATCAGCCCTTCTGATGGTCAGATTTTGGACATAATCTGGCCACGATTCCGGGTTTGGATGATTTCATCATTTGGTTTTCTTAATGTTCAGACCTCATTTACACCTCGAGGATCCGGGTATTTAAATAAATTTTATAATATTGTTTTGAATACTACATTGCACACATTGTACCTAGAAAGTATATCAACTAAAAATTTAGAATTTCAAATAAAATAAGCGAAAATTAGATTTTCCAAAATTATAATAAAAATGTGTTTTTTTTTTTTGATAATATAAAGCGAGAAATAAATAAAAAATAACTTAGAAATAAAACAAGTTAAATAAAACATTTGGCTTTACTTATAAACTCTGTTTAACATTTTCAAAATAAAATCAATGATAAGAGTTTTAGGCTTACACGGCCGGCTGATGATGCTGGAGTGATGTTTTCCGGGATCTGTTGCCGTGGTCTGTGGGATGGTTTATGATATACCCCATAGTTTTACATGCGAAAATACACAGATGTTGCTGCTGAATCAACAAACTCATCTTCAAAGTGTGTTTAGTTTGCACATATAAACCCTCAGTGTACACACACTTGCATCACAGTTCTCATCATCATCTTCATCATCATACTTCACGCTGAAGAAGCCCATCATAGAAATGGGCGAAACGTCCGGAAGCTCCAGCTCCCACAGACCACGGCAACAGATCCCGGAAAACATCACTCCAGCAAAAACAATGATGACGAATCATCTAACTTTTGACACCATTTCATGAGATTGGGCGTCCCAAAAGATTCGGTGAAAAGGTCGTTCTCGAGGTCGCTCTCTTGAAAAAATAAACAGACTTTATAAATAAAGCTGATCATAACCTTAATTATAATTGACAATTTGCAGGGATTTTTAAAAATAAAATTTTACAAAAAAAATAGTTGTGGAAACGCAGTGGTTTGAGGTAAAATAAAAACAAAGTTTTTCAAAGTAGAGTAGCAGAATACAAAAAAAAAATTAAATGCAATGCGTAGTAAATTTTTGTAATTAAAAAAACGCAAGTCTGAACTTTATCATATTGTTTATGATCTGCCATTGAATGTGAAGCTTAATCAGCGACGCGGGTGGTTTGTGAGAGTTTTGAAAGTGGTCTGCCGTAAACATATGAATATTAATAAACGTAGTTACTGACCTTATTATTTATGAATTTATGTCTAAACGAAACGTTATATAATCCATCAGTTCTAAAACTTATCTTTATGTTTATCTATATTATATACTGTGCACATCCTTATGTATATAAAATATTAGTAAACTAATAACAAAGCTAACAGATTTTTTTTACATGAATTTTAAAAAATGATTAATTTTCTTGCAAATTTTAATATTTCATGATACATTTATGTAAGGCACGCAGTTATAGTGTTGGAGCAGTCGAGGTTTTTTTTAATTCAAGTTTTTTTTGTTCAAACAAAGAAATAGAGAATAAAAAACAAAAACATAAAAACTTAAACATAGTTATGCTCTTCTTTTTGCTCTTTTTCAAAGAGTTGCATATATATTTTATAATTCTAATAAAGTACGTACGGAATTACATTGACTCGTTTCATAACCTTTAAAAATGGGAACAAAATATCATTGTCATATTGCACAACACGGTTAACTCCACTTTTAAACAATAATTAAGTCCACACATGAATTGAAATAAGTAAAAATTGTAATATCGCCCCGCCGGGTTACTAGGGAAGGCACAAAAAAATATTTTTATTGGTTGCACAGTCCCATAAAAGAGTGATGTTTGCCCCCAAGAGAAAAAAGTTCTACATTCAAATGTCACACATCTATGTGATTAGGGTTGCTCCTTGTAAACCAATATAAAAGGAGCAACCAATAAAAAAATCTTTCCTAGTTTCCCTGTTCCTAGCAACTCGTATGTTTCATGTCACATTTTTTTATCTAAGGAATTTGTGTCAAATCCATTACATTATTAATGAATTTTATTCAACCTTGAATGTTTATTGGTTCAAAAGTTTCATTGAAAAGCTGTTGGTGATGTCAAGCAACATTGAAAGACAATCCCGCAACGTTTTACAAAAGATTTACAATGCAATACATTGCATACAGAAGACTACTAGGAATTTCCTGGAGAGACCACACTACAAATGAGGAGTTTCTCCAAAGAATCGAAGGAGGAAGGCATCTGCTCAGGACCTTGTCCGAAAGGCGTGCAAGATGGATTGGCCATGTAATTAATACGACAAGAAGGTCTCTTGCACGCCATAATGGAGGGGATGACCGAGGGGACCAACTCTAGGGGACGCCCACGCCAAGAATACCTGGAGGACCTGTTGGTGGACGTGCGCTGTCCGCACAAAACAGGGAAGAATGGAGGAGAAGAGTGAAAGAAATTGCTGCAAGCCAATGAAACAAGAGAAGAAGACATTGCATAGCATGACAGTATCAAATGGCATAATAACAAAAAAGTTGTGATTTCAAAAATCATCAGGAAAACGGAGTTAGCTAGTTATGCCACACTGACAACGATATTCACATAAAGAACCATTTGAGATTTTATCAAAATTAGTCTTGGTTCATTCATGCCCATTTTTTTTTTTTTTTTTAAATATTTTCTCATATTTGCCAACTAGGAAAAAATAAATTAAATAAAAATGTTAAACAATGAATTTTTCAAAACTAACAAAAAAAAAAAAATAGAAAGAGGAAATTAAAAATAAAATAAAGATGGCAACTATGTTGCCGAAAGAAACACATCATATCACAAAATCATAGAAATCATATATAACTAAAAATCAAATTAAAAAAACACTTGTGGACAATGCAGAGGTGAGTAAAACAGAATAATCAATTATTCTAACTCTCTTTACTAGAGTTTGTGGTCAAAATGACACAAAAAAAATTAACACCAAATTTAAATGCCAGTGCTTCTGTGAATTTATGAAATTCAATTCTTTTAATCGCAATATAAGTAGGAATGAAAGAAATTGACTGACAAATATATTTTTTAAGTTTCTCCTTTTAGTTCACCTCTACACTGCCCGTACACAACTAAAACATAGTTTTTTAGACTATTTATAATAATACAAAATTATACTTTTAACTACTTCTGTATTTTTTTAAATGTTTATGTGTATGTAGTTAATGCCCTATGTAGAAAAAAAGTACCATTCTCACGGAAAATTAAGTTTTTCATATATATTTTTTTTAGTTCCTTGACTTATAGGTGTGTATGCGGCAAGGAGAAATTTATGCAAAGATTTAACTCAAATACATTGTTTGCAAAAAAAGAAGACATTTTTCAAAATGTAAAAAATTATAATACTTAAACAATTGTGCGATACTCGGCGGCATATACTTTCTTAACGCAACAAACTTAAAATATAAATTTAACATGAATATGAAGTATCAGTTTAAACAAATTGGTGTTAAATACCTACAAGTGAAATATTCAAGATTTTTTTCTTTAAAAAAGTCGTTTTATTATTTGAGATGCATAGAATCAAAGAGACCACTCGGACGTTTCGCCGAAGTTCTGGGAGTGAGGGGACCATGGAGGGAAGCAGCACAAGACAGAGAGTCCTGGAGGATTGTGGTGCGGGAGGCCCTGAGCCTTCAAGGCTTATGAGCCGAAGAAAGTAAAGTAAAGTATAGAATCAAAAGCGGCAATCTACGTTTTTTTTCCAAAAATGAGAAATATATGGAAACACAGAGAATGTAATTATTTTATTGTTTCCATGTATCTCTTCTCAATTTTGGAAATACTCCTAGATTGCAATCTTTGATTGTATACGACTCATCTGTAGTTAATTCCATTTATTTATTATCGACAAAATTACCTTTGTTAGGTCCCATAATTGTATGCGAAAACCATAGATAATAGTATAAATGAGAAACGGGAGGAAAACGTCACTCCTTCTCTCAATGTTGACAAATAATGAAAGCGCTGTCGCAGCTCAAAACCTACAAAAATGTTTACGAATGTTTAAAGTTTTAAATATAAAAAAAAAACAAAGAATTACGAAGCATTAAATGCAAAAAAAATTAAATATAAACAAAAAATAATAGAAAACACAAGTTGTTAACATCATATTATTAAATCATACCTTTTCAATAATATAATTTAAATCAGAGGCGTTGCTACTAGGTTAGATTTTTATTTATTTTACATAAATTGTACTCTATCAACGTTATAACTAAAGAATCTTACATAACTATTTATTTATTATTGTTTTTATAATCTATTAAATTTAATTTTATTATTATTAAAAAAAAACCTTAATGTTTATTACTGGTATGAACTTATCATTACAATATGTTTTGCTTTTTATATGTTTTCATATAAGGGATATATTAAAGGCGGGAAGAACTAAGTTTTTGTGTATAAAAGTTAAGATAAAAAAACTATGCAAAATGCTAGCAGTGTTTTTATTTTCATTTTGAACAAATAGTAAAGAGCCTGTGACCTTTTTAGTTGCAGGATAGCAGTGGCTGACATCTGTGGTTCAATTTTAAAAGCTAATCTATTTAAATGCTGGAGTGATGTTTTCCGGGATCTGTTTCCATGGTCTGTGGGAGCTGGAGCTTCCGGACGTTTCGCCCATTTCTACGACGGGGCTTCTTCAGCGTGAAGTATGATGATGATGATGATCTTGATGAGAACTGTGAATCCCCAATGTTACATATCTTTGCCACTTAGATAAGATTAGATAATGACTGCAAAGGTTAGGTTAGGCTGGACATGTTCACAGAATGCCAGGCATTAGGCTTAACAGTTCTCATCAAGATCATCATCATCATCATACTTCACGCTGAAGAAGCCCATCGTAGAAATGGGCAAAACGTCCGGAAGCTCCAGCTCCCACAGACCACGGCAACAGATCCCGGAAAACATCACTCCAGCATCATCAGCCGGCCGTGTAAGCCTAAAACTCTTATTCAATCTATTTAAATACTGATTTTCCAATAATTGCCAGATTGGAGAAACCTACAGATCACTCCTTTATGTGAGTCGCATAGAACCAATGGCGGCCATCTATGTTTTTTTTAAATAAAGCAAATATGAATGTGACGAGAAAATGATTTCATGTGTTTCCATATATTTGTCATTTAAAAACAAAACGCTAGTTAGTTGCTTTTGATTCTATACGACTCATGTATAGACAAATTTATCTGATTCAAGTTTCCTGTAATACCTACATTGTAGATTTTTTTAAAGGTAAGGAATTATTTTTGAAGATTTGGTGAGCCCTTTTTTTTTTTTAAATTGTAACTTTATAACCGCACTGCAAAATGAGCCTCAGTAATTGCCGTGTCTGTTTCGGTAAGACTCAAAAATAAATAAATGTTTTATTAGTATTTCTTGTGCGCGTTTAAACTTATATTTTTTTGTGTTTATTATATAGACGGCCTATAAAGTATGTTTTATTCACAGTTAAAAGGCAAAATGAACAAAACACGCAACAATAGATCTTATACTCAAATGCGTTACAGACCATTGTTATTGGTGTTTTTTTTTCATTTTGCCTTTGAAACGATAATATAGGTATATTTTTCTATACATATGTGCGGAAGACGTTAAAAATATTAAAGTTTTTCATGTGAATAACTATTCATCAAAGTACCGTTATACTTTGGTGTACTTTGAATGATTAAAATGAAAATTTTACAAAAAGAAAACATTCATTTTTCATGATTAAATGTCTTTGAAATAATATATAACTAGCGTAAAATTTATATATAACATCGCTACTCTTAACAATACAAAAAAAACATTGTGCTGATTATTTCTCATCGAAGAAAAAAACGTTAATAATATTTGTTGGGGGAAACTGGCCCATATTTAATATATTATATAATTATTACAGCGTTGTTTATTGTTCATGGTAAAATATTACGTGGCGTCTAAGTCAAAGGTTTGAGTCCCGGCTAAGTATTGTGTAACTTTCATGTTCAATCATAGATGGTGTTATTTCTCTTCATTGAAAATAATGCCCTGATTTTTGTGATTTTATACGTTCTCTTTGAATGAGCTCATACTTTGTCAATGGATTTCAACTTTATTTTAAATATTTTGGGTTTTTTTAAAGAAATATTTTCCCTGCATTCAAAACTATAACCCCTTAGTAATATAGTAATATTTCTTCCGCGACAAAGCATGCAATAAAATCACACTTGAAAAGATATAGAAATGTATAAAAAAGTAAAACCAGCTATTCATTACAGGTGTAAACAACAGAAAGATGTTAATGATCAAGATATCATATCGAATGTCCTTGTCTATAGGGACAAGATATATAATACGTTGAACTCCTTTTGGGTTTCAATATCTCATTATTTTGTTGTTTTAGTGAAGATTCTTTCAAGGAATGTAACATCAGAAATTGGTAAAAAAAAATACAAAAACCTAGAAAATGGGTGTGCGTTTCAGCTTACTATAGAAAAGGTTTGTACCTTGACTATAAAAGGTGCATGCAGACAAAGTGGTTTGTGTCTTAGCTAAAAAATGTGTTTTGTGTGACGACTAAAATGTAGATTTGTGTTTGAGGTTACGTTAGGTCCGGCGAAGAATCGGGTCGCCCGGCAAGTTCCATTTTCAAGCCGAGGCTTTCCGGCGAGTCCATTTTCATGCCCATGTGGATCGGTGAGTCCATTTTCATGGGCATGTGGACCGGGGAGTCCATTTTTGATGTGGGCGAGTCCATTTTCATGCTGGGCGGTATGGGAGAGTCCATCCCCCCCATGAGGAAGTAGCTGGGAGGGAACACGCAGTCCTTGGGCATGTAGCACTCGTGCGTGGTCTTCATGTGGTTCTTCATCTTGTCAGGCCGGGAGAACTCTTTACAGCACACAGGACACGGAAAAACCTACAAAACATCACAACACACACTTAATACAGTTCATCTAAACATTTATTTATAATTTTACAGATACAATGACACTACAGGTCCGTAGTCTAGTGGTTAACAGTGAGGATTCGTAAATTAAGATTGTGAGTTTGATTCCTAATGATGCACAAAAACATAGTAACAAAATTTTGAAACATGCTCTTCACTGGGTTGACAAAAATGATAAAAATCCGCTGGATGGATCGAGTAACGAATATCGAGATTCTCTTCCATACGGATACCAGAACTGAACTGCTCAAAAGGGGAAAAAATATATTTATTTCGTCCACATGATAAGATACATGCAAAATATTAAATGATGCATATCGTTACACAAGGATCAAGGATTGATGGACAACAGGCTCCCGGTCAAAGGAGAACATCTTAGTCGAACAATGGCTTGTCAGAAGTACAAGATGTCTCTTTTGTGCTGTGGTATCGACAAGGACGTGCATCCCATACAGGCACATGCCCCTAATAGGTAGGCAATACATGGTAAAAAACGAATTTAAGCTTGATATTAAGATTCAAAATTTAAGTTCGATTGGAGCCATCGTTAGCACTTCAGTCAATTTCAAATGAGTTATTGTAAAGGAATGGAAGAAAATATTTATTCTGAAATGTATTTGCCTATATCCCATGCACACGCCTGGGTATCAAAGGTGCAAGTTGCTTTAGTGATCACAAAATTTCATTGAAGAGGCTCAAAAACAGCAAGAAGAAGTGTGAATGTAATGAAAACTGTATCAAATACAGTTGCCAAAAGCAAACGGAGGATATAGGTGCCCCGTCGCTTCGAGCCTTGAAATGTTCCCAACTTGAGGGAATGAAACGTCGACAGACAAAATTACTACAAATAGAACATGGTCTAAACCGAGAAAAACTATATCATGTATCAAATACCTTTCTCTGTTTCCCCTCATGATACAAAAATGCATGTCTCTGGAACGAGTACTTGTTCTTGAACGTTTTCTGTATGTTCTCCTTGGCGCACTCCGTACACTGGTAGACTCCTTCATTCACCGAGGCGTATCGAAACAAGTTCAGCCCCCGCACCGACATCTCAGTGAGCTGCTCTGCTGGGTCGTTGGAAGCCGAGTTGGCCCGACGGCGGACCCTCCGTCTAATGGGAGCTCGGGGCAGGCTGTTGTTGTTGAGCTGGTCGGGGTTTGCTAGCTCCAGGGCGTTGGCGGAGGTGGTGGCCGTCTGTGTGAGGGGATTGATCCGTATCTTGCCCTGCATCAGGTCGCCGGCCAGCGCTGAATGGAGTTTGCCTTCACTGCTCGGTTCGGATTTGGGCGTGAGAAGACCGGGTGGGGTGTTGCCTGGAAAATAAGATCCCTATTATATTAAAACTGTCGAGACATTTAAATGCGACACATCAAACTCACAGAAAAGAAAAGGAAAAAAAACGGCAGTAAAAACCAGGAACCAGAGTATGAAACATTGTGTAAATCTCACTTTGACTGCGTAAATAAAGAATGTATGGAATACACGGTGGCACCCCTTAAGTGCGATTTAGTTTTCATCCTTTTTTTATTTACGCAATTGATGTGAGTTCACGGAATGTTTTATACTCTGAGTACAGGACGCTACAAATGTATAACTACTTCGTTATGGACCTGTGACTTGAAAAATCATTTCTATATATTTATCTGTTTTGAAAAAATAAACCTAGATTGCCATCTTTGATTCTGTTACTTACTTGTTATGATGCTAGTCGTTATAAGCTGTGTAAATAGCCATAAAAATATTTCAAGGAGCTTTATGGTATGTTCCATTGAGTTGTAATATATTGGAGTCAAAACTACTTTGATGCAAGTAGACACTATATCTGTTTCAACCTACCTCAACACAGATCTTCATTAGTTAGAAAGAGAACAATAGATAGATAGATAAGACAAAATTTGTATAGCGCCTTTTATGACAGTGTGTCACTACAAAGGTGCTTGTCCGTATGATTGGACGAAGAGGTGAGTCTTGAGACCTCTTTTAAATAAATTTTGAAAAGATTTTTGTGAAACACTGTGGAAATTCATTTTAAAAAATTGATTATTTTTCAATAAAAAATTAAAAAATAAAAGAAATTACAAACTTTGTTTTATTCCACTTTTATTGTTTTTGAGTATGTTACAAACGTTTTCGGAATACCTTCCATCATCGGGTAACAACAATTGTTGTTACCCGATGATGGTATTCCGAAAACGTTTGTAACATACTCAAAAACAATAAAAGTGGAATAAAACAAAGTTTTTAATTTCTTTTATTTCTCTTTTAAATGTTCTCTCCATATCCAGTTCTCTCAGTGATACTCCGTGTGTCAATATTTTGTTAACAGGCAAACGGTACGTCATTACAATTTTTTCAGCATTGTTGGCATTAGTGACTGACATCTTGTCTTTGCCGAAATACTGCGCACCAGTCGCAGTTATTATGGTCAGGGAATTTGTGAATTTAAAAAGAAAAATGGTGTTATTATAAAACATAACAACGTTAGTCAACGTCAACGCGCTTGGACCAGTCCGTAGTCCAGTGGCAACACTTTGGACTCGTAAATGGAAGGTTGTGGATTCGGAACCCGGCGGAGCACAAAAAAATATACCATTTATATTTCGAATGTGCTCTTCGCTGAGTTGAAAAATTCATAAACCTTTACCAAAGACCGGTCACTGAAAGGTCCATCCAACCTTACAACAACTGGGTCTTGCTTGAGAATTGGCGCTTTCTACAGCGACGACCAAGCTCGCAGAGGGCTCTTGAGGTGTGATACACACAAAAACAGCGCTCACCAAATAAATCATCCTAATATTATTATTATTATTAGTTTAGGGATTTTTTTGGTAGTCATGTCACAGGTCCGTTAAACAATGAAATAAGAGAAAATTAAAATACTAAAAAAACAATAAGTACACACTCTGTTGGTTGCTGAGAAATTGTACTAAAATATTTGAAAGTAAAAAAATAATAATAATCAGTGTGTACATTTTGAAAAACAAAATTAAATATTAGAAAAAGAGGTCCTTACGTTTGATCCTTTCACTTTTGGAGGCAAGAAGTATAGGAACAGATGTATTAATTTGTACATGCAGATAATGTTGATCAATAAATTTATGTAAATAATCATAAAATTAAGTAGAAGTAGATGATTGAAATAAATTTAATCTGGTTAAAGTAAGATTTAAATATGAAATTTGAAACAAAAAATGATAATTAATTTATTATTGACTCTACAGAAGCTTTTGCCACTACTAGTTCCAGTTTTCTCGTAAAGTAACGTGGCAAAAAAAAGATACTTCAACTGATGGGTTGGTATGAGGCTGACCAATTGAAACCAATGGTTACAGACGGTAGACTGCCATTAGTCATCTCCGTTTTGGGGAATACAGCAGGAGTTCCATGGCTTATGTTCATTTCAAGCTTAATTGTAAAAATTTAATTTATTGTCTTTGTTCCTTAACTTATAGGTTGGTAAGCGGCTGACCACCCATGCTGTAGAAAATGGTTCACTTTGCCAATGTCACCCCTGTTTCAGGGAAGGTCGTAGGACCACATGCGGCATGTTTAAGCGCGAACTTATTCGTGCCTGTTTGTGAAAATGCATACAATGTGAATCTCTAATGTTACATATATTTGCAACTTAGATTAGATTAGATTAGACCCCTGTTTCAGGGAAGGTCGGCAAGAGTTGCAGGGCGTATGTTCATTTGAGATTTGGGTTTTTATGTTGTAGGTTCACATGCGGCATGTGCAAGCGTAAACTTATACGTGTCTGCTTGTGAGAATTCAGATAATGTGAGTCCCCAATGTTACACATCTTTGCAACTTAGATTGGATTAGATTAGTACACAAGCAGCATGCGTAAGCGCCAACTTACATGTGTTTTCTTGTGTTAGTAAGCATGAAGATACTGTCAAGCTTTCCGTGGTAAATTTGATGACAATAGACTAAACTGAGTAATGTTAACTGAGTAACTGAGTAAAGTAACACATAAAATAAAAAAAGGGAATTCAAACAAAAAGGAAAAAGCATAAATGATTTTTGTGAAAATATATTTATTGTTCTTATTGCTTAAGATATTCCCTAAATGATAATAATTATGAACTTAAAAGAAGAAGAAAAACAAACAAACAAAACCTTAGAGGTAAACAATAATAACAACAAAAAACTTTCCAAGTGAAAAAAAAAAACACATTTTTAATTTGGGTACAAAGGATAAAAATTTGAATTCCAAATCTTGGAGAAAAAAACAAAAAATATATATAATTATATAGCTGCTTTAAAAGAATGTAATAAAAAACCTTGCCAATGAAAATAATGTAAAATTTTAAATTTATACTCACTTAAAAATCTATATTACTTTCCTTAAAAAATAGTTCTTAAACTTTTACAATAAAAATAATAACAAAAATCAGTGTTGGGGAACACTGATAAAAAAATAAATAACTTAAAATATATGAATGATGATTTAAGGAGATTGAAAAAAAGTTGCACACTATGATTATTCCTTTTATGGAAAATATTGATTTAAATAAATATTGCAATTATTATTTAATGTAATAGGACACTTTGGGGAGCTATGTGTGTTTGTGAAGACAAAACAGTTAATAAAGGAAATAAATTACTAGAAGTATTTCACAGTTGTAGCAAGAAATACATATTTCTTCAAAATAAAAACCAAATGAGCTTTTTTAATCAGATTTTTTTTTCAAAATCTAATAATTCAATTATAAATTAATATTCGTAATTTAAAAATAATGATTAATTATCTTTATTAAGAATAATTAAGTAGCCTCAGAAGCAACAATAACATATGTAATTAAAATATGTTTTTTTTTTTTAAATAAATAGAAAAATCAACAAAAAAGAAAAACAAATGTTTTAAAATCAACAAAAAATAAACTTTCCATGTTTCAAGAAAAACTACAAACAAAAAATCACTATATGTTTAATAAAATGTTGATAAAAATTAAAAAAAAAAAACTATAATCTAATATTGCTTTGAAATTTCTTATATGTATTATTTTGAGTAATGATTAAGAACTAATTAAAATTCAACATACCTTATTTTTTGTTTGATATGCATACATTTTAAACATAGTAAACTCTTCCATCTCCAGTATGCTAACGAGTGCCGCATTTTAACGACGTTCCATCATCAAACTTGTAACTTATTCCCTAAATCAAACCCTCAATATTTCCGAATATTGTAAAAATAACTCTTATCAATGTAACGAGCTATGCATTTTTCCTTCCGTGACAACTTCATAACAGACTCGACACAAAATTAAAATAATTTAATTTTTTCTCAGGAAGTAAGCGTTACAGGTCTATGTGACCAGGGTCTTTAGCACCAAAAAAAATTGCTTGCCTTTTCCCTAGCGACCCGGCTGCGTGACATCACTTTTTTGTGTAGGAATGTGTTCAGAGTCCAATTGAAATGTGCCAAATGAGTTGATGCATTAAAAGAAATCAAATTCACCACTCGTTATGGAATAATTCCTTTTTTTTCCTGAGAATAATATAATTTAACGAGCGTTCCCTGAAGTTGAGAACAGAGACCCATGATGGCAGTTCCAGGAGGTCGCTTACAACAGATTTGTTTAATAGAAACTTCATATTATATTAATAAAATTTACCAATAATTATTATTATTAATGAACGATCAAAAAAAATTGCAATTTCATTCTAGAATTGTAAATGATATGCTCGCTAGTAAAAACATTTTTTCTTATTTTCTGTTTTACACTTGGCCCCTTAAGGTTTCAATATTTAATGTTTACTAATTAACAACCAGTAAAAAAGGGGGGGCCAATTTTTTTCCAGTCTGATGAGCCCTCATTTTTTAAACAAGGGAGCCATCGTTAGCGTTATATAAAGTATAGATTAAATTAAAAAGGCATTTTTAAAAATAATTCAAGAAAAATCAGCCTTACGAGTGATATGATAAATGTACAAAATTTAAATATTTTGTACACATCGTTAAGTAGGATCAAGTGATTATCAACTATAAGTACCATTTTGTAAGTAATATTTGGCAGGCTAACACGTTATTAGTAAATTGTTTTTCAGCCATTTTAAGTGCTACAATATTAAGTTTAAAAGTAATTACTTTTAATTTTTTTATTAAAAAAAAAGTACTCTGGCAAGAATTTGATGCGAGGATTGTTTTTTTTCATATTTCATTTAAAAAGGGCCATCCAATCTACAGGCAAGACATTATTTGATGATCAAAAATAGTGTTTTTATTTTTAATTTATTAAATTTTGAGATTTCTTTGAAATAAAAATGGCAAGTATTTAATAAAAAACAAAGAAAATCAATTAAAATATTAATTTTTGACCCTTTTTTTAAAATTGCAACTTAAAAATATAATTCGAAGTGTTTAAACTTTAGGATATAAATAGCTGTTTAGCAAATGTGTTAGTTTATTCCCGATTTGTAGGATTAATGTTCAGACGGTTAACGAGCGAACACACAATGTCGTTAGTGTGCTTTGGATCATTTCACTCATTCTGCGTCCATACAACAACAACAAGAAACAAAGAGAACGGCATCTGCTTTGTTATGCTTTGGTTTTGCAACAAGTCACAATTGTGTTTTCATAAAACAATTAAAAAATATAAATTAAAAACAAATTGTCTTTTCAACAAATAAATTAAAATAAACAATTCTGTGTGCATGGGGCTAAAAAGAAAATAAGAAAAAACATTCATGGATATCCACATTACTTCATGCAACCGTACATCTTTTTAACCCATTGCATGCAGAAATTTGAGGTTATAACAAATAAATAAATAAATAATAATTAAAACCTAGCACACTCTTATTGTAAATAATAGATGGGACCAAGAAACACAGAGAACTAATAATTAAGAATAATTAACAAGTCGCTTTAACATTGTAAAATAAAATTCTATATTTTGATTCATAAATCACCTATGTATGTATGTATATAAGTAAAACAATATTTTCTCAATATATTTTCTTTACAGTACAATAATTAACTAATTAAAAGTATTTCCTTTTAATCTTATGTTCAATTCACAAAAAAAACACATTTCGTTTGAATGTCACATTCAAAATTACAAATGACGTTGAAGTCCTAGGTGCCAGTGGACCATGGACTGAGGCTGCACAAGACAGATGGCGGTATTCACCATTGCCATCTGAACGCTTAAGTTTTGCTAAGGAAAAATTCCTAGTAAGTATCGAAATAGATTACTATTTCGATACTACTATTTCGATACTTACTAGAAATTTTTCCTTAGCAAAACTTACGCATTCACATGGCAATGGTGAATACCGCCAAGAGAGTCCTGGAGGATGGTGGTGAGACCGCAATGTGATAGTGACACCAAGAAAATAAACAAGTGACAACATTGCACATGACGCTGAAATCCTAGGTGTCAGTGGACCATGGACTGAGGCTGCACAAGACAAGATTCCTGGAGTATAGTGGTGAGATGAAGAAGGCATAGAACAACTAACTTCTTTTTTGTGAATTCAACATATTTTTAACAATAATATTAAATACCTTCATCCCAACTTAGGTACACAGTATTCTTAATGTGAAATTTTTTATGATAATTAAATAAATAAAAACACACACAGAGGATGAGGTGTATGAAGTAACATTAATAAATATTACAAATTCAAATAAGTAAACAGAATATAATTAAAAGGAGTGAGTTAACTATGAAACAAAATTCTAACTAAATAATCAATGTTTTTTTTAAACATATTATTTTGTTGATTACAAGCTAATGTTTTGAGTGTAGATAGGGCACATGTTTTTTCTCTATATATAATAATATATTTACTTTATCAATATATTTAATTTTCTGACAACGCCTCTCATCACTTGCCTAGATAAATGTGTTACTTTTTATCAGTGGCAGTTATATGGGGCGTGCGTGTAAATTGTGGGGGGATATACAAAGTTTTAAAATAAATCTAGACCTTTGATACCTCAAAAATAAATGAAGAATCCATTCCCATGTTTTTTTTAACTCAAGTTTTTTTTGTTGTTCTTTATTAAATAAATTCAAAAAGAGGAATGCAATATTGACTGGCCAGAAATAGGTATTACATTATCAATTAGTAATTAGGTACCTCATGACATATGCAAACTCAGGGTTATAGCTTTCGTCAAGGAAACTGACAGGATTCAAACCGGCACTGTTTTATTTCAAGCATGCCAGTCAAATTGCCACTGGCATGTCCCTCAGCCACGGGTTCTTCTTTAAATATACAAGTCATATAGAATTAAAAACCACCCAGCCTTTTTTTAGAAAATGAAATAACCATATGGACACAAAGAGAATCATTCTCTTATCATTTCCATAAATTTTTCTTCGCCTTGGATTTTATACGACTTGTATATTTTTGGGAGAACAAGGGTTAAATGCTTCATACCAAAAGTTGAAACTTTTAGAACCAAAAGTACAAAAAAAGAAGATAAATAAAAGGTCTAGATTTGCATTTCAAATTCTTTCCATTTTTAATTTTTCACTCTCTTCTCATTTCAAGTCTTTCTCACTCATTCTCTCATTTTTTTAAAATCTTTCATTTTATGTCAAAAAAAATACAACTTTTATTTTTTTTGATCACACAGTCTTTTAAGATTCCGTTTTTTTTTCTAAAATATCACCGTATAGTAATTTTTCTTCCCCACGTCTACAAATTTTTCCTCATAATAGCGTATCCCCTAGATCTAGAGAGCCACATCGTCAAAAATATGATGCACTCGGCGGGGGCCAAAGGCAAGACAGTCAGTCATAACTTTAACACAATAATATGTGAAAAGATACACTAAAGCGCTAGGTACTGGATTCAGGATAACTGTCACTGAAATATATTTTACAATGCTGTAAGATATTTTAAAATCCCAGTTTGTCGGGAATCCGTTTTTTATTTACTGTGGATGATGTCACATAGCCGGGAGATGTTTAAAATGATTTTTTTTTAGGAAATCCGGCGCGGGAGACTCTGGGGTCTATGACTCTTGTTGTAGTGCTGCAGAGGTGTTTACGAGCTTGGTCATCGCTACAAGGCGCCAATACTCAAGTAATACCCAGTTGCTGTAAGGCTGGAGGGACCTTTAGTGACTGGTCTTTGGTGTTTTTTTTTTTAGAAATCCTGTGCGAGAGACTTCGTAGATTTCAGAGACTCTAGGGGTCTATGACACTTGTTGTAGTGCCGCGGAGGTGTTTACGAGCTTGGTCGTCACTACAAAGCACCTATACTCAAGCAAGACCCAGTTGCTGTAAGGCTGAAGGTACCTTTAGTGACCGGTCTTTGGTAAAGGTTTTATGAATTTTTCAACCCAGCGAAGCGCATATTTGAAAATATAAATGGTATAATTTTTGTGCTCCGCCGGGATTCAAAAACCTTCCATTTACAAGTCTGAAGTGTTGCCACTGAACTACGGACCGGGCATGTGCGGCCCTATTGAGAAAAATGAGTTTGAAGTTTCTTGCAGGAATAATATAGTTTAAACAATATAAGGAGCCACATATATATCTCATTTAATCATGAAATCCTCCGAGTTATGGCAGTTTATCAACACGTAGCACATGAGGAATAATATGGAGTGGTATATTTCACTCAAAAACACCATATTTTTGACTTGTGGCAACGTAGATCTGTGGACACAAATATTTTTGTTTTGTTTAAATAGTAAATTTTCCACACTAATAATAATTTTACAAGCATTTCCAAATAGTTTTACAATACATAATATATTATTTTCGTCTAAGGCAATGATGTAATTTCAAGTCTTCTAAGTAATCTCCGCGGCTGACGCCATCTTGAATTATCGGAGCATTCCAAAGCAAAATGGCGCCCGCCGCCAAATAAAATGGCGCGTCTATTTACACACTGAGTTTTTTTTTTGGGTAGACGCGAAATGTGTATTTAAAAACTCGCACCGTCCACATACTGGAGCCCCGTAGTACGAGTTTTTTCACAATGCTCGAAGTACTGAGTATTCGAGAAAAATGTATGTGAACTTGAAAAGCACCTCTGGCAAAAAAAGTCTTGAATACTCAATACTTCGAGTATTGTGAAAAAACTCATACTACAGGTACTGATCAAAATATTTTTAATTTGTAACAAATTATTTGCATGCCAATTTTTTCAAAGTAAAGTTTTTTTTTTAATTCAACTTAACTTTTCAACAAAAATTGAAAGGACCAAACTGTTTTTATAAATACTTAGTTGCTGATGCTGTATGCTTTATCTCTACCTACTAGAGCATTGCTTTACCAAGCTGCACACACAGTGCAACTTTTTGCCGTATTGTACCCGAATGGGTTGTTTTTTTTTAGGACACTAAACTCGGCATTCGTTTTTTAAGATGACAACTCACAAGATTACAAATATAAAGAAGCAACGTTCAGTACGTGGACAGTGTGAAATTTTTTAAATAATTTGTTTGGAAGCAATTTTTCTTTTTTCAAACTAAGTACGTATCCTAAATTTAAGCTCTCACCATTTTTATTTAATTATCGAAAATAAATAAGAACTCACTAAAAGTATTCATACTTATCAAATTAACCTTAAAATAATATTTTAAATTAACAATTACAAATATAATTAATTCAAACACAAAAGTATTAATTCTATTTTTTAAATTAACAAAGGGCCTTTTATTTTAGATAATCATTAAATAGTTACCTTGTTTCATATAAACTATGTCAACAACAAAATATATATTACAATAATCATTGTGAATGAATTTGTAAATTATTTTAATTTAAATAAATAAATAAGTTTTTTTTAAACAGGTTGATTAAAAAATAGTAGCGCCATCTTTTTAAGTATTTTTAAATTAAAATTAAAACAAAAATCAAACGTAAAGGAGATTTCTTATATAGTTGAACAGAGTCGTATGGAAACTAATACAGCAATGTAGTAGATTATTTTGAAATATGGAAACAGCAAATATATTCATTCCATTATTTTTTAAATATCATACATTGCCACATTTGGGGTTCCATACAACTCAATAAATAGTCCCTGTAAAGCAAAAAAATGGTTAACTTTCAGACAAAAAGGATTGTTTTACAAAAAATTTAACTCCAAATTTTTAAGTGACAGGAGGTCAAAGCCAGACAAATTCAATGAATGACATCTAAGTGTTTTTGAAAAAAATATGTCTGTAGGTGGCTATCAACCCTATCACACCCGGATGATGCCCCCTGCAAGGGTGGTCGATATATCAGAGAAAACAATACATAAGAATGCATTGTCATTGACATCAAGTCCATGTGGGAACATACAAGCTGGATTGCTGTAGGTAGCTATCAACCTATCACACCCTGATGATGACCCCTGCAACGGTGGTCGATATATCAGAGAAAACAATACATAATAATGCATTGTCATGACAAAATCTCGGAAAGATACCCCCAATGTCAACACGCAGTCATGAAAGCTTAAAACTTCTATTCAGGACTTTGACGACAAAGATTTGAAGAAAATTGAGCAAGAATGGATGCAATTTTCGAAGTAAAAAAGGGCATTAACCATTTTTTTGCAGTGCAGGGTTGAAATTATAAATATCTTCATTTAAAATTAGGTTAACACTTTGAACATACAAGATTTGAAGGCTGTACTGTTCCACAAGCAGATGTCACTTTTTAAACATGGAATATTGCCTCGTTTAAACATGGAATATTACCTCGTTTAATAAGTTGCAAATAGACTTGGAACACGGCCTGTTATGTAGCTAACAAGTAGTAAATAAACAAGCACGTATGTAGAGTACATAAAAATCTGATATTTTCATTTAATAAATATTTATATTGGCTCAGTTCTGCCAATGTAGGAACAAAATATTCACGTAGATTCTTTAAAAAAAACATGCCAGCAAAAAAGTGTACACGAATTGAGCTGCACATTTATACAATGCAACCTCTCAAATATTTATTCGCTTAATTAAGGAGGCCAGCCTTACTACGCCAGCAGGTTATTTGAAGTAGGGGTGTTCCATGTTCTCAAAGGAAAAGGTTCTCATTTTTGTGAAGACTTGATCGTTCCCGAACAAAGATTTGTGAGGGTAGATTCATCTTTTCTAGCCATCCTATCGTATTGGTTGATAGCAAGCAATAAAATATGCTAAAACGTAAGCAGCTAATACAAATTGTGAAGCGAATATTTGACTTCCCAACCAGCTTTTCACGCTGCCATATTTTATTGCTTGTTATCAAGTGATACAATCGCAAGAAAAGACATAACTGCTCTCCATGAACTAAAGGAAAACAACAAGGTTGGAAATTGTGTCTGTTACTCTTTAGACTCGAACTCAAGTCTTTTCATTCTGAACGCAAGAACTCGAGCATCTGAGCTATTAACCAAAAACATACACCATATGCCTGCTTCCTCAGTATTTGAACCCAAAGCTTTCTGCATTGTAAACAGACCCTTTTACCATTGAGCTATGAACAATATTTTTTTAGTATTCCGTGTAAATTTCTGTTGGCATGAATTTCTTAAGTTTCTAGGCAAGGTACGAGCAGTCAGCATAAGGTTCCAAGAATTTTTTTTTTTTTTATGAAAAAAATTCCCAAAGAGGAAAATTCAATTCAAAATGGAATCCTTAAAAAAACACAACAAAAATAAATTAAATTAATAAAAAAATAACACACAAATATTGTATTCATGTATCTCTATGAGACAATGATTAATCAATTAATTAATTAAAAATAAGTGATTAATAATAATATATTAATTTAATAAGTACGCTAGAGTGGAGGCATCTCATGATTTTTTCCGAAAACATTACTAAATATTAATAAATATATTACATTATTATTTATCCAAGTTGGGTGACATCTACAGTCTGAATCAACAAGTTATTCATTAAATATATTCCCCTCTCTGTCTCTTGCTTATGCTTACGTCACATTCCGAAGTAATTTTTTTTTCAATCGCATAATTGAACCATAGACAATACATAAATATTGTTGTATTTATTTTTCGATAAGGCCATAAAGTTTTGCAGTACCTAGCTAGATATAGGCCTCGTTCGAGATCTGAAAACCCAACAAGGCTTTGAACCCATCAAAAAATGAAAACACATAAGACCACACGCAATGGATTTTTTTTTTCAGCGGGCAAACGTCACAGATCTCTGGTGACTATGCTCATTAGCAACCAATAACAAAATCTTAGTTTGCTTTTATCCTAGAAACTCTGCTGTGTGACATAACATTTTTTTTGTCTACAGCATTTTTGCAGAGTCCTATAATTTTTTTTTCAAATGAGTCGTATAGAACCAAAAGTGGCAATGCAGGATTTTTTTAAAATGATATAAATACATAGAAATTGTTTCTGTATACTTATGGTGCTATTCTTAGACATTTTAGTCGTCCGTTGAGCCCCCGCTTTGACAAACTAATGATGCATTTGTATGAAGACCTGTCAATCCAAGATGGCTGCAAGCCAACAGCTGATTAGTTTTCATACAAATATTACCGATATTCGGTAGGTAAGAATGACCGTGGTGATGAAACATTCAGGCCAGGCATCATTAGTTTGTCAAAGTGTGGGCTCAACCGACGACTAAAATGTCTAAGAATAGCCCCGTTATTTCTTTTTTTTATAATCCTGGACTACCACCTTTAGCTCTATTTGAATCGAATACGAAAAGATTGTGCTCTCGGGGTTCAGATCTCTAACGAGTATAATTTTGTTAAATAACCTTAAGTACCGTCGCTTCTCACATTGTTTCCATCCCTTGCTAAGTTAAGTACCGTCCTTACTCTGTATAATATAATTACATATGCTTAAGTACATGGTAGATGCACTTTCAGATACCCTGGCTAAGCTATACAATACTCATCTATGTATTTCATTAAAAATCTGCAACTAGGTGTGTATGATTCCGTCCCTGTAGCTGCAAAAATGTGCTTCACTTTGACCAAAAACAAATGTTTCACTGCATTTATCCATTTCGCCACATTTGACCAAAGAGAAATGTTCACCTGCAGATATATTTCGTCACATTTGACAAAAAAATAAAAATGGTATGCGCTCATCTATTTCGCCACATTTTAAACAAAGAAATGTTTAGCTGCGTTTGCTATTTCGTCACATTTGACCAAAAATTTAATGTTTAAAGCTGCATATCTATGTCACATCCGAAAAAAAAAATCTTATCTATTTTGTCACATTTGACCAAAAATATCTGTTGACGACCATCACTATGTGCTTTGGTGTAAATGACTGCAAAAAAAAAAGACTAAAAAAGTCTGTTACGTCGCATGTGAACTCAAAAATGTATTTATTACTGTAAGTCTACTTTATTGATGTTGCGGAAATAAAGATGCTTTTATCGCACAATGACTAAAAAATCTGTTTCATTGTAGTGGACTAAAAAATGATTGATTTAAACAAAATCATCGCACGTTGACGAAAAAATACTGTATTATCGCACATCGACTATTGAATCTGTTTCCTCATAGTCTGTGTTCTAGAAAACAGTGATTTGTCTGGTACAAAGTCATTGCGCATTGACTAAAAAAAAGCTGTGATTTATCGCACATCCACAACAAAGTCTGTTTCGTCACGTTCTATTACAAATGTGTGGTTAAATGGGGATTTGCCCAAAAACAATTTTATTGCACATGCACTAAAAGACATAGCTGTTTTATCCCACATACAATAAAAATCATACAATTTGGTTGCATGTTGACTAATTCAGAATCTAATCCAAACAACAAGAAGCTAGTGTTTCATTATCACTACACGAAGGAGTGGTTCCCATTACTTTGTTATAGAATATGTTTATTTATGTGTTTTAATAAATTGCACAATCACTAAATAATTTCCTATGATTTTATTGTATTTATTTTTTTAATCTAGTTTGTAGATGAGTATATTTTGTGTATTGATAATAGAATTTTCTTTTTTTTGTTCATTGACTAATGACGCTATCATAAAATGGGTTCACTTTTGTCAATGCCATCCCTGTTTCAGAGCAGGCCTTCAGCGTAAAAGAATAGCGTCTCCTGATGAAATTGGATACAGCTCCATAGAAATGTTGAAAAATCCATTCTTATCAACACTGCTTTAATCTGTGAGTTGCAAAGATAAATTGACATTTAAAATTCATATTAAATGCATGCCCACAAACAGACACGTGTATGAATGCTGCAAGTGTACTTACAAATTAAAATCTAAACCTCAAACGAACATAAATCCTGCAAATTTCCTTGAAACGGGGGTGACATTGGCAAAGTGAAACGTTAGGGGTATTAGCCTCATACCAATCTATAGGTCAAGGAATTGTAAAAATCTGTTGTTAATTCTACACATAATAATCAATACACAAAAATGCCTTTTTTTAAAGAATTATTATTGTTGAAGGACTTTAGCCTAGTCGGACCTCTAATTTAGAATATGGTGAAGAATTATGTCTTTATTATACGCAAGTAGATGCAAAACATGTTTAATTCAACAAACAACGATAAATCGGGCGTTTTGAAAACTCGCCGCAGGCAAAATTTCCTAGCACGGTTCCCATACAACAATAATAGACAAGACAATATTTTAATATATCAGGGGTTTTAAATATTATAAATATCTATATATTTAATCGCCATATTATGCAAAAGGCAGAGTTTTGGTTCTAACTTTATATAGTCGACTATACAAAATATATATATATATTTAAATATTAGATTTGATAACAGAACGTAATATATTTTCTCTATATAATAATTTATTCTTTCAATATAAATAAGGTTCTAAGTTTTATAGTTATTTTTTTCTTTAAATTCTTTTATTTATTTTTATATATATTACCTCAATCAGGGTTCGAGTCTCTACTTTGATTTCTATTTTACGCAGTGCAGTGCCAATAGAATTTTACGTCAATTTTAACGCTCAAACATTCCAAGAAGACAAAAAAATTCAAATACAGCAGACAGTCTCATCCTATATGTCACCATATTTTTGCACTAAAATGTATCAAAAAATAATTGAAATTAAATAATACGTAAAAGATATTTCCTCTTTACACAAAGACTAACTTGAATAAAGTTTTGCTAAAATATTATTATTTATTTGTAGCCCTTGAGATAAATAGTCACCACAGACCAACTGGTTGTCACCAACCCATTTGGCAAACATTTTTTTTTTTTTTTTTTAAGAAATCCTGTGCGGGAGACTCCCTAGATTCTAAAGACTCTAGGGGTCTATGACACTTGTTGTAGTGCCGCAGAGGTGTACGAGCTTGGTCGTCGCTACAAAGCGCCAATACTCAAGCAAGACCCAGTTGCTGTAAGGCTGGATGGACCTTTGGTGACCGGTCATTGGTAAAGGTTTTATGAATTTTTCAACCCAGCGAAGAGCACATTCGAAATATAAATGGTATATTTTTTGTGCTCCGCCGGGATCCGAATCCACAACCTTCCATTTACGAGACCGAAGTGTTGCCACTACGGACTACGGACCGGTCCAAGATGCCAACGACACGCGGTGTACCTGAGCGGTTACCCATCCAAGCACTGACCACGCCCAATGTTGCTTAACTTCGGTGATCTATGGGAACCGGTGCTTTCAACATGGCTAACGTCGAAACATGGTGACTTACTCCTTTCAAGTGGATATCAAAATGATGAATTAAAAAGAAAGCTGAACACAGCAGTCGATTGAAAGTGATGGAGAGGATTGGAGTCCCGGAGTGGACTAAGAAAGGCTGAAGGCGAAGAAAAAGACGACTTCGATCCATTGAAGCATCAAGTCACAGAGATATCTAAACGATGCTTCGAAAAACATGATTTGAAATGACACTGAAGTCCTAGGTATCGGTTAGGGGTGTGCATCCCATACAAGTACATGCGCCTGATATCTAATCTAAGTTGCAAAGACATGTTACATTGGAGATTCACATTACATGCATTCTCACAACCAGACATGTACAAGTTTGTGCTTGCACATGCCTCATGTGAGCCTACAACATCAAAACCAAATCTCAAATGGACATACACCCTGCAACTCTTGCCGTCCTTCCTTGTAACAGGGGTGACATTGGCAAAGTGAACCATTTTTACAGCATGGGTGGTCAGCCGCATACCAACCTATAAGTCAAGGAACCAGGTGATAGGTAGGAAATAAATGGTAAATCACTATTTAAGCTTGATATTGAGATTTAAAATTAAAAAAATCAAGTTGGATTGGAGCTATCGTTAGCACTTCAGTCAATTTAAAATTATTTATTTTAAAGGAATAGGAGCAAATATTTATTCTGAAATGTATTACCCTATGCACGCGCCTGGTGTCGGTGGACCATAGACTGAGGCTGCACAAGACAGAGAGTCCTGGAGGATGGTGGGGAGACCGCAAAATGACTCAATGGAATGTTTGAAGATAAAATTGAATAAAACAATTGAATAAATCATTTTAAAAGTCCAACGCCTACTCTAGATTCTTGTGTATGATTTTGAGATGCGCCACCATGTTGTCTTTGCGAGTAAACTCTTTGAAGCAGATGGGGCACGGGTACACCTTGACGTCCTTTTTATGCGACGTCACATAGTGTCGGCAGAAATTACTGATGTGCGTGTAGACGCGCGAGCAAACCTTGCAGCGGTAAATGTTCTCCCCCTCTTTGATGCAGAAGTCCCGCACAGACTCGTTGGTCTCATCCATGACGCTCTTCGCATCGGGACTGTTGTACCAGTTTGACGCAATCAAGTCGGCGTCGTGCACCGCGTTATTTCTGTGCTCCATTTCGGCAGCGGTGAAGAGCTGCGAAGCTAAAGTGGGCATGAGAACACCGTCGGTCGGGAATTTCTCAAAGTTGTTCAGCACGGGGTTCAGGCCCGACAGCTGATTGAAGAGATTCCTGGCGCGTATCTTTGCCGAGTGCGTCAGGAATTTTTTGTTCTTTGGTTTGAGGTTCTTGCTTATTCTAATTCTCTGCGAGTCGTCCGAGTTGGGGCTGAGCTTGTAGTCGATGGCTTCATTGCTGCCAATGCTGGGACTGTATTTGTACTCCAGGGGATCGTTGAATGCGTCCAGAAGTGGTGTCGTGGGCTCTATGGGTTCCATCTTTGGCGTGCCGTTTTCCGCCGGGCCGTTGGTCAGGGAGTTGTTGTTGTTATTGTTGGTGACGGGTGATGACTTGCGTACGTCGTTTGTTACGCCATCTGAAAATTGATTTTTGCGTCATTCAAACACGCATTGTTTGATGTTAAGACCACCAAAAGAATAATAAATATGTAAATGATGCATGCATAAAGTAACTGAAATATTTCATTTCTTTTTTTTGAGAAAATGTCCCACAAGAAAATGTACTAAGACACAAGTTTTAATATTTTAAATTTAAAGTACAATTTATTTTACAATATGTTTTGAATTTCAATGAAAAGAACTTGGTTTTGAAATGAAATTTATGGTGAAATAATAATAACAATAAAAAGAACTACAGGTAAATGATCTTATGGGACATTTTACGCTTGTACTTAAACTAAATAATCCCCACTTCAACCAAAAAAAGGGAAACGTTAACAAAAGGAAAAGCTCTAGGGAATAAGCCTTTTTATATAAAAAAAACCATACAATTTGATTATTAATCTAGCGCGTAGATAATTCGTCAAAAGTCGCGAAATCATTGCGTTCTTCTCTACGGTGTAATATTTCTGCCTCTAAGCAATCAGACCTCTGCGTAAATTTTATTTTCAGCGTAACTTTCATTAGAATTGCGTAAAAACCCTCTGGCTATTCCCGGTGGCTCTTCCCTTTGCCTTTGGCTTTCCCAAGATAAAAAACTTAAGCAGCGTAAAATCCATTTCACACAAGAAACCCGCGTCATTTTCATATCCGCAGACAAGCTGTCGGTTATTACAAAAAATGATGCAAAACTTTGCGGTAAATGTAAATGACGCTGCGTAAAACACACCTAGGTTATATATTTCAAAAAATAAAAATGTAATATTTGATTTGACAGTTTTGTATTTGCACTTACCCTGTCATTTTTATAAATATTTTATTTTGTATATATTCTTGGTTCGTGTCCCCGCTTTCTCACAATAAACATATTTTTCATAGCATCACAATATACCTTGTATTGTTTTTAAATATAATTAATATTAAAGTACACAGAATCAACTTGCAGACGATTATCCAAAAAAAAAATTAAATAAATAAAATATTTTTGTCCCTATTTTTATTTTACTTGTTTCCGACACTGCTTATGTCCCTTTAGCTTTTCCCTTCGATAAGAAAAAAATACCTACATAAAAAATATTGTCTATGGCCAAATATGTCTAAAACACCAAAGACATTAAAAAAAAGAATAAACCAAAATCAATTTAAAATATACAACCAACCCAATATTTTAATTTTTATGTACAATTTTGTTTTTTTAAACAGGTAGGTAGTTAAAAAGACCGCCATGTTTAATTTTGTTTTAAATTTGGAATCACAGTCTATGGTTTGCATTGATATCTAGGGAACTACATACAGAATGATGGTAATGAAGGATTGCATATCTAGTAAAAAGTGGAAATTTAAAACAAATAAGAATGAGCGAGGAAAAATATAATATGTACAGTGAGGCATACCTAACCTAAAATACCTGGAAAAATATTTCTATTTTCATTCCGGTCGTACTTTTTCTTGGTTAAAATTTGAAGATAAAAATGAACTGTTTAGTTAAATCTAATAAATGTTTTCATCATAGTTTATAACTAACCCCTTGAAGACTGACGTAACGCAAGTAAGCTAGCTGTGCATACAGCGCAACTTCTTGTCCCGAACGGATTGCATGTAGTGTGTGGAAGCTATTCATTTTCACAAGTGTGAGCCTTAAAGTTCCTTCAAGTGGAGGTTTCCCAGCTCTCGAGATGGGCTGGTTCTCTTTCTTGTGAAGGATGAGTTAGCCTTGCCGGTATTTTGATTTTGGGTTTGAAATTAAACAGAAATGAGAAATCATTTCCATTACCCTTGGTGGAGCCCTGCCCTCTGACATGGAAAATGAGCGTTTAATCAACTGAGTTATCGAGCCGATTTAAGGAAATATAATAAAAATACACATACGCAATTACGCAACTAAGCGACACATATAGTGTAACTTCTTGCCCCGAAGGGGTCGCATGTGGCGAGTTGAACCTATTTATTTTTACAGGTAAGGGGGCCGGCCTTACGCCAACCACTTCAGTTGAAGTGGGGGTTTTCCAGCTCTCGAGACAGCTGGTACTCATTTCTTGTGAAGGCTGAGTAAACCTTTCCGGTATTTTATTTTGCGGTTTGAAATAAACACCGAAACGGAAAATCATTACTGACACCCTCGGTGGGATTCGAACCCGAGCTCACGGCATGGAATGCAAGTACTCTACCAACTGAGGACCGGACAAAATTTTATGAAAATGTGTATTCAATTTCTTGTAGGTCTTCAAGGGGTTAAATAGCGTAAAAGAAAATTGGTGAAATGAAAGTCTATCCAGGATATTTCTAGAGTAACGATAGAAGTGACTCTATACACAAAATTAAAAAAATATCCCAAGTAAATATGAGTCAGATGCAACCAAACGCTTCAATATATGATTTTCACTAAAAATGAGATAATAGCATAGAATCACAGAGGATGGTTCACTTTGCAAATGTCACCCCTGTTTCAGGGAAGGACGGCAAGAGTTGCAGGGTGTATGTCCATTTGAGATTTGGTTTTTATGTTGTAGGTTCACATGCGGCATGTGCAAGCGTGAACGTGTACGTGTCTGCTTGTGTGAATGCATATAATGTGAATCTCCAATGTAACATATCTTTGCAACTTAGATTAGATGCCATTTCCTGTGCTTTCATAAATTTACCTCATTTTTGGAAAGAAATCCTTGATTACTGCCTCAGTTTTATAGGACTCATACATAATTTTATTCATAGATTTTTAAGTTAAGGAATGGAAATATTAATTTAATCGACATTTTCACAGTTAGTTTTAATTGTTTCCGATACCTAAATTTGAATGATGAGTTTTGCTGCAAAAAAATCTTACATGATGGGAGAGCACCACAACCAAGTAATGAAACATATGATACAAAAAGTGTGTAGGCGACAATGCAAGCGTGGCATACCTGCGTGATGTTCAGAGTGGTTCTGCGGAGACTGCGCCCGGTGCATGTCGTCCCCCTCGTCAATCAGCAGGGCCTCCTCGTCTCCGGAGGGCGGCTCATCTGTCTGGAAGCTCTCCGCTCCAACGGACACCTCCAGCCTCTCCGGTTCAACCGTCCGCACCACGTTCTGGTCCAGCATCTCTTCCCCGCCGCTCAGCTTGCGAGGTCGACCACGTTTCCTCTTCGGCTGCATGGAGCCACCTCCCAAAAGCGGCAACAGTAAGCCTGCGTTGTTCTGCTGGTTCATCTGTTGCTGTTGATGCTGTATACTCCTGTCTCTTTCTCTGTGTAGCCGGTGCAATTGCGGTGGTGGACCCAAGCTGCCGCAGAGCGACGAGCTCTCCGATTTGTCTTCGTTCACTTCCGTTAATCCTTTGATGCGTAGACTCTCCGCGACTCTCAGGAACGCTGTGAGTCGCTCTTGGTCCACGCTCACTTCTCCGCGGTACATGAAGTCCAGCAGGCTCTTCATGTCCGAGTACGGCACGTCCTTCAGGATGACGATGGGGTGCTTCTCTTGGTGGTTGACGAACAGCGCTTGGAAGTAAGGGCTGCAGGCGGACAGCACCATCTTGTGCGCCTTGAGCAGCTGCCCCTCCACGGCCAGGGTGACGTCGGTGAAGGTCTCCGCGTGCAGCAGCTGATCAAACACCGACAGCAAGTTGGTTTGGTGGTTGTTCCACCGCAGGCAGAATCTTTGCGACGACATCTTTAACAATTTCTCAATAAAATATCTCTCTTTATGTAAAAATATATATACTCTCTCTGTGTTGCTTATATATTGTGTGTAAATATATACATTTAAGTAGTTTCTCCTTGATTTCTCATTGCCTTGCCCCACTACCTCCCTTGTAGTCTCTCTATAGTATAATATAATATATTTGGTTCTGTGTCTTGCTTCTCTGGCCCGATGTTTCTACTTGCGAACCCTGCAACAACAGAAAATAAACAATTATTAGTTATTGATCAAACAAGTTATTACTTTATAAATAAAAGGAGTATTGATGCTTTTCATTATTAATTTTAACTCCCAAAGTTTTGTGGCGCTATTTCCTAACCCACTTATCTGGGCCGTAATTTTGATAGCACCACGAAACGATGTCAATCCTGGTTCTCCTTTCCTACAAACTCTGTTCGCACACAAGCAGTAAACCTTTCTGAATGTTTAGTGTTTTGATCACTTGCTTACTTTCAATGCATCCATCCCCTTCATTTAGAAAATCCCACAAAGCTCCAGCTGAAGAATTCCCAACCCTGAAGTACTGTGATCAGGCCTGGATTAAGGGCGGTTTGAGCGGTACAACTGAACCAGGGCCCCCACACTCAGGGGGCCCCCACAGGGCCAACAAAACTCTTATATGTTTATCAGTGCCCAGGTCTTTCCGGGCATTTGTGACCAAAGGGGTCCCCGATGACAGACTTAATAGAAATTAGTTTACAAACATTACTACAAAATATATTTGGGGTGTAAGTCTTATGAGGCATACGCTACCAAGGGGCCCCCCAAAAGGTAAAAAATATTGTAGGGAAAAAACTTCAACGTACTTTTTTTTTCGGAAAAGATGCATCTTTGAGGTTATGGAAAAGTAGGAGGGAAGGGGGAAGGGATTTTCATGGAGGGGGGGGGGCATTTAGGGGGCCCCGAGCTTTACCGCCACTTTACCGCTTTACCGGCAGCCACATACCAACCTATAAGTCAAGGAACACACTGTCGTTTTTAAAGCAACAACTAAGAGTGAATGATTGTTATAGAATCCCGAAATGAAATAATACCCAGTACAATAGATATGTGGTTGCTATCAGAAGCATGCTATCAGTTGACCTGCCACCACCCCTACGGGAGAAATTCTCTGCTACATTCAACACTGTGTTATTTCATTAAATGTAACATTCGACAAGGGGTCTGTTGACACGCGCTGAGAATGCTTTCATCAATGGTAACCAAACCAATGGCATAGAACAAGATAAACAGAATGCCAGTAGAGCTAATCTAAATCTCTAAATCTAAATATAAGTTGCAAAGATATCTATTATTTGAGATTCATATTAAATGCATTCCCACAAGCAGACACGCATAATTTCGCACTCACACGTGCCGCATGTAGACCTACAATATAAAAACCCAATCTCAAATGAACATAAGCCCTGCAACTCTTGCCGACCTTCCATGAAACAGGGGTGACACTGGCAAAGTGAACCATTTTTTACAGTATGGGTGGCCAGCCTCATACAAACCTATCACTATAAGTCAAGGAAATAGAACCGGGTAAACAGAATGCCAGTAGAGCTAATAATAATGATAATATTAGGATGATTTATTTGGTGAGCGCTGTTTTTGTGTGTATCACACCTCAGAGAGCCCACTGTGAGCTTGGTCGTCGCTGTAGAAAGTGCCAATTCTCAAGCAAGATCCAGTTGCTGTAAGGCTAGATGGACCTTTAGTGACCGGTCTTTGGTAAAGGTATATGAATTTTTCACCCAGCGAAGAGCATATTTGAAAAAAAAAAATATTTGTGCTCCGCCGGGATTCGAACCGACAACCTTTCATTTACGAGTCAAAAGTGTTAACCACTAGACTGTGGACCGGTCAAAGCTAAGATGATATCACAATTTCTCATCCCGTTAAACTGTACTACCTAAGTATGGTTGGGAAAAAACCAAGTAAAAGAGTGTAATCTTATCTAATCTAAGTTGCAAAGATATGTCACATTAGGGATTCACATTACATGCATTCTCACAAGCAGACACGTACAAGTTCACGCTTGCACATGCCGCACGTGAACCTACAACATAAAAACCAAATCTCAAATGGACATACACCCTGCAACTCTTGCCGTCCTTCCCTGAAACAGGGGTGACATTGGCAAAGTGAACCATCCTCTGTGATTCTATGCTATTACCTCATTTTTAGTGAAAATCATATATTGAAGGGTGACAGCCGCATACCAACCTATGAGTCAAGGAATATATAGGTACCTACAACAAAATACATTTCAGAATAAATTTTTTCACCCATTTCTTTAAAATAACTCATTTGTAATTGACATAAGTGCTAAGGATGGCTCCAATCGAACTTAAATTTTTAATTTTAAAGAGTGAGGAATGATTTTGTAAGTTAAACGAATGTGGTGCAAGAAAAAGTGAGAAAGTTAAGATGAAGAGAAGTTTCATAAGACGGTTTGGACTCTGAAAGACTGACACGATAAGGTTACCCCTAATGGAACGGCGGCAGGATACAGAAACAGTTACAGACAGAGCTATCGACAACGTTTTATATAATACAATGGCCTGTGAGAAGCAATTCTCAGATTTTTTCAATACTTTAAATCAAAAAATTGTGTGGCAGTCTGATTAATATAGATTTCTACACAGTTAATAATAATATAAGGATTATTTATTTGGTGAGCGCTGTTTTTGTGTGAATCACACCTCAAGAGCCCTCTCAGTTCTCACATTACATCATTGAGTAATAAAAGAGAGGAGCAGAAACTAACTAAGTAACTCCATTGATATATACTATGGCCCATATTTGTCTCAGTCCTGTCAAACATTGCAGTGGTGTAGTCATACGAAATAAGGCCATTATAACGCATGCCATAATATCTTAAAATAATGCCCTTTTCCTTTAAATTTATCAATTTTAGCGATCACAATATTGATAACGCATGCTATCTGTCAACTGGCAAGTGGCAGCCATTATAATTCGCAAAAGTACCAACTTTCTAGGAACATTTTTACACTCGCCCGGGTTGTTTTGTTTGTACGTTTTGTTCGTACACATGGAAATGCAACTGTGAGGTTCTTTGTTCTCTTTCTTACTAATGACCATTTTCGTAAGTCAGTTGAAACAGATATATAATGTATATTTTCGTTAAATAATTTCTAATCCAGGATATAAGTCAATGAATTACATAATGCTATTTATTGGCAACGTTTCCATGTACCACACAGCACCTCCTTATAGGATATTTCTGAGGGTCCACATTCAGCCCTTGGAGTTTTATCTTATCTCCATTGCCCGTATCAAAAATCCATATCTAAGCAAGCGCCACGCGGCTAAATGAAGTAAGTCACACCAGGGCGACACGGGAAAACACTCTTTATGTCTCCCTGACGGAACACTTGATTAGGCACGACAAGAAATGTGATGGTAAAGACTGTTGGTGCGCAAGGAAAATCAGCTCTTACTGCAAATTGCCATAAGGATGAAATGAAGAATTTGATTACGTCCATTCGACTGGAAACCTTAGTCTTACTAAATGCCTTTGCAAATAGAGAAATATTAGTACGTAATGCTTTTTGAATGAAGAAGCCTGCAGAATATCGCCACATTAAAGGTAAAACTGAATAAGTGCTGATTCACTAAATTTAGAATCTAAACTGCAAAGATATAGCATTTAAGATTCATATTAAACGCATTCCCACAAGCAGACATGTATAATTTTGAACCTAACACATGCCGCATGTGGACCTACAATATAAAAACCCAATCTCAAATGAACATAAGCCCTGCAACTTTTGCCGACATTCCCTGAAACAGGGGTGACATTGGCAAAGTGAACCATTTTTTACAGTATAGGTGGTCAGCCTCATGAATATAAGCAATTAATTACATTTAAGTATATAAAACAAACAAACACTTAACAATTAAACAGTGATTAGAGAAATTGTGGATAAAGCATTATATTGGGTGTAGGGATTGCAATCCAGCAGCATTTTCAATCCAGCTGGATTTTTGCTGGATCAACATCATTCCAGCTGGATCCAGCGCGGATCCAGCAATTTATTGATTTTCGAAGAAATTGAACTGTTTTTTTTTAAAATACTTAGGAAATGTGTTAATCAAACTTGTCTTGTCTTGTCTTGTATCCTGCCGCCATTCCAGTGGCCAGTACCTCCACACAAGTGCCTCCACTTGACTCTGTCCCTGCATACTTCTTTCATCTCATCTAATTTCATCACTCTTTTCATGCATGCTCTTCTCTTGTTTCCACTCTGTAAATTCCATTCATTCGCAATCTCACTTATCTGATCAATCCATTCTTTTCTAGGTCTTCCCCTTCCACGCTTACCTAACATTTTGACAAAATAACAAATCACAAAAATCAAAATTATAACTTAAACTCTTACTTTTAGAGTAGACACACAGAGTAAAAATTATAACAAAAATAAGTATTTTCTTGACTTTTTATGTAGACAAAATTGATCTTTTTTTCTGGTACCTAGTATGATCTCAAGAAACAAATGGTATTAATGGTATTGTCTCCCAACCGGCTTCTTAATGAACTGCATATATATCCGGCTGCAGAGAAGGCCCTTTCTGCCTCTACGCTTGTTGGTTAGTTTCTGATAATCGTAATCTAACGTTCATAATCGTAAATTAAAGTTGGGTTGTTAGGTTTTCACCTCCTTCTCCCTCACTTTCATAAACAGTCATTTCCTTTTTTAATATCGTATCATAATCCTTCTGAGTTCTCGTTTTTTCGGTTTCATGAAGTTTTCTTTCTCACATTTTAGCTTAATCCCCAGATCTTGTTTCAATTCAAATTCAGTGAATCCGGTTTATCTTGTTCATAGTTTTTTACTTCCATTATATCTTCTGGCTCTTGCACTGTTGATGGTTCCACTAAATATGCGTTTACACGATTCAGCATATTTTCATCTCCTGACGCATTGCATATTTTTTTGGAAATTTCTTCGTCATACTTCTTCGGGTTCTGTAGATAAATCTGCACACCTGTGACATCGGTAAGACGCTGTTCTTCGATTCTGTTGTGGAGTGCCTCAGAAAGATCTGCACTCAAGATTATGTCCTGGCTTTTTAGTTTGTCTAAGACAAATTTTAGGGTTGTGTGATGTGTCAGCAGTTATCAAACTCGGCTCTCTTCTGGAGAGAACTTCAACGGCCAGCTTAACCGGTTGAAAACTGGCGTCCTGGCGATTAACTCACTGATTAGTGACCACTCGTCCGCTGAGAATATAGTTTCTGAGCCAGTGTCTATTAAGGCTTTATCGATGCAAACTTTTCAACTTTCGGCAAAAACGTTCTAGCATGCTGAGCAAACTGTTTCACCTAGCGCAGCAGTCAAGAATCAAACTCAATTCTTTGCCCTTTGCTTCCTTATGTATTTCTGCAAAAACGTCTCATCTTTGGTAGGTAATCTTTTAAAAGTCTTTGCAACTTTTCGCATTTTATTAAAAAGTTCACTGTATCGCTGAATTACTTCATGTTCAGCTGGTGTTTGTTCAATTATTACTAATAAGCCTTCATTGGTGTCCGTGTCTTCGTCATCATAATAGAGCGGCGACATCGCTCCCGCCGAGCTGTAAGAGCATCTAGCAAAGCGCCAATGCTGGCAAGCTAGACTTTGCGCCATTATTTGGAAAGTTTTATACTTGCGGATCCGCAGCGCTGGATCCAGCCGCCGGTGCTGGATCCAGCAGGCCGAAAAATGCGCTGGATCCAGCTGGATTGCTGGATGAGGGATCCAGCAATTGCAATCCCTAATTGGGTGTAACTACTCGTAAATGAACTAATTGTAAAGAAGTGCCGGGGAGGGGAAAGGGAAAACCGAGGAAGGAATGGATAGACCAAATAGGTGAGGTTGCGAAAGAATGGAACCTGCAGAGTGAGAATAAGATCAGAGTATGTATGAGGAAAGTGATAAAAGATGTGCAAGGTCAGAACAAAGTGGAGGCGCATCTGGGGAGGTACCGGCCAACCCCTAGTGGAACGGCAGCAGGATAAAGTACAGTCACATATTTAATGCATGCCCACAAGCAAACACGAGTAAATCCTTGTTTACACATGCTATGTATATACATGTGTACTTATAGAATAAAAATCTTAAACTACAAACGAACATAGAATCTGCAACTCTTGCCAGGTGTCATTGGCAACAGTAAAGCAATCTTTACAGTATAGATGGTTAGCCACACACTAACTTTGAAGTCAAGGAACTGACCGGTCGTAGTCTAGTGGTTAATACTTCAGACTCTTGATTGGAAGGTAGTGGGTTCGATTCCCGACGGAGCATGAAAAAATATTTCATTTTTCAAATTTGCTCTTTGCTGGGTTGAAAAATGAATCAGCCTTTACCAAAGACCGGTCACACCAACTGGGTTTTGCTTGAGAATTGACGCTTCCTACAGCGACAACCAAGCTCGCAGAGAGCTCTTGAGGAGTGATTCACACAAAAACAGGGCTCACCAAATAAATCAGCCTAATTTATTATTATTAACTAACATCTCAATGTTTATGTAACAGTGCTTGCATTGTCTTTTTATTAGGGGGAACAAGAACCTCTTGTGTGGACTCTGTTCATTCACATATTTCATATTTTCTCACTGGTCCCTAGTTCAGAGGTAACGCTTCGGACTCTGAATGGAAGGTTGTGGGTTCGAATCCCGGCGGAGCACAAAAAATATACCATTCACATTTTCAAATTTTCTCTTCGCTGGGTTGAAAAATAAAATTCATAAGCCTTTACCAATGACCGGTCAGCAAAGGTCCATCCAGCCTTACAGCAAATGGATCTTGCTTGAGAGTTGGCGCTTTGTAGCGATGATGACCAAGCTCATAAAAAGGTTGATAGCTCAATTGGTAGAATGCTGGCATTCTATGCCGAGAGCAAGAGTTTGATCTCAAGATTTACTCAGCCTTCACAAGAAATGAGAAATGAGCTGGGAAACCCCCACTTCAACTGAAAGTGGTTAGTGTGAGGCCGGCCCCCTTACCCGTAATAAAAAATATGTCCCAAATCGCCGCATGCGACCCCTCCGGGGTTAACGCAGGCAAGAAATTACACTATATGTGTAGCTTAGTTGCGTTTTTTCCCCAGCTACACAGAGACCTTCAGATGATGTAATGAATGTATATACATAAAACAGTCATCATAAAATCATTATGTGCTAAAGCAGATATAGGTATATATGTAGGTATGTATGGGAGTTGCCATAATACCAAGGTTATTCAATATATTGTATGTGGCGACACAGGTGGGTGTGGGTGGAAATGGCACAAAGGATTCAACTGCACTCTGGGCAGGATTCAATATTCAACTCTATTACAGCACTCGATAAGGGTGGTTTTCCGATGAATAAAACGTGCATTTGATTAATTTTAGCTAGATCATGTTTAGGTATTCCTACAAACAGTATTTTGCATTGAAACCTGCATCAACTATGGTATTGTGTTAGTTTCTTCAAGGCCTGGGTGTTTCGAAGTTAGCTAAGCAACATTATCCTGAATGAAATGAATGGGCTCAACAAATATATTTTAATTATATATTTTTCTCCGCGGGCAAACGTCACATGTCTATGTGACTCGGGTCCTTGGCAACCCTCTCTATAATTAAGTTGCAAAGATGTATTAAAATTTAAGATTCATATACAAGAACGCCCACAAGCAGACACGTTTACACATTCTGCATGTGTCCTTACAAAATAAACCAAACATCAAATGAACGTAAGGCTCTGGCAGTCGGATTTGGCAAACGCCGGTTCGAGCCCGGCCTTGTCCTATCGACAATAACTTTGACCCTGATTCAACAGATGCCATTGCATGCACACAAGCTTCTGCTTTCGCATGAAGACAACTGGCCAGGCAAAATAGGTTGGTGAATTGCATTCCTCTTCAGATTTTTTTTTTTTTTAAAACATAAAACCTGTAACTCCTGAAACCTTTCCCCGAAACACGAGTGGCATTGGTAAAAGCTTGTGGGTGTGCATTAAATTAATACTTATAAATGTTAATATATGTTTGCAACTTAGATTATAAATGAGCATCCTTCCATCTCACGTATTATTATCTTGCAACCATTTATTCTAATAATAAGATTTTAAAAATCATGGGCATCAACAACTTAAATGGGCGTAAGTAGTTTCCATCGGGGCTATTCTTAGACATTTTAGTCGTCGGTTCAGCCCACGCTTTGACAACTAATCGCACACTTAATAATAAAGAGCAATAACTCGAAAATTCGGAAAATCGAGATTTTGTAATAAAACGCAAGAACAATGCGAGAAGAATAGGTAGAATGCGACAGCCGTTCAATTTGGACGAATATGACCGAGATAAAACATCGGTCGCCTTTTTCATCCCATACAAGTTGTAGTTGTCTGAACTTCAAACGTGATTTCCCAACATTCTTGTTTTTTGAGTTATTGCTCTTTATTATTAAACGTGCGTAATGATGCCTGGCCTGAAAATTTCATCCCCACGTCTTACCTACCGAATATCAATAATATTTGTATGAAAACTTATCAGCTGTTCACTTGCGGCCATTTTGGATTGACAGGTCTTCATACAAATGCATCATTAGTTTGTCAAAACGTGTGCTCAACGGGCGACTAAAATGTCTAAGAATAGCCCCGCATGTTTTTAAAGCAGATTTTGAATAAGCCAATCAGAATCTTAGAAGATTCTGAAGAGACGAGGGAGAAAAACAATCTACCCCGAACCCAAGGGTTGGTTTAAAACGAGGTTGAAATTAAACAAAAAAACACCAAAAAAGCTCTTACATTGTCAGAATATTTTAGTGAAAATAAATAAAAACCTCTCATTGCAATAAAATAATATTAAGAAAAAATAATATTAAGAAAAAATAATATTATTTTAAAAAATATATATATATAATTTACAAAAAGTAATTTCATCCGAGAAAATAAAAGCTTCCATGCATATTGTTTGAAATTCAGGTTTACGTACAGTGCATTATAATGGAACGGTAAAATTTAAATAAAGGCGAGTCCGAGTACCTATCATAATAAAGTACGGCACACAAAATCACATTTAGATACAATGCGGAATGCGGGTGGATTGAATGTTTGATTTATCGAACAGGTTGTGTGCAGAGCGGGGATTTTCATCTGGCATTACCGTTATGCGGTAGGTACGTATAATTATTGTTACGTCACCGTCCCCACTACTCACCCAACAGCCATATTATTATAGTTATTACTTTTTTGACAGATGATTATAAACAAACAAGATTATCGGCGTAAAATTTCAAATAATGCAAGACGCGATGCAACATGGTGGGATACAATCAAATAAACACGATGGGGAGCATTTTATTGAGACGTTCAAACAAAACAAGTTGAAAGAATGCTTCATTTTTGTTTGCAAATAAAATGGCGATATCGGAGACTGTTTTGGACTCGTAAAAACATACATAAATCGACTGAAAACTAATAAAAATAAGCTTCAGAGATAACAAAATTGAATAAACATAGATTTTGGGTAAAAATTGAGGACTTACATGACAATAAAAAGAACATCCTTCAGATAAATGTTTCGCTTTCCGGATTCCAAATTCAAAAATTTCCATCACAAAAAAATGGGAGGGAAACTTTGTAAATTGGTTACATCTCAAAACGTAGAATTAACTTTTAAATTTATCAGGTTTAAGATAATACAATTAACATTGTTGACGTCTGCACATTTTAGATTTTTTAGGTGTTGCTGTTGTGGCGCGCGTGGGTCCGTTCCGGCTTGGCCAACCCTTTATAAGGAAAAAGGAGTTGTTGTAAAGTCGCCCTCTTTAGCCGGTCAGCTATAATATTTTTATGTACCTAACAGTCTTGGACGGTTGACCTCAATATTCGTCCACCTGGATGCTCGATAATCATGAAATCCTACTAAACTAAACGATCTTTCACAAAACGAAGGATTTACATGCCCATTTTTTAGGGCCGAGTACATATTATAATCTAAGTTGCAAAGATATATTACATTTGAGATTCACATTAAATGCATTTCCACAAGCAGACAATAAAATAAAAAAATCTCAAATGAACATAAACTCTGCAACTCTTGCCGAACTTCCCTGAAACAGGGGTGACATTGTCAAAGTGAACCATTTTTTTCAGTATTGGTGGTTAGCCTCATACCAACCTACATGTTAATGAATACACGCATGTCGGAAATGCTTCTAGAATGTAGAATGAGGTCTGCACTTGAATTGGCATAGACAATATTGTGTCGTCACCTGGCCGGGTTACTAGGGGAAAATTATACAAATATTTTGTTATTGATTGGTAAGGACGGCACTCCCATACAACAAAACGAAGTAAATAATTAGGGAAGCTTACTTTAAAAGGTAAATCTTTACGATAATTTTAAACTTCAGAGGAAAATGAAACATTTCCTCAAATGGAGTCAAAACGTTTTCGCCGCGACTGTTTCAAATTTGTTTTTTTCTCGGCGACACATCTGTAAGTTCTTGACAACCACAAATAAAACATTAGTTACACTCTTTACACACGATCCGATCTCAGCTATCAGGAAACATCTAAATCGTCCCTAATCTAAATCTAATCAAAATCTAAGGTGCAAAGATATGTATCACAAACAGAAACGCATAATTTCGCGCTCACACATGCCGCATGTAGACCTACAATATAAAAACCCAATCTCAAATGAACATAAGCCCTGCAACTCTTACCGACCTTCTCTGAAACAGGGGTGACATTGGCAAAGTGAACCATTTTTTACAGTATGGGTGGTCCCTATACAACTCTAAATGCAAAATTCGTGGGTAAAAACTCTTTTCAGGCGTGCAGCATTAAAATCAAATACGGAAAACCAAAAGAGAACGAAATTTTCAACACTTAGGTACCAATCATTCGGACGAACGGAAATAACTTTTCTAAATAGGGGTGCTTCGGACGACTGAAGCACAAAATGGAGTTGGAACATTCCCAAATTCTCCTCGGCGTAGAAACGTCACAGGGCTAGTTAATGAAGGCCCTTAGCAACCAAAAAACTAAAATTGATTTGAATACCAAACAGGTGTGTTGTCGTCACAATTATTTTGTTCTGATTGCTTTCTGTTTCTTGACCAACCATCCTGTAAAAAATGGTTCACGTTGCCAATGTCACCCCCGTTTCAGGAAAGGTCGGCAAAAGTTGCAAGGCTTATGTTCATTTAACGCAAAAAAACGCAAATAAGCTACACATATAGTGCAACTTCTTGCCGCGTTATCCCCGAAGGGGTCGCATGTGGCGAGTTGAACCTATTTATTTTTACAGGTAAGGGGGCCGGCCTTACGCCAACCACTTCAGTTGAAGTGGGGGTTTCCCAGCTCCCGGCTGGTACTCATTTCTTGTGAAGGCTGAGTAAGCCTTGCCGGTATTTTTATTATGGGGTTTGAAATAAACACCGAAATAGGAAATCATTTCTGACACCCTCCTCGATGGGATTCGAACCCAAGCTCACGGGGTAGATTGCAAGCACTCTACCAACTGAGCTATCGACCGGACTGATGGTTTGGTTTTTAATTTGTTGACATCACAGTATTTGTGAACGTGTACTTACACGTGTGTGTTTGTGGGAATGCATTTATTATGAATCTTGAATGTAGTATATCTTTGCAACTTAGATAAGATTTAGATTAGACATGCAGAACGTATAAAGAATCTTAAATGTACTATACTATTGCAACTTAGATTATATTAATTATGTACTCATTTTTATACATCACCCCCGTTTCAGGGAACGTCGGCAAGAGTTCCAGGGCTTATGTTCATTTGAGATTGGGTTTTTTATATTGTAGGCCCACATGCGGCACATGTGAGCGCGAAATTATGCGTGTCTGCTTGTGGGAATGCATTTAATATGAATCTCAAATGATACATATCTTTGCAACTTCGATTTAGAATAGATTTGGTGACCGAATCGTTGTTCGAAGGGACGCATACTGAGCTGGCCTGTGGGTATTGTGTGGTAGTATAATAATAATAATAATAATAGCAGTGATATTGTGTCGGCCATGTTGCGCGCTGTACATAGGCGGGCGACGTCCCGCGCCCCCTCCCCCCACCCTCCGCGCACCCCCGCTAACGGGGCCGCGGTTGCCATGTGAAACATACTTTCCCAGATACTTGGGAAAAAATTTGAACGTGTCAAACGTCATGATTTTTTTTTTGTAAATAAGTTATTCAGGATCTAATAATCAAATATGAAAATTACGTGCTTACAAGAAACATTATTTAAAGATATTTTTTAGTGTTGATCTATTATTATTTTAAGATTTATTCCGCAAATCGTTTACGATAAAACAACATAGACTAAAACATGTTTACGTTTTGTTCATTTCAGGGCTTAATAAAAGCATCTGTAAGGTCAGATAGAAAGGTAATTTATAGACAATTTCGCCTCCCCAGTTATTGTTTGCCGTAGGCATAGACCAATTCTGTCAAATATGACTTTTTAACGCAGTTGTCTTAATAATCAAATTCTACACAATCTGAGCTAAGAAAAACTGAAACTCGATAATGCGAGAGTTGTTTTAAATATTTTTTGAAAAAAATTCCCGTTTTCATAAGACACATTGCTCATGTATAATTAGCTTAATGGTCTATACGGCAAACAAGAACTAAGGCAGCGATTTATTTCATTGAAAATGTCATGGAAGGTCTTTTCCCCTTCAATTGTAGTTTTTATCCCAGAAATATTTAATGTTTTTTTTTATACAAGGTTAGATCAAACATTGGGGTGGTTCATTAATCACTTTTGTATTGTTACCAGAAATTAACGTTATTTTGGCATCTGAGATTCTTTGTGGAATCTTACAAGATTCTTAATATGGTGTTATTCACACACAGCAAATTCATGGCTTAACCGCCACATAACGTGGCAATGGATCAAATCTTTTGTGAACAGCACTATCATATTCTTTGACTTGTAGGTTGGTATGCAGCTGACCACCCATGCTGTAAAAATGGTTCACTTTGAAAATTTCACCCCTGTTTCAGGGAAGGACGGGAAGAGTTACAGGGTGTATGTCCATTTGAGTTTTGGGTTTTTATGTTATAGGTGCTATGGCCACGGCGGTCAAGACGCTTGTTCAGCTAGCGTATTTGGTTCAGATAACGTTGGTTCGAGCCACGGATGGCCCCTTTGACCATAACATTGACCCTGGTTCAGATGTCGTCGCATGCACACAAGCTTCTGCTTTCGCATGAAGACAACTGGCCAGGCAAAATAGGTTGGTGAATTGCATTCCTCTTCACAAATTTATTAAAAAAAAAAGTTTACATGCGGCATGTGCAAGCGCGAATTTGTATGTGTCTGCTTGTGAGAATGCATATAATATGAATCCCCAATGTCACATATCTTTGTAACTTAGATTAGATTAGGGAATGAAGTAGGTACGTTTTTAACAGTAGCAGCAGGAAGAAAAAACTCGAGGAAAAGTCTTGACTAAAAAGATTGGAAATATTTTTTTTATGTATTTCATCCTAAGTGCGATCAATATTTTAAGAACGACAAATGATTGAAAATAATATGAATGAAGTTCGCACGTGAATTGGCATAGGCAAAATTGTGTCTTCACCCGGCCGGGTGCATTCTGATATTTTGTTATAGGTTGCTAAGGACGATAGTTCCATACAAGACTGACGTTTTCTCACCTAGAAAAGGCAGCTCTGCAAAGGCTCTGGCCACCACTAGCGGAATGGCGACAGAGTTACAGTCCATTAGTAACAATTAGAAAGTATACACAGTAAGGGCGGTATGCACAGTAAATACTCAAGTGTTTCATCAGAGTAAGGAGCCTTATCTAACTGCATGAGCTTATTCAATAAATTAACCTAGGACGTATAATACCACGTGGTGACAAGATCAGCATCCATTTCTACTTGACGTATTTTTAACTTTTATAATGGACTCCATACATGATTTATTTTTATTCCTCGCCGTGCAAACGTTACAGCTATGTGACTAGGGTCCTTCATAGGAATCACACGAGAAAGCCCGACTTGAAATAATGGAAAACTTCATCAGTATGAACGTAAAACTTTTCTAGAAGTGGCACAATACGAAAATTTTAATCTGTGACTTATTTATTTCTTCTACATCCAAGCTGTACATATTTAAAAATACGCTACACTATTTATTTTGACATGTGAGGGAGGCAGCCTGAGGGGCTGTCCATATATTACGTCATTCGCATTAAGTGGGGGGGGAGTCTGGTCTGCGGATGATGGCAAATGATGTACGAGTACCAAAAGTGACGTCGTTCTTGTAAATACCAATTTCTACAAAATATTATGTAAGTAATATAACATTATTAATTATTAGAGGGGGGGGGGGGGTCATTAGATAATGACTATAGGATGATTGTAAGGGGGGGGGGTCGAAAATCGGCCAAAATCGATGACGTAATTTATGGACGACCCCTTAGCACTTCAATCGAAGCGGAAGTTTCGTGCTCCCCGAGAGAACGAGTTCTCATTTCTCGTGAAGGCAATTTCTTGGACGTCAAAGGCTAAGTAACATTTTGTTATAGGTTGCTTACTGCTTAGGACCCAGTAGAAAAAAGGAGAACATCTGTTTCCAATTCAACTTGTGATCTACAGATATGCACACAAAAATTCACCACATACTTTTCAATATTATACCACACGATGATAAAAATTGTTGTTCAAGTTGGTGGAAAATATGTATCTTCACTGTTGAAAATAAAATAATAATATGAGGTGATTCCTGACTTACAGGTTGGTATGAAGCTGACCACCCATACTGTAAAATAATTTTCACGTTGAAAATGTCCCCCCTTTTTCATGGAAGGTCGGCAAAAGTTGCAAGGTTTATGTTCATTTGAGGTTTGGATTTTAATTTGCAAGTAGTACACAGGCAGTATTTGTAAGCGCGACTTTGCATGTGTTCGTAGGCATGCATTTAGTATGAATGTGAATATATATATCTTTAAAACTTTGCTTATAGGTTATATAGGTTTGCACATTTATAAACACCAACAAAAGTTATGACGTACAACGAAAAGGTTAGTTGGGAATAGGCTTAGTAATAATTTATTATTGGTTGCTACGGAGCCTAGTTATATGGACGTGTTTTTACCCGCTGCGAAAAAAAATAATTTAAACTTCCGTGCAACTTTTTTTTCCAAATTTCGACAACTAAAATACAAAACCCTGCATTTCTTGCTGACATGGTAAAAGATTAGAAGTAGATATTTTTACTGTAAGAGTAGTCAGCCTCACACCAACCTATTAGTTGAGGTAATAACATGAGCGGGCAATAACGGCTTGTTTGGTAACATAAGCCGGGATTATGAGTAAACTGGCGGGTACCGTTAAATTCCTTTATCAAGCTCTCATTATGCAAGGACATTAGGCTGGCGAAAGTACACTTATTGATATTTTATTATTTACTTTAAACTTTGGTAGGAATGAATCAATAATATTGTTTTAAGATATCAGCTGTGGGTTAGAAATTATTTTGACGAAAATAGACATTATATATATATCTGTTTCAACTTACTTACGAAAATGGTCATTAGTATCTAAGAAAGAGAACAAAGAACTTTGTTGAACAGTTGCATTTCCATGTGTACAAAAAAAACTCGGGCGAATGTAAAAAAAATCCTAGAAAGTTGGTACTATTGCGAATAATAATGGCTACCAATTGACAGATAACACGCGGTATAAATAATGTGATTGCTAAAATTGACGAATTTAAGCTCCCACTTCAACTGAAAGTGGTTGGTGTGAGGCCGGCCCTCTTACCCGTAAAAATAAATAGGTCCCGAATCGCCACATGCGACCCCTTTGGTGATAACGCAGGCAATAAGTTGCACTATATGTGTAGCTTAGTTGCGTTTTAAAGGAAAATGCATTATTTTAAGATTGATACGGCACACTTTTTGTGCAGGCCCTGAATTTCGCCATCCGTCGAACTCCTTGACAAAACTTAACCCTACACGCTGATTGGCCGGCGTTCGGCAAGACACCGGCCGAGCCGAATTTACTGTAACAAAATTTATGTGTTTTATTGTAATAAAAAGGGAATAATTTGTCACAAGGTTTGTCGGCCTGTTGGCCCGAAGACCGGTTCTGTTTGTAATTTGTACTGAAAAGAGAAAAAGAGAAAAAAAAAACAAAAGTTAAGAAAAACCCTTCAACCAAGTCTTTTTGATTTTGAAGAGAGGGTATCAAGATATTATAGCATGTGTTATAATTGGGTGTCGAAATACAAAATGGATTTGGACAAAATGGCCTTATTTCGTATGACTACACCAATGCAATGTTTGACAGGACTGAGACAAATGTGGGCTATAGTATGTATCAATGCAGTAAGTTAGTTTCTGCTCCCTTATGTTATTACTCAATGGTCGGCAGGGCTGGCGAAAGTAGGTACACTTACTTGATATTTTTATTATTTAAACTTTAGTAGGAATGAATCAATACATGTGTATAATTTTTAATTTAAATTCCACTATTCAAAACAAACACCATTGTCTCAGGATTTTAAACTTTCTAAAGTCGTTAATATTTTGAGGGTGAGTTTTACCTCATGAGAAATAAATGCAGATATTAGTTCATAATTAAATTCTTGTCTACATCCTGCTTCCAAAGCAAGCCGTTGTGACGTTTTTAATTAGACTGCAATGTTGACTGTACCTACATATTTTAAGTCTGTATAATCTATCCAAGTTGCAAAGATCTATTGGCAGTTAATAAGGCTCATATTACATCCACAAATAGACTAACTAAAATCATAATCTCTAACCCTGCAACTTAGACGACCTTCCCTAAAACAAGGGTGACATTGGCAAAACGAACCATTTTTTAAAGTATGGGTGGTCAGGATCATACCAACGTATACATCAGAGAACAAAAAAAATAAAAGTATACAATATTACAAAATATATGTTTTATTCTTATATTAATTGGTTCCTCAGTGAATTTTATTTTAATCACCAAAGGCGAGATGCATTCTACATCCTTTTCAACTAATGGTTAATGGTTTACTTTGCCAATGTCACCCCTGTTTCAGGGAAGGTCGGCAAGAGTTGCAGGGCTTATGTTCATTTGAGATCAGTTTTTTTTCACATGCAGCATGTTAAAGCGCGAACTCATACGTGTCTGCTTGTGGGAATACATTTAATATAAATCTTAAATGTAATATATATTTACAACATAGATTACATCCTTTTAGGTCTTACACACCCATTACTTTTCTTTGGACAAAAAATGAGGATGAGTGAACTCTCAATAAACCTACTGATTAAAACACCAGTCCAAAACTGTTCATAATAATCATAATGAATATAGAGGACTCCCAATAACGGATTTTTAAAAGTTTATTTCTTGTTTAAAATTCGCGGTATTGCAGACTAACATGTCAAAATGTAAATCAATCAGCTGTTTTATGGATGACGTAGTTGATTACGCGGCTGGCACGTGTCACGGACCTTCAAAAATGGCGGCGCCAGCGATGATGCTGTAATTATTATTGTTGTTACTTGTTACCATTAAACCTGAAACGTATCAGTGCACTGTGACCAGTGTATACGGCAATGCATAACAAGACCCGCTTGGACACTTCGATCTCAAAAATACATGCGGCGATGGCCACAGAACAATCTAATCCAAGTTGCAAAATATATGCAACATTGGGGTTCACATTATATGCATTTTCACAAGCAGACACGTATACGTTCGCGAGTTATAATAAGTATAAAAACCCTAACTCAAACGAACATGCACCCTGCAACTCTTGCCGACCTTCCCTGAACCAGACGTCGCACTGGCAAACTGAAACATTTTATACAGAATGGGTGGTCAGCCGCATACCAATCTATAAGTCAAGGATAATTCACAAATATCAATATAAATATCATCTATAATCGAAGCTGCAAATATATGTTAACATTTAAAGCTCATATTAAATGCATGCTCACAGACAGGCACATGTAGGTTCGCGCCTACACATTCTGCATATACAAATCAACAAAACCTCACATGAACATAAACCTTGCAACTCTTGCCGCTTTTCCCTGAAACCGGGTAGGCATTGGCAAAAGTGTACCGATTTTTACAGCACGGGGGGTCAGCCTCATACCAATCTATAATAAGTCAGAATTCAAAAACAATTGAATTGGTTGCTTTGGACACTTAGCCATTGTCAAAGCGTAAATAAATTAGGTTTTTTAGAAAAAAAATCTAAGTGATAGACAAAAAATCTATTTCACCAACTATTTGAAACATTATAAAACACAACAATGAAAACAATAAACGCAATGCAAATAAGCTACACACATATTGTGTATTTCCTCGATTTCCTCCCGCGTTTTCCTCGAATGGGTCGCATGTGGCGAGTGAAACCTATTTATTTTTACAGGTAAGGGGGTTCTTACAACAACCACTTCGGTTTAACTTTTAAAATCCTCCTAGTCTCACGACTATCTATCCTAATTTTATCTCAGCGATTTGATAAGACAATAACAATTAACTTAAAATCAATGGTTTGAAATTGTTGGTGAATTATTTTTAGAATCTATTCAAATTCAAAAGTTTTTTTTATCATAAATGGGAAAAAAGATTAAGTTGGCACACAAAATGAATTTTACAAGATGGTCCAAGTAGGGAACTATAACTTCTTTCAAATGTTCATAAAAAGGCTAATTTAAAATGTACGTACCGAAAATTTGACAATATTTAAGTAAGTAGATAAGCATGGTACTTATTTACTTTTCAGTATCTTTCAAGAATACGGAATTAAAAATATATTTTGGCAACCCTGTATGAAACGTCAAAAATGTCCTTGCGTCGCAATGGCGCCCTTTCGATATGATGTCACAAAATATGATATTAATAAATATATGGATTCCTTCATAAAATTTTCAATTAAGTTTGTCAACATTCATAGGATTTAGATGCAAGGTAGATATTTCATTGAAATAATTGTTTTGAAAGCGGGTATCTCGTTGAAAAAAAGTCGCCAACTTCTCGTCGACAAAATGGAGTTTTTTTTCGTAGAAAATTGACAAATAGTGATTGAATACGGGTACCGAGCGGCGGTGGCGGGTTCGGCCTCGTCTATCGCTTTTCTTCAAGCTCGATTTCACCACAAAATGAGAAAAAATACCCAGCGCTGCACTTTCTATGTGGCCACTCGGACGGAGCAAAAACCAACACAAAACACAACTTTCTTATGTTTCTATAGAAAAATAACTTACCCGAGCGGCGGCGAGGATTTGTACAACCTACAGAGCAAATTGCGACATTCTATCACACTTTTTTCGTGTCTGATTTACTTTTAGAAAATTTGTCTCCTTTAAGAAAAAAATACTACTTTCTTATACGAAACTGATCAGATTCAAGCGTGGAGTAACATTTTTTAATGGTTTAATTCATAATTTTAATGTTTTGATGAATGTTGCAAGAAAATCAATAGGGAGAGTATTTGTTTTTCTGATTATTTTGATCTGATATGTTAGCATGTGTGAGAAACATTGCACGGTATATAAATAATAATATTTATTGGCAAGTTCAAGGTGAGAAATGTAAATGCAATAAATAACAACACGATGTGAGAGCATTGGAGCAGATAGTGTTGCTGGTTGTTCTGGGAGGATTGTGTGGGGATTTTGTGAGCTACGTGCTCGTCCTGGCACCACTGATGACGACATGCCGCGCCACCCCACCGCCCAGCGAGGTCAAGCGAGACTCTAATTTCTAACACAAAATGCACATCGTCATCGCCCTAAACAATGCACAACCCGCTCCTAATAATGCAGAAGAGGAGATCAATCAATCGCAAGGATAACTAGAAAACTATCGATCAGGGTAGGAGGAGAAACGACCCCCCTCGGAGGTACAAAAGGAAAAAATGAGCACCCGTTCACCCACACTTTTCATTATTTTTGAGCACTAATCACTGCGATTTCCACACTGAAAATTACACCAGGACACGCGCAAGGACGCAACGAACACAATGATGGTTTACCTCTTCATTTTCGTGCGGTTCCTGTAGGGGAGGGCGATGTTTTCTCCAGACGCGACACGATCACCACTGTTTTCGGAACGCCATGTCAGCACAAATTTTTCTTCTCTCTCCCGCTACGCTGGGGTTAATCGCCCTTCGGGCCCCCTCGGCGGGCGGCGGAAACTGCCGAGCTCCTCCGAGCGCTGCCGAGTCGCCTGACCGACTTGCCGATAGGAAAACACTGTAGGAGGGGCGCGCACCGCACAGAACCACTCCGACTTTTATTATTAAAATCCTCACGGCTCTTGTGAAATTAAAATACACTCCGCGACCCGCCCGAGTACACAATATTATGTTATGTTCCCAGCTTACAGTCCACAGTCCACGCAGCACCGACTTCCTCCTTTATACTGTTCCTACTGAATACTGAATACTCAATCCTCCTCCAGCACAACACTACATTTTCAAAATTCAAATTTAGAACACACCCTGAAAGAACGAGTTACAAACTTTAGTGATGTGCACGCATCTTTTTATAACTTTTCGAATAAATATGCAATAAAGTAAACAAAACAAAAATAAATAATGAACGATTAAGTTAATAATTAATGACGAGATTGAATGAGAGGCTAGGGGTGAGCAGTGCGCTCGAAGGAACAAGTCACTCTGCGCGGTGGAAATCTCCCACGGAGTTTCCACAACTCGACAAACTTTCTCATTTCAACGATTGTCTCTAGTCGCTGCTTGAAATAACGCAAACAAAAACATCAGAAATTGCATTTTTTAGCGAAAATTCAAAACGAACGGCTGCAAATTCCATTTACTCGTGTTCACTCGAGCACGGCAGCCAATTTGATGCAAAACACAGCACACAAAAAAAATGCAATGCACAACACTAGAGTCTGATAAAGAACCAACACAACCCCGGACAAATTATTTACAATAATAATTTAATCAAATTTTAAAAATTAGATAATTTATATTTTAAATAAAGTAGGTACGTATAAACTTAGTAATCGACAAACCAGTTCTAGGTATATTTAAAAAAAAAACACGACTCCGAACACGAAATTTGAAAATGTTTTTTTTGTTTTTAAATTTGGAACGAAAAGAGTTGCCGCGTTGTTTTTGTTGTTCGCGTTGTGGGTCGCTGTGAGGGAGACGTGGCCTCCGCGCGAGCAGAGGACTGGCAATGAGGGCGCCCCCCTGTGCCCCTCCTCCCCCCAGCCCCCCGGCCGCCTCCAGAGGGTTAGAAAGTTTTAAAAGTAGATTTCTAGAAAACCAAACTCGTCCTGCGCGCGCATCTCGCGGCCCCGCTCAGCTGACGCGCCTAAGCAACCTACCTACCTAGCTAGCGGCCATGCTATCATTATACATACCTAATACCTACCCACCAGGTACACATACCTATTACTATCTTGACCACTTGGCTGTGTACTCACAACACTATCAATCATCATTAGAAGGGTACTTTTTTTTAAATTCTATTCATTTGTAATTTTAGAAATCAAAATAATGTATGGATCCAAATCGATAAGCACATTTGGCATAGACAGAAAAGTTGTGCCTTCACCCGGCTGGGTTGAAAATGAGTAAAATAAGAAATACTTTGTTAACAGTTGCTAAGTACTACTCTAGAGTAAAAATATAAACCTGTAAGACGAATGCCTGCCGAGAAAAAACAAATTTTGAACATCCGTGGGAAAGTGTTATACGTAGGTACGTCACAGGATTACTAAGGTAGATATTTACGGTGTTGTTCTTTAACAGCAAAGGTGTAAATACCAATTTCTACAAAATATACAAAAAATTATGTAAGTAATATAACATTATTAATTATTAAGCTCATCCATTATTACAGCAAGAGGGGGGGGGGGGGTTATTAGGTAATGACTATAGGGTGATTGTAAGGGGGGGGGGGGTGTCGAAAATCGGCCAAAATCGATGACGTTATTAATTATGGACGGCCCCAAAGCCATGGCTCATCCGCCGACTTGAGTGAATTTTCTATACAAAAAAACGATGATTCGAAGATCAGCCATGGATCCAATATTTAAAAAATTTAAATGCAAAAATAGATTTGTGAAGAGGAATGCAATTCACCTACCTATTCTGCCTGGCCAGAAACAGGGATTATTATAATAATTCATTGTTTATTTTTAATGAATTATTAATTAATAATTACCCAATAACATCAGCTGTTAAACCAGGGTCAAAGTTATGGTCAAATGACCCAGGCGGGGATCGAACCAACGTTACTCTATTCCAAGCACGCTAGAAAGATCAGCCCACTTGGCCATAACACCGATTTTGAGAATTGCACCATTAGAAATTCAGGGTGTTTCTGAACTTGTCGATAAAAGAATATTAAAAAAACCGCAACTAAGCTACACGAATAGCGTAACTTCTTGCCTGCGTTATTCCCGAAGGAGTCGCATGTGGCGATTCGGGACCTATTTATTTTTACGGGTAAGGGGGCCAGCCTCACACCAAACACTTTCAGTTGAAGAAGTATCAATGATCATCAATATGGGGAAGTATTAGAGTTTGTAGGGTTTGTGTGAACAAGACCCAGTGAAAAATCATTTTATTTAAAATATTTTTGTTTTTTTTTAAATATGGGGAAATATGTTTACCTCGGAATGATACGCTGAAAACAAACATAATAAATAGTGTAACCCCGAGTGGAACCTATTTATTTTTACAGGTAAGGAGGCCGGCTTTACGTCCCCCACTTCAGTTGATGTGGGGGTTTTCCAGTTTTCCATTTTTTGTGAAGGGTGAGTAAACCGTGCCGGCATTTTATTTTGGGTTTGAAATACACAACGAAACGGGACACTCGCTCGTTGGGATTGGAACCCGAGCTCTCGGTATGGAATTCAAACACTCTACCAACTGAGCTATCGACCGGAATGATAATAATATGAATGGGACTATTTTAGTTTTTCCTGAAACACATTCAGGCCAGAATTAAAGGTGGTTCGAACGATGCGACCACACCCAGGACTCCCGACTTAAAGAAATCTTTGGATATTCGTTTCTGTGGGGTCCTGTCATGGAGGCGATATTTCGTACGGTCTATAATCTATAATCTAAGTTGCAAAGATATATTAACATTTAAAGCTCATATCAAATGCATGCCCATAAACAGACACATGTAGTTCGCGTTTACAAATGCTGAATGTGTACTGTCAAATTAAAATCCAAACCTCAAATGAACATAACCCCTGCAACTTTTGCTGACCTTCCCTGAAACTGGGGTGGCATTGGCAAAAGGGAACCAATTTTTACAGCACGGGGGGTCAGCCTCATACCAACCTATCAGTCAAGGATAGAGACATGATTTGAATCTAAGCGGAATTTTACATGTTTTTTCGGGTTTGATAGTTTAAATATCCATTTTATACAGTATCAAATACGTTTTGTATGAGGCTGACACCCCATGCTGTAGAAAATGGTTCACTTTGCCATTGCCCCCCCTGTTTCAGGGAAGGACGGCAAGAGTTGCAGGGTGTATGTCCATTTGAGATGAGGGTTTTTATGTTGTAGGTTCACATGCGGCATATGCAAGCGCGAACTTGTATGTGTCGGTTTTGGAGAATGCATATACCTAATGTGAATCCCCAATGTAACATATCTTTGCAACTTAGAGCCGAGATCAGCAATTGGAGATCTTACGGTGTCAAGATAGTCAATTTCGAGATCTCGTGCAAAATCAAGTCAAGATTTAGATATTATGGAGATTGATAAGAATATGGGTGTCCACTCGATATCTCAGTTGGTAGAATGCTTGCATTCCATAGCGAGAACTAGGGTTCGATTCCACCTGAGGGTGTCAGAAATGATTTCGTATTTCTGTGCTACATAATTTAAAACTCAAAATGAAATACTGGCAAGGCCTACTCAGCCTTCCCAATAAATAAGAATCAGACCCCTCGAGAGCTGGGAAACCCCCTCTTAAACTGAAGTTAAAAAAATGTTTGGCTTAGTATATTATAGCGTTAGTCCCTAGTACTCGTATAAAGCAATTTTGGCAAATAATTCCCAGCTAAACAAGTGAGAACCAGCCCCCTTAAGAGCTGGGAAGCCCCCATTTCAACTGAAGTAGTTAGTGTAAGGCCCCCTTGTAAAAATAAATAGGTACCGATTGCTACATGCAATTCCTTCGGGGAGGACGTAGGAAGAAATTGCACTAAATGTACAGCTAAGTTTCATAGTTGCATACATGTCCGGTCGATAGCTCAGTTGGTAGATTGCTTGCATTCCATGCCGTGAGCTCGGGTTCGAATCCCACCGAGGGTGTCAGAAATGGTTTCCCGTTTCGGTGTTTATTTCAAACCCCAAAAAATACCGGCAAGGCTTACTCAGCCTTCACAAGAAATGAGTACCAGCCCCCTCGGGAGCTGAGAAACCCCCACTTCAACTGAAGGGGTTGGCGTAAGGCCGGCCCCCTTACCTGTAAATATAAATAGGTTCAACTCGCCACATGCGACCCCTTCGGGGATAACGCGGCAAGAAGTTACACTATATGTGTAGCTTAGTTGCGTTTTTTTGCGTTGCGTTTATCGCAAGGGTAGGGATGGTTGAATTCGTAAATATAAGGTCCTTAGAAACCAATTATGAGTGCCTAGCAACCTGGCCAAGCGATGTCATACCTATTGTTTTTTTCAATTTCAATGTGGGCAGTGGGACTCTATTGCCATACTAAAATTGAAATTATTATTGCAGATTATTATTTGAGTTTCAGTGTGCAGCTTCGATGCAAATAAATTTATTTATTATTTTTCTATTCTAGAAGGTCTATCACAGGAAGCCCGCCATTTCGCTAGAATAAAAGTCCCGTTAGCTTATAAACCGCCATCGGACATTATTCCGTATTTTATGTTTTATTATTATTTGCACCTCCTTTTACGGTATTTTTAACTGGACGCCATGAAATTAGTATGGGAAAGTAATAAAGGCAGATGAACCGCCAAAAATAATAAACAATAATGGCGGCCGCAGGCATGCCAACAGTGCGAGCAAACGTCATCCGGGGAGGAGCAGGGCTGACAACCTGAAAACATAATATTTCAAAATAAGAACAAAAAATAACTACCTAGCTAACTGAAAATGATGTTGAAAAGTATTGTTACGATTTATTTTTAGTTTTTCAAGTGGTTTGTTAAGATGATGTGCATTCATTGAGTGAAGAAAATAAGTGATCGGATTGTTCTGATTATTTGAATAACTCTTGATAGATGTAATTGTTGAAATTAAAGAGTGAAGCAAGGTTTTCACTGTGAAAAATAAAGAACCCAATTTGAAAGAACTATACAAAACAGAGACAGCAGTGATAACATGTACATAATATTATAATGAATAAAAGTGAGGAAGAAATGGCTTTGTGTGAAACACACCTCAAGAGCCCTTTGAAAGCTTGACCGTCGCTGTAGAAAGCAACAATTAGCCTAAAGGATGAACCTTTTGTGAACCGTCTTTGATAAAGGCAAATATTTTTTTTCAACCCAGCGCAGGGCGAATTTTGAAAATTGTAGGCATCGCATCCACAGCCTTTCTATTACGAGCCCGCAAGATTAACCACCAGACTTTAGACATTAGAAAGTCTTAAAAACAGTTGACAAGTTTTTTTTTTTTTTTTTTCTGACAATTGGTAGATGGAAAAATAATGTTAACCAGACCAACCGTTTCATTAACATCACACTGAAGAAGCCGATCGTAGATATGGACGAAACGTCTAGCAGCTCCTGCTCTGAAGGGCCATGCAACAGAGCTCGGAAAGCAATACTCCGCTGTTTTAATATTGGAATTGAATGTTGTGAGAAGATCAGCGGAAAAAGTGGATACAGTCTTCAAAGATCAGTAATATTGAGAAAACATATTGAAGACTAATCAGCTGTTCACTTGCGGCCATCTTGGATTGACAGGTCTTCATAAAAATATTATCGATATTCGGTAGGTAAGAATTACCGTGGTGATGAGACTTCCAGCCCTGGATTGAAGAAAGTCTTCCAGATATACAATGTGATGTGATTTGCTTGTGATGTTTTGTGTTTGTTGATGGACTGAATCCAGGATGGGAGACGAAGACAAGGTGTGGCAGTTCTTTTCGCTGAACATCACAGGAAAATACCGAAGTACAGACAAAAGCAGCTTGCAGTAAGTACCAAAATTATACCTTAGTAATAGATATACACACTTTCATTCTAACGGACTCGGCACTAATTCCAAACTCAACCAAATTGTGATGTCACACGCGCTAGTCAAAAGGCAAACTAGTGTTTTGTTTTTGGATGCTAGGGATGTCCTCGGCTGGAAGTCTCATCACCACGGTAATGCTTACCTAGCTAATCTAATCTAATCTAATCTAAGTTGCAAAGATATGTTACATTGGAGATTCACATTACATGCATTCTCACAACCAGACACGTACAAGTTCGCGCTTGCACATGCCTCATGTGAACCTACAACATAAAAACCAAATCTCAAATGGACATACACCCTGCAACTCTTGCCGTCCTTCCCTGAGACAGGGGTGACATTGGCAAAGTGAACCATTTTTACAGCATGGGTGGTCAGCCGCATACCAACCTATAAGTCAAGGAACAAGCTAATATCGGTAATATTTGTATGAAGACCAGTCAATCCAAGATGGCCGCAAGTGAACAGCTGATTAGTCTTCATATAAATATTACCGATGTTCGGTAGGTAAGAATTACCGTGGTGATGAGACTTCCGGCCCTGAAAAACGTTTTAAATTCAAAATCGTGCCGAGTTGATTGTGAGATTTGTATTTTTTTATTTCTGTTGTGGTTCAGCCCTGCGTTAGCAGGAAGTCAGAGACAAAAAGCATCCACCGCAGAAGAGATAATACCTATTATCTAATTATTTCATACCTACCACTGTATGTGTGTGTTTTTTAACGCAAATACCTACCTACATGCTTATCTTAAAAAGGGTATTGAAGTCCAAAGAGCAATTATAAATAATAAAGATTCGTATCCACAGACGTGAGTTCTCAGGTCGTTTACCTCCTATTTGAGGATATTAACTCCCTTGCTGGATTCTTTTAGGATTTAGGATAATCCTTTACCATCGAGCCTTACATTTAGGGCCTGTTGCACCAACATCTAATCAAATTTGATTGCTAAGGGCCTGTTGCACCAAACTCCAATCAGACGAAAATCAAAATTAAGTGTGATTTCTCCCTTTCAAATCAAACAATTGATTGCATTATACGTAAGTCAGCTGATGTGAATCATATGTCCTGTTCAAATTCCATCACATTTTTACCAACTTTCGAGAAATATTTAACCGAGGTCCTTACCAGAACTAAGCAATCAAATTTGATGTTTAAATCAAATATTGATTGGAGGTTGGTGCAACAGGCCCCTTAATTTTGATAAGGACCTCGGTTAAATATTTCTCGGAAGCGGGTAAAAATATGATGGAATTTGAAAAGGAAATAATAGGATGTACCTAGTACCTACATCAGCTGATCCACGTGTACGCAACCAAATTTTTGATTTGGTGGGAGAAATCGCGCTAAATTTTGACTTTTGTCTGATTGGAGTTTGGTGCAACAGGCCCTTAATCATTTTGAAGCTCCTGTAACGAAAGGGGTGGGATATTTTTCACCTGCCAGGTTCATGTACCTCTCGTCCTTCGACCTGCCTAACGATAGTAACAATCGATAGCAAGTAGACAAGTAGCAAGCTTAGACCGGTCCGTAGCTCAGTGGTAACACTGCGGACTCTGAATGGAAAGGTTGTGGGTTCGAATCCCGGTGGAGCACAAAAAAATATACCTACCATTTATATTTTCAAATTTGCTCAACGCTGGGTTGATAAATTCATAAACCTTTAACAATGACCGGTCACTAAAAGATCCATCCAGCCTTACAGCAACTGGGCCTTGCTTGAGAATTGGCGCTTTGTAGCGACGACGACCAAACTCGTAAAAAGGTCGATAGCTCAATTGGTAGAATGCTTGCATTCCATGCCGAGTACAAGGGTTCGATCTCAAGGTTTACTCAGCCTTCACAAGAAGGGAAACCCCCACTTCAACTGAAAGTCGTTGGTGTGAGGCCGGCCCCCTTACCCGTAAAAATAAATAGGTCCCGAATCACCACATGCGACCCCTTCGGGGATAACGCAGGCAAGAAGTTACACTATATATGTAGCTACGTGACCAACCGTTTAGGATGATTTATTTGGTGAGCGTTGTGTTACAATTCGGACACCCTGTCACATGAGGTGTGACATGACATTTACCATCTGCAGGGCCGAGGATCGTAAGCTCCTGTTTTTTATATCTAGCTAGCCAAGCCATCCTCACGCAGGATCCAAAATTGAGGATCCTGTATGTTGCGGACGCAGCGAGCCTCAGAGATTTCATGTTAAGGTCCTTCTTAGGGCAACCACAAAAAGTGCGATAATTGCGGCGACCTCGGTATGTGTAATGTGAAATGTGGACCCTTAATAAAGAAACATGTCAACTTCAGGGTCCACTATCACAAATACCGGGGGAGCTCTCAATTTAGCAATTATTGATAAAAATACAGATTTTGTCTCGTTTGTGCCGAAACTCCCACGCCCCATCCCTAGTTTTCGTTCCCATCCCTATTTGTGAGAATTCCCGTTATCCTTTGTCCCATTATCCCTATTGTTTCCAAGGATATAAATATGCGTATGTTCTTTGAAATAAATCACTTGTTCTCCGACTTCCGACTTGTTACTATCTACTACTCTCCGCTTTCTTCAGAACTTCGACCTGCTACTCTTCCTGACCGATTCTTCACATCTTCGATACAACGACCCGCCGCTTTGCCCCCTGACATCGAGATTTTGAATAATTGGAAAGGCAGCTGCCTTACAACCAGCTGACAGAGGAACAGGGAAGAGAAGACGGATCCAGTCCACCCGCGCCTGTAGAGCGTCAGCTACACTGTATTCAAATCGATATTGGCGTCACCCAAAAATGGATAAATAGACCTCACGAGGAAAGAAAGGCCACAGTTGAACCTTTACCATCTTGCCTTCTGCATCTTCGGTCCGTAGACTATTCAGATCCAGGGTGGAAACTCTTGTTAAAGTAAAAAAAAATACACAATAAATTCATCTACTAGTAATATGTTTTTTCTTGAATTTAATCCTTTAAAACAATAAATAATAATACTAGGCTGATTTATTTGGTGAGCGCTGTTTTTGTGTAAATTACAACTCAAGAGCCCTCTGCGAGCTTGGACGTCGCTGTAGAAAGTGCCAATTCTCAAGCAAGACCCAGTTGCTGTAAGGCTGGATGGACCTTTAGTGTCCGGTCTTCGGTAAAGGTATATGAATTTATCACCCAGCGAAGAGCATATTTTGAAAATATAAATGGTAGATTTTGTATGCTCCGCCGGGATTCGAACCCACAACCTTCCATTACGAGTCAAAAGTGTTAACCACTAGAAAATCTAGCTGTAATGAGTGTTTCCTCCTTTTCGTGAAAATCTCGATTTTTTTCTTTCCTATACAGTACAGTACTTTCCTTTTGCCTATCCAGGACGCAAGAAAGTACCACAATAAGGGAGATTTTTAAGCTCTATTTTTGGCTACGCCACTGTTCTTGGTACTTAAATCTTTCTTCATCTCTAACAAACTGTAAATCTACGAAACCTCCGGATAAACTTCTCTCCGTCTCGCTTGCACTTGAAATATTTCCGTAGCGGTAGACAGAGATGCTGGAGTGGATGGATGAGAGGTTTTACCGTTTTTATTCAACTTATAGGAGATATCATAAAAAATCAGCTTTGCAATCTGCCCGATCTAACTGTTATAACTATTATTATTCAAGCCGAAATGTCAGGTTTAAACTGTAACTCTGTCGCCATTCCGCTAGGGGTGGCCAGAGCCTCTGCAGAGCTGCCTCCATTTCTTCCTATCCTTGCATACCTCTTTCAATTCATTCACATCCATCACCTTTTTCATGCATTTTCTTCTGTTACGTTCACTTTGTATGTATCCCATTCTTTCACAATCTTCTTAATCTGATCGCTCCATACTTTTCTCGGTCATCCCTTACCTCTATTTTCTTTCACACTTCCTCTGTATATGTATCTTTGACAGTCTATCATTATTCATTCTTTCCCCATGCCCAAACCATCTCATCCCATTATTTTGCACCTTTTAACTTTCACATCCTCTTTCAACTTACATTCTTTCTTTACCCATTCGTTCCTAACTCTATCCTTCAGAGTTTTTCCTGTCATGCTTCTCAAGTGCTTCATTTCCACTTACATACTTTACTATTTTTTTCTACCATTCACTGTCCATGCTTCACTTCCATACATCAAAGTCGGTAACAATATGCCATTGTGTACCGCCATTCTCATATCCATTGGCAAACGCTAGTTCTTTGCTTTTCTTCCTATTGCACCGACCACTTCAGAGGTGCTTTTTAAGTTCACATAATTTTTTCTCGAATACTCGATACTTAGAGTATTAGGAAAAAACTCGTACTACGGGTACAGGAATAAGGATTGGCGTCTAAGACAATGTGAAAGGACTCGCCAATAATCCAGTGTGCGTCTGCATAAGTCTTCACTATCGCGTAGTTATGGTGTCCTTAATCTGCCAAGTGATACCTGACGACGTAGATGGGAGGTACCTAGACCTACTACTCCCAAAACTGTGTACAAAATAATCTCAAAAAAATAATTTCAACCAATTTGTTTTTTTTTTGCTGTTGTTAAACGATTTTTTCATATTTCCTGTCATAGTCGTTGAATGGAAATAATCCAGGGTTAAGGATTGGAGGTTAGAAAAATGTGAAAGGACTCACCAGTAATCCCCTGTGGTTTCTGCATAAATCCCCTCTTTCCCTAAGTTATGAGCCATAACTTATAGTAACCTTCAGCTGCTAAGTTATAAATCTCTTTTGAGAAAACACAATTTTTCTTAGATATTATCAATATTCTGGTGAATATTAAAAAAATAAATGATATATATTTCGCTTCACTACACCCATAGGGTAACGGCTGTGTTCATACCATCGATACATACAACTGGATGGGCTAAGAAATCAATCCTGTGAGAATTAGAAATACGCTACCCAACTCATCATACAAAAATCCAAATTCAGTCTATCGGTAACCTTCCAACCATCAACCTAAGTGTTACCTAATTGGAAAAAAAATCCATGTAAATGCCAAACTGGGTATTTTCTAAACGTGCCAACAAAAGAGAGTAAATGTGTTATAGAACATGGAATAATATTTCACTTTAATCACTATTCTATATGATAACGTTGATAAAATTTATTTTTCGTCTGTCGAAATATTTTGTTCGCGAAAGTGACAGCCATTTCTAGAACTAGTGATGTTTAAATACATAGGTAGGTACTTGCTTCTTCAAGTATGTAACTTCTATGCTCGCGGTAATAGATACTTGTGAAAATCATCCCGTACACAATGAGGTGGGAACATTTTTGAATTCGGAATTTATCAGATATTTTTATACTTGCAACAACACTTGTAACAAATACCGTTACCATAGTGATGTCATGGGTTTCCATGGTGATATGTACATAGATTGAAGACAGAGTAGAGACACATTGCTTACATAGAAAGTAACAAAAGCATTTCATATTATGTCGTGAGCGAGACAGCATTATAAACAATGTATGGTGCCAAAGACGCTGAATCATGTTTATTGGTACTAAATCACATTCATGGACCCTCCATTGAATTTACCTCCATGGTTCATACTTTATTTGACGGTAAAATGTTTAACGGCACCTTCCTCAGCCTGCACTTGTATTTTTTTTTTTATCTCAACCGCTACTCTACTTTATTTTGTCTCTTTAGACAGTGATTGCCAACGTCAGGGGCGTCAGTTTGACGTCATTGCTTCAACTGCGTGATGATTGTAGAGATAAGCCGGTCCATAGTCTAGTGGTCAACACTTGTGACTTGTAAATGGAAGTGTGTGGGTTCGAATCCCGGCGGACCACAAAAATATGCATATTTTGAAATGCGATCTTCGCTTGGTGAAAAATTCATATAGATACCTTTACCAATTACCGATCACTAAAGGTCTACGCGTGTGAGTAACAGCACCAAGATTAAGCTTGTCAGGAGTCTGGTCCACTCTATTTTTCTCTATGCTGCTGAAACATGGAGCAGAAAGAAGAAAAATTGACGCTTTTGAAATGTGGTGCTGGAGGCGCATGCTTCGAATCCCATGGACGGCTAGACGCACCAATGAGTCCATTCGTCGGGAGCTGCGTTTGGATGGCTTGACTCTGGCCAACATGTGTACACGCCGTATTCTTCAGTTCTTCGGACACGTTGTCCGTGGCAATGAGGATAGCCTGGAACGACTGGTTGTGATCGGTAACTTGGAGGGGAAAAGAGGAAGAGGTAGATCCCCCACACGATGGACCGATCAAGTGAAGGCATCTCGGTAGTTGGAGCGTTGCGGGCAGCGCAGTCGAGGGAGAGCTGGAGAAGATTGGTTGCTTCCACAAGGGTCACAACCCTCAGTAATGAGGAATAGGATTAAGAAGAGAGAAAGGTCTACGCAGCCTTACAGCAACTGTGTCTTGCTTGAGAATTGGTGCTTTCTACAGCGATGACCAAGCTCGCAGAGGGCTCTTGAGGTGTGATTCAGACAAAAACAACGCTCACCAAATAGATCATCCTAATATTATCATAGGCGTTGATCGCTTGACTTATAGGATGGTATGAGGCTGACCACCCATACGGTAACAAATGGTTCACTTTGCCAATGTCACCCCTGTTTCAGGGAAGGTCGGCAAGAGTTGCAGGCCTTCATTTGAGATTGGGTTTTATACTGTAGGTCAACATGCGGTATGTGTGAGCGCGAAACTATGCGTGTCTGCTTGTGGGAATGCATTTAATATGAATTTCAAATTATACATATCTTTGCAACTTAGATTTAGATTTAAGATCGCAGTAGCGCTCCGGGGGATTGTGAGAGTGTTAGTACGCAGAACGCAACTAAGGTGTACATATAGTGTAACCGTTTGCCGTAGCGAATGAAACCCATTTATTTTTGCAGTTTTGAAGGGGGGGGGGGGGAGGGTTCTCCAGCTCCTGAGGGGCTTGTACTCATTTCTGTGAAGGTTGAGTAAACCTTGCCGGTATTGTCTTTTGGGGTACACAAACGGGATATATATATATATAAGGATAATTTATTTTAATGTACACATAATTAAAGAGCGCCGTTTTTGTGTGTGTCACACCTCAAGGGCCCAAATATCTTTTCTATCTAGGGATATTCTAGGGATATCATTTCTGACACCCTCGGTTGGATTCGTGCTCGTAGATTGTAGACATTCAAGGAAATAAAGTCCGGTAGATGGCTCGGCTGTTAGAACGCAACGCAACTACGCAACTACGCAACTACGCTACACATATAGTGTAACTTCTTCCTTGCGTTATCTCCGAAGGGGTTGCATGTGACGATCCTGGACCTACTTATTTTTACGAGTAAGGGGGCCGGCCTCACACCAACCACTTTCAGTTGAAGTGGAGGTTTTCCAGCTCCCGGGGCGGCTGCGGTTCTCATTTCTTGTGAAGGCTAAGTAAACTTTTGAGATCAAACCCTTACTTTCGGCATGGAATGCAAGCATTCTACTAATTGAGCTATCGATCTTTTAACGAGCTTGATCGTCGTCGCTACAAAGCGCCAATTCTCAAGCAAGACCCAGTTGCTGTAAGGCTGGATGGACCTTTGGTGACCGGTCATTGGTAAAGGTTTTATGAATTTTTCAACCCAGAGAAGAGCAAATTTTAGAATATAAATGGTATTTTTTTTTGTGCTCCGCCGGGAATCGAACCCACAACCTTCCTATTCAGAGACCGAAGTGTTACCACTGAACTACAGATCGGTCAGAACGTTAGAACGCTTGCGTTTAAAAACCAGATGGCTGGGGTTCGATACCCACCAAGGTGCCAGAAATGATTTTCCGTTTTGATGTTTATTTTTAAACCGAAAATCAAGCAAGGTTTACTCAGTCTTCACAATAAAAAATGACTGTCGCCTCGGGAGTAAGGAAACCCCCACTTCAAGTGAAGAGGTTGACCTCTTGCCTATAAAATTTTATAGGTTCCTTTCGCCATGTACGACCCATTCGAGGACAAAACTGCAAGAAGTTGCATTATATCTATAATCTAAGTTGCAAAGATATGAATACTACATAGAAGATTAATATTACAAACATTCCCGTAAGCAGACACTCATAAGACGCGCTTACACATGCCGCATGTGGACTTTCATCATAAAAACCTAATTTCAAATGAACATACACCCTGCAACTCTTGCCGACCTTCCCTTAGAATAGGGGTGACCTTGGCAAAAGTGAACCGTTTTTTACTTTATGGGTGGTCAACTGGTCAAAGACTAATTACAAAATTCTAATTTAAAAAATTACAAAAAAATTGGATAACTTGAGAAACCCTAGCCCTAGCCGCCAGTATTACAGATCAACCGCCATTTCTTTCTGTCCTTACATACTTCTTTCATTTCATCCAGGCGAACAATTTTTTTACAGTATGGGTGGTCAGCCTCATAGCAACCTATAAGTCAAGGTACAATAATGCAATTAAATAAAAAACGACCAAATTGTTTTTTTGTTATACTTCCTCACAAAATAAATATCGACAAAATTATGATTCAATATTTTTCTGGTAAAAGTTTATTTTATAGGGTAGTAATAGAAATATGAACATTGAACAGCTGTAACTCACAGTAACAAATAAAAATATTTATTTATTATTTAACTGGCTGACATAAAGTTATTTATTGACGGTGAAATTTTGATACGACCGGTTCGTAGTTCATTGGTAACACTTCGGACTCGTGAATGGAAGGTTGTGGATTCGAATCCCAGCGGAGCACAAAAATATACCATTTATATTTTAAAATTTGCTCTTCGCTGGGTAGAAAAATTCATAAGCGTTTACCAATGACCGGTCATCAAAAGGCCTATCCAGCCTTACAACAACTGGGTCTTGCTTGAGAATTGGCGCTTTGCAGTGACGACGACCAAGCTCGTAAAAAGGTCGATTGCTCAATTGGTGGAAAGCTTGCATTCCATGCCGAGAGCAAGGGTTCGATCCCAAGGTGTACTCAGCCTTCACAAGAAATGAGTACCAGCCCTCTCGGGAGCTGGGAAACACCCACTCCATCTGAAGGGGTTGGCGTAAGGCCGGCCTCCTTACCTGTAAAAATAAATAGGTTCAACTCGCCACATGCGACCCCCTCGGGGATAACGCTGCAAGAAGTTACACTATATGTGTAGCTTAGTTGCGTTTTTTTGCGTTTGCGTTCCTTGTTCCTTGACTTATAGGTTGGTATGCGGCTGACCACCCATACTGTAAAAAAATGGTTCACTTTGCCAATGCCACCCCTGTTTCAGGGAAGGACGGCAAGAGTTGCAAGGCTTATGTTCATTTGAGATTGTTTTTTATATTGTAGGTCCACATGCGGCATATTGTGTAAGCGCGAAATTATTTATGTCTGCTTGTGGGAATGCATTTAATATAAATCTTTTAAATGATATGTATATCTTTGCAGCTTTGGTTAGATTAGATTAGATGAATGTTCAAGAGATGAAAGAGGTATGCAAGGACAGAAAAAAGTGGAGACTTATCTGCGGAGGCACCGCCCACCCCTAGTGGAACGGCGCGGGCAGGATACAGAAACAGTAACAGATGTAATGCTGCCTGCTTTCTTACATAGGGAAATATAAAGATTGTGAGAAATAAAAATGAATATAACCATTTGTGTGGTTCTGGGTCGGTCCTGTGAACTGGCTGAGGTCGATGAACTCATCAAATCCAGCGAATGTCAACTCACTGTGAAGTGAGGACTACAAGCGTGCATCTGACAAATTTTATGGAAAAAAAACATTTTTCATACACCTGCTATTAACTTGTTTTTTTAATTAATTAAATGAACACTCTGTTTCAATTCACTTTTATTATTTTAATTGTTTTTTTATTTAATTCTGAACAAAAAAAGCAATTCACCGACCCATTCTGTCACCCCTTTTCAGGGAACGTCGGCAAGAGTTGCAGGGTGTATGCTTATTTGAGATCTGCGTTATGTTGTAGGTTGTTGTTGTATACCTATATATTATGTTGTAGGCTCACATGCGTCATGTGCAAGTGCGAACTTATACGTGTTTACATGTGAAAATGCATATAATGTGAATCCCCAATGTTACATATCTTTGCAACTTTTTTTGTTTTTTGTTTTTTTTTAAATATATTTGTGAAGAGGGATGTAATTCACCAGCCTACTCTGCCTGGCCAGAAACAGGTATTAATATCATCAATTAATAATTTATTATTGTTTATATTAATGAATTATTAATTAATAATTACCCAATAACATCGTTGAACCAGGGTCAGAGTTAAAGTCAAGTGACCCAGGCGGGGATCGAACCAACGTTATTCTATTCCAAATACGCTAGAAAGATCGGCCAATTGGCCCTCTCGGCCATAACACCGACTTAGATTAGATTAGTGATTAGATAAAAAACGAGAATTTTTTTTTATTCCTTGACTTATAGCTTGAGATGAGGCTGACCACTCATACTCTAAAAAGTGGTTCACTTTGCCAAGGCTGCTATTTCAGGGAAGGTCAGCAAGAGTTGCAGGGCTTATGTTCATTTGAGATTAGGTTTTTATTTATTTGTAAGTCCACATGCAGCATGTGTAAGCGTGAACTTAGACGTGTCTGCATGTCGAAATGCATTTAATATGATTCTCAAATGTAATGTATCTTTGAAACTTCGATCATAGACGCTGTTTCTGTGTGTATCACATCTAAAGAGCCCTCTAATCATATGTTAAACTTTTTAGAGTTTGTTTAGTTACTAGTTACACAATGAAAAATATTTTTTATGAGAAAGTTCTTTTTTTTTTAAACTAACGGTGCTATTCTTAGATATTTTAGTCGCCCGTTGAGCCCACGCTTTGACAGACTAATAATGCATTAAATTTGTATGAAGACCTGTCAATACAAGATGGCCGTAAGTGAACAGCTGATTGGTCTTCATACAAATATTACCAAAATTTGTTAGGTGAGAATGACCGCGTGGTGATGAAACTTTCAGCCTAGGCATCATTAATTTGTCAAAGCGTGGGCTCAACCGACGACTAAAATGTGTAAGATCAGCCCCGAAAGATTTTATTTTCATTCGTATTTATTACTGTCGGATGCTTCCTTGTCTGCCCTACCTCCATTTAACAGTACAGTCCATTCTTCCTTCCCAGCGCCACGAGACGTTGCTTGTAGGGGAAGACAGAGTTCCCCACACTCAGCCACGGCGTTTATCGAATAACCCATCCAAGCTAAAACGCTCTCAAGTGGCGCTGCGTTCAGTTTCAGTGCATTTTGTTTCAGTTAAACGTTCAAAAGTAATGCTCTACACTTGCCGTACAAAACGATGAACCAAATTACCAAAGAAAAAATAATTAACATATAATTATGAGATCCTTGATTCCTTGGCTTATAGGTTGGTATGAGGCTGACCGGCCATACTGTAAACAATGGTTCACTTTGCCAATGTCACCCATGATTCAGGAAACGTCGACAAAATTTCAGGGTTTATGTTCGGGGCACATTCAACATTTGTAATCGCGAGCTTACACATTTCTGTTTGTGGGCATGCATTCAATATGAACTTTAAATATGAATTTAACTTTGTGAGCTAGATTATAGATTATACCTCACACACTAATGTCTTAACTAATTCCTCGACCATCCCAACGATTTTTATTTAAAACCTAAAACCTAAAAACAAAAAAACAGCAAGCCATTACAAGAAATCAGAACCATCCCCCTCAGAAGCAGCGAAACCATCACATCAAGTGGAGTGAAGATCCACTTACCTGTGAAAATAAATAGGTTCCACACGCTACATGCGACCTCTTCGAAGTTATCCCATCCTGACCGGTCCGTAGTCCTGTGGCAACATTTCGGACTCGCAAATGAAAAGCTGTGGGTTCAAATCCCGGCGGAGCACAAAAAAATACCATTTATATTTTAAAATTTGCTCTTCGCTGGGTTGAAAAATTCATAAGCCTTTACCATAGACCGGTCATCAAAAGGTCTATCCAGCCTTACAACAACTGGGTCTTGCTTGAAAATTAGCGCTTTGCAGCGACGACGACTAAGCTCGTAAAAAGGTTGATAGCTCAATTGGTGGAATGCTTGCATTCCATGCCGAGAGCAAGGGCTTGATCTCAAGATTTACTCAGCCTTCACAAGAAATGAGAACCAACCCCCCGGGAGCTGGAAAACCCCCACTTCAACTGAAAGTGGTTGGTGTGAGGCCGGCCCCCTATCTATAATCTATCTATAATCTAAGCTGCAAGGATATGTAACCATTTAAGGCTCATATGAAATGCATGCCTACAGACAGGCACATGTAGGTTCGCGCCTACACATTCTGCATGTGTGCATACAAATAAAGAAAACCTCACATGGACATAAACCTTGCAACTCCTGCCGCCGTTCCCTGATGCGGGGTGGCATTGGCAAAAGTGAACCGATTTTTACAGCACGGGTGGTCAGCCTCGTACCTGTAAAAATAAATAGGTCCCTAAGCGCCACATGCAACCCCTTCGGGGCTAACGCAGGCAAGAAGTTACACTATATGTGTAGCTTAGTTGCATTTTGCCTTCGTGTAAAGGTGCGTCTTTAGTGTTGCAAAGGAACCCTGCTGGTTACGCCCTGCGCTGGCAGAATAGCGGGTCGTTGATCCTAGCTGTACAAGTTACCTACCTAGCGCCTACCACTCGGCACGCTGGTGCATGGTGTGTACCCCGGCATGCGTGCGCACAGTTCTCCTAGGATATCGGGGGATCCTCGCTTAGAACAATAATCTAATCTAATCTAATCTAATCTAAGCTGCAAAGATATATATCATTTAAGATTTATATTAAATGCATTCCCACAAGCAGATATGTATAATTTCGCGCTAACACATGCCGCATGTGGACCTACAGTATAAAAACCCAATCTCAAATGAACATAAGCCTTGCAACTCTTGCCGTCCTTCCCTGAAACAGGGGTGACATTGGCAAAGTGAACCAATTTTTTACAGTATGGGTGGTCAGCCGCATAACAACCTATAAGTCAAGGAACATACATGACAAAGGGAACATATATAACAATAATAATAATAATATAAGGATGATTAATTTGGTGAGCGCTGTTTTTGTGTGTATCACACCTCAAGAGACCTCTGCGAGCTTGGTCGTCGCTGTAGAAAGCGCCAGTTCTCAAGCAAGGCACAGAGACCGGTCTTTGTTAAAGATTTAATGAATTTTTCACCCAGCGAAGAGCATATTTGAAAAATATAAATGGTATTTTTTTTGTGCTCCGCCGGGATTTGAACCCACAACCTTCCATTTACGAGTCAGAAGTGTTAATCACTAGAGTACGGACCGGTAGATCAAATGTACAGCCTACATACTGCTGTCTGTAATCTTATCTAATCTAATCTAAGTTGCAGAGATATGCAACATGAAGGGTTCATATCGCACGCTTAATCATAAAGAGCAATAACTCAAAAATTGAGAAAATCGAGATATTGTATTAAAACGCAAGAACAATGCGAGAAGAATAGATAGAATGCGACAGCCGTTCAATTTGCACGAATATGACCGTGATAAAACATCGGTCGCCTTTTTCATCCCATACAAGTTGTACTGGTTGTCTGAACTTCAAACGTGATTTCCCAACATTCTTATTTTTTGAGTTATTGCTCTTTATGATTAAGCGTGCGATATTATATGCATTTTCACAAGCAGGCTCATATAAGTTCGCTCTAAAACATGCCGCATGTGAATCTACAGCATCTATAATCTATAATCTAAGTTGCAAGGATATATTCATTAAAAAGCTCTCAGATGTATGCCCACAAACCAACAAGTGTAGTTCGCGCTTACAAATGCTGAATGTGTACCTACTTACAAATAAAATCCAAATCTCAAATGAACATAAGCCCCACAACTTTAAAAACCAAAATCTCAAATGCACATACATACACCCTGCAACTCTTACCGACCTTCCCTAAAACAGGGGTGACATTGGCAAAGTGAACCTTTTTCAACAGCATGGGTGGTCAGCCAGATACCTTACCTCAACTAATACGGTAATAAACATAAATCACAAATAATAATCAATATAAATATCAAAACCACCCATACCTTTCTCGGTCTTCCTCTACCACGACAATTATCTATTCTTGCAACATACTTTCTTCGTCAGTATTTCATCATTCATTCTTTCCATATGCCCAAACCACCTTAACAAACTTCTTTTAATCTTCACTTTCACACTTTCTCTTACACCACATTTTTCTCTTACAAAATCATTTCTCACCCTATCACTCCGTTTTTTCCCAATCACACTTCTTAGGAAGTCCATTTCAACAGTATGGACTTCACTAATTTCACTTTTATTCACCGTCCAGCGTCCAGGCTTCACTTCCGTACATCAAGGTGGGTATAAGTATACCACCGTGTACCGCCAATCGAGCATTTTTTAGTACAAGCCATTTAGATGTAACATAGATGTAATTTAGATGTAACCATTCTGCTCCTGAAGATGCCTCATTAGGCGAAAATGTTTGAGCAAAAAAAAAAAAAAATAATCATTATTAAAATTCTGTTTTTATCCAATTTAATTTTTAAATGATAAAAAATGGACTTTCACTGTGTAAATAGTTTTACACTTAAAAATATAATTTTTAGATAAGTTTTGATTTTTGACTTGCCTTTGTTTCAAGTTCTTATCTACCCAGTAAACTTATTCTTCTTTCAAGTTCACCTGTCATTCTTCCATCTTTTTCAAACTTACTTCCCAAGTATTCAATAGTTTGTTATCGATTGCTCAGAAGGGTACAAGGTTGATATTTAAAATTCAAAAATGATTCTATTTCTGACAATGCGCATGCGCACATTCTCATTTCAACACGGTTACCCGTTGCGTAATGTAGCATTACGCAACGGGCTGTAGAAATGTATGGCATTGTGATTGCGTTAGCCGTTTTGTAATTAGTAAATTACCAAATGGGAGTAGAAAAACTCATTTACCACATCAACGTTTATTCCATTTATTCTAAATTCTATATCTCTGTAGGATTTTCGGGCCGGACTAAATCTCTGTAATCACAGCTGTATCTACCCATGCATGGTTTGTCTGTATGTGGTGTGTGTGTGTGTACAAGGAGCCTCCCTCTTCCGCTGTTCTCTGCCATCATCAGCATCATCATCAGCATCATCAGCATCATCATGTTGTACAGTTTTAGTCCCTGACGCCGCTGAACCGTGAACAGATTTCTGTTGGAGAGGAGGTGCCGCCTGCATAGCCGTAACAGTGGAACAACAATACAATCATACGCAACTAAGCTACACATATAGTGTAACTTCTTGCCGCGTTATCCCCGAAGGGGTCGCACGCGGCGAGTTGAACCTATTTATTTTTACAGGTAAAGGGCTGGCTTTACGCCAACCACTTCAGTTGAAGGGGGGGTTTTCCAGCTCATTTCTTGTGAGGGATGAGCAAGCCTTGCCGGTATTTTATTTTGGGGTTTGAAATAAACACCGAAACGGGAAATCACTTCTGACACCCTCGGTGGGATTCGAACCCGAGCTCACGGCATGGAATGCAAGCACTCTACCAACTGAGCTATCGACCGGACACTGAGCTTTCGAATCCTAAGAGATAATTACGTGTAAAAATAAATAGGTTCCACTGGGGTGGAACAGACTAAGCAATAAAGACGCACTGCAACTGTAATTGTAACTCTGTCGCCATTCAGCTAGGGGTGGCCAGAGCCTCTGCAGAGCTGCCTACATTTCTTTATATTCTTTTTTTATTGGATTTAAAAAAGATTAGTGGAAAGGAATGCAATCCACCAACCTATTTTGCCTGGCCAGTTGTCTCCATGCAAAAGCAGAAGCTTGTGTGCATGCAATGGCATCTGTTGAACCAGGGTTGAAGTTATGGTCAAGTGGGCTAGACGCAAGATTCGAACCAACGTTATTCGGTTCCAAATACGCTAGTCGGACACGCGCCTCTACCTCTCGGCCATAACACCGACATTACATACCTCTTTCAATATCCATCACATTTTTCATGCATTTTCTTCTTTTACGCTCGCTTTGTATATATCCCATTCTTTCACAATCTCCTCCATCTGATCTCTCCATACTTTTCTCGGTCGTCCCTTCCCTCTTTTTCCTTTCACACTTCCGCTGTATTTACAAACATTCTTATCTTATGTATTTGCAACTTAGATTAGATTAAATTGATATATCTTTACTTATATACTACTTCGACCGGTCCGTGGTCCAGTGGTAACACTTTGGACTCGTAAATGGAAGGTTGTGGGTTCGAATCAGGCGGAGCACACAAAATATACCATTTATATTTTCAAATTTGCTTTCGCTGGGTTGAAAAATCATAAACCTTTACACAAAGACCGGTCATCAAAAAGGTCCATCCAGCCTTACAGAAACTGGGTCTTTCTTGAGTTTGACGCTTTCTACAGCGACGGCCAAGCTCGCAGAGGTCTCTTGAGGTGTGATACACACAAAAACAGCGCTCACCAAATAAAACAGCCTAATTTTAAAAAACATCTATAATGTAAGTTGCAAGGATATATTCATTTAAATTCTCAAATGCATGCCCACAAACAAGCTCGTGTAGTTTGCGCTTACAAATGCTGAATGTGTACTTACAAAATAAAATCCAAACCTCAAATGAACATAAGCCCTACAACTTTTGCCGACCTTCCCTGACACAGGGGTGACATTGGCAAAGTGAACCATTTTTTACAGTATGGGTGGTCAGCCTCATACCAACCTATAAGTCAAGGAATATTTTTTTAAATAATTTTTACTGAGTATTTATAATTTCATACAAAAGTTGCTACACTTCACGGTTTACACGTTGCCATACTTCTTCGGGGCGAATACGGCAGCAGTTAAGTTACACTACATGCGTAGCTGAGTTGCGATGCGGAGTAGTAAATGCAGCATGAATGGGGTACGTGCAATACAGTAGTGGATTAAGTCACGCCTCGCCGTAAGTAGGTGAGAGCTAACTGGGCATTAGACTTGTCCGCGAGAGAACAGGTTTTGCCGCAGGAAGCGACCTTCCAGGATACGAACGTCCGTCAGACGCTGCAGAGACCGCCGCTTAGCTTACTTACCTCTCAGCCATCAAACAACATCACTAGTTCAAGTCCAGCTGATGGCTCCATGGTTAAAACATCCGGTTGAAGGCGCGCTAAAACTAACGCCAGGACATATGAATCGTATAAATGCAAACGCCGTCAACTCCTTACGCGATACTCTAACTGTAACTTTAACTCTGTCGCCATTCCGCTAGGGGTGGCCAGAGCCTCTGCAAGTTCAGTTCGTGGTTCCACCTTGTAGAGGACACACGTCTCGTGAGGACGTCGGATATGACTCTGACGAAACGTAGAGAAAATCTTTCTTCTCTTTTGCACGGTCAGTAAAATCCGTTTTTTCATTCTTTAAAATGTCTAACGACCGTAATCATAATTTAAAATCTTTAAAAACATATGTGTTTCAAGTTTCAACCTACTTAGGAAAATGGTAATTAGTAAGAAAGAGAACAAAGAACTTCACAGTTGCATTTCCATGTGTACAAAAAAAAACCCGGGCGAATGTAAAAATGTTTCTAGAAAGGTGACAGCATTGCTGCGTGTTTACTATGCCCGGAGCAGTGCGAACATAGACGCATGCGCTATTAATCTAGCGATCGATAAAATTGACGAATTTTAAAGGAAAAAAACATTATTTTAAGACATTATGTCATGTATTGTAATTGGGTGTCAAAACACAAAATGGAGAAAGCAAGAAAACATAGAAGATGGAGGTTCTCCCCCGAACACGTTTGTAACGACTCAAAAAAATAAAAGTGGAAGAAGACCAAGTTTATTTTTTAAATTTAAAAATAATAATAATTACACCGTTAATAATGGCTTTCCACAGCGTTTCACAAAAAAACTTTCGAAAATTTATAAAATTTGACACCTAAAGGCATGTTTTGTATGTCTACGCAACTATGACGCAACTGCAACGTTTGACAGGACTTAGACAAAAGTGGTAGATAGTACTATATCGTATACTGCTCGTATACTGTTAGTTTCTGGTGCTCTATGTTATTACTTATTACTCAATGGTTCTCTTCTAGGGACACTGAGGTATTTCTATGAGAATTGACGTTCAGATTTGGGAACAAATGCCTGTATTGCGTGTATAGAGAGTACCACGTACGAGTACCTTCTACAGTAGTTACTACAGTTGGTTCCTACCTACTCCTACATGTGTTTAGTTTTGATATTTGAGAGAGCGGAGTGTTTGTGTTCCCGCCACGTGCTGTCCAGCTTCCCTCTGCCCGCCCAGGCCCGGATTAAGGGCGGTGGGCTGGAAGTCTCATCACCACGGTAATTCTTACCTACCGAATTTCACTGCGCCAAATTAAGGCTATTAGAAAGTGTTTACCGTCAGATGCAGTCAAGACCCTAGTGGGTGCGTTTGTGGTGTCTCGGATTGACTATTGTTCGACGCTTTATAGTGGTCAGCCAAAGAAGCAGTTCAATCGCTTTCAATCTGTGTTGAATTCGGCAGCAAGACTCATATTCGGGATACCCAAATTCGCTCACATCACTCCGCTGTTAAAAACACTACATTGGCTTCGTTTCCCGGAGAGTGTGGTCTACCGTGTTTGTGTGATGGTATATAAAGCCATCAATGGCTTGGCTCCACCTTATTTGACTGACATGATGTTGCCTGTTGAGATGGGTATAAGGAGGCAGACACTCAGATCCGCGGGCGATGAAGTAGTCAATTTGGTTCAGCCACGCCGTCAGATTCGTACAAATTTCGGAGACCGCGCTTTCCGTGTTGCGGGTCCGGTAAGGGGAACAGACTGCCACCCGGAGTGAAGAACTCCGAATCTATGGATGTATTTCGCGGAGCACTCAAGACACACCTTTTTAGAAAGTCTTATCCATGATCGGAGAGGGCCCTTGAGGTGTGACACACACAAAAACGGCGCTCGCTTATCATTTGTAATTTAAAATAAATTAGCTTGATATTATTATTATTACTTATTATCAGTAATATTTGTATGAAGACTAATCAGCGGTTCACTTGCGGCCATCTTGGATGGACAGGTCTTCATACAAATATTACCGATATTCGGTAGGTAAGAATTACCGTGCGGATGAGACTTCCAGCCCAGGGCCTCCAAAGACTGAATTTCATGGACTTATTTTGATCACTTTTGACTCAAGAAGTCTAGATAAGAAATAAAAGTTTCTTACAGGGAACCTTTCTTATAGGGGCCCCAAAATGTGGCCCTGAAAATTTCAAGCAAAGTCTTTAGTAGCATTGTATCTGCAAGTTTTTACCGATCTCGTGCGTTTTTTATTCAACCATTCTATTCATATTTTCTTAAAGTGTTTCCCTAAATAAAGTTATCCCTTGACTAATAGGTTGGTATGAGGCTGACCACCCATACTTTAAAAAATGGTTCACGGCAAAAGTTGCTGGGCTTATCGCACGCTTAAAATAATAAAGAGCAATAACTCAAAATATAAGAATGTTGGGAAATCACGTTTGAAGTTCAGACAACCAGTACAACTTGTATGTGATGCAAAAGGCGACCGATGTTTTATCTCGGTCATATTCGTCCAAATTGAACGGCTGTCGCATTCTACCTGTTCTTCTCGCATTGTTCTTGCGTTTTATAACAAAATCTCGATTTTCTCAATTTTTGAGTTATTTGTCTTTATTATTAAGCGTGCGTTATGTTCATTAGAGGTTTTGTTTTTGAATTGTATAATCGAGAAATTACACGCGTCGGTTTGGGGGCATGCATTTCATATTAAATGTTTCTATACCTTTGTAACTTGAATTAGAGATTAGATTAGTATATTTTGCGTTGCAAAGATTTTTTTTTAGAGAAGGGGAGAGGGGGTATGGGGGGCCTCTAGCTGTTTTCCGCACCAGGGCCCCAGAGGGGTTAATGCGGGCCTGGACCCCACCCACTTCCTTCTCCTTCCCTCTGTGAGTCTAGATCTATGCACAGACTTTGTCACATGTAAAATAAGCATAGTATCCCAAGAAAACAAATTAATTAGAATATTATAAACAGGGAGAGCCTCACCATCTTTTATCTTCTCTAATATATAAAATCGAACGGATGTATGTATGTTTGTCCTGTAAAGACTCTTAAACTACTGAACTGCTGTACCCTTAGTGCGAGTTGCAAAACTTGAGTAATGTAAAGTTTACGGCAATTATTAAGAGTGATTTCCTCCAAAATCTGCCGTTTTTGTTTGTTTGAACTTGATTTTCTTTATCACTGTAACTATTTTGCTTTTGCTTGAGATAGTTGCCTTTGATTTGAAGAGTATAAGCGATAGTGAACTGTAAAAATAAATTTGTGTTACCAAAAGTGTTAAAAATAAATGTAAATTTGTAAAAATAAATTAAGTACAAATAAAAAATCCTAAAAGAAGACCTGTATGTTTTAATTTAGAGACATTTCGAACCAAAAACATTACAGTATGCTCTCTTCCTCCCACACCGTGCCAGGGCAGGATTAATTAAGACCACTGGGGGCCTCGGTGGGGGAAAAGCAGAAAAAAACTGTTATGTAAATACTAGATTAATATAGGTGTACATCGTAGGTAGCAATAATTATTATAGGCTTAAGAAATCTAGAAATGAAATAATCCCTTTGTACTCTCGAAGCTGGTAGAATGTGCTGGCGAATTGGTCCCTAGAGACTTCTGTCTTTGGGGTATATAAGGCGCAAAGTTGAGTGCAGGAGAGCAGACAGATATTCGCCTTTGATCAAAGAACAAGTGAGGTAAGGTGCTGAACCGTGAAATAAATTTAAGTTGCTAAAAGTGTTAAAAATAAATCTAAAATTGTCAAATAAATAACCTGAAAGAAGACCAGTTTTTTGTTGTTGTTTAAAGTCTACCCGAACCCAAAAACACTACAATACGATAATGTGAGACTGGTTTTATGTATTTTTAAAATCCATGCCCATGAGCTTGTATGAAGAAGGTTATGACTCTGAAGGAAATGAAAGAAGTATGCAAGGATAGAAAGAAATGGCGGTTGATCTGTGATGTTGGCGGCTAGGGTTTGTTAAAGTGAAATTGGTTTTATGATTTAGTTTTTTTTTTTTATGTCCATGTATATATTGTTATTTATTGATTTAAAAAAATGTAATTTGTCATGTATGTTCCTTGACTTATAGGTTGTTATGCGGCTGACCACCCATAATATAAAAAATTGGTTCACTTTGCCAATGTCACCCCTGTTTCAGGAAAGGACGGCAAGAGTTGCAAGGCTTATGTTCATTTGAGATTGGGTTTTTATATTGTAGGTCCACATGCGCGAAATTATACATATCTGCTTGTGGGAATGCATTTAATTTAAATCTTAAATGATATATATCTTTGCAGCTTAGATTAGATTAGATTAGACATGCCCAGTTTTCATACTACATATTGTTCCAGTACACATACAAACATTGCTCATGTGAAATTTCTTCTGATGCACATAAGGCAAACAAGCACTTATGGGACGAACTGTGACGCGTCAAGGGCAGCCACAGCGTCATGCTCACTTACATAGTTCAATGTGAAATACTAATTTATATTTAGTAAACGTCGTTTTTGACCGATTCCTACCTCAAGGACAAAGCGAGTTTTTCCTGGTCGTGGCTAATCAATTTCTACTTATGAGTAAATAGCGATGGGCGATGGGTGTATCTATTTACGCATAAAGGGGCGATGGGTGTATCTATTTACGCATAAAGGGGCGATGGGTGTATTTATTTACGCATAAAGGGGCGATGGGTGTATTTATTTACGCATAAAGGGGCGATGGGTGTATTTATTTACGCATAAAGGGGCGATGGGGTTATCTGTTTACCAGTGGCGAAGAGCGCCATACAAGCCGATTCCCATCGGCTTCCCTTTTAAAATGAGGTAACAAAATAGTTAAAAAAATCTTGATAATGACCTGAATATTGATGGTCGAAAGTGCTCGAGATATAAAATATTGTTGTGAAAATTAAACTACGTTTAAGAAAAAATAATTTTATGTTTAGTTAAAAAATATAGGCACAAAGTAAAAAAATACATTTAAAACCAAAGAAACAATACTTATTTTTCCCCCATTGAAACCATGCAGTCTACTTTATTATGATTTTTGCCTCATTTTAAACGGGAAACCGATGGGAATCGGCTTGTATGGCACCCTTTGCCACTGCTGTTTACGTATAAAGGGGCGATGGGCTTATCTATTTACGCTATGATTTACGCATAAAGAGAAAAAGGTTTGAAAACCTCTTTATGCGCATGCGGAACAAAATAAAAACAATATATATTTGGCGTGAAACATGTAACTTAAAATCGCCACGAGCTCGCTGATTTCCATGGAATTCATCTAACATAAAGTTTATGGATATCCCCGCACCTGTAAACTTTATAGCTCTGAGTATCTGTACTAGTGGTACTGCTGGTTCTCCTGTGCAGTGAGTACCGTCTAGTGGTGATGGAGTATTGTGCGCTAGGTTTGGTTTTGGTCAGAGCTATCGGGCGGAGTCAGTGGTTGCGCAACGCACAGTCCGTGACCGACAAAGGCAGAAACTCACAACCTTTGGCACAGTGGCATCCTCATCTCTTATAAGCTATTTGCCTCTGCTGGTCGACATCCTCTTGTGAACTAAATGCTTTGTTAAGCTAGCCATTTGTCTCTGCTGGTCGCCATCCTCTGTAAAGGAAGTGCCTTGTTGTGCCAGCCATTTGTCTCTGCTGGTCGCCATCCTCTTGTAAAGGAAGTGCCTTGTTGTGCCAGCCATTTGTCTCTGCTGGTCGCCATCCTCTTGTAAAGGAAGTGCCTTGTTGTGCCAGCCATTTGTCTCTGCTGGTCGCCATCCTCTTGTAAAGGAAGTGCCTTGTTGTGCCAGCCATTTGTCTCTGCTGGTCGCCATCCTCTTGTAAAGGAAGTGCCTTGTTGTGCCAGCCATTTGTCTCTGCTGGTCGCCATCCTCTTGTAAAGGAAGTGCCTTGTTGTGCCAGCCATTTGTCTCTGCTGGTCGCCATCCTCTAGTGAATTACATGCTTTGTTAAGCTAGCCATTTACCTCTGCTGGTAGCCATCCTCGTAAATTTAATGCCGTGTTGTGTTAGCCATTTCGCTCCCCCAGTTCTTGTTTACCGTATACGCCAATCTTGTCAAATATGACTTTTTTACGCAGTTGTCTTAAGAATCAAATTCTACACAATCTGAGCTAAGAAAAACCGTAAAACTCGATAATGTGAGAGTTGTTTTAAATATTTTTTAAATTAATTTCTTGTTTTCATAAGACACATTGGTCCAGTACACATGCAAACATTGCTCATGTAAAATTTTCTCAATGGTGTTTACGGTAAACAAGAACTAAGGCATCGAATTTTGTCTCCGCAGGGCTGGAAGTCTCATCACCACGGTAATTATTACCTACCAAATATTGTTAATATTTGTATCAAGACCTGTCACTCCAAGATGGCTGCAGGTAAACAGCTGATTAGTCTACATAAATATATCTGCATTCAGATTTCAGACAGACTTTTTACAAAATACAAGTTTGAAAGAAGCGACCTGAAAATTTACATAGAAATTGTGTACAAAAAATAAACAGGAAGACCTTTTCAGCTCACGCAATGCTTCCGTCTGATTTTTACTCCAAGGTTTCGCTTCACTGTCGACACGGGGGAGTGGTAGTTATTGTCGGGACTCGAACGGTGAAGCTTAGGACGAGCATAGAAAACATTGCTCGTTCTGCAGAGTAATGCACGGAAAGTAAAACGCTCACTGCGGGCGCTGCTTGGGTTTCGATATGTTTTTTGATGAACGCTCTGGTTGAGTTTGGGCGTAGTACTTTATACTTGCGGTGTAGGAGTGTATAACCACAACCACTGCGCCGCATAGCTGGCAGATTGTGAAACATTCGGACATGGATTATAATCTCTACTTGTAGATGGGTAGTATGGATGCACAGGCTGCAAATCTAGGAAGTTTTAAAAATCGTGAAGTGCCCTCAATTCTAGGATGTTTTTCTAGTAGGTATGAGAAAAATATATGCACGAACGCAACAAAACTACACTTATAGTGTAACTTTTTGCCAGCGTTATCCTCAAAGGGATCGCATGTGGCGGTCCGGGACCTATTTATACTTACGGCCATTACGGGTAAGGTGGCCGGCCTCATGCAAATCACTTCAGTTGAAGGGGGAGTTTTCCCGAAGTGGTTCAAGCAGATTATCATTTCTTGTGAAGGCTGAGTAAACCTTGCCGGTATTTATTTTGGGTTGGAAATCATTTTTGCATTCCTCGGTGGGGATCGAGCCCTTGCTCTCGGCATGGAATGCAAGCATTCTACCAACTAAGCTGTCGACCGGATATTTTACGAGCTTGGTCGTCACGATCGCTACAAAGTGTAAAAAGTCCGGTTGATAGCTCAGTTGGTAGAACGCATGCATTCCATGCCGAGAGCAAGGGCTCGATCCCCACCGAGCGTGTCAGAAATGATTTCCCGTTTCGTTGTTCATCGCAAACCCAAATATATATATTTATTGGAGAGGTTAACGCAGCCTTTAAAAAAATGAGAAGCAGCCTGGGAAACCCCCACTTCAATGGAAGTGGTTGATGTGGGACTGGCCTCCTTAACCTTAAAAATAAATAGGTCCCGAATCGCTACACGCGACCCCTTCGTGGTAAACACGGGCAAGAAGTTACACCATATGAACCAGTACCCTTAGTGCGAGTTACAAAACTTGAGTAAAGTTAAGTTTACGGAAAGTATTAAAGATTGGTTTTACCCAAAATCTGCCGTTTTTGTTTATAACACTCGAAAATCAAGTTCAAACAAACAAAAACGGCAGATTTTGGGGAAAACCACTCTTTAATACTTTCCGTAAACTTTACTTTACTCAAGTTTTGCAACTCGTACTAAGGGTGCAGTAATTTATTATCTAACTTATTTGATCAATTCATTATTTCCTCGTTCTTCCCCTCGATGCCCGGGAGGACTTGTAAGTATTACTGTCCGTCTGTTTGTACGCAAGTAAGTACTTACCTTCCATGAGCATTTGTTCTCTTCCTAACGATGTTGTAGCACCGGTTCACTAAATGCCTAATCAGCTTCAGGAATTAAACTTTAATTACTATTAAGTTGTGGACGTATTACTAGTGCAGGACTGGAAACTATTCAGCCCGAGGGGTAACCTGAGGAGAATCATTCATGTAATACTTACTTCTAATCTAAGTTGCAAAGGGACCGTCCATAAATTCGTCATCGATTTTGGCCGATTTTCGACCCCCCCCCCCCCCGCCCTTACAATCATCCTATAGTCATTATCTAATGACCCGACCCCCCCCCCCCTCTCTTGCTGTAATAATGGATGAGCTTAATAATTAATAATGTAATATTACTTACATAATATTTTGTATATTTTGTAGAAATTGGTATTTACAAGAACGACGTCACTTTTGGTACTCGTACATCATTTGCCATCATCCGCAGACCGGACTCCCCCCCCCTTAATGCGAATGACGTAATATATGGACAGCCCCAAAGATATGTTACATTGGAGATTCACATTACATACTTTTTCACATCCAGACATGTACAAGTTCGCGCTTGCACATGTCGCACGTGAACCTACAACATAAATACCAAATCTCAAATGGACATAGATCCTGCAAATCTTGCCGTCCTTCCCTGAAACCGGGGTGACATTAGCAAAGTGAACCATTTTTACAGCATGGGTGGTCAGCCGCATACCAACCTATAAGTCAAGGAAAACCCACCTATAAGTCAAGGACTTAATTTATAAATACTATACAAGGGTGGCATTGACAAAAGTGAACCAGGTTTTACAGCATGAGGTTGACCCCAATGCTGTAGGTAGACTTGGTCCCCTTTTGCCAATTGCACCTCGGTTTCAGGAAAGGGCGGTAGGAGTTGTTAAGCTTATATTTATGTGAGGTTTGGATTTAAATTTGTAAGCACTCATGCAGCATGTGTAAGCACGAACATTCATGTCAATGAAGGTCTATCCAGCCTTTCAGCAACTGGGTCTTGCTTGAGAATTGGCGCTTTCTACAGCGACGACCAAGCTCGCAGAGGGCTCTTGAGGTGTGATTCACACAAATAATCGAATTATTTAATTACCTACCGAATAAATCATCATAAAATTATTATTATTCCCAGATGAGTCCGGTCTATAACTCGGTTGGTAGAGTGCTTGCATTCCATTCCGTGAGCTCGGGTTCGAATCCCGTCGAGGGTGTCAGAAATGATTTCCCGTTTCGGTATTTATAAATCGGGAGCTGGGAAACCCCCCACTTCACTGAAGTGGTTGGCGTAAGGCCGGCCCCCTTACCTGTCAAGATAAATAGGTTCACTCGCTATATGCGATCCCTTCGGAGATAACGCGACAAGAATTAGCACTATTTGTGTAGCTTAGTTGCGTTTTTTTTAATAGATGAGTGGGGATGATGATGATGAGTGTGTGACGTCACTGCTAGGGCGGAGTGACACGTGTGTGTGTGTGTGTGCATAGAGGGTATCTCACCACGTGGTAAACAGACATACAATACGGCACGGTAGAGGCCCAGAAGGGTGGACAGAACCAGCCCACACACGACCTAGGGATTCATCTTTTCATCTTAGGATAAATCTCTAATCTTATTAAAATAACTACTCAGTTTTAGTTCACATTTAAAATTAATTTATTTTAAAATGGGAACTGCAACTGTGAATTTATTTTACAATAATTGATTGAATAAGTTGATTTCTGACAAACTAAATACAATGGACTTTCACTGTGTAATCTACACATTTTTTTTTAAATAGATTTGTGAAGAGGAATGCAATTCACCAACCTATTCTGCCTGGTCAGAAACAGGTATTAATATCACCAATTAATAATTAATTACTGTTTATATTAATGAATTATTAATAAATAATTACCCAATAACATATGTTGAACCAGGGTCAAAGTTAAAGTCAAGTGACCCAAGCGGGGATCGAACTAACGTTATTCCATTCCGAATACGCTAGAAAGATCGGCCGCTTGGTCCCCTCGGCCATAACACCGACATGAAGTGCAACTTCTTGCCGCATTAGTATTCCCGAAGGATTTCGCATGTGGCGAGTGGAATCTAGTTATTTTTACAGGTAAGTGGGGCGGCTTTACGCCAACCACTTCAGTCGAAGTGGGGTTTCCCAGCTGCTTCCGAGGGGGTGGTACTAATTTCTTGTGAAGGCTGAGTAAAACTTGCCAGTATTTTATTCTGGGGCCTTCACAAGAAATGGCACCAGCCCCCTCGGGATCTGGGAAAATTTCACTGAAGTTGTTGGCGTAACGCCAACCCCCTTACCTGTGAAAATAAATAGGTTCTGCTCGTCACATGCGACCCTTTCGGATAGAAAACAGCAAGAAGTTACGCTACTAGTTGGTGTGATTCACGCAAAAACAGCACTCACCAAAAAATCATCCTAATTTTTTATTATTACTAGATGAGTGGTGATAATGATGCTGATGAGTGAACTGCATCACTAACTCGTTTTCGCCAAAAGTGTTACCTAAGATTTATGCAACAAAGATGTATATTATATATTTATTTAAAATAGATTTGTCAAGAGGAATGCAATTCAACGACCTATTCTGCCTCGCCAGAACCAGGGATTGATATAATCAATGAATAATTCATTATTTTATCATTTAATGAATGATTAATTAATAATTACCCAATGAATTGGGAAAATCGAGATTTTGTAATAAAACGCAAGAACAATGCGAGAAGAATAGGTAGAATGCGACAGCCGTTCAATTTGGACGAATATGACCGAGATAAAACATCGGTCGCCTTTTTCATCCCGTACAAGTTGTAGGTATACTGGTTGTCTGAACTTCAAACGTGATTTCCCAACATTCTTATTTTTTGAGTTATTGCTCATTATGATTAAGCGTGCGATGGATCAATGTTATGATCGAATGACCCAGCGGGGATCGAACCAGCGTTATTGTATTCCAAATATGACGGTAGAAAGATCAGCCACTTGACCCTCGGCCATAACACCGATGCAGGGTAAGAATGTTCATTAGGGGGTTGGTTTTAATTTGAAACTGCACATGCAGCATTTGTACGCGCTAACTTGCACGTTTCTCTTTTTGGCATGAATTTTATATGAATTTTAAATGTTAAAAAACACTTTTTTACAGTATGGGTGGCCAGCCTCATACCAAGCCAACGTATGTTTTCATCAGTAGGTTCGTATTTAAATACATTACAAGTGCACATCTATGCCCCTAGTACGTAGTATTGCGTGAACTCACCTCGTTAGCGTTAATCGAAAAAATGTATGAAAACTAAATCACTCTCTAGGAGTGCAATCGTACATTCGATACATTTTTGATTTACGCAATCGAATGCTTGGAGTACTTGTTACCCACTTAGTTAGGAGTGCCTGAGATGGCCGTTTGATATTTTGTAAAATTTTGGACAAATTAGAAAGTATCTGCCCTGTTTTGAACTGCTATTAATTGTAACCGTAACTTTGTCTCCATTCCGCTAGGAGTGGCCAGAGCCTCTGCGGAGCTGCCTCCATTTCTTCCGATTCTCTTTCAATTCATTAATATCCATCACCTTTTACATGCTTTTTCTTCTTTAACGCTCACTTTGTATTTTTTGTCAACGACGTTCCCATGTTGAAAGCACGTTGGGCGCGGATAGTACTTGGATGGGTTACCGCTCAGGTACACCGCGTGTCGTTGGCATCTTGGACCGGTCCGTAGTCCGTAGTGGCAACACTTTGGACTCGTAAATGGAAGGTTGTGGATTCGGATCCCGGCGGAGCACAAAAATATACCATTTATATTTCGAATGTGCTCTTCGCTGAGTTGAAAAATTCATAAACCTTTACCAGAGACCGGTCACTGAATGGTCCATCCAACCTTACAACAACTGGGTCTTGCTTGAGAATTGGCGCTTTCTACAGCGACGATCAAGCTCGCAGAGGGCTCTTGATGTGTGATACACACAAAAACAGCACTCACCAAATAAATCATCCGAATATTAATTATTATTTGTAAGTATATCTCACAGAGTTACAGTAACAGCCCTTTTTCTACATACATCCATTTACATTCCATAAAATAAATATTAGGATGATTAATTTGGCGGGCGCTGTTTTTGTATGAAACACGCCTCAAGAGTACTCTGCGAGCCTGTTCATCGCTGTAGAAAGCAAGGCCCAGTTGCCGTAAGGCTGGATGGACCTTTTGATGACCGGTGTTTTGTAAAGGTTTATGAACTGTTCAACCCAGCGAAGAGCACATTTGAAAATATAAATAGCATATTTTTTGTGCTCCGATGAGATTCGAACCCACAACCTTCCATTTACGATACCAAAGCGTTACCACTAGACTACAGACCGTTCGTGGTCAATCTTGAATACAGAGAAATGCGATATTGCTCTCCGCACAGTGGTGGTGTAGGTAGTTGCTTAGATTTTGGGATGCCAGTTGGTTGCACAACTCTCTGCTGTACAGTTAGGCCTCCTCTCCTACTGCGGCGCCTACTTCCAGCGCAGGTAGGTACTCCTACTTCCCGCTAGGAGGTACTCGCCTACCAAGGGGGCATAAACCTTTGGTCTCCTTCCATTGTATATCCACTCCCAGTGCGGCCCAGCCAATGAATGGAGAGATAACTGATATATCGGAAACACGGCAGCGCCGATGTGTGAGATTATTTTCATATTTCTGTAATCTTTTTAAGGTTTGTAATGTGAAGGCTACAGGGGGAAAATAAGAAAATAAGTTCGTAAAAAAAGTAAAATCTAGTGGAATCTGTGTGTATCTAAAGCTCTGCAAAATTTGTAATGCAACAACAGTCGCTATCACAGTTTATGGCGGTATTTTAGGTTCTCTGTGTCAGGCAATAACCTTGATTTGATATTTAAATTTTTTTATCATTAATGATGAACGATTACAAAGTTAATGCCTCTACAATCAATAAAATTTAAAATTTTGATTTACTCATAATTTTCTTCGACTGGCATTCCTTGTTCTTCCCCGGTAGTCTTCATATTATAGTTATCTATCACTTTCAATTTGTATTCAAAATACTTCTGTACCCTTAGTACGAGTTGCAAAACTTGAGAAAAGTAAAGTTTACGGAAAATATTAAAGCGTGATTTCTCCCAAAATCTGCCGTTTTTGTTTCTTACACTTTGTGGTCTCAGCAAAAGAGTTACAGTGATGAAGAAAATCAAGTTCAAACAAACAAAAACGGCAGATTTTGGGGGAAATCACTCTTTAATAATTACCGTAAACTTTACATTACTCAAGTTTTGCAACTCGTACTAAGGGTAAACCGAACCGAATAGACCTGAAGTGACAAGCACCTCCCCAAGTCCCCATATCTTAGAAATGATAACAATGCTATTCAAAAGCTTTTTAAGCAACAATTACTAGTAACAAAAAAACAAATATCTAAGATCTGGTATTTTCATCGTTAGCTGATGTGACTTTAAGCTGATAATAAAACTAATCACTCGATTGGCATGAGTGCTTATTTTGCATTCAGTATCAAGTCGCTATGCTTACGTTGAAAATACCAAACCGTATTTTCACAAGCCTGGAAACCACTCAAAAAATGACCTGTTTGCGTGAATTTTATTTTAAATGTCTGACTGAGATTGCATAAAGTAAAAATTTAATTATGCGGCGACCCCTGCCTCTAATTTACTGCACGTATAAATACACATAGCGGAACCTAAAACTTGCATCCAAATAAAATCTAACCCACCAGAGGATGCCAACCTTAATTCAGGCCAGATATTATAAAAAGCACTACACACGACACACAAGAAAGGGCCATGTGAGTTCATCACGAGTATGAAAGTTTTGATCATTTTAGCTGGACTCTTTTTCTCCAATGTCTATGCATTTTTTTGCAACTATACTTTTATAATTATTTAGGGGTTCAATTTAATAAAATTTCGGTTAATTTATTTGAAGATTTCGGTGACATTTCGCTGCCTTAGTTCTTGTTTACCGTATACGCCATTGAGAAAATTTAACATGAGCAATGTTTGCATGTGTACTGGACCAATGTGTCTTATAAAAACAAGAAATTTATTTTAAAAATATTTTTAAAAACTCTCACATTATCGAGTTTTACGGTTTTTCTTAGCTCAGATTGTGTAGAATTTGATTGATAAGACAACTGCATGACAAAGTCATATTTGACAAGATTGGCGTATACAGTAAACAATAACTGGGGGAGCGATTTGGTTTCATTCACAGAGCTAACTTTACACCACAGTCGCATGACTACTTATTAGCTTGACAGCTCCGATACAAGTCTAACGCTATTGACAGCTAAGGCCCTCTTTATAGCATGGTATAAAGATGGTTCTTGAAACATTGGGAACTGGTGCATGCAAGATTATGCCAGAATATTCTACTTAGAATATCGGAGCACACACTCACACCATCGAACAAATACAAGTACAATTACTTAAACATTTACCGCGTTCTTGTTCCTTCTTAGAAATTTCCTCTCCAGAGACCATGTCTCCAGAATGAGCCATGATAGACTCACTCACACCGTAGCTTGTGAGATGACAATTGGTCAACGTCCAGCTGGAAGACCACATAAAAGTCTGTGAAATAGAGGACATAGTAAGATGAGAGACCATGTCTCCAGAATGAGCCATGATAGACTCACTCACGCCGTAGACAATTGGTCAACGTCCAGCTGGAAGACCACATAAAAGTCTGTGAAATAGAGGACATAGTAAGATGAGAGACCATGTCTCCAGACTGAGCCAAGATAGACTCACTCACGCCGTAGACAATTGGTCAACGTCTAGCTGGAAGACCACATAAAAGTCTGTGAAATAGAGGACATAGTAAGATGAGATACCATGTCTCCAGTATGAGCCATGATAGACTCACTCACACCGTAGACAATTGGTCAACGTCCAGCTGGAAATCACATAAAAGTTTGCGAAGTAGAGAACATAGTATGAAAGACCATTTTTCTGTTTTTTCCAATACTCAAGTTTAACTTTTATCAATACAATATTTATTAAATATGGATGTACCCGCAATATGATTTCCCTGGCCATAGATTACCGCTACACAGCCATGTTATTTTATATTTCTATACAATTATAGTATTTTTACTTCCGACCATACGTATCTCGCGTAATGCCAGACTCAAACAAGATTTCAGAAGCATGACAGGAAAAACTCTGAGGGATAGAGTTAGGAATGAATGGGTAAAGAAAGAATGTAATCTGAAAGAGGATGTGAAAGTTAAAGTTGGACCGGTCCGTAGTCCAGTGGCAACACTTCGGACTCGTAAATGGAAGGTTGTGGATTCGAATCCCGGCGGAGCACAAAGAATAATATACCATTTATATTTCCAAATGTGCTCTTCGCTGGGTTGAAAAATTCATAAATCTGTACCAAAGACCAGTCACTGAAAGGTCAATCCAACCTTAAAACAACTGGGTCTTGCTTGAGAATTGGCGCTTTCTACAGCGACGACCAAGCTCGCAGAGGGCTCTTGAGGTGTGATACACACAAAAACAGCGCTCACCAAATAAATCATCCCAATATTATTATTATTATTAAGGTACAAAAGAATGTGATGGGATGGTTTGGGCATGTGGAAAGAATGAATGATGATAGACTGACTAAGTTTATATACAAAGAAAGTGTGAAAGGAAAAAGGGGGAAGGGACGACCGAGAAAAGTATGGAGTGATCAGATTGAGGAGATTGTGAAAGAATGGGATATACAAAGTGAGCGTAAAAGAAGAAAATGCATGAAAAATGTGATGAATTGAAAGAGGTATGTCAGAATAGGAAAAAATGGAGGCAACTCTGCATAGGCTCTGGCCACCCCTAGCGGAATGGCGACAGAGTTACAGTTACAGTACAGAAACAAAAGAGTAATGGTCCCAGAAGCGTAAATGAAATGAAGTCTGCACATAAAGACACGTAGACAAAATTGTTGCGTCACAAGGACGGGTTACTCTAGCCAAACGCCAACAAACATTATGGTATTGGTTGCTAAGGGGGTTACTAGCCAAAGCCAACAAACATTATGGTATTGGTTGCTAAGGGTCTTACTAGTGTAACGTTTAGCCGAAGAGAAAAAGTTTTGAATTCAGATTTTGGCTAAAATCGAATGGACTTTCGTACTTTTAATGTAAAGGAGATTTTATGAATGAATGGAGTATTTGTTTTATCAATAATTTCAGCGCTTGGCTGTTTGCTTAGTTTTTTCTTTAATATTTGATCTAATCTAATCTAATCTAATCTAAGTTGCAAAGATACGTTACATTAGAGATTCACATTACATGCATTCCCACAACCAAGACACGTACAAGTTCGCGCTTGCACGTGCCTCATGTGGGCCTACAACATAAAAACCAATCTCAAATGGACATACACCCTGCAACTCTTGCCGTCCTTCCCTGTAACAGGGGTGACATTGGCAAAGTGAACCATTTTTACAGCACGGGTGGTCAGCCTCGTACCAACCTATCAGTCAAGGAGTACAAAAAATTATAAATGATTTACAAAAAAATCATAATGAGACATTACAAATTAAAATTAAAATAAAGTTAAATTAAAATTAATATTACACTTAGAATTAATGCCCTAGCCGCCATTGTTGCAAATCAACCGCCATTCCTTTCGGAGATACTATAAAAACTACTGCATGACTTACAATTAATGTGGGGGAGGAGGCGGAGCTAAAATTTAAAACAGGAGTTTTTTTTAATTATAAATTCGGTGGCATGTCTGTAGATTAGTTGCGTTTTGCTTTACAGTTTGACGACCAACGTATTGTTACGATTTTAGGGTTCGAAAGTCTTTCAATTATTAACACTGGTCTTCTTTTACAGTTATTTATTTTACACTTTTAAATTTTATTTTAAAGATAGTCTCGATTATTCCATTACACTTGGTTTTTGTTCACTGGTCAAATTCGTTTATTGTATTGGGCCCACAGATAAGACTGTAGTTGTAAGAGCTTGAAGCTTGCAGAAGACTGACCCCTAGTGCAATCAAATAGCGTCTTATATACCCTTCACAACAGTACCATCTAGAAACTATATTCGCCAGACAGTTCCAGAACTAAGGAAAGATCTAAGTGGGTACGTAGCAATCACTATTTCTAGACACTTCGAGTACTTTATTCAATTATTCCTACCCACACATACTTATAAGGATTCCTATTGCATAGCTATAACTAATACCTACATTTATTTGAATATTTACATAACAGTATCTTAATGAACAATTTATTTTCAGAGCCCCTTTTCCAAAGCGAGCCCCTTCCGCGTGAATATCCATGCACCTGTTAGTCTGGCATTACCCCCATCACCTGACGAACAGTTCTTGGACCGGTATTGTCCTGCGCTCCCCAGCCTCACGCCACCTCACCTCCGCGATATTACAATACGCAGATGCTGGTGGTGGAGCCATTCAAGCGAAACAGCTAGGCGAGAGTCTGCATGACGTACAACACGCGGCGTTTATTTCAAACACAAAATAGATACCGGCAAGGGGTACTCAGCTTCACAAGAAACGAGAACCAGCCCCCCGGGAGCTGGGTAATCCCCACTTCAACTGAAAGTGGTTGGTGTAAGGCCGGCCCCCTTACCCGTAAAAATAAATAGGTCACGAATCGCCACATCCCTTTGGAGATAGAAGTAGTAACACATTATGTGTAGCTTAGTTGCGTGTGTGTCATGAGATATTATTAAAAATTAAAAGTAATTAAATTAGGCTAATTTATTTGGTGAGCGCTGTTTTTGAATGTATCACACCTCAAGAGTCCTCTGCGAGCTGGGTCGTCGCTGTAGAAAGCGCTAATTCTCAAATAAAACCCAGTTGTTGTACCTAAGGCTGGATGGACCTTTTGATGACCGGTCTTTGGTAAAGGTTTATGATTTTTTTAACCCAGCGAATAGCAAATTTGAAAATATAAATGGTAGGTATATTTTTTGTGCTCCGCCGGGGCTCGAACTCATAACCTTTCATTAACGAGTCCGAAGTGTTACCACTGGACTACGGACTGGTATATGATAGAGATACTTTTATGCAGTCAGACAGTACGAGTAGAAGGGGGAGTATGTCGGGTACGTGCAAACGGAAATAGCAAATTTGTATGTGGACGCGACCCTCCGCTCACAGCGCGGCAGGGACGGACGCTGCGTGTAGACAACATCGACAGCTATGTGTGGAAGTGAAGCATGGACAATAAATACAACCGAATTCATAGATGGACATATGAAATGAAAACGAAAAAGAAACATAACCTGTCCGTAGTGCAGTAGCAACACTTTAGACTCGTAAATGGAAGGTTGTGGGTTCGAATCCCGGCGGAGAACAAAAAAATGTACCATTTATATTTTAAATATGTATGCTCTTCGCTGGGTTGAAAACTTCATATTACCTTTACCAAAGACCGGTCACTAAAGGTCTATCCAGCTTTATAGCGACTCGGGTTTGCTTGTGTATTGGCGCTTGGTAGCGACGACCAAGCTCGTATAAAACACCTCTTCGGCACTACAACAAGTGTCATAGACCCCTGGGGTCTCTGAAATCTAGGGAGTCTCCCACACAGGTTTTCTTAAAAATAAAAATCAAGTTACATTATATATGGCTTGTATAAATATTAAGTATTAAAACACAAGAAAGAGAAAGCAAGAAAACATAGGATTCCACAGTATATCCAAGTATTCTGTTGAAACGGGAAATAAACTTTTTTTGACAGGTCTGACTGACAGCTGTGTCTTATTCTATGCTTCAATGCCTTCATCTAGTTTCGGGTTCACTTAATTTATACGTCAATTAATGAAAATCCTCGCTACATGAAAGATTCTCACTCCGTCCCTGTCATTTATTCACTGGCCGCTCGCGCTGTTTATATTTTTCTCCGAGTATAATTATACCTACAAGTACCTCCTATACTCGTACTAGGGGCATTTTGTAGAATATGACACATCACTCTCTCTATAGGGATCCAGGGGCAATACCCTACATTAATGCTGTTATGATTTTAGTTGGGTTATTTTAATTAAACTGCAATTTATTTTTCAAGATTTATTTTACGTAAAATAGCGAATGAATGGGATATCCAGAGTCAAAGACCACTACGCTCTGCCCTTACTGCTGTCAACAAGGTTATAGTGCCCAATAGAGCAAACACATCAAACTTTACAGACAGAAGCTTTGCGGTGGCCGGGCCGGTGGCCTGGAACAATTTACCCATCGGTGTTCGCGCGAACCAGCCTACCACCACCTTCAAAAAGGAACTGAAGACACTACTTTTCTCGAGAAGCCATGGCGCCCTTGAGATGGTCCTGGACCATTAAATGGCGCCACAGGAAAGAAATCATCCATCATCATCATCATCATCATAATAAAAGGTTATGACTCTGGATGAAATGAAAGAAGTATGCAAGGACAGGAAGAAGTGGCGGCTAATTTGTAATGTTGATTTCTAATGTTGGTGTATTAATTTGCTACATTTTTTTTATAGGAAATTTTTTACTTTTTTTTGTATAGACTTCTTTTTAAGGTTTTGTTCTTTTTGATATTTAAATGTAATTTATTATTCATATTCCTTGACTTATAGGTTGGTGTGGGGCTGACCACCCATCTATAATCTATAATCTATAATCTAAGTTGCAAGGATATATTCATTTAAAGCTCTCAGATGTATGCCCACAAACCAACAAGTGTAGTTCGCGCTTACAAATGCTGAATGTGTACTTACAAATAAAATCCAAACCTCAAATGAAATAAGGGTATACTATGGAACATAATTATATGTCAACAATTGTTTAATGATAAATATAAAAATAAACTAGAGCATGTGTACCAAACAAGATTTACATCTAATGAAGGACTAGTTGTGCCAAGAATTAATAACAAATATGGACAAAGAACGTTGGATTACCTTGTGCCAAAAATATTTAATTTGTTGCCAAAGGACTTTAAAAAGGAATCTACAAACATTAATAAAATTATAATATCTTTGAAGATTTGGCTGGGAGAAAGAACTTTTTTATATTAATTACCTTAACTATATTTGTGTTTTTACTCTACTCGTGTCTCCTAATTTTAACTTTAATTTCCTTTTTATTTCATACCTACTAGCACTAAATACTAAGACTTATATTTTTTAATTTGATTGTTGCACCCGATGACAAACTGAAATTTTTTGGTTTATCGGGACAAAAATGTTTAATTTTTAAGATTTATATTTCTTGTAAAAATTGTTTATGAAATAAAAAAAAAAAAAAAAAAAACATAAGCCCCACAACTTTTGCCGACCTTCCCTGAAACAGGGGTGACATTGGCAAAGTGAACCATTTTTTACAGTATGGGTGGTCAGCCTCATACCAACCTATAAGTCAAGGAATATGAATAATAAATTACATTTAAATATAAAAAAGAACAAAACCTTACAAAGAAATCTATACAAAAAAAGTCAAAAATTTCCTATGCAAAAAAATGTAGCAAATGAATACACCAACATTAGAAATCAACATTGCAGATTAGCCGCCACTTCTTCCTGTCCTTGCATACTTCTTTCATTTCATCCAGAGTCATAACCTTTTTCATACAAGTCCTCCTTTTATTATGACTCTGGATATCCCATTCATTCGCTATTTCAGAGATTTGATCCTTCCATACTTTTCTCGGTCTTCCTCTACCACGACATTCATCTATTCTAGCAACATATACTTTCTTCGTCAATCTTTCATCACTCATTCTCTCCAAATGCCCGAACCATCTTAACATACTTCTTTTAATCTTCACTTTCACACTTTCCCTTACACCACATTCTTCTCTTACAAAATCATTCCTCACCCTGTCACTTCGTTTTTTCCCAATCATACTTCTTAGATAGTCCATTTCTACTGTATGGACTTTACTAATTTCCCTTTCACTCACCGTCCAGGCTTCACTTCCATACATCAAGGTTGGCACTAGTATACCACCGTGCACCGCCAATCTAACATTTTTTGAGAGATTTTGGTTCCTGGCGATGCAAGCGGTCGCACCCAGTACACACCTGCCTTTCATTATTCTTCTTTCAAATTCACCTGCCATTCTTCCATCTTTTTCAAACTTACTTCCCAAATATACAAACTCATTTACAACATCAACATTCATTCCATTAATTTTAAATTCATAATTCATATTTTCATCATCTCTTTCAAAAATCAAAACTTTCGTCTTTCTTGCATTCAACTTCAAATTATTACCTTTCAAAGCTTCGTTCAATCTAGAGAGCATCATTTGCAATTCCACTGCTGAATCAGATACAAGGACTGCATCATCCGCATACAGTAGAACGCTTACTTTGCTCTCTCCTATCATTAATCCACAATCATCAAGTCTAGCATCTCGAACACACTTGTCCATGACTATGTTAAATAGCCATGGGCTCATCACACATCCTTGCCTTACACCCTTAAAAACTTCAAACCATTCACTATACTCACCATCAATACGAATGCAGGCCATACTATTCTCATAGTTCGCATGCACCGCATTGAGTAGAGCTCCATTCACTCCGTATGCTTTCAAAACATCCCACAACATACCTCTGTCCACTGAGTCAAAAGCCTTTTCCAGATCCACAAAGGCCAAAAGACCCATGCCTTTAAAAAATGGTTCACTTTGCCAATGTCACCCCTGTTTCAGGGAAGGTCGGCAAAAGTTGTGGGGCTTATGTTCATTTGAGGTTTGGATTTTATTTGTAAGTACTCATTCAGCATTTGTAAGCGCGAACTACACGTGTTGGTTTGTGGGCATACATCTGAGAGCTTTAAATGAATATATCCTTGCAACTCAGATTATTATTTATTATTTTACAGAATATGAATGTTTTTAATTCTTGTAGGTATTAGGTTTAACCTGTAATGTACAATAATGTGTGTGTAAATAAATAAATCTATCTATCTATCTACAATGTCCTGATTTCTAGCTCTTGCTTATCGATTTCACGGCTTAATGTTTTAATCGACTCTGGTCTCTCACACAATTGCGATCAAAATATATAGCGTATATCGGACTTCTCTCGCATATTCCGGACCCTTCTATAGTGAACCACACACTTCTGTATTGTTCCATATTATTCTAGTTACGCATACCAACAAGCACATGCATACATTCAAACTCACAGTAGAGTATACTAGAGGCGGACACATACACATAAGCAAGCCACGCAATCGGGCTTCATAAGTTCGTAACAATACTATCTAAGCTGCAATCAGAATCTATAATCTAAGTTGCAATGATACATTGACATTTTAAGATGCTCATTAAAAGCAGAAAGTGTAATTGGTCGTAAGGCATATTTACAATTATCATAACTACACAGTTAGGTTATTAAACTTTTCGGATATTGGACGAACTGTTATGAGAGAACTAACATCATTCTCGACGTTTCGTTGGCGATGTAGCCAACGTCTACAAAAGATACCCTTGCTGCACGATGATTGAGTTCTACCTTAGTGTTTTAGTTCGTGTGTGTGTGTGTTACTTTCAAAATGTACAAAACAATGAACAATCAACCTCTTGCCGCCTTTTCCTGATTCCAGGGTGGCAGTGGCATAAGTGAACCATTTTTTACAACTTAGGGGGTCAGCCAAATACCAACCTAACCTACTTTTCGGATATTGAACGAACTGTTATGGGAGAACTAACATCATTCTCGACGTTTCGTTGGCGATGTAGCCAATGTCTACAAAAGATACCCTTGCTGCACGATGATTGAGTTCTACCTTACCTATAAAATACTTAAATGTGGACGTTAAGGTTAAAAATTACAAGTAAAATTAAGAGCTCACAAAAAATGGAAATTTCTTATTTTGGATTTTTTTTAGCGACGATCAAGCTCGCAGAGGGCTCTTGAGCTGTGATTCACACAAAACAGCGCTCACGGAATAAATCATCCCAATAAAAAAGTGTTTCAAAATTATTCACCCTTATTTTGTATTATTTAAAATAAAGTGCGTTAATTAGTGATTCAATAAACATGAAGTTGGCATGACTGGCGATCACTTCCTACCCTTGTTCAGTTGATTCTGAAATCACAATGGCAATAATTGTTGGGGCACCGGACGTCCGCACTTTGTATGCGCATAATCAGAGCCGTTCTCTAGCCGGCAGGAAACTTCACGAGGGTCGGACACCCCAACCTCGCTCATAAACACTGCTAAGTACTTACAATGCTTACTGTGAAGCAAAACAATTCTATAAATTATTGCATACACTTGTTTTTAGCTTATGCCAACAGGTGAGGGGGGCTGCAGGGTGTATGCTCTTTTGAAATTTAGGATTTTATGTCGTAGGTTTGCATGCGGCATGTGCAAGCGCGAACTCATACGTGTCTGCTTGTGAGAATACATATTATGTGAATTCCTTACATTACATATTTCTACAACATATATTATTCTTGTAAACACTTGTTTTTAGCTTATGGCATAAGCCTTATGCCAACAGGTGAGGGAGTCAGCCTTACGCCAACAAAAAGATCCATGAATTACAGGTTCCGATCATTCCGTAGTCCTGTGGTAGCACTCTGGACTCTGGACTGCAACAACTAGGCTACACATATAGTGTAACTTCTTGCCGCGTTATCCCCGAAAGGTCGCATGTGGCGAGTTGACCGTTTTTATTTTTACAGGTAAAGGAGCTGGCCTTACGCCAACCACTTCAGTTGGAGTGGGGGTTTCCCGAAAAGATATCCTTGCTGGTATTTTATTTTTGGGTTTTAAATAAACACCGAAACGGGAAATCATTTCTGACACCCTCGGTGAGATTCGAACCCGAGCTCACGGCAAACATAGCAAGCATTCTACCAACGAGCTATCGACCGGACAATTATCTAAATATAAGGGTACTTTTTTTTCGGTTTTTAAGGAGTGCCACCCTAAGCAGCCGACTTGTAGCCCACGTCATTATCTTCAAATTTTCCCTTGTGATTTTTTTTTTATAACCCGACACGCTGGGTGAGTATTTTTTATCGGTGAAATCATTTTCAAAATGCCCCTGAGGGAGTGTCACCCCCGACGATGATTTTAAGTGATTTTTACACGGTAGGGTGCCTGCCCGTGTGTTGAATTCTCATGTCCGTCAGTGCTTTAGACTTGGGGTTCGTTTACCCCCACATCACGGTCTGTATACGTGTGTGTACAATGGAATACGAAGGACCTGAGGCGTGACCAATCAGAACCAAAGCAAAGACTGCAGGAACAGATCAAGGGGTGATCAAAGTTGTAAATACATGTTGGATCAGAAAAGGGCATAGATGTCTATAATCTATAATCTAAGTTGCAAGGATATATTCATTTAAAGTTCTCAGATGCATGCCCACAAACAAACACGTGTAGTTCGCGCTCACAAATGCTGAATGTGTACTTACAAATAATATCCAAACCTCAAATGAACATAAGCCCTACAACTTTTGCCGACCTTCCCTGACACAGGGGTGACATTGGCAAAGTGAACCATTTATTACAGTGTGGGTGGTCAGCCTCATACCAACCTATAAGTCAAGGAATATGTTGAATAAGGATTATTGGAATATAAATCGATGCCTTAAAGGTTAAACTGAATAAGTGACATATTAAGCTAACTTGCGTTTCTCAGATAACTACACAATTTTTTTCTATTTTCTACGAGAAAACACCTATAACAATCCTGTAGTTTATAAGTTTGTCATGAGCACTTACTATGAGAAGTTACTCCCAATAAAATGTTTCATCTACGATTTCTCAAACAGTGAACCAGCACTTATTCAGTTTAACCTTTTTAATCTTGTGCCAACGCATTACTTTCCTATGAACTTATATCAGAGATTATAGATCAGTGTGTTTCTACCCCAGGGCTGCAAGTCTCATCTAATCTAATCTAATCTAAGCTGCAAAGATATATATCATTTAAGATTTATATTAAATGCATTCCCACAAGCAGATATGTATAATTTCGCGCTAACACATGCCGCATGTGGACCTACAATATAAAAACCCAATCTCAAATGAACATAAGCCTTGCAACTCTTGCCGTCCTTCCCTGAAACAGGGGTGACATTGGCAAAGTGAACCAATTTTTTTTACAGTATGGGTGGTCAGCCGCATAACAACCTATAAGTCAAGGAACATACATGACAAATTACATTTTTAAAATCAATAAAATAACAATATATACATTGACATAAAAAACTAAATCACAAAACCAATTTTATTTTAACATTTTACTTTAACACTTTAACAAACTCATCACCACGGTAATTCGTACCTACCGAATATCGGTAATATTATTTCTGTTCACTTGGGGCCATCTTGAATTGACAGGTCTTTATACAAATATTACCGATATTCGGTAAGTAAGAATTACCGTGGTGATGAGACTTGCAGCCCTGGGCGTGTATTTTCTGTACCCCTCCCTGTCAGTAGTCCTCTATCCTTACAGGCAGAGAGGGTAGTGGATGTGTGCAGGCATAGGAGGTACTGCCATGCTCCGTGGCTCTGTGAAGCCTTGGGTAGCGTTACGCCTATGTGTGTGTGCGTCATTGAGTAATAACATAGAGGAGGAGAAATTAACTTACTGCATTCATACATCCTACTTTTATAGCCTACATTGGCCCCGGTCCTGTCAAGTCCCAGTTATTGCATACCTCCCAAATCCGTTCCACTATCGAGTATGACAGCCATCTCTGGTCTAGTATGTCCAAGAAGTTGAGTGTCCAACTTGATTCTGTGCAAAGGAGGGCAGTGAGGTTGATCAATGATCCTTCTCTGACATCCGATCTGTAGCCGCTCCGGCACAGAAGAAAAGTTGCAATGCTTAGTCTTTTTTATCGATATTACCACGGAGCTTGTTCTAATGATCTCCATTCATTAATCCCTCCCTCTCGCTTTCAGAAAGGGAAACTCGTAGTACGACTCTCATTCATCCCTTAGGCCGTTTGTCCACCGCACGCCGTCACCGTCACGTCACCGGGAACGAGATGACGGCGCCGAAGAAGGGGTACATGTAATGTATTTATTGTATTGCCTGGTTATAGGCAATACAATACATAACCTATTACCAGCGAAATCGGTCGCGGTGGACCAACGATCGCCGTCACATCAATTAAACTCGGCCAGAAATAATCTCGTTCTCGGTGACGTGACGGTGACGGCGTGCGGTGGACAAACGGCCTTTCTTCTCAAATCTCAAATCTCAAAACTATGAGAACTTGGCGTTTCCGTGACTCATTCCTTTGCCAAACTGCCCGTTTATGGAATGATCTACCAGTATCAGTGTTTCCTTCCCAATTTAATCCGGTTTTGTACAAAACCAAAATCAATCGCCACTTCCTTGCAACGCCTCACGACAGAAGCAACAACACAAGCAACACCTCTGCGGCACCCTTCCAGGGTGACATAGACCCCAAAGACTTAAAGAATTGGAGAGCCGATCCCGCACAGGACTCCTTAAAAAAAACGTTGCAGTGGTGTAGTCATACGAATCATGTTTTTACTTGTCAAATTCTGTTTTCTTGCTTTCTCCATTTTGTGTTTTGACATCCAATTATAACACATGCGATATTGTATTAAAACAATCCATATTTCCTCTAAAATACGTCAATTTTAGCGATCACAAGATCTATAAACGCGTGCGTACTATGTTCGGACTGGTTCAGACATAGAACACACGCAGCAATGTTGCCACCTTTCTAGAAACATTTTTTCATTTGCCCTGATTTTTTTTGTACACATGAAAATGCAACTGTGAAGTTCTTTGTTCGTTTTTTTCTTAATGACCATCTTCGCAAGTAAGTTGAAACAGATATATAATGTCTACTTTGCTTAAAATTATTTTTAGTCCACAGATATCACAAGTCAATGGTGGGTGGACATACGAGTATATGTGTTGGTTAGTTGTGCGTGTGTGTGTGCGTGAGAAGGGGATCTGACTTTTGGGGTGAATAAACTAAGCGGCGACTTGTTGCGCCTTAAGAAGGGTGCACAAGCTCGTAGATAGAGACTCAGAACGTCACCTTAATTGCTTGTTTGTCTTAACACTTCGCACTCGTAAATGGAAGGTTGTGGGTTCGAGTCCCGGCGGAGCACAAAAAATAAACCATTTATGTTTTCAAATTTGCTCTTCGCTGGGTTAAAAAATTCATACACCTTTACCAAAGACCGGTCATCAAAAGGTCCATCCAGCCTTACAGCAACTGGGTCTGCTTGAGAATTGGCGCTTTCTAGGCGCTTACTCTTGAGGTGTGATACACACAAAAACAGCGCTCGCCAAATAAATCATCCTAATATTTATTTTATGGAATGTAAATGGATGTATGTAGAAAAAGGACAGTAACTGTAATTCTGTGAGATAAACAAATAATAATTAATACTAGGATGATTTATTTGGTGAGCGCTGTTTTTGTGTGTATCACACCTCAAGAGCCCTCTGCGAGCTTGGTGGTCGCTGTAGAAAGCCTTTCAAAAGGTCCATCAAAATGTCCATCCAGCCTGACAGCAACTGGGCCTTGCATGAGAATTGGCGCTTTGTAGCGACGACCAAGCTCGTAAAAACTCCGATCGATGGCTCAGTTGGTAGAAGGCTCGCATTCCTTGCCGAGAGCAAGGGTTCGATCCCCACCGAGGGTGTCAGAAATGATTTCCCGTTTCAGTGTCTATTTCAAACACTAAATAAATACCGGCAAGGTGTACTCAGCCTTCACAAGAAATGAGAACCAGCACCCCCGGCAGCTGGGTAACCCCCACTTCAACTGCAAGTGGTTGGCGTGAGGCCGGCCCTCTTACCCGTAAATATAAAAAGGTCCCTTCGGACTGACTTCAGACTGCTTCGGGGATAACGCAGGCAAGAAATTACACCACATGTGTTGCAGTGTGCACTCGTTTTAACTTTGTTAAAGTGTTGTTAATATAAAAAGCAACCAAGCATTCCTCCCTCCACAATTGCTTAAGTCTATCGCACCCTCTTATATTTAAGGTACACTATCAGCGCCTCCCTCCTCAACATCCTTTATTTTCATTTTTTTTTACTTCACGAACAAAAAACAAACTACAAATATTATGGGGCCATATCACGGCGAGTTTTGAGGGTTCAGACCCTTCACGTGGATTATCTCTGAGACCCTTGACACTCGAAACAAATAAAAAAAAACAACCCCAAAGGTCCCTTTTTTTAATCTCCAGACTTCGGAGGTCTTTGACACGTCTTGTATGGGATAGATTTTATTATCACAATATATTTTTATTTATTTTTTTGTTGATAATTCGTCACACAGTGGACTCGTTCTTTTCAGTGCTTGTTTGTCTTATCTCAAACAGAGGTAATTTCACATGAGCATGGGTCTTATGAATGCTGGAAATTGATTTTGAAAATATTACTGCACTTAAAATGGACTTTCTAAGAAGTATGATTAGGAAAAAACGGAGTGATAGGGTGACGAATGATCTTGTAAGAGAAGAATGTATCAAATGATAGATAAGCCAAACAAGCACTGGGGGGATGAGCTGTGTTTAAAAATGATTATTTTATGACCTTTTTTAAGATACGTGCAAGTAAGTTACACATATAGGTCAACTTCTTACCGCGAAATTCTCTCCAAGCGATTCGTAGTTACATTCTAAGTTACAAATAAATGTTACATTTATGATTCATATTAAATGTAATCCCACAAGCAGGCGCGTATCAGTTCGTGCTTACGCATGCCGCATGTGGACTTACAACATAAAACCCCAATCTCAAATAAACGTAGGTATGCCCTGCACTCTTGCTGATTTTCCCTGAAACAGGGGTGACATTGGCAAAGTTAACCATTTTCTACAGCATGGATAATTAGACGCATACCAACCTATAAGCCAAGGAACTTACACAACAAATTACATTTTTGAGATAAACAAATAATAATATTTTGTATAAACATTAAAAACCAATACAAAATTCTAATTTGTAAACGTTAATTTCTAATCTAATCTAATCTAAGTTGCAAAGATATGTTACATTGGAGATTCACATTACATGCATTCTCACAACCAGACACATACAAGTTCGCGCTTGCACATGCCTCATGTGAACCTACAACATAAAAACCAAATCTCAAATGGACATACACCCTGCAACTCTTGCCGTCCTTCCCTGAGACAGGGGTGACATCGGCAAAGTGAACCATTTTTACAGCATGGGTGGTCAGCCGCATACCAACCTATAAGTCAAGGAACAAGTTAATTTCATTATTTGGAAATGAAATATATTCCTCCTACCCTTATATTTTTTTATTAACCACCCCTAGTATTTATCAAACACTTAACCCTGTGAAGCTCAACACACATATGTAATTATCGTAATACTTTATTCTATTTGTGTTTGTGTTGGTGAGTCAGATTTAAGTCGGAGGGGCTGTGAGGGGTTAAGGAACTCTGTGGAACGCTTCACAAGCAAAATGTCGTATGTCTCTTTTTACATCTTTGCTTTAGTTGTACTACTCCATCGGTGGCCAATAATAATAATAATATAATAGGATGATTTATTTGGTGAGCGCTGTTTTTCTGTGAATCACACCTGAAGAGCCCTGTGCGAGCTTGGTCGCCGCTGTAGAAAGCGCCACTTTTCAAACAAGACCCAGTTGCTGTAAGGCTGGATGGACCTTTAGTGACCGATCTTTGAAAAATTTCAGCCAGCGAAGAGCTTATTTAAAAATAGAAATGGTACATTTTTTATGCTCCGCCTGGATTCGAACCCACAACGTTTAATTTACAAGTCAGAAGTGTAAACCACTAGACTACGGACCGGTCCTAAGCTAAGTTGGTAGAATGCTTGCGTTCCATGCCAGAAGGGTTTTTATCCTCACCACGCGCAGCACAACTACGCAACTAAGCTACACATATAGTGCAACTTCTTGCCTGCGTTATCCCCAAAGGGGTCGCATGTGGCAATTCGGGATTTATTCATTTTCACGGGGCCGGCCTCACACCAACCATTTCAGTTGAAGAGTAGGTTTCCCAGCTCCCGAGGGAGCTGGTTCTCATTTATTATGCATACTGAGTCAACCTTGCCGGTATTTAATTGTTGTGTTTGAAATAAACACCAAAATGGGAAATCATTTCTGACACCTTCGGTGGGACTCGAACCCGAGCTCTTGGCATATAATGCAAGCACTCTATCAACTGAGCTATCGACCAGACTGAATATCTTGGAAATGGTTTCCTGTTTCGGTGTTTCAGGAAATGAGAATTAACCCCCTTGGAAGCGCTGGGGAATCCCCACCTCAAGTGTAGCTGACCTCTTTATCTGTGCAAATAAATAGGTTCCACACATTGCTAGTACACTATTTTCGCACTTAAACTTTCGGATGAGAACTTATATTATTCTCGAAGTTTCTTTGACGTCACGTCGAAGCCATCGTCTTCAGAAGGCGCCCTTTCCCAACGGTCTAATATCCGAAAAGATTAATTAATATTTAATTTTAAAGTCGCCGTCTACGTGTCTGCTTGTGAAAATGTATTGTTATGTAAATATTAGAATAGGTATTAGTTATAGTTATAGGAATTCTGTATTATATTGCGTGGGTAGGAATCATTGAATAAAAATACTCGCAGCATCGAGAAATAATGATTACTACGCCTTTCTGGAACTGTCTAGCGAATATAGATCTAGATTGTACTGTTTTGAAGAGTATAAGAAGGGTGCGAGTTGCTTGCAGAGCCAGTATCCTACAAGCTTTACAACTACATACATTGAACCAAAACCAGTGAACAGAAACCAAGTGTAATGGAATAGTCGAGACTACCTTTGTGAAAATAAATTATTAAAAGTGTAAAATAAACAACTGTATAAGAACACCAGTATTTTTAATTGAAAGACTGTTGAACCCTAAATTCGTAACAGTATATAATGTGAATCCTTAATTTTACATGTCTTTGCAACTTAGATTAGATTAGAATGCTCGTCCCTGTGCTTTTCTTAGCTTCACACGAGAGAAAGGTATGGATGGACCAAATTTCCGAAATAGCGAATGAATGGGATATCCAGAGTCATAATAAAAGGAGAGCTTGGATGAAAAAGGTTATGACTCTGGATGAAATGAAATAAGTAGGTATGTAAGGACCGAAAATCTGCAATGTAGGCGGCTAAGGCCAAGAATCAATTTTCATTTTTATAGATGTTTTGTAGATTTTCTAGTGTCTGTTTGTTTGTATAACTGGATGTAATTAATTGCTTGTATTCCTTGACTTATAGGTTGGTATGAGGCTGACCACCCATACTGTAAAAAATGGTTTACTTTGCCAGTGTCACCCCTGTCTCAGGGAAGGTCGGCAAAAGTTGTAGGGCTTATGTTCATTTGAGGTTTGGATTTTATTTATAAGTACACATTCAGCATTTGTAAACGCGAACTGCACGTGTTTGTTTGTGGGCATGCATTTGAGAACTTGAATGAATATATTATCCTTGCAACCTAGATTATAGATTATACACAGAGCCTCTTGTATGCAGGACAGTCCTGTCGCTTACGTCCTCTGGGAGCTGAGGATTCCCTGATATTATACTTGTAGAGTGTGAACTGAGTAACCTGTTGCTACCCGGACGTGAGCTAACTTGGGGGAGAACTCAATAATATTATGTACTCAGTACGCTGCCTTAGTTCTTGTTTATCGTTTACACTTTACGCCATTGAGAAAATTTTACATGAGCAATGTTTGCATGTGTACTGGACCAATGTGTCTTATTGAAACAAGAAATTTATTTAAAAAATATTTAAAAGAACTCTCACATTATCGAGTTGTACGGGTTTTTCTTAGCTCAGATTGTGTAGAATTTGATTCATAAGACAACTGCATGAAAAAGTCATATTTGACAAGATTGGCGTATACGATAAACAAGAACTGGGGGAGCGAGTACTCACTGAAATAATTATCAAATGGACATGGAAAAACTCATAGGGGAGTCTTTATAACTCTGTCGCCATTCCGCTAGGGGTGGCCAGAGCCTCTGCAGAGCTGCCTCCATTAAGTCCTTTCCTTACATACCTACCTCTTTCAATTCATTCATATCCATCCCCTTTTTCATGTATTTTCTTCTTTTACTCTCGCTGTGCATATCCCATTCTTTCACAATTTCCTCTATCTGATCCCTCCATACTTTTCTCGGTCGTCCCTTACCTCTTTTTCCTTGCACTCTTTCTCTGTATATATACTTTGTCAGTCTATCACAGGGGTCGGCAACCTTTTTTTTTTTTAAGAAATCCTGTGCGGGAGACTCCCTAGATTCTAAAGACTCTAGGGGTCTATGACACTTGTTGTAGTGCTGCAGAGGTGTACGAGCTTGGTCGTCGCTACAAAGCGCCAATACTCAAGCAAGACCCAATTGCTATAAGGCTGTGTGGACCTTTGGTGACCGGTCATTGGTAAAGGTTTATGAATTTTTCAACCCAGCGAAGAGCACATTCGAAATATAAATGGTATATTTTTGTGCTCCGCCAGGATTAGAATCCACAACCTTCCATTTACGAGTCCGAAGTGTTGCCACTACGGACTACGGACCGGTCCAAGAGTCGAAAGAGCCAAAATTACAATTTTCAAATTAGAAAGTGTGTAAAGAGCCACAGAAAAATCTTGCTAACAATAAATAACGTTGACGGGGGGGAAGGCACGCAATTTTGAGAGAGATCATTATGTATGGGAGAGTTCAATCCTTCAAAGTTTTTCCTGTCATGCTTCTCAAATGATTGATTTCCACCGTACATACTTTACTCATTTCACTGCCACTCGTTGCCCATGCTTCACTTCCATGCATCAAATTCGGTAACAATATGCCATTGTATACCGCTTTAGATTAAGGTTGACGTCACCATTAGCATAAAAACGGAAACACTACTTGACCAGGTATCAAAACTCGCTCCTTTTGCATCAGCAGTCGGTGACGTTAACCACTGGACCACTGTCTCTGTTAGCATCGCTCGCTTTTATCGTTGCCCGTGTGACGAAAGTGTCTGTGAAAAAGAGTTTAAGAACTAAAGTAGTTCTAGAGGCCGCACAGGAATGCCTTTGTCGAGTACAGCTACAATCTGTTTTGGTGGCCAGGGGCTTAGCTTTAGGGAGGTGCTGTATAAAAAACTATTGCATGTACTATTGAGTAATAACATAGAGGAGCAGAAACTAGATTACTGCATTGATACACACTATCTAACACATTTGTCTCAGTCCTGTCAAACGTCGCAGTTGTGTAGTCATACAAAACATCTTTTTACCTGTCAAATTTTACGTTTTTTTGCTTTCTCCATTTTGTGTTTTGACACCCAATTATAGCACATGCCATAATGTCTTACAATGATGCCTTTTTCCTTTAAAATTCCTCAATTTTATCGATCACAAGATTTATACCGCATGCGCTTATGTTCGGACTGCTCCAGGCATAGTACGAAAGCGGCAAAGCTGCCACTTTTCTAGAAACATCTTAACATTCACCCGAGTATTTTTGTCTTTAAAGAAATGCAACTGTGATGTTCTTTGTTCTCTTTCTTACCAATGAGCATTTTCGTAAGTAGGTTGAAACAGATGTATACTTGTCTATTTTATTTAAAATAATTTCTAGTCCACACATATCCCTCACCACACACAAGAGCTTTGACTCTTTTTGGTGAGGTATAGCATATAAAACAATTGAATATTATGTAATAGAAATAGGGTTTATGTTTATTTTGAGGTCTGGATCTTATTTTGTAAGTACCTACACGTGTATCACGTGAAAGTGTAAATTAACAAGTGTTTATTCATGCGTGTGTATTAAATTTATAAGGAAGATTTATGTATTTCTATTTGATAAAAGAGCGCTGTTTTTGTATGTGTGTGTGTCACACCTCAAGGGCCCCCCCTTCCGCGAATGGGATATCGAGGGTATACAACGAAAACACACTAAGTCAAATTTGACAATTTTTACTTATTATTATACTTATTTTTTCTGATTTTCTACTGCCAAAAGACACTAAGTGCTATCAAAAAAAATAAAGGAAATAATGAAAAAACTAAGTCATATTTAAATTTATTATTTCAGCCAACAAGTATAATGCATTCTGGTTGTAAAGAATTCAGTTTTTGTTGATTTAATAATGACTTAGTGCGTTTTGGTCGTATACCCTCGATATTTGATAAAGGTGCCGTTTCAGTGCTCCCTTAACAGTGTCAGTGCTGACAGATTCCGAAACCCAAGCTCCAGGTGGCAGTCTGTTCAGATTGAGGATATTGTGAAAGAGTGGGATGTTCACAGTGGGTGTAAAAGAAAAAGATGTATGAAAAAGGTTATGAAAATTAAAAAGATAAATAAAAAGGTCCCCTGTTTCAGGGAAGGTCGGCAAGAGTTGCAGTGCTTATGTTTATTTCAGATTGGGTTATTATAGTGTAGGTCCACATGCGGCATGTGTGAGCGCGAAATTAAAATTATGCGTGTCTGCTTGTGGGAATGCATTTAATGTGACTCTCAAATGATGCAAATCTTTACAACTTAGATTTAGATTTAGATTTTATGGATATGAATCAAATGGAAAGAGGTACGTAAGGATAGGAATAAATGGAGGCTGCTCTGCAGAGGTTCTGGCCGCTCCTAGCGGAATGGCGACAGAGTTACAGTTACAGTACACGGAGATAGATAACTAATAATTTGGTAGCTGTAGCTACGCCCATGCGCTCTCTCCTACTCGCCGCTTCACTCTGCAGTTGGTTCACAATAGTGAGTAGGTAGAGCATCATCCGCATCATCACCGCCAAGGGTTGTTCACCCCGGCAGACCCCACGCGATACCACATGCCGCCGCCTCCCTCCTCTTCTTCTAGTTCCTCTCCTTGTAGATCCTGTGATGAAGACGCCCGAATCTCTTCATCTTTTTCGTTGCTGACGACCCTTGTGTCTCGTCTATAATAATAATAATCTATAATCTAAGTTGCAAGGATTTATTAACATTTAAAGCTCTCAAATGCAAACGCGTGTAGTTCGCGCTCACAAATGCTGAATGTGTACTTACAAACAAAATCCAAACCTCAAATGAACATAAGCCCTACAACTTTTGCCGACCTTCCCTGACACAGGAGTGACATTGGTAAAGTGAACCATTTTTTACAGTATAGGTGGTCAGCCGCATACCAACCTATAAGTCAAGGAATACAAATAATAAATAACATTTAAATATAAAAAAAGAACAAAACCTTAAAAAGAAATCTATACAAAAAAAACAATACTTTCCTATGCAAAAAATGTAACAAATGAATAAGCCAACATTACAAATCAACATTGCAGAGTAGCCGCCTCTTCTTCCTGTCCTTGCATACTTCTTTCATTTCATCCAGAGTCATAACCTTCTTCATACAAGCTCTCTTTTTATTATGACTCTGCATATGGATATCGTTAATGCTCATATTTGAATTTAGAGCTTTTTTCTCAGCGGGCAAGTGACGTTAGCACCCAATAAGAAAATATATCTATATCCATTTTTTTTTAATAAGATTTGTGAAGAGTAGTGCAATTCACCAACCTTTTTGCCTGGCCAGTTTTCTTTAAGCGAAAGCAGAAGTTTTTGTGTATGCAATGGCCAGGCCCGGATTAACCCCTGTGGGGGCCCTGGTGCGAAAAAAAATCTCGGGGCCCCCTATAGCCCCCCCCCCCCTTCCCCTCCCCCCTCCCCCCTTATCACAAAATCCCCTCCCCTCGCGCTTATTTTTTTTCAGAACGCAAAATAAACAATTTACGAACATGCTAATTGAATGGTTGAATTCCTTGATTCTATTCTTAATAATAATAATAATAATACAATATTTTTATAGCGCCTTTTCATGACTCTTGGTCATCCCAAAGGCGCTTGCTCATATGAGCGCGCGAACAGGTGGGTCTTCAACCCCTTTCTAAAAGTACTCTCCAGATCCATTTCGCGCAGGTCATCTGGGAGGCCGTTCCATATCGTTGGAGCAGCCACCTTGAAGGCTCGATCTCCAAAAACGGTCTTCTTTTTCCTTGACTTTTAGGTTGGTATGAGGCTGACCACCCATACTGTAAAAAGATGGTTCACTTTGCCAATGACACCCTTGTTTCAGGGAAGGTCGGCAAGAGTTGCAAGGCTTATATTCATTTGAGATTGGGTTTTATATTGTAGGTCCACATGTGGCATGTGTAAGCGCAAACTTATACGTCTCTGCTTGCGAGAAAACATTTAATATGAATCTCAATTGATTTTCATCTTTGATTTAGTTTTAGATTATAATAAAAACGGTACTAATTAGGTAAAAAAAAATGCAAGTACAATGCTACTTCTTAGCAATTTTCCCTCCGAATTTGCAGAGGTCTTTTGAGGTGTGATTCACACATAATAGATAAAGCTTATTTGACGCATAAGTTGGTGTAAAACTGACCTCTATAATCTATAGTCATAGTTGCAAAGATATATTGACATTCAAGGCTCATTTTAATGCACTACCGGTCGATAGCTCAGTTGGTAGAGTGCTTGCATTCCATGCCGTGAGCTCGGGTTCGAATCCCGCCGAGAATGTCAGAAGTTATTTCCCGTTTCGGTGTTTATTTCAAACCCCAAAATAAAATACCGGCAAGGCTTACTCACCTTCACAAGAAATGAATACCAGCCTCCTCGGGAGCTGGGAAATCCCTACTTCAAATGAAGTGGTTGGCGTAGCCCCCTTACATGTAAAAATAAATAGGTTTCACTCGCCACATGCGAAACCCTTTGGGGGAACGCGGCAAGAAGTTACACTAGATGTGTAGCTTAGTTGCGTTTTTTTTTGCGTTGTCCACAAGCGTCACGTGTAATTATCGCCTTTGCATATTACTAGGGTGGTCACCTGTTCATCAAAAATTTACTTAAATCAAGTTAATATTATTATCACAAAGCTCAAAAAATCTGACATCCTATCAACCAAATTTACATTATTTTCGACACCGCCTATCTTCAATAAATCATCCATTGTTTGAATTTGCAATGTTTACTCTCTCGGCGCCAATGGCAATAAATGTTTTACAGCCGTCGGAGCCTTTTATTTTATATTTCCGCTGTGGACCTTACAAAGGCAAGTTATGCAGCTATTATCCTAGAAGTTCATTATAAGACACGAACAGGTGTCATAAAATCATACGCATTCGATACCTTTGTTTACCTTTACTTTTTTTCTGACTTCCTACCCAGAAACTTTTTTCTTTGTTACTGGAGGCTTTGTTTAAAATTTTTGGAGGCCCATTCAAGTCGTTAAGGGCCCCATTCAGATCGTCGGGGGCCCCGAACGTTTGCTGTGAGAAACTTTTATTATCGGTGTCTTTGTCTCGGCAAAACGCAGCTTTTTGAGTCAAAAGTATTCAATATCAATTCCTACGACATTTTTTAGAATTCCTTTAAAGTCTTTCGGGGCCCATCCTGGCGCGGGGCCCTGGTTCGGTCGCACCGCTCGAACCGCCCTAGATCCGGGCCTGGCAATGGCATCTGTTGAACGAGGGTCGAATATATGGTCAAATGGGCCAGATATAATTCGAACCAACGTATTCTGTTCGAAGTATGTTATTTTTTGTATTAGTCAAGAGAAGTCAGAAGTGTTAACCACTAGACTACGGACCGGTCACCACCAATATGTTTTTAAAATGATCGGAATCAATTTAAAAAACGTATATATTTATTTGGGATCTTGGTATTTGGGTGTATCTAGCCATGGCCACCCCCGTAGAGCTCCTTCGAATAAAAAGCTTCATAATTGATAGCGCCTACCCAGCTATAACCAGTATAAGCGCTACAGGTAACTTGATTTACAAGTTGTATTATACCCGGTTAGGGGTGCATCTCACGGAGGACTGACAGGATAGAAAGGCAGAGTGACAAAACGACACATGATAGAACAAAACATGACAGAACCGGCATTATAGAACGACACATAACAGAAGAAAACATGACAGAACAACACAATACAGAACAACACATGATAGAACGACACATAACAGAAGAAAACATGACAGAACAACACAATAGGTACAGAACAACACATGACAGTACGATACATGACAGAACATCACAATGACAGTAGGTATCTACATCACATTTTACAATGTTTTTTTTGCTTACCCTCATGCAGAAAGCAGAATGCGTGTGCGCATGCAGGCCGAGATACTAGTTAAATTATATCCAAAATATATTTCATTTAATTTTGAACAAGTTCATAACAAAAAGTAAAACAACATAAATAATACATGACAAAACAACACATACAATACATCACTATGACAAAGCAACACAAGGACAAAACATTACATGACGAAACATCACATGACCGGTCCGTAGTCCAGGTGGTAACACTTCGGACTCGTAACTGGAAGGTCGTGGGTTCGAATCCCGGCGGAGCACAAAAAATATACCATTTATATTTTCAAATTTGCTCTTCGCTGGGTTGAAAAATTCATAAACCTCTACCAAAGACCGGTCATCAAAAGGTCCATCCAGCCTTACAACAACTGGGTCTTGCTTGAAAATTGGCGCTTTCTACAGCGACGACCAAGCTCTCAGAGGGCTCTTGAGGTGTGATACACACAAAAACAGCGCTCACCAAATAAATCAGCCAAATTTAATTTTTTTTTTAATGACAAAAAACCACATGACAAAAAATCACATACCTAAAACAGAATATACCATAAACCGCACATGAAAAAACATCCCATGACAAAACATCACAAACAATACAAACATTTATTTTGCCTATTATGAGTCCTTGATTTATAGATTTGCGTGGGGCTAGCTACCTCACATGTAAAAATGAATGCATACCATGCCGTTGCCATCCCTAGTTTTGGATTAAGGCGGCATAAATTGCAAAATAAATGCTTTGTGGTGTTTTGTCATGTGATGATCCTTAATGTACCGTTTATGGGATATTCTGTTTTATGTATGTGATGTTTTGTTAAGGTGATTCACTTTCCTGTGATGTACTGACATTGTGATGTCCTGTCATGTGTTTTTCTGTCATGTGTCGTTCTGTCATGTATCGTTCAGTCATGTGTCGTTTTGTTACTGTGTCGTTCTAACATTATGGAACCCTCAGAGATGATTAACCTCGCAAGGGAGCAAAACAAAGAAACACTCAACCACTAGTGAGGCCTCAGTAGAGACAAATAGCTGTTACTTTACTTTGCATTACTTCCTTTCTTCGGCTCAAAAGCCATGAAGGCTCACGGCTTCCCGCACCACAATCCTCCAGGACTCTCTGGCTTGTGCTGCTTCCCTCCATGGTCCCCTCACTCCCAGCACTTCGGCGTCTTCCTCGATATTGTCTGCCCACCGCATCCTGGGACGTCAGAATGGTCTAACACCTGAGGGGGCACCATCCAAGACATTTCTAATTATCCTAGAGAATCAGAAAGTTCCGTAAAATTTTCGGTCTACCTATAGCTCAGTTGAAAGAATGCTTGCATCCCAAGCCGAGAGCATGGGTTCGATCCGCACCGAGGGTGTTAAAAATGATTTTCGATTTCGGTGTTTCCTTCAAACCCAAAATAAATACCGGCAAGGTCTACTCAGCCTTCAAAAACTGTTCACATTACATGAACTAAACTACATCGTTTACTAGAATTTGTATTATTCTATAATAATAAAGAAAAAAAATATTTCCTTAATACAAAACAACAAAATGAGAGCAAAAAAATGTAAAAAAAAACGAGTTTTTTTAAATATTTTTTTGTGGCGTCATTTTTTAAGTTATGTGATGTATTTTGGGGATGTTTATTGTGGATGGGGGATATCAATCAGACGAACAGATGAGTCTTGGTTTCAATGTGATGTATTATTCCATTTCAGTGTTTACAAGGCGAGAGACAAAACCAGACTGCTCAGTGAAGCAATAATAATCTCTAATAATATTATATTACAATAATACATTACCTTATATATGATATTACCTACTCTAAATAATCATATCATAATTATACATTACACCTCCCTCACTAAATGACGAATCTACATTACATTATATCATACTTATCATACTTATCATTATAACATATTATATCAATAAAAATTATATCTTATACAATTTCATCTTCTTTCATCTTGGGTACCGCAGGCGGTTCTCCCCCCTCGGACGCAGGCGCTCCGACCATGGTTGGAACCTGGAAACACCCGAGTCATTAGAGATCTGTCCTGCCTCATCCAACAGCTGACCCAACCCCAGGTCATTGTCAGCCTCATCCTCCCAAGACACCTTTCTTCCGGAAATCTGATCATGATGTCTCTTCCAAATCTGATTTCCAGCCTTTACCAAGTAAATCCTGTTTCCCAATATTTTAAATATAATGCATGGAACCCACTTCCCTACATTTCTGAAATCCTTAGTCATTACCTTTTGTCCAATTCTGAATAGTCCTTTAATCTTTCTTCCCCTGTAATTCCTTTGTTGATTTTCCTGATTTCTCTTTTTAAAAACACATACCTTTCTCCCCGTCTTTTTAAATGATTTCTCCCCAGGCACTACTGTATCAAAAATGGATCTTATTTTTCTACCTATCATAAGCACGCTCGGCTCCATCCCTGTTGCTAATGATGGTGCATTTCTATGATCTACTAAAAATTCCAAAAGCTTATCTTCATAATCGTTAGGAAACATACCATTTCCCATAATTTTTTTTAAAAAACTTTTTGTTGTTTTTACCGTATTCTCCGCCAAACCGTTTGACGCTGGGTGATTTACTGCTGAAGTTAAATGCTTAATATTTAAATTTTTGCAAAACCTTTGAAAATCTACTGATGTAAATGCCGTACCATTATCCGTTACAATGCAACTTGGAATACCTAACACTGAAAATATTCTCTTCAACTCTCTAATTGTATGCCTTGCATCAATTTTATCAACTTTTACAGCATCTATCCAATTTGATGCTGCGTCTACTACGACTAAAAAATATTTTCCTGCTAGCGGCCCGAAAAAATCTAAATGTATCCTTTTCCAAATATGTTGTTCTACCGGCCAACTTTTCAACTCGACTTTATCTGGAGATCCCATATTTCTTGCACATTGCGTACATTCTCTCACTGTTTTCTCAATTTCTGTATTCATCCCTAACCAAAAAAAATAATTTCTAGCCAAAGTTTTCGTTTTTACAATTCCCATGTGAGATTTGTGAATAAACTTCAAAATATCTTCCCTTAATGCCAATGGTATTACCAATCTGTTTTCATAAAATAAACAATCATTTGATTCGCTTAACTTTTCTCTTAAAAACCACCATTTTACCAATCCATTTGTCATTTTGGATTTATTTGGCCACCCTGTTTTTAAATATTCCTTTATCTCACAAATGACCTTGTCATTACGAGATGCTTTCTTGATGCATTCTACATTTAAATTTGTTTCTACTGCAATACAGTTTAAAAATTCTCCTTCAACATCCTCAATGTTTATCTCATTTATGATCTCAATATTATCTTCCCCCTCATTATCCGTACTACTCATTGGTAACCTCGACAAAAAATCTGCTTTATTATCCTTTGACGGAACATATTCAATAGTATAATCAAATCCTTGCAAAATTAATGCATATCTTTGTAATCTATTAGCTGCCAGTATAGGTATGTTTTTATGTTCACCCAAAATGTGAACCAATGGCTTGTTGTCGCAAACTAGAATAAACTGCCTCCCATAAATATATTGAAAAAACTTTTTTAATGCGAATATAATAGCACATGCCTCTTTATCTAAAATAGAATATTTTTTCTCTGTATTCGACAAAGTTCTACTCGCATACGCAATTGGTCTTTCTAATCCGTTCTCGTATTGATGACAAATTATCGCCGATAGACCTTGGTCACTTGCGTCAGTAATTACCTTCACCGGTAACTCTGGATTATAATGTACCAGAATCCTATCGGAGACTAAAATAGCTTTTACTTTATCGAAAGCTAATTGACATTCTTTTGTCCAGCTAAATTTTGCTCCTTTTTCTAATAGTTTGTACAACGGCTGCAAAACGCTAGCTAAATCTCTTATAAAAATTCTATAATAATTTATTGCACCTAAAAAAGAGCGTACCTCCGATATGTCACTTGGAGTTTTCAAGTTTTTTATAGCTTCAACTTTATGTTGAAGTGGTTTCACACCATCCCTCGATATTTGAAATCCCAAATATTCAACTTCTGTCAACCCAAATTCACATTTTTGTAAATTAACACTAAATCCACTACGTTCTAAACGCTTAATTACCTCTTCCGTTGCCTTCTCCAATTCTTGCAATGTATTCCCATAAATTAACAAATCATCCATAAATGCTATCGCATCCAACCCTTGAATTGCCGAATATAAAGCTCTGCTAAATATCGCTGGTGACGTCGTGAGACCAAAAGGAAGTACCTTGTACCTAAATAACCCAAATGGTGACGAAATCACACAAAGATTTCTCGACTCCTCCGACAACCTAATTTGAGAAAAAGCATTTCTCAAATCTAATTTTGCATAAAATTTTGCTCCATTTACTCTATTTATTAAATCTTCTACTCTAGGTAACGGGTACTTTATTTTTTTTAACATTGGATTCAAAGTATTTTTAAAATCGGCACATATTCTGATTTCATCATTTTTTTTTTTCACAATCACTATTGGACTTGCCATTTCACTAGTCTCTACTTTCTCAATAATACCTTCTTGTAACATGCGATCTATTTCTTTTTCTACCCTTATTCTCAAATTAAAAGGAATTGGCCTCGGGTTAACAAATTTTGCCTTAAAGTCTTTTATAACTTCTATCTCCGCTTCAAAATTTTTAAAAGTACCTGCTTTACTCTCAAAAACAGCTGGATATTTTTTTCTCATACTAGAAAAAAAATCTGCATTATAATTCGTATTATTATTTCCTACTGAATAAATATTATCGCTAACATTGAATGAATTTATTTTAAAAGTATTCAAAAAATTCCGACCTAATAAAGAAGACGACCCTTTATATACAACAATTATTTCTATGTACTCTTTACTTCCTTGATATTCTACTCTCATGTACTTACGACCTTTTACTTGTAGTTGAGTACCATCATAGCTTGATAATTTCAAATCACAATGTTCTAACTTAATATTTGAAAAATGTTCATTAAATATGTGCCAAGGAATAATAGTCACCCCAGAACCCGTATCTAAAATCATATTTTTTAGATCTGTATCATTTACCTTTACGTTTAAAAAAATGGGACCATCCATCTCATTAATGGCCATTATTGTATTTATTCTTCGAAACTTGCATTTATTTGCATAATGACCAGATTTGTTACATTTAAAGCATTTAATATTATTATTATTTTTATTTAAAAACTTGCATGCATTTTGTTTATGACCGAATTTACCACAGTTAAAGCATTTATAATTATTATTCCTATCACTTGAAATACTTGCATGTCTAAAAATAGATTTCTTACTATCATTTGAATTATTTCGCTTGATTTCAGAATTTCGCTGTCTATCCCTTGACTTCCGAGTTTCTGTGGAATCCCTCGAATTACACGAACTCATTAAATTTATACTTTCTGAATTGTTTTGACCACACAAATGTTCCATTGTTCTCGCTAATTCTACACATTCAGATAATTTCAATTCCATTGCTTTTAAAAATATTCTCTGCTTTATTTTGTTCTGTCTGATACCTATTAAAAATATATCCTTCAAATTTGCCTCCAATCTATTCTCAAATTTACAGTCTACCGCAATTTTTTTCAATCTAGCTATATAATCCTTAATTGACTCGGTTTCGAGCTGTTTACATGAATAAAATGACTCCCTATACTCAAATATATTTTTTTTTACCCCACAATGACCCCCAATAATATCAATCAACTCCTCGAATTTTGCCTCCGAAATCTTTTTCGGAAAACATAGATCAGACACCGTCTGAAAAGTCTCCCTGGTGAGAGACGATAATAGAACAGCCCTTCTGCGTTCTTCAGTTAAAAACTTCTCATCATACAAAATGAGAACTTGGTCGAGCCGAAGTCTGAAGACATCCCAATCTCCAGTCCTATGGCAAAAAGGACTTAGACTCCTCCGTGTTCCCTCCATAGTCTGAAACGGCAGAAAGAAAGAAAACAAAAATCTTATCTGCTTCTGCGTCCGACAGTCCAGGAAACGCCTACGTGACCCTCAGAAAGTGGCTTCCACTCCCTGCAGCAGTCACCTCCAGGAAACCGACCCTCAAGGCTCCCAGCTCCTGCAGTACTCCCTGCAGCACTCCGCCCCAGTTGGATCCTCTCCTCTTGAAAAAAAAAACCGCTGCAGTAACTCCCTGCAGCGATTCCTCTTGGCTCCGTGAGTTCTCTTCCTCTTGAAGAAAACCGCTCCTTCTCTTCAGACTTCTTCCAGTTCTCCCTGCAGCAACCTCGCCTCAGCTGGCTTCGTGATCCTCAGTCTTCAGATCCTTCTTCCTTCTCGAAGATTCCCACATGTTGCTCTTGCAACAATATTATTTTATTTCTTCCAAAAAAAATTTTTTTATCCCGTTTTATATGGTTCTTCTTTATCCTGACTGCGCCACTGTGATGTATTTTGGGGATGTTTATTGTGGATGGGGGATATCAATCAGACGAACAGATGAGTCTTGGTTTCAATGTGATGTATTATTCCATTTCAGTGTTTACAAGGCGAGAGACAAAACCAGACTGCTCAGTGAAGCAATAATAATCTCTAATAATATTATATTACAATAATACATTACCTTATATATGATATTACCTACTCTAAATAATCATATCATAATTATACATTACAGTTATATAAAACTCTTTGAAAAAGGCCATAAAGTATAAGAAACATATTTTGAAAAACAACGGTATTTTTTTTGTAAACGGAATCACTCCTGAGATTCCCTATTATTTACCCGTTCGAGAATCCTTTCTCCACTCACAAGAAACATCTCTGGGGTCATTTTTTATGTTTCCCACGTGTCGGCATGAGGTCCCACAATACACTTGTACCTTATATCATATATTTGTACCCCAAGTTTAAAAAACATTACTAAACCCAACCAAATTTACTTTCCTTAAAAAATGTATGAAAACCAAAACGCTCGCAGCAAGCGATGCTTCAATTTCTAAGCATTTTTTTTTAAATCGTTATGATTTAACTTACACGTGAAGATTTGTACCTACTTGGGGTACAAATATTATGATTTGAGTTGTGAAGTGCATCGAAACAAAAGCGGTAATGTAGTATTTTTTTCTGTAAATGAGATAAATATATTAATGTATAGGAAATCGTTTTCTCATGATTTGAATACATTTATTTCCGTTTCGAAAATAACGCTACATTACCGTCATTGGTTTGATACGAGTCATTTGTGGAGCTCGGGTGGGAGTGCCGAACAGCCAACGTTCTCCTCGACTATTTGTCCCACCAGTGCTTGTTTGGCGTATCTACCATTTGATTCAAAGATGACCTTTCAATAAGCATTGTCTGCAATCTATTTTATAGAATGAAGAAAAAAAAACGGATTTTACTGACCGTGCAAAAGAGAAGAACGATTTTCTCTACGCTTCGTGGGAGTCATATCCGACGTCCTCAGGAGACGTGTCTCTTCTACAAAGAAGAACCACGAACTGTTGAATCATTGTTGTTTGATCGAGGCCGAAGGTTGTAGGTACTTTTATTAACCTTCGGTGATGCATCCATACATGTCACAATAGCTCCAGTTGTACAGAAGGACGATATTATTATTGCGACATCTATGGATGCATCACCGAAGGTTTTAATAAAAGTACCTACAACCTTCGGCCTCGATCAAACAACAATAATTCAACAGTTCGTGGTTCTTCTTTGTAGAAGAGACACGTCTCCTGAGGACGTCGGATGTGACTCCCACGAAGCGTAGAGAAAATCGTTCTTCTCTTTTGCACGGTCAGTAAAACCCGTTTTTTTTTCATTCTATAAAATGTCTAACGACCGTAATCATAATTTAAAATCTTTATTAACAATCTACACAATCTGAGCTAAGAACAAAATGTAAAACACGATAATGCGAGAGTTGTTTTAAATATTTTTTAAATCAATTTCCAGTTTTCATAAGACACATTGAGGAGTGATCAGATTGAGGAGATTGTGAAAGAATGGGATATACAAAGTGAGCGTAAAAGAAGAAAATGCATGAAAAAGGTGATGTATATGAATGAATTGAAAGAGGTATCGCTCCCCCAGTTCTTGTTTGCCGTATAGACCAATTCTGTCAAATATAACTTTTTAATGCAGTTGTCTTAAGAATCAAATTCTACACAAACTGATCTAAGAAAAAACGTACCTACAACTCGATAATGTGAGAGTTGTTTTAAATATTTTGTAAATCAATTTCCTATTTTCATAAGACACATTGGTCCAGCAGACATGCAAACATTGCTCATGTAAAATTAGCTTAATGGTCTATACGGCAAATAAGAACTAAGGCAGCGGTATGTCAGGATAGAAAAAAATGGAGGTAACTCTGCAGAGGCTCTGGCCACCCCTAGCGGAATGGCGACAGAGTTACAGTTACATTAGTCCAATACACATACAAACATTGCTCATGTGAAATTAACTGTGATGGACATAAAGCAAACAAGCACTAAAATAACGTATTCTCTACCACTCCTAGTAAAGTCTCGAAGTTTAAACTGAACCAAAGCTTTTTACTATATTTGTATGTAAACTAAAGCAGCGCTTCTATTGTGCGTTTTAGTTTTCGTGTATTTGTTGTTAAACGCCGCGTGTGAGTGCAGACGCAATGCTTTACACTGGGGTTACAGTTATATGTGAGCTAGCAACGATAGCAATGTGAGTTTCGGTGGAAACAGAGACGTAGTAAGGGGTTGAAGTATATTGATAAGGTCCAAGGGCGCTGTCTATGATATCTATAATCTAAATTGTAAAGATATACTGGTCATTTAAGGCACAAATTTAATGCATGTCCACAAGCAGGCACATGTAAGTTTTCGCTACGTTTAAAAAACGGTACTGATCTGCACATACATTGCAACTTCTTAACGAGTACAGATTATACAGAACAGGGGTTTTGGTTATACATAGTCTCACCACCATCCTCCAAGACTCTCTGTCTTGTGCAGCCTCAGCCATGGTCCACTGACACCTAGGACTCCAGCTGCAACTGTAACTGTAACTCTGTCACCATTCCGCTAGGGGTGGCTAGAGCCTCTGCATAGCTGCCTCCAGTTTTTCCTATCCTTACCTTACCTCCATACCACATGCACATGGAAGGTTTTGGGGTTAATGGACTGTATATTTTGCTTTCCTGTCTCCACAGGGGATTCAACCACTAGGTTCCTTTCTATTCCCCAAGGAGCGGGTTTCTGGTTACGCCAACAGAATCAAAAAGTAACTGCAGGGACTTACCTGGAGCTGCTCTGGTTTATGACGGCGAATCCAGCGATGGCGAAGTAGATGGTTTCTTTCTTTCAGCGGTGCAGGGGTAACTATTGCGCGATGCGGGAACAGCGATATGCGCGGATGCGGTGTTGATTTAGCGAAAGGTCAACCGATATCGACCTCCGGCGGCGAGTGTCAATGTCTAACTAACTGCCCTGGGCCAGTGCAACGGGCCAGTGCAGTGTTGCAAACGCACTTGTTTGCAAATCCCCGAAATTACTAAATAGATTAATTGGCACCACCTCACATGAATATCAACCTTGCAACTCCCGTCGCATTTCCTTGAAAGCGGGTGGCATTGTCAAAAGTGAACAAAGATTTTACATCATCGGGGTCAACCTCATATCAACCAATTAGTCAAGGAACGAATAATTTGAACATAGAAAGGTTCCAAAGTAAAAATGCCCTGGTCTCATTCATTATGATCCTTTAATTTTTCACACATACTCTTACATCGTACCTCCATTATGTAACAATGTCACCTATCATGGCTTGGCTCCACCTTATATGACTGACATGATTTCGCCTGTTGAGATGCGTGTGAGGAGGCAGACACTCAGATCCGCGGGCGATGGTGCGATCAATTTGGTTCAGCCGCACCGTCAGATCCGTACAAATTCGGGGACCGTGCTTTCCGTGTAGCGGGTCCGATGGAGTGGAACAGACTGCCACCCGGAGTGAAGGACTCCAAATCTGTGGGTGTATTTCGCGGACCACTCAAGGCACACCTTTTCAAAAAGTCTTATCTGTGATCGGAGAGGGCCTTTGAGGTGCGACACACACACAAAAACGGCGCTCTCTTATCATATGTAATTTAAAACAAATGAGCCTGATATTTATTTATTTATTTATTATTTACGGCATAAGCCTTTTACAAAAAAAAGTACATATTAAGGGAGTTTATACAAAACTACAAAAAAAAAAAAAATACAAGAATAAAAATATATGAAACATTTCAGTAAAAACAAAAGAAAAACCAAGAAAAGAAAAGAAAAAATAAACCTGTATAAAAACAGTAGGTTAGAAGCAAAGCAAAACCATAAAACTGCAAAAACCATCAAATATCATTAATAAAATATTTATTAAGTGCCAACTTGTACATATTAATATCATTGCAATGTTGACCGACACTTAGATAGGTATTGCCCAAACGTTGGATTCGATTTATGGAGCAATTATGATAATGCGTGGTCGATGCAACTACAGGGTTGTAGGGATGTCTTTGTCTTGTTTGGATATTTTGTACATGTTTTTTTATCTGATATACCTGGATATAGAAATAGTCACAACTGATGTGAATTGTTCAGTGTCCGCGGGCGCCAGCTGTCCACGCGCGTCCCTGCCTGTGTCAGTATTGCCTCACATAGCGACATGGTCTATGGCTGCTCCTGCGGGGCAATGACCTGCCGCCCCCGCTACCCTCCATCATCACCATCAGTATCACTATCATCATCATCACCATCCTTTTCTCCTCCCGGATGAAAGTTGGAGACCATTGCCACGTTTCCAACACCCTGCTGTGTGACATGATATTTTTAAGTATCTACTATCTGCACAACCAAGAATCTGGCTAGCCAAACCACTCTCCACCAGCATAAAACGCAACGCAACTCGGAACCAAGCTACACATATAGTGTACTTCTTGCCGCGTTATTCCCGAAGGGTTTCGAATGCGGTGAGTGGAACCTATTTATTTTTACAGGGAAGGGGGGCGGCCATACGCCAACCACTTCAGTCGTAGAGTGGGTTACCCAACTCCCGAGGGGGCTGGTACTCATTTCTTGTGAAGGTTGACTAAGCCTTGCCGGTATTTTATTTTGGGTTTGAAAAAAACACCAACACGGGAAATCATTTCTGACACCCTTGGTGGGATTCGAATCCGGGTTCTGGGCATGGAATGCAAGCACTCTACCAACTGAGCTATCGACCAGACCATCATTTACCATCTGCAGGGCCAAGAATCGTACGCTCCTATTTTTACACATCTGGCTAGCTAAACCCTCCTGCAGGATCCAACCAAAAAGTATACTGTAATCAACAAATATTGGCGTCACCCACAAGTGGATAAACAGACCCTACGAGGGAAGCAAGGTCACAGTTGAACCTGTACCATCTTGCCTTCAGCATCTTATGTCCTTAGACCAGTCAAAAATTCCCTTAAAATAACTAAATAGGTCTATTTCTTCAATTACTAACAACTTATATTATTCAGTTCCTTGGCTAATAGGTTGGTATGAGACTGTGTTATGTTAAGATTGAAAGGTATCTCCAGGATACTTACATCCGGCTAGCTCTCATTAGCATCACTCTCAGGGCGTCGGGTTCTTTCTTTCGGTTGCTTACTTGTACTTTGGGAAGGGTTTTATAATTAAAAGATAAGCTTAACATGAACAAATAAGGGTTTATTTACTTTACTAATATAAAGGGGAAATAAGGGAATGGCCAGACCTGAATTTGTCACTAAAACACTCCCTACTCCGTTGGCTGGAGTTCTAAACTGAACGGCCTGGGGCAGCGCCCCAGGCTAGCGGCGGCTCACGAGGCGGACGCCTCCACACGTTGGAGCCCCTGGGTGGGCGCTCCTATGCACTATGTCTCCTATGCCTCTGGTCTACAAGGCTGGTGCCTTGCTGGTAGGAAATCCAAGTAGATGGGGAGGAGGGAGCTCCATTGTAATGCCTCCTCTTGCACCGCCTGGTGGTTGGTCGCTGACGTCTGACTATCTTCACATCTTGCCGGGAACTAATGACCGACGGCCCGATCAGATCACACGGCGCAGTTCGGCCGCTTCCGTGACCGTTCGGCTCCGTTCGGCCCACAAAACACACTGCACACTTGGAGATTGTTTTTTTATATGTTATTTTAAAATAACATAACAACTGACCTCGGTATTATTTTTTCCAATGCTACCCCGGTTTCAGAAAAAGCAAAACTTGCAAAGTTTATGTTCATGTGAGGTTTGTTTTATTTTGTAAGTACACATGCAGGACGTGGGCCTGCATCATCAAATATGAGCATGAAATCTCGTTAAATCTTTGCAACTTAGATTTCAGATTAAAGACTACACCTTTTGTCCATCATCCAGTCGCTAGCACAATGATAGTCTTCTGTCTTCTGCTTCCTTAACTGGAGGATGTTTGAAATAATTTCCTGAATCATACTACTCTACAGGATTTGATCCTCCTACATAAAATCACCATGCCCGGTCTAGTGCTTTAAATGCTGCGGACTCGCAAACGAAAGGTCGTGAGTTCGTTTTCCAATAACGTTGAATATCAGTATAGAAATAGTGAATAAATCGTGGAAGTATAATTTATAAAATCAGAATTATTCACATAGGACACTCAGTTAGACACAGCATTTTTCTTAGCGACATCATAGTAGGACAAAGCTTGGGAAGACGAACAAGAGGTCGCACAATAACTTATTTTTTTGTAGGGGAATTCAATTCCTCTATGCTGTCTCCATCTTAGGAGTTAAGTACCATCTATTTGGGCAGGTATTGCGTACGTGGGCCGAACACGGGGCTCTGTACACGCATAGTAGATGTGGTTGTGCTGGTTGGAGGGCTCAGCTATCGTGGGACCTGCAGGTACTCTGCGCCATGTACCTCCGCGCACCTCCTCTGGCAAGAGTTGCGCAAGCTAGACAGCCATTCCCGAACAACGGAAAAAATGTGTGTACTCTTTCTATGAGCGAGCATATCACACCGAGAGCTCCTGTCGGGAATAACGAATTCTTCATTTAATCTTCAAAATAAGAGGATGTTTAATCTAATCTAATCTAAGTTACAAAATATACGTAACATTAAAGATTCATTATATGCACTTTCACAAACAGATATGCACAAGTTCGCGCTTAAACATGCCGCATGTGGTCCCACAATATAAAATCACGAATCTAATCTAATCTTATCTAATCTAATCTAAGCTACAAGGATATATACCATTTAAGAATTACATCAAATGCATTCCCACAAGCAGACATGTATAATTTCGCGCTAACACATGCCGCATGTGGACCTACATTATAAGAACCCATCTCAAATGAACATAAGCCCTGCAACTCTTGCCGTCCTTCCCTGAGACAGGGGTGACATTGGCAAAGTGAACCATTTTTTTTTCACAGTATGGGTGTTCAGCCGCATACCAACCTATAAGTCAAGGAACATACATGACAAATTACATTTTTAAAATCACTAAATTATAATACATATGTATGGACATCAAAAACTAACAGAAAACAAATTTTAATTTAAAATTTAAAAAACCCTAGCCGCCAACATCACAGATTAACCGCCATTTCTTTCTGTCCTTACTCACAATGTCCAATCTCACATGGACATATACCCGGCAACTCTTGCCGACCTTCCCTCAAACAGGGGTGACATTGGGGGTGAAAAAGTGAACCATTTTCTACAGCATGGGTGGTCAGCCGCATACCAACCTATAAGTTAAGGAAAATGTAATTTTTTTGTCATGCTGTAGAAAATGGTTCACCTTGTCAATATCACCCCTGTTTCAGAGAAGGTCGGCAGGAGTTGCAGGGTGTGTGTTCATTTGAGATTCGGGTTTTCATATTGTAGGTTCGCATACGGCATGCTTAAGCGCGAACTTGTATATAGAAAATAGAAAATTAATAAAGAAAATTAAAAAAATAAAAATAAAACATAGAAAATAGAAAAAAGGTGATTTATTTGAGAAACCTAAGTTGGCTTAATATGTCACTTATTAGTTTCACCTTTTAAGCAGGCGTGTGCATGGTATATAGGCAAACACATTTCAGAACAAATATTTCTTCCCGTTCTTTTCAAATAACTCATTTGAAATTGACTGAAATGCCAACGATGGCTCGAATAGAACTTAAATTTTGAATTTTACATCTGAATATCAAGCTTAAATAGTCTTCTTACCATATATACCGAGAAAGGTATGGATGGACCAAATATCCGAAATTGCGAATGAATGGAATATCCAGAGTCATAATAAAAGAAGAGCTTGTATGAAAAGGTTATGACTCTGGAGGAAATGAAAGAAGTATGTAAGGATAGAAAGAAATGGCGGTTGATCTGGGATGTTGGCGGCTAGGTTTTGTTAAAGTGAAATTGGTTTTATGATTATGTTGATACCCTCTCTTCAAAATCAAAAAGACTTGGTTGAAGGGTTTTTCTTAACTTTCGTTTTTTTATTCTCTTTTTCTCTTTTCAGTACAAATTACAAACAGAACCGGTCTTCGGGCCAACAGGCCGACAAACCTTGTGACAAATTATTCCCTTTTTATTACAATAAAACACATAAATTTTGTTACAGTAAATTCGGCTCGGCCGGTGTCTTGCCGAACGCCGGCCAATCAGCGTGTAGGGTTAAGTTTTGTCAAGGAGTTCGACGGATGGCGAAATTCAGGGCCTGCACAAAAAAGTGTGCCGTATCAATTCCCACCATCTTCTGTTGACAAAACTTAACCCTCCTTACGCTCTCAACCCTTGCCACAGAATTTTCACCCCTGGCCACGGTTCCTTCATCCTTTTCCTTCTCTTCCGATGTTCGTGGAGAGGTGGTGCGCGCTGAAGGCGAGGCGTCGTATCCGGCGGCCTCGTGTACTGCTCGATCGGATCCTCCTCCTGCTTGTCGGGCGGTAACCTAAGCTGATCTGGGTGCACGTCTCTGCTGGTGCGGGGTGGCTGTTTCTTGGCCATCCCATGGCTCTGATTCCTCTTCGAGCTGGAATCCTCTAGCACGAGTTGTCGTCCACTCTGCACCTCCATGCTGACTGGTTTAAAGTTCCTCTTGATCGTGTCAAACGTCGAGTCTTCCACTTCGCACACTTGCGGGTGGGATTCGCGGTCACGGTGCAGCTCCTTCTCCAAAGAGTCATCTTCCAGGTCTCGAGGAAGCGCGTCTACCTCAGGCTGTACAGGCCTCCCATCCTGGCTAGGGTAGACGTGGCTGGATTCTGAAACTTCTGGAGCCAGTGTCTCTTCCACACGTTGAAACTCCTCGACTGCTCTCAGAGTGTCCTCAGGAACTTCCGCGTCCCTCAGCATGCTGACACTTGCATGCTCCGGTTCATCCTCATCTGGGTCTGGTTCTGGTTGCGAAGGTTTCCCCTCACGGTCGGGGCAAGACCGGTCGAGATGTGGCCCTGAATAGTGCCAGTATGTCCGTGCGGTCTCTTGCTCGCTACCTGGCCGTGACTGCCATGCCATTGGACGCTTTTTCTGGCCTGGTGACTGCCTTTCGGTCTGATGGTGGTAGGCTGCTGGCTGCCAATCCCCTTGTTGCTGTTCCTGGGCTGGCCATCGCCCTCCTTGCTGATGAGATCCGACGAGTGGATGGTGGTCATCGCTGCTGCCCCTGCTTTCACAGCCTGCCGCAGCTGCGAGAAGCTTGCTCCAGGAGGCGCTGGCGCTCTGAAGTCTCGCCTGGCACTGCGGCAACAGGAGGTCCATGGTGTGCTGGATGACCTCCTGCTCCGAGTGCGTGATGCAGAAGCGCTTGGCCAGCGCTCTCTTCCTCAGGATGAATCCCATTGCCTCCTCCCCGAGCTCCTGCCGTCCATAGAGGTACAGGAAGTGGCCTCTCTCCCTCCTTGACTTGCTGTTGAATCTTCCCTCCAGGGCACATTCAACCTCCAGCCAGTCTGTCACTGGGAGCTCCGCCATCCAGGCAGCCGCCTCCCCCCTCAGCCAATCCATTGCCCACATCACCCATTCGCTCTCTGGGGTTGCATTCTCCTTGAAGTACGCCAGGGCTGACTCCAAAAATAGCCCTGGGTCTTCCTCCGGCTTCCCCGAAAATGGCATGGGGAGCCGTGCCACTGGCGTCCTGTATTCATTGACTGAAGCTCCCTGCTCCATCAAGTCATCACAGGGCCGCGCAGTCTTCATTGTCTTGCTTCTGGTTCTTTGTTGGGCGCCACAAGTCAGTCCTCCGGTACTTGGGTTGTCACTTTCCAAGTGACTCGAGCCCCACGTTCGCGGCGTCAATTGATACCCTCTCTTCAAAATCAAAAAGACTTGGTTGAAGGGTTTTTCTTAACTTTCGTTTTTTTATTCTCTTTTTCTCTTTTCAGTACAAATTACAAACAGAACCGGTCTTCGGGCCAACAGGCCGACAAACCTTGTGACAAATTATTCCCTTTTTATTACAATAAAACACATAAATTTTGTTACAGTAAATTCGGCTCGGCCGGTGTCTTGCCGAACGCCGGCCAATCAGCGTGTAGGGTTAAGTTTTGTCAAGGAGTTCGACGGATGGCGAAATTCAGGGCCTGCACAAAAAAGTGTGCCGTATCAATGTATATATTGTTATTTATTGATTTAAAAATAAAAAATGTAATTTGTCATGTATGCTCCTTGACTTTTTTTTTTTTTATATTTAAACAAGAATACAACAGCATTGAATATAATTTTGTACATATATAAGATATTTTTTACAATTCATGTCGCCAATTACTGTATTCTACAAATTGATATTTTAAATTACAAATCATGCCAGGTAAATAAATAAAAAGTTTATAGGTTGACTTATAAAAAGACTTATAGGTTGTTATGCGGCTGACCACCCATACTGTAAAAAAAGTTCACTATGCTGATGTCACCTCTGTTTCAAAGAAGGACGGCAAGAGTTGCAAGGCTTATGTTCATTTGAGATTGGGTTTTTATATTGTAGGTCCACATGCGGCATGTGTTAGCGCGAAATTATACATATCTGCTTGTGGGAATGCATTTAATATAAATCTTAAATGATATAAATCTTTGCAGCTTAGATTAGTTTAGATTAGATTAGATTAGATTAGATTAGATTAGATATATTGCATACCTATTAGGCGCATGTGCCTGTAAGGGATGCACGCCATGAGTCTGATATGTCTGCATGGAGCTCGCAGTGTAAGATGTCTTCAGGCTGCACACATTGCGCAACGCCTGCTTTAGGTTTAGCGGGCCGAGATTCGGCTAACGGAGAGTCTTCCATGCACACAGGCTGCTTGTTTTACTACCTACAGTAATATGAGCTAGAGCGGCCTACACTCCATCTAGTTCCTCTTCTTCCTTACACCTTCACTCCCCTGACACGTGTAGCCGATTTCAAATCCACTATAATAATCTACAATCTAAGTTGCAAGGATATCGCACGTTTAATAATAAAGAGAAATAACTCGAAAATTGGGAAAATCGTGATTTTGTAATAAAACGCAAGAACAATGCGAGAAGAATAGGTAGAATGCGACAGCCGTTCAATTTGGACGAATATGACCGAGATAAAACATCGGTCGCCTTTTTCATCCCATACAAGTTGTACTGGTTGTCTGAACTTCAAACGTGATTTCCCAACATTTATGTTTTTTGAGTTATTGCTTGCGATATATTCATTTAAACCTCTCAAATGCATGCCCACAAACAAACACGTGTATAGTTCTAATTTAATCTAATCTAAATTACAAAATATAAGTAACATTAGAGATTCACATTATACGCATTTTCACAAAACAGACATGTATAAGTTCGCGCTTAAACATGACGCATGTAGCCCTTCAATATAAAAACCCGAACCTCAAATTAACATACACCCTGCAACTCCTGCCGACCTTCCCTGAAACAGGGGTGACATTGGCAAAGTGAACCATTTTCTACAGCATGGGTGGTCAGCCGCATACCGCGCTTACAAATGCTGAATGTGTACGTACTTAAAAATAAAATCCAAACCTCAAATGAACATAAGCCCTACAACTTTTGCCGACCTTCCCTGACACAGGGGTGACATTGGCAAAGTGAACCATTTTTTACAGTATGGGTGGTCAGCCTCATACCAACCTATAAGTCAAGGAATATTCCTCCTCTCCTTATAAATATTATTCTTCTTCATCTTCCTCAGCCTTTCTCAGTCCAATCCTAGACGAAGGCCTCCTTCAATCCTCTCCATTCCTGTCTATCGGCTGCTGTGTTCAACCATCCTCTGCCTGCAGTACTCTTGATGTCGTCCAGCCTCCTTAGTTGGGGTCTCCCCACTCCCCGCTGGACATCCTGGGTCGCCACTGAACGATCCTTTCCGGTCACCTGTCATGTTCCTGCCTTGCGACGTGACCAGCCCAGCGACACTTTAAGCAGGCCACTCGCTGTATGACATCAGTGACATCAGTGCGTCTACGGATCTCCTGGTTAGGAACCCTGTCTCTGAGGCTGATTCCCAGCATCCTCCTTTCAATGGCTCTTTGGCACGTCCTCAGTCTGTTATGGCGCTATACTGAGTGAGCCCTTTTGTTTCCAAGCCATAGGTGGATACTGGAAGCACGCATGACACAAAAACCTTGCGTTTCAGGTTAACAGGCATTTTCGTGTCACCCTTAAAAATATTTATATGATTTATATTTAGATTTTCATGAAAACTTCTCTTACTGTTTTTAAAGAATCCTGTGCAGGAGATAAATTAAATTTAATTTCAAATATTTTGAAAATTTCAATTTCCGAACTCGGCTAATAGGTTGGTATGAGGCTAACACCCCATGCTGTATAAACTTGGTTCACTTTTGCTGATGCCACCCCGGTTTCAGGGAAAGGCGGCAGGAGTTGCAAACTTAATTTTGTATGTAGTATGTATCTACGCATGCAGAATGTGTAAGATCGAATTTACATGTGCCTGCTTGTGGGCATGCGTTAAATATGAGCTTTATATGTCAATATATCTTTGCAACTTAGATAATAGACATATTATGATTTATGTAGCATGGCAGGGTACAGGTAGTAGTACAGGGTACAGATTATAGAGGAAAAGGTATAATTCAGTACCTCGTCAAGGAATCCAGTTGGAATCCAGCTAGAAAGCTCTCTTCTATGCTTTTGTAACGTTTTCACATAAAGGAGTAAGACACTTATAGCTTACGGCATTGATACATACTATGGGGCGCAGTGTTCCCCAGTCCTGTCAAACACCGCAGTGTTGTAGTCACACAAAACATGTTCTCACCTGTGCAACAATATGTTTTCTCGTTTTCTCCATTTTCTGTTTCGACACCCAATTATTACACATGCAATAATGTCTAAAATATTCCTTTAAAGATTGACAAACTTACCGATCAAAAGATTTATAACGCGTGCGCACAATGTACGCGCAGGCGTGAGTTTCAAAGCTGCCAACTTTCTGGGAAGATTTCGTAGTTTCACATAAGTTTTTTGTTAACAACGAAATACCACTGTGAAGATCTTTATTCTCTTACTAACTTAGGACGTTTTTTTTTAAATTCCGTACCAGAGACTCCCTAAATTTCAGAGGCTCTAGGGGTCTATGACACTTGTTGTAGTAGGTACCGGAGAGGTGTTGTTTACGAGCTTGGTTGTCGTTACAAAGCGCCAATACTCAAGCAAGACCCAGATAATGTATGTAAGGCTGGATGGACCTGCAGTGACCGGTCTTTGGTAAAGGTTTTATGAATTTTTCAACCCAGCGAAGTGCACATTTAGTTTTTTTTGTGCTACGCTGGGTTTCGAACCCACAACCTTCCATTTACGAGTCCGAAGTGTTGCCACTGGACTGCGAATCGGTCGAATTTCAATGTTTGTTAAATAAGTTACCAGTAGGTACACAATGTGATGCGAAGGTTTGGGCATGTGGAAAGAATGAATGTTGATAGTTTGACTAAGTTTATATACAGAGGTAGCGTTAAAGGAAGACCGAGAAAAGTATGTAGTGATCAAATTGAGGATATTGTGAAAGAATGGGATATACCTACAAAACGAGCGTAAAAGAAGAAAATGATGCATGAAAAAGGTGTTGGATATGAATGAATTGAGAGAGGTATGTAATTAACTCTGTCGCCATTCCGCTAGGGGTGGCAAGAGCCTCTGCAGAGCTGGCTGCATTTCTTCCTACCCTTACATTGTAAGGGTAGGAAGAAATGCAGCCAGCTCTGCAGAGGCTCTTGCCACCCCTAGCGGAATGGCGACAGAGTTACAGTTACAGTTACAGATAACATAAGTGAATGTTTTTTTACTCCTTGCGTGTATACCACAGCTCTACCTATTTCCTATGCGCTTAATGGAGTTTTTTATGTTACTGGTATGAGCCTTGAGAATAATGTACAAAGAAAGAAAGATAGATACACTAGCTTTCTCTCTCCTCTTCTATCTTTATTAAATATTATATGATTTCACGTCTCGAATATAATCTTCAACCACTGGACTACGGACCGGTCGAACCAACCTATCAGTCATGAAACAAAAATACTTGTCATTTTCAGAATTAATGTTAAAATTATAAATTTCTAGCATTAGCTTTCTATCAGCTATTGATGATCTAAGTTGCAAAGATTTATTAAAATTTAAGATTCATTTTAAATGCATGCACACAAGCAGACACGTATAAAATCTCGTTTTTACATGCTGCATATGTACAGGGGTGTTCTTACAAAATAAATTTACAAAACTCAAATAATTGCAAATCCTGCAACTCTTGCCGCATTCTTCTGAAAAAGGGATGACATTTGCAGAGTTGATTTCACAGTTCACTTTGCCAATGTCACCCCTGTTTCAAGGAAGGTGCGTAAAATTTGCAGGGTTTATGTTCATTTGAGGCTTGGTTTTAATTTTTGAGTACACATTAAGCATTTGTAAGCGCAAACTTACACGAGTCTGTTTGTGGGCATGCATTTGATATGAGTTTTGAATGTTATCTAATATATCTTTGCAACTTAGATTATAGAATCAGTTTTTAACACAAACCATTTTAGTTGCATCAAATTTTCCAGCAGACGCCATTTTCGTTTTTAAATACTACAACATTTTGTACCTGGCAACCCTGTTACTCGCTAATGACAGTTAAATGACGTTTGACAGCAATTAACGCGGGAAACGACTCCATTTACCAAAATGTTGACTAACATTCAGGTATTTTGTTACTTTTCAAGGCAATTACGATGAAATCAACTCAACTATTTATCTAGGATGACCAACAGAATATCCTGGGGCTAATCGCACATATTCTACATCAAAATATTCAATAATTACCTACCAAATATCGTAATTAAAACGTGATCAAGTTACATTACATGACTTCCTGATTTCACAATAACTTTCTGATTTTGTGAGCAAAGTTCTTGTATGAATCACACTTCAAGGGTGAGAACAACAAACTAATAGGTACCTAATCAGAGTTGGAAAGGAACATTTAAAATTCATATCAAATGCATGCCCACAAACAGGCACGTGTGAGTTCGTACTTACAAATGCTACATGTGTACTTACAAATAAAATCCAAGCCTCAAATTAACATAAATCCTGCAACTTTTTTCGACTTTCCCTGAAACAGGGGGGAAATTGGCAAAGTGAACCATTTTTTACAATATGGGTGGTCAGCGTCATAGGGGCCGTCCATATATTACGTCATTCGAATTAAGGGGGGGGGGGGGAGTCTGGTCTGCGGATGATGGCAAATGAGTACCAAAAGTGACGTCGTTCTTGTAAATACCAATTTCTACAAAATATGCATAATATTATGTAAGATGTATAACATTATTAATTATTATATTAAGGTCATCCATTATTACAGCAAGAGGGGGGAGGGGTCATTAGATAATGACTATAGGATGATTGTAAGGGGGGGGGGGGGGGTCGAAAATCGGCAAAAATCGATGACGTAATTTATGGACGGCCCCATACCAAACTAAAACTCAAGAAACATTTGGACATATTCTAGAAAGAATGGATGATGAATGTCCGGCAGAGTGAGTTCCAATTCACTGTGTAAACCACCAAACCCTTAAAAATAAAAATAAGATGTGAAAAGGAAAAGAGGAAAGAGAAGTCCGAGAAAAGAATGGCTTGATTTGATTGCTGAAATTGTTAAAGAATGTAATATACCTTTTACCTACAGATTGGATGTAAAAATTAAACGCATGTTGAAGGCGACGGGTTTGAGAGACTCACTAGATTTAAGAGACTCTAGGGGTCTATGACACTTGTAGTGCCGCAGAGGTGTTGGTGATGTGGCGGTTGATGTCTTGATCCTTTATAGCAGGGCTGTTAGCTGCGTAGTGTTGTGTATTGTGTTGGCTTTGTTTTGAGACACTGAAAGGAAGTGGCGATTGATGTTGATCTTGAATAGGACAAGATTAAACTGGAGTGGAAACACATATATCCCGGTAACTCATTCCATAAACGGGCAGTTTGGCAAAGGAATGAGTCGTGAAAACACGAGTTCTCATAGTTTTGATATCGACTGCAAAGGGATGGATGTGAGACGTTCTACGAGTTGCCCTTGTTGTGACGAAAGGAGGAGGCATAAGTGAAAAAAAATCAACAGAACAGACTCCATTACCGTAGAGATGTACAAGGGCATGAAGAAACAGAGGCAGCACTGTAGAGGCAATGGCGACACAGTAACAGTTGCAGTGCCTTTTGATCATTGTCGTAGACATTATTGCATGTAGACGGAATGAAATATCTAGAGTCATAATAAAAGGAGAGCTTGTATATAAAAGGTTATGACTCTGGATGAAATGAAAGAAGTATGTATCTAAAGACTGAAATAAATGGTGGTTGATCTGTAATGTTGGCGGCTAGGACTAGGTTTTTTTAAATTAGAATTTTGCGTTCTGTATTTGTTTTGATGTTTGTACAAATTATTAATTGAATTGTTGATTTTAAAAATGTAATTTGTTGTGTATGTTCCTTGACTTACAGGTTAGTATGCGGCTGATCAACCATGCTGTAGAAAATGGTTCACTTTGCCAATGTCACCCCTGTTTCAGGAAAGTTCGGCAATAGTGGCAGTGTGTATGTTCATCTGAAATTTAAAAGTCCACGTGCGGCATGTTAAAGCGCGATCTTGTACGAAACGAAATACCACTGTGAAGATCTTTATTCTCTTACTAACTTAGGACGTTTTTTTTTAAATTCCGTACCAGAGACTCCCTAAATTTCAGAGGCTCTAGGGGTCTATGACACTTGTTGTAGTAGGTACCGGAGAGGTGTTGTTTACGAGCTTGGTTGTCGTTACAAAGCGCCAATACTCAAGCAAGACCCAGATAATGTATGTAAGGCTGGATGGACCTGCAGTGACCGGTCTTTGGTAAAGGTTTTATGAATTTTTCAACCCAGCGAAGTGCACATTTAGTTTTTTTTGTGCTACGCTGGGTTTCGAACCCACAACCTTCCATTTACGAGTCCGAAGTGTTGCCACTGGACTGCGAATCGGTCGAATTTCAATGTTTGTTAAATAAGTTACCAGTAGGTACACAATGTGATGCGAAGGTTTGGGCATGTGGAAAGAATGAATGTTGATAGTTTGACTAAGTTTATATACAGAGGTAGCGTTAAAGGAAGACCGAGAAAAGTATGTAGTGATCAAATTGAGGATATTGTGAAAGAATGGGATATACCTACAAAACGAGCGTAAAAGAAGAAAATGATGCATGAAAAAGGTGTTGGATATGAATGAATTGAGAGAGGTATGTAATTAACTCTGTCGCCATTCCGCTAGGGGTGGCAAGAGCCTCTGCAGAGCTGGCTGCATTTCTTCCTACCCTTACATTGTAAGGGTAGGAAGAAATGCAGCCAGCTCTGCAGAGGCTCTTGCCACCCCTAGCGGAATGGCGACAGAGTTACAGTTACAGTTACAGATAACATAAGTGAATGTTTTTTTACTCCTTGCGTGTATACCACAGCTCTACCTATTTCCTATGCGCTTAATGGAGTTTTTTATGTTACTGGTATGAGCCTTGAGAATAATGTACAAAGAAAGAAAGATAGATACACTAGCTTTCTCTCTCCTCTTCTATCTTTATTAAATATTATATGATTTCACGTCTCGAATATAATCTTCAACCACTGGACTACGGACCGGTCGAACCAACCTATCAGTCATGAAACAAAAATACTTGTCATTTTCAGAATTAATGTTAAAATTATAAATTTCTAGCATTAGCTTTCTATCAGCTATTGATGATCTAAGTTGCAAAGATTTATTAAAATTTAAGATTCATTTTAAATGCATGCACACAAGCAGACACGTATAAAATCTCGTTTTTACATGCTGCATATGTACAGGGGTGTTCTTACAAAATAAATTTACAAAACTCAAATAATTGCAAATCCTGCAACTCTTGCCGCATTCTTCTGAAAAAGGGATGACATTTGCAGAGTTGATTTCACAGTTCACTTTGCCAATGTCACCCCTGTTTCAAGGAAGGTGCGTAAAATTTGCAGGGTTTATGTTCATTTGAGGCTTGGTTTTAATTTTTGAGTACACATTAAGCATTTGTAAGCGCAAACTTACACGAGTCTGTTTGTGGGCATGCATTTGATATGAGTTTTGAATGTTATCTAATATATCTTTGCAACTTAGATTATAGAATCAGTTTTTAACACAAACCATTTTAGTTGCATCAAATTTTCCAGCAGACGCCATTTTCGTTTTTAAATACTACAACATTTTGTACCTGGCAACCCTGTTACTCGCTAATGACAGTTAAATGACGTTTGACAGCAATTAACGCGGGAAACGACTCCATTTACCAAAATGTTGACTAACATTCAGGTATTTTGTTACTTTTCAAGGCAATTACGATGAAATCAACTCAACTATTTATCTAGGATGACCAACAGAATATCCTGGGGCTAATCGCACATATTCTACATCAAAATATTCAATAATTACCTACCAAATATCGTAATTAAAACGTGATCAAGTTACATTACATGACTTCCTGATTTCACAATAACTTTCTGATTTTGTGAGCAAAGTTCTTGTATGAATCACACTTCAAGGGTGAGAACAACAAACTAATAGGTACCTAATCAGAGTTGGAAAGGAACATTTAAAATTCATATCAAATGCATGCCCACAAACAGGCACGTGTGAGTTCGTACTTACAAATGCTACATGTGTACTTACAAATAAAATCCAAGCCTCAAATTAACATAAATCCTGCAACTTTTTTCGACTTTCCCTGAAACAGGGGGGAAATTGGCAAAGTGAACCATTTTTTACAATATGGGTGGTCAGCGTCATAGGGGCCGTCCATATATTACGTCATTCGAATTAAGGGGGGGGGGGGGAGTCTGGTCTGCGGATGATGGCAAATGAGTACCAAAAGTGACGTCGTTCTTGTAAATACCAATTTCTACAAAATATGCATAATATTATGTAAGATGTATAACATTATTAATTATTATATTAAGGTCATCCATTATTACAGCAAGAGGGGGGAGGGGTCATTAGATAATGACTATAGGATGATTGTAAGGGGGGGGGGGGGGGTCGAAAATCGGCAAAAATCGATGACGTAATTTATGGACGGCCCCATACCAAACTAAAACTCAAGAAACATTTGGACATATTCTAGAAAGAATGGATGATGAATGTCCGGCAGAGTGAGTTCCAATTCACTGTGTAAACCACCAAACCCTTAAAAATAAAAATAAGATGTGAAAAGGAAAAGAGGAAAGAGAAGTCCGAGAAAAGAATGGCTTGATTTGATTGCTGAAATTGTTAAAGAATGTAATATACCTTTTACCTACAGATTGGATGTAAAAATTAAACGCATGTTGAAGGCGACGGGTTTGAGAGACTCACTAGATTTAAGAGACTCTAGGGGTCTATGACACTTGTAGTGCCGCAGAGGTGTTGGTGATGTGGCGGTTGATGTCTTGATCCTTTATAGCAGGGCTGTTAGCTGCGTAGTGTTGTGTATTGTGTTGGCTTTGTTTTGAGACACTGAAAGGAAGTGGCGATTGATGTTGATCTTGAATAGGACAAGATTAAACTGGAGTGGAAACACATATATCCCGGTAACTCATTCCATAAACGGGCAGTTTGGCAAAGGAATGAGTCGTGAAAACACGAGTTCTCATAGTTTTGATATCGACTGCAAAGGGATGGATGTGAGACGTTCTACGAGTTGCCCTTGTTGTGACGAAAGGAGGAGGCATAAGTGAAAAAAAATCAACAGAACAGACTCCATTACCGTAGAGATGTACAAGGGCATGAAGAAACAGAGGCAGCACTGTAGAGGCAATGGCGACACAGTAACAGTTGCAGTGCCTTTTGATCATTGTCGTAGACATTATTGCATGTAGACGGAATGAAATATCTAGAGTCATAATAAAAGGAGAGCTTGTATATAAAAGGTTATGACTCTGGATGAAATGAAAGAAGTATGTATCTAAAGACTGAAATAAATGGTGGTTGATCTGTAATGTTGGCGGCTAGGACTAGGTTTTTTTAAATTAGAATTTTGCGTTCTGTATTTGTTTTGATGTTTGTACAAATTATTAATTGAATTGTTGATTTTAAAAATGTAATTTGTTGTGTATGTTCCTTGACTTACAGGTTAGTATGCGGCTGATCAACCATGCTGTAGAAAATGGTTCACTTTGCCAATGTCACCCCTGTTTCAGGAAAGTTCGGCAATAGTGGCAGTGTGTATGTTCATCTGAAATTTAAAAGTCCACGTGCGGCATGTTAAAGCGCGATCTTGTACGTGCCTGCTTGTAAAAATGCATATAGGTAATGTGAATCCCCAATGTTACACATCTTTGCAACTTTGATTAGATAAGAGATTAGAACCCCTATACCGTGTGCGTAGTATTGTAATGTAAATAGTAGATTAAAATTAAAATAGTTATACATCGTAGGTAGTAATAGTTATTATAGCATTATGTCAAAAGTAGGTTAATATAGGTGTACACCGTAGGTAGCAATAGACCTAAGAAATCTAGAAATTAAATGATCCTTTTGTAGTCTCGAACTTGGTAGAATATGCGGGAATATGCTGGCAAAATTAGTCACTAGAAAGTACTGTCTGTGAAGTATATAAGGCGGAGAATTGAGTGTGCTAAGCCAGTGCGATAGTTGACTTTGATTCGAAGAGTGTAAGCGATACTAAACTGTGAAAAATAAATTTGTGTTACCAAAAGAGTTTAAAAAAATGTAAATTTGTAGAAATGAATTAAGTGTAAATAAAGATCCTGAAAGAAGACGTGTGTGTTTTAATTTATAGACTTTTCGAACCTAAAAACACTACAGTATATAGTTACTGCACTGTACTTTGTATTTTAGGGCATCGCGCTCAAGGATGCGTGCTTTTAAAATTAGAAAGCGCCGGACAGTGGCGTAACTAGGGACTAACTTCTATATAATGCACAAGTTTTGTTATATTAGTTATACTTATGAAAGTCGTTCAGTACCCCGAGTACGAGTTGCATGTTAGATAGATAGATAGATTTATTTTCACATTAAAGTACATGACAGGTTTTAAACCTATTGCATACAATAAACAAAAACATTCACAAGTAACCGAAATCAGCTTAGGAGAAACGGAAGCCTCTGTCTAAGCTGATTTTCACTCAGGTGGAAGATATCAACCGAAGAGGAGATCTCATTGAGCATAGCCATTGCCCTCCCCACAGTCATAACCCTAGGTAGGTTAGTCCTACATCTTGGGAGAAGCAATAGTCTATGCCCACGTTGCCTACAATAATTGTCGGGAACATACAGATCAATTTGTCCCAGAAGAGCGGGATTACAAATCTCACCACGAATCAAGCGGATAAAATGAACTATCAAAAATTCATTCCTTCTTGCCTCCAGGCTACTGAAACCAAGCATGCCGAGTACAAACGCACTCGGATATAGCCAAGGATAATACCCATACGTCCTCATGTAGAAAAATCTCAAGATTTTTTTCTGAACCCTCTCCAGCATGAGAACATATTTGGCACTATTTGGAGCCCAAACAAGCGAGCCATACTCAAGCCTGCTCCGCACTGTACAGCAGGGCTAAAACGTGAGTAGATGTGAACATCCTACTATTTCGAATGACAAATCCCAACATTTTCAGTGCTTTGCCACAAGTTATCTCAATATGGGAACTGAAGTTCAGTTTGCTATCAAATGTAACACCAAGATCTTTTACTGATGACATACGTGTTAAACTAAATGAAATTTAATTTATACTATTGATGCAGTTGCATAGTATGATTTTTTGATCGACGTATGTTATATATTTGTGACGTCACTGCGCTGCCGGTAGATCCGTGAGCGAAGAACTATGGAGTAGAATAGAGACTATGGACTAGCTAGGCGGACTCTCCTCGTCCTATGTGCTGTGCTATCACTGTGGATGGAGGGGCTATGAATGTGATTTAATTTCAATCGACATGGAAGCACCGTCTTTGACGCCATACATTGTTTATAGTGCTGTCTCGCTCACGGCATATGAAATGTTTTTGTCATTTTCTATGTCAGCAAGTGTCTCTACTCCGTCTTCAATCTGTGTACATGTCACCATAGAAACCCATGAAATCACTATGGCAACGGTATTTGTTTCTAGTGTTGTAGAAAGTATGAAAATATCTGATAAATTCCGAATTAAAAAATGTTCCAACATGTTCATTGTGTAGACCAGAGGTGCCCATACGGTCGATCGCCGCGGATAGCTAAAATTTCAGTGATCGACCTTAAAACTGATTTGACATTTTGCACTCAATGTAGTTTTACTTATGCAATTTTTTTTCTTAATAAATATTTATACATTATGCTTTTATGAGATATATTTGGTGGGCTAAACAGTTCAATGTCGATCTCCTATTCATAAATTTTTGCTAGGTCGATCTCCTCAAGAAAAAGTATAGGCATCCTTGGTGTAGACCGTAGGGGATGATTTGCGCAAGTATCTATTACCGCGAGCATAGAAGTTACATACTTGAATAAACAAGTAACGTCTTTGGCTGTCACTTTCGCGAGCAAAATATTTCGACAAATAAAAAATAAATTTTATGAACGTAATCATGCCACATTTTACACAACACTATTTTGTTTTTTTGTAAAAACGTTTGTATGGATTTATATGTTTTTTTTTCCAATTAGGTAATAATAATATTAGGATTATTTATTTGGTGAGCGCTGTTTTTGTGTGTATCACACCTCAAGAGCCCTCTTCGAGCTTGATCTACGCTGTAGAAAGCGCCAATTCTCAAACAAGACCCATTTGTTGTAAGGCTGGATGGACCTGTAGTGACCGGTTTTGGTAAAGCTGTATGAATTTTTCACCCAGCGAAGAGCATAAATTTGAAAATATAAATGGTGCACAATTATTGTTCTCCGCCGGGATTCGAACCCACAACCTTCCATTACGAGTCAGAAGTGTTAACCACTAGACTACGAACCGGTCTGAAATAAAAAGTAACACACCTCGCTCCCCCAGTTCTTGTTTATCGTATGTACGCCAATCTTGTCAAATATGACTTTTTCATGCAGTTGTCTTATGAATCAAATTCTACACAATCTGAGCTAAGAAAAACCGTAAAACTCGATAATTTGAGAGTTCTTTTAAATATTTTTTAAATAAATTTCTTGTTTTCATAAGACACGTTGGTCCAGTACACATGCAAACATTGCTCATGTAAATTTTTCTCAATGGCGTATACGATAAAGAAGAACTAAGGCAGCGACCTATTTACAGTTGGAAAGTTACCGATAGATGGAATTTGGATTTTTGTAGGATGAGTGTCAGCGCATTCCTAATTCTCACAGGATTGCTTTCTCAGCCCATCTAGCTGTTACATATCGTTGGCTGTCGCCATACTGTGCTGTACCGGCTGGGGTTGTTCACCCTGCCTGGAAACGGGGTCACGTGCACAGGAGCGGGGATACCACGCGTGCGGCAATAATATCCCCACAACGAATAATATACAAAGTGGGGAAAATATTAACAGTCATGTTTTTGTCTTTTTTAAGGAATCCTGCGCGGGAGACTCCCTAGACTTCAGAGACTCTAGGGGTCTATGACACTGTTGTTTAGGAGCTTGGTCGTCGCTGCAAAGCGCCAATGCTCAAGCAAGACCCGCAGTTGCTGTAAGGCTAGATGGACCTTTAGTGACCGGTCTTAGGTAAAGGAATAAGAATCTTTCACCCAGCAATGAGCGTATTTGATAATATAAATAGCATATTTTTTGTGTTCCCCGGGATTCGAGCCCACAACCTTCCATTAACGAGTCAAAAGTGATACACCACTAGACTGCGGATCGGTCAAACTGTGATGGGGCTTCCACACGCTTGCCAACTTATCTCAAGTCAAGCGCACAGTGTGTCGTCTAGAACATGCTAGCTGGACAAAATTTTGTCTAATGGACTCATTTTGTCCAGCTAGCATGTTCTAGACGACACACTGTGCGCTTGACTTGAGATGGGTTGGCAAGCGTGTGGAAGCCCCATGAAGATCTTGGCACAATTTTGAATTTACGAGTACATACCTACATGGTTCATCGCACATTTCATTGGCTTTTAGGATGATATGTGGCTGACTAGATTTCTTTTGAAGATTTTGTTGTTTACCTGTTTATAGCAGTATCCTGAGTACCTACGAGTTTTTTAATTTTACTCGAAATATTGTGTATTCGAGAAAAATGTATGTGAACTTGTGAAGTACCCCTGGCAAAAAATGTTTAGAATCTTGTTTTGCCAGGGGTGCTTTACAAGTTCACATACATTTTTCTCGAATACACAATACGCAACTAAACACAACTAAGCTACACATATAGTGTAACTTCTTGCCTGCGTTATCCCCGAAGGGGTCGCATGTGGCGCTTCGGGACCTATTTATTTTTACAGGTAAGGGGGCCGGCCTCACACCAACCACTTTCAGCTGAAGTGAGGGTTTCCCAGCTACTGGGGGGGCTGGTTCTCATTTCTTGTGAAGGCTGAGTAAACCTTTGAGATCGAACCCTTGCTCTCGGCATGGAATGCAAGCATTCTACCAATTGAGCTATCGACCTTTTTACGAGCTTGATCGTCGTCGCTACAAAGCGCCAATTCTCAAGCAAGACCCAGTTGCTGTAAGGCTGGATGGACCTTTGGTGACCGGTCATTGGTAAAGGTTTTATGAATTTTTCAACCCAGCGAAGAGCAAATTTGAAAATAGAAATGGTATATTTTTTGTGCTCCGCCGGGAATCGAACCCACAACCTTCCCATTCAGAGTCCGCAGTGTTACCACTGAGCTACGGACCGGTCAATACTTCGAGTAAAGTGAAAAAACTCGTACTCAGGGTACTGAATTTCATTTCTTACTTGTATTCCTTGACCTCTAGGTTGGTATGAGGCTGGCCACCCATATTTTTAAACACTGGGTCACTTTGACAATGTCATCCCTGTTCCAGGGAATGTTGTCAAAAGTTGCAGGGCTTTTATCTAATCTAATCTAAGTTGCAAAGATATGTTAAGTACAGTGGAGATTAACATAACATGCATTTTCCCAACCAGACACGTACAAGTTCGCGCTTGCACATGCCGCATGTAAACCTACAACATAAAAACCAAATCTCAAATGGACATACACCCTGCAACCCTTGCCGTCCTTCCCTGAGACAGGGGTTACATTGGCAAAATGAACCATTTTTACAGTATGGGTGGTCAGCCGCATACCAACCTATAAGTCAAGGAACGTTTTATTTTCTGTAACCCTCCCTGTTCTTTAGTCCTCTAACTTATCATTAGAGAAATAATGTTTCCCCATGAATAGGGATTTTTCCCTTGAGCTGTCCACCCCGCAGAACAATGAACACAATGGCGCATGGATTCTTCTAGGAATAGGAAGTGCTAGCGCGCTCTATTCCATATAATAAGCATAGTAGCTATGTACGAGCGCACACCATCAGGGGCATGGCAACACTGGCACAATGGTGGATGTAGGCAGGCGGGTACCTACTGCTTCATTGTGTCCTAGGCTTCCTATAAAGTGGAATTCACATTTTATTTTTTATAGTCCAAATAGCCTGGAGTATCTCTAGCATAGTATGGCCATGTAGCCTGGACTATAAATGATAAACAATAATGATAATATTAGGATTTTATATTTTGATAAATAAATTTGTATAGAGGAATGCTATTCTAATCTAATCTAATCTAAGTTGCAAAGACATGTAACATTGGGGATTCACATTATACCAATGCATTCTCACAAGCAGACACTTATATTCGTGCTTGCACCCGCATGTGAACCTACAACATACAAACCCAAATCTCAAATGAACATAAACCCTGCAAATCTGGCCGACCTTTCCTGAAACAGGAGTGATATCGGCAATGTGAACCATTCAATGCATACCAACCTATAAGTCAAGGAACAATTCACCATCCTATTTTGCCTGGACACTGTTAACACTCATCATCATCATCATTGGCACGACAACCCGGGGTGGGTCTTGGCCTCCCTCAGCAACCGCTGCCAGCGCTGTCTATCCAACGTCTTCCTCCTCCAGTCCCACATTCCCACTGCACGGCAATCCGCCACCACTCCATCCAGCCATCTTGAACGTGGTCTTCCCACTGTCCGGCGTCCCTCCGGGTTCGTCATTATTAACACTACTAAGCCACAAATATAGTGTAACTTCTTGCCGCATTTTCCCTGAGGTGGTCGCATGTGGCGATTCGGGACCTATTTATTTTAACAGGTAAGGGGGCCGGCCTTACACCAACCAATTTCAGATGAAGTGGGGGCTTCCCAGCTCCTGTTTTCATTTCTTGTGAAAGCTGAGTACACCTTGCCGGTATTTATTTTGGGTTGGAAATAAACACCGAAACGGGAAATCATTTCTGAAACCCTCAGTGGGGAACACACCTTTGCCCTGGGCATGGAATGCAAGCATTCTACCAACTGAGCTATAGATTTTTTACGAGCTTGGGCGTCGATAAAAAGCGCCAATTCTCAAGCAAGACCCAGTTGCTGTAAGGCTGGATTAACCTTTGGTGACCGATCTTTGGTAAAGGTTTATGTATTTTTCAACCCAGCGAAGAGCAAATTTGAAAATATTATATAAATGGTATTTTTTTGTGCTCCGCCCGGATTCGAACCCACAACCTTCCATTTACAATCCAAAGTGTTGCCACTGGACTACATACCCGTCAGTCTTCATAAAAGGAAAGCAATAGAAAACAAAATGTAAAACTAACAAACTTTATTTCATTTAAGTAAGTAAGTATGAATTAATAAAAAATATATAAAAAAATATACCTATAACATTACACTTGTAATACTTTAGGAATTTAGGTTAGATTTATGGTCCTTAGACATATTTGTAAAATTACTTCAAATAAAATAAATAAGTGGATATTTATATAAACCGTTAATTAGAAAATTTTAGTGTTAACGACGTTTCGTTGGCTTCTTATCCAACATCATCAGGAGACACATCCTTGTTCGGCGGAGGGCAAGGATGAACTCATTGGATTAAACTTAACACATTTTTTTAACAACACAAGAGCGTAGATTAAAATAAATATCATCTGGTATGCATATTAAAAAAATTTGGGATTTGAACCCACGACCTTCCATTCACGAGTCCAAAGCTTTACCACTAGACTGCGGGCTGGTCTAGACGGTGTCCTGTTCAAATACACCATAAGATATCATAAGTCAATTCTCCATCTCTCCTCATTGCTGTTATCAAGGTCATAGTGCCCAAAAGAGCGAATACATCAAATTTTGCAGACAGGAGCTTTGCATTGGTCGGGTCAGGTGCCTGCAACAATTTTACCATCGGTGTTTGTGCGAACCAGCCTACCACCACCTTCAGAAAGGGACTGAGGACACTGCTTTTTCTAGAAGCCATGGCGCCCTTGAGATGGTCCTGAACCATTAAATGGAGACACAGGAAATAAACCATCCATCGGCATCATCATCATCTCAAGCTAATCAATAGGAGTTGAAGTTTTGAAGAACATCTGAAGCCAAGTCTGCCGCCCGGTCAGCAATGTCCAGGATTATCTCTGGGATGGAGCGAGTCTTGAGGGAGGAGGCGCCCGCTGGAAATTGCAAAACATAATGAAATCTCGAGAGCAGACTACAAGACAATTTGTACAATAGAATGTGTAGAAAGCAAGTCACAAAATGCAGAAAGAGTTGAAGGCTTTGTGTTCATTTGAGGTTTGGTTATTTATTTTGTAAGTACACATGCTGCATGTGTAAATAAATGACAAACAAATATTTCCACAAATTCAAATATTCCAAAAGAGTCCATAGACGCAGAGTGAAGAACTCCAAGTCTATGAGTGTGTGTATACACATTTAGACAGGTGGGATAATAATAATATCAGGCTAATTTATTTTAAATTACAAATGATAAGAAAGCGCTATTTTTGTGTGTGTCACACCTCAAGGGCCCTCTCTGATCATGGATAAGACTTTTTGAAAAGGTGAGTCTTGAGTGCTCCGCGAAATACACCCACAGATTTGGAGTTCTTCACTCCGGGTGGCAGTCTGTTCCACTCCACCGGACCCGCAACATGGAAAGCGCGGTTTTCTAAATTTGTACGAATCTGACGGCGTGGCTGAACCAAATTGACTGCTCCATCGCCCACGGATCTGAGTGTCTGCCTCCTTACACCCATCTCAACAGGCAACATCATGTCAGTCAGATAAGGTGGAGCCAAGCCATGGCTTTATATACCATCACACAAACACGGTAGACCACCCTCTCCGGGAAACGAAGCCAATGTAGTGTTTTTAGCAGCGGAGTGATGTGAGCGAATTTGGGTATCCCGAATATGAGTCTTGCTGCCAAATTCAACACAGATTGAAAGCGATTGAACTGCTTCTTTGGCTGACCACTATAAAGCGTTGAACAATAGACAATCCGAGACATCGCAATCGCGCCCACTAGGGTCTTGACTTTTTTTTTTTTTTTAAGAAATCCTGTGCGGGAGACTCCCTAGATTCTAAAGACTCTAGGGGTCTATGACACTTGTTGTAGTGCCGCAGAGGTGTACGAGCTTGGTCGTCGCTACAAAGCGCCAATACTCAAGCAAGACCCAGTTGCTGTAAGGCTGGATGGACCTTTGGTGACCGGTCATTGGTAAAGGTTTATGAATTTTTCAACCCAGCGAAGAGCACATTCAAAATTTTAATGGTAAATTTTTATGCTCCGCCGGGATCCGAATCCACAACCTTCCATTTACGAGTCCGAAGTGTTGCCACTACGGACTACGGACCGGTCCAAGACTGCATCTGACGGGATGTGGCAAATTGTGAAGGAAGATGTAGTCACCTTTATTATCCCGGTTGCTGTTGCAAGGAACTTCCTGTCCCTGGCAGCAGCAGAACTCCTTGCCCACAGAGAGGCCCGAGGACTTCCACTGCAGACTGTCACAGGGTCGGATGAATAGGTGCACCTTCTCCTTGAAGCAGGCGCCTCCCACGGAGGAGCAGATCACGGGACCTGCTGAGGGGAGGTGCTGCAGCATCTGAAATTTTCACCAATTTCTTAAAAATATAAATATTTTCATGTAGCTAATAAAAATATAGCAGGGACAATAAAACCTAGCTTGGGCTGGGGTAAGATTTGAACATTTTGTAGTTGGAGTTTGAACAATTGAACCCACAACCTTCCATTAACAAGTCCGGAGTGTTGCCACTGGACTACGGACCGGTCAATGTAATGTTTTTAAAGTTCCGTTTTGTGAGCTTACTTCAAGGGCCCTGCAGAGCCATGGCATCCCCTTAATAGACATGCTCTAAAATTCGTCTTGAAAACATTTGAACTCTTCAAAGTCCTCAGCTTGTGTATTAGGACATTTCACAACAGGGGGCTGGCAATTCAAAAGGCACATTCCAAATGATTAACAATGTTGCACCTGCAGAGAAAACTGAGCCTATTTACAGCAGTACTGCATGCAGACTTATGGATATAATCAATGTGTTGGCCAAAATGCATCCCTCTTAGGCTCTTAACAAATTTATTGAAGATCAAATTGCCAACGGAATAACTGCTGCATTACTGATTTTAAGAAATCGTGGGTAAAGCATTTTATTGTGTGTAACTTATCATAAAGTGAACTAACTATAAAGAAGAGCTCATGACAAACTTCTCAACTACAGGATTTTCACACTTTCTTAAAGTTTTCTATAAAAAAAAATAGGGGAAAAGGTGCATTTATCTGAGAAACCCATGTCAGCTTAAAATGTAACTTACGTATTGAAATGGTTCAAGCTAGTGCGGTCGATAGCTCAGTTGGTAGAGTGCTCGCATTCTAGCCCGTGAGCTCGGGTTCAAATCCCACCGAGGAGGGTGTCAGAAATGATTTCCTATTTCGGTGTTTATTTCAAGCCCCATAATAAAAATACCGGCAAGGTTTACTCAGCCTTCACAAGAAATGAGTACCAGCCCCCTCGGGAGCTGGAAAACCCCCACTTCAACTGAAGTGGTTGGTGTAAGGCCGGCCCCCTTACCTGTAAAAATAAATAGGTGCAACTCGCCACATGCGACCCCTTCGGGGATAACGCGGCAAGAAGTTACACTATATGTGTAGCTTAGTTGTGTTTTTTTTTTTTTTTGCGTTAGTGCCTTTGAAAAAAATGGACAGTATGACTTAAACAGACCGGTCTGTAGTATAGTGGTTAACACTTGTGATTCGTAAATGGAAGGCTGTGAGTTCGAATCCCGGCGGAGCACAAAAAAATGCCATTTAAGTATATTTCCAAGTATGCTCTTCGCTGGGTGAAAAATTCATATACCTTTACCAAAGACCTGTCACTAAAAGTACATCCAGCCTTGCAGCAACTGGGTATTGCTTGAGAATCTGCGCTTTCTACAGCGACGACCAAGCTTGCAGAGGGCTCTTGAGGTGTGATACACACAAAAACCGCGCTCACCAAATAAATCATCCTAATATGAGCCTTAAATGTTAACATATCTTTGCAGCTTAGATTATAGATTATGATTATGTTCCTTGACTTATAGGTTGGTATGCGGCTGACCACCAATGCTGTAAAAATGGTTCAATTTGCCAATGTCACCCCTGTATCAGGGAAGGACGGCAAGAGTTGCAGGGTGTATGTCCATTTGAGATTTGGTTTTTATGTTGTAGGTTCACGTGAGGCATGTGCAAGCGCGAACTTGTACGTGTCTGGTTGTGAGAATGCATGTAATGTGAATCTCCAATGTAACATATCTTTGCAACTTAGATTATATTAGATTAGATTAAAGTAACTCTTACAGTTTCTATACACTTGCTGGCGCACACTTTATTAGCGTACGCCCCACATGGCAGCTCGGGCCCCGGTGCTGTCCCCACCAGGATGGGCTCCTCCCCCTCGGCCACCTGGAGGTTCCCCTTGTAGCCGGCCGTGGGCTTGTGGAGGCCGCGGATGCTGAACACTCCCGAGTCCAAGCGCTCCAGCTGGCCGTCCAGGAAGATGCCGCAGAGGCAGGGAGATGTCTGGATCAGCAACAGCAGAATGTTTACTTCATGGTGAATGTGAAACAGTGGAAGTGGGAAGAACCAGACCAAGATGTCGGGCGGTAAATTTGTCTAGCAGGTTTAAAGTAGAAATAACACTGGCTCATTTCCCATAGGCCCACTAATGATAGCTTTTGATTAATGATTTGAGCTGTAATATAAAAATTAACTTTAAATGAAAGAAGTATGTAAGGACAGAAGGTAATGGCGGTTGATCTGTAATGTTGGCGGCTAGGGCTGGGGTTTTTTAAATTAGAATTTTGTATTGTGTATTTGTTTTGATGTTCATACATTATTATTTGTGATTTAAAATAAAAAAATTGTTGTGTATGTTCCTTGACTTATAGATTGGTATGTGGCTGACCACCCATGCTGTAGAAAATGGTTTACTTTGCCAACGTCACACCAGTTTCAGGGAAGGTCGGCAAGAGTTGCAGGGTGTATGTTCGTTTGAGATTTGGGTTTTATGTTGTAGGTTCACATGCGGCATGTACAAGCGCAACCTTATACATGTTTGCTTGTGAAAATGCATATATAATGTGAATCCTCAATGTTACACATCTTTGCAACTTAGATTAGATTAGAACTAAATTATTTATTCTCACCGTTGTATCTAGGTGCTTGTCGACATAATTTTTCCTGCCTCCCATCAAGGTGTTCCTCTTCAGCATAGACAGTCTCTCCAATAAGCTGGACTTCCCCTCCAACAGGGCAAAAGAAAAGTTGCCGCACAACAGAAAAATGCTCGCCAATACCAAAAGTATATTCCCCGAAAGTAGCATCTTAAATTTTTAAGGAAAATACCCACAATACCTATCAAAGTATACACAATATTAACAATCAAATGAACTAAAATCTTCTCAGATTTTAATTCTGATTTGACTGCTAAGAAAATAAAAATTGTAATGATGAATTTCAACCAATGTTAAGCTTCAGAAGAAGTGTACACTGTACGATACACAAGATTAAACTGATGTATACTTCTTAATCTGTTGAATTTCTATTACAAATAGATTTAAAAGTTGTCTGAATAAATTTGTTGACAAAACAGAAACTATAAAAAGCAGAGTCAACATTTTTATTTGATTGTACGTTTGTCGTTGTATGAAGAATAATTTAAATGCTGCTTAGCAGGAAGTACGTGATTTTCATAGATTTGTTAACGTATAAATTTATCCTACAATTTGTTGACTTAGATTATGGAAGAAAATGCCTAGTATAGCATAAAAAGGATTCTTATTTCCCATTTGATTTCTTAGCATTTTGTTCCTTCCTGCAATTTTCTAATTGTATAAATTATGACTCCAGTAATATACGAACAACAACAAAGAGCTCTATGACATGTCAAAGAGCCCGATGTGATCATTTCCATTAAAATAAGGAGCCTGCAGTAGGCTGGTCACATAATTAGAATGGATGACGCAAACCCCATTAAGCACCCAACACTCTCGGCACTACAAGGCAGAAGTAGACCAGGAAGGCCTTCAATGTGATGGATGGACGGTGTCAACGCAGATGCAGCCAAGGCAGACATACGTAGCTCGAGAGCAAAGGCGATGGATAGGGGAGGGTGGAGGAGAATCCTGGATTCAGCCAAGACCCACCTAAGGCTGAGCACCCTGATACTCATGATGAATATTACAGCTAAAACAGATTTCCGATCAATGTGATGAGATGCAAGACAAACTTGATGAAATGGGGGTTGCTTGACTATGTATAGAGCACCCTGTGTGACTACAGGGTTACCCAGGACTCGGCACATATGCCAGTGTTCCTCCTAATAGGTGAAAAGTGCAATCTGGCAGACCAGCTTCAAGCAAACAACAATGTAGACAACAACTAGCAGTCTGTAGTGTGGTGGTTAAGGGGCCATCCATAAATTACGTCATCGATTTTGGCTGATTTTCGACCCCCCCCCCCCCCCTACAATCATCCTATAGGCTTTATCTAATGACCCCCTCCCCACCTCTGGCTGTAATAATGGATGAGCTTAATAATTAATAATATTATATTACTTACATAATATTTTGTATATTTTGTAGAAATTGGTATTTACAAGAACGACGTCACTTTTGGTACTCGTACATCATTTGCCATCATCCGCAGACCAGACTCCCCCCCCCCCTTAATGCGAATGACGTAATATATGGACAGCCCCTAAGGCTACGGACTCGTATTCGGAAAAACTATTAATGTTTTCAACAATACTCTTTGCTGGGTTGAAAATTCTTTTATTTTATTTTGATTGATGGTTATAAATGATGTAATTAGGTGGATTATTTTCATTTATTAAAAAGAAAATGAGAAGGATAAAAAAAATATTATCAATAAAACAAGAAGTTTTTTTACATAAAAAAAAGAATCGAAAAACATTTATTGCATTTAAAATAGAAAAACAATAAATTAACAAGACTTACAATCAGAAAGAATGCTTAGCTACACGTTGTTATATACAAGAAAAACATTTACAAATAAATATAAATTAACATTGTATAAATCAGAAAAATTTCTCCCACCTCTCCCTCATAAAAACTCTACGCAACAAAGCTACACATATAGTGTAACTTTGCTGCGTTTTCCCCAAAGGGGTAGCATGTGACGAGAGGAACATAGTATTTTACAGGTAAGGGGGCCGGCCTTACAGCCATCAATTCACTTGAAGTAAGAGTTTCCCAGCTTTCCCGAGGAGGCTGGTACTCATTTATTGCGAAGGCTGAGTAAGCCTTGCCGGTATTTTATTTTGGGTTTGAAATAAACATCGAAATGTAAAATCATATTGACACTCTCGGCGGGATTCAAACTCAAGCTCTCGGCATGGAATGTAAGCACTCTACCGACTGAGCTATTGACCGGACTCTTAACCGGATAGTTTCTTAATGCTCAATAGATCATCCCAAGTTTTTTATAAACCCATAGCTCAGTTGGTAGTGTTTGCATTCCATGCCGTGAGCTCGGTTTCGAATCCCACCGAGGGTGTCAGAAATGATTTCCCGTTTCGGTGTTTATTTCAAACGCCAAAAAAAATACCGGCAAGGTTTACTCAGCCTTCACAAGAAATGAGTACCAGCCCCCTCGGGAGCTGGGAAACCCCCACTTCAACTGAAGTGGTTGACATAAGTCCGGCCCCCTTACCTGTAAAAATTAATAGGTTCCACTCGCCACAAGTGAAGCCCTTCGGGAATAACGCGGCAAGAAGTTACACTGTATGTGTAGATTAGTTGCATTTTTTTGCAGGGCCACAATCTTCAGTGTGATGAAAAACACAGAGGAAGCAATATAAAAACCTAGCAATAAAGAATATTATACAAAATGGTTGTCAACAAAATAATGTACAATTAAATATTTTAAAATCAGGTTGGCATGAGGCTGTCTACTTAGTAGGTAATAATTTTAAAGGCAATATTGATCTATAATACATCACTAAACTAACAGGTTGGTATGAGGCGGACCACCAAAACTGTTAAAAATAGATTCACTAGCAAATGCTTTTATTTCCTGAAACTGTATATCTCTTGCTGAGCGCCTGTTTGTAAAACAGCACTTTTTTTTAAAAAGATTTGTGAAAAGGAATGCAATTCACCTTCCTATTTTGCCTGGCCAGAAACAGATATTAACATTATCAATTAATAATTCATTATTTAATATTTTAATGAGTTATTAATTAATAATAATTAGCCAACTACATCTGTTGAATAAGAGTCAAAGTATTGTCGTTAGGACATGGTGCAGGCGGGGTTTAAACATGCGCTTGTTTCAATAATACAAATTCGAGTGCCAATGCCTTATCCGCTCGACCATACCAGCGACATGTCCCTGTTTAGGGTAGCTGCCTATGAAATTAATATAGAGTCGGAACATTCCAAATTCTAGAAAAAAAGAAAACTTCAAAGTTACTAGGGTCCTTAACAATCATGTCAACGACGTTACCATGTTTAAAGCACCGGTTCCCATAGATCACCGAAGATAAGCAACATTGGGCGCGGATGGTACTTGGATGGGTTACCGCTCAGGTACACCGCGTGTCGTTGGCATCTTGGACCGGTCCGTAGTCCGTAGTGGCAACACTTCGGACTCGTAAATGGAAGGTTGTGGATTCGGATCCCGGCGGAGCACAAAATATACCATTTATATTTCGAATGTGCTCTTCGCTGGGTTGAAAAATTCATAAACCTTTACCAAAGACCGGTCACTGAAAGGTCCATCCAACCTTACAACAACTGGGTCTTGCTTGAGAATTGGCGCTTTCTACAGCGACGACCAAGCTCGCAGAGAGCTCACACACAAAAACAGTGCTCACCAAATAAATCATCCTAATATTATTATTATTATTAACAACCAATAATAAAACATTGGTCAGCTATTTGGTCAGCAACCCGGCAGGGTGACGTCAGATTTCTTCTTAGCTCTGTTGTTCCGACTCCATCATCCGGCTAATTTCAAACCTTATTTGAAAAGAGGAACTTTCAATAAATATACCAAGGAAATAGTTCATGATTAAAATTACAGATGGCAATTTATTTTCTAAATTTAAATATTCGGTAAAACAGTTCACTACTTTATCATTAATTTTTAATGGAGGAAACGGTTCGAGTCTGAGAATATTCCCTCTCTAATCAATGTATCACACGACCAATGTAGTAAATATAGTTTTTTTTACAAAAATACTTAATATAATGTACTTATAATATAAATAATGTACTTACAAATAACAGTACTTATCCATTGCATACAATAATTAATCCTAATTGATGTTATATTTTTTTGTATTTTGTTTTAATTTGTTCCTTGACTTATAGGTTGGTATGAGATTGACCCCTATAATGTAAAAATTGCTTAACATTTGCCAATGACATCCCAATGTCAGGGAAGGGCGGCAAGAGATGCAGGGTTCTTGTTCATTTGAGGTTCGGGTTTTCTTTTGTAAGTGCACATGCAGCATACCTATCCTTGCATATCCCTTTAAATACATTCAAATCCATCACATTTTTCATAAAATTTGTTTCTCTTACTTTCACTCTGTATATTACATTCGTTTACAATTCCTACTTTTCAAATTTTGGCAAATGGAAGGCTGTGGATTCTGAGCACAAAAAATATAACAATTATATAAATATGCTCTTTGCTGGGTTGAATAATTCATAAAAAAAACCTTTGCCAAAGACCGGTCACTAAAAAGGTCCATGCAGCCTTACAGCAACTGGGTCTTGCTTAAGCATTGGCGCTTTGTAGCAACGACTAAGCTTGTAAGCACCTCTGCGGCACTACAACAAGTGTCATGGACTCCTTGAGTCTCTGAAATCTAGGGAGTCTCCCACACAAGATTTCTTAAAAAAAAAACGGCAATGATCTTTTACTACATTTTGCTGCTTTCAGATTCAAGCACTCTCTTGGTTGGTTTTTAGTTTTAGTTTTGTTCTTCGAACCCACAAAGCAATTGTTTATATAACCAACTTTCCTACCGTGATAAAATGATGCTTCAATACGAAATAATAATTTGTTATAGGTTCCTTGACTTGTATATTGGTATGAGGCTGACGTTTAAAAATGGCTCACTAAGCCAATACCACCCCTGTTTCTGGAAAGGTCGGTAAGAATTGCAGGGCTATGTTCATTTGAGATTGGGTGTTTATGTTGTAAGCCCACATGTGGCATGTGTAAGTGCGAAATTACACATGTCTGCTTGTTGCAATGCATGTAATTTGAATTTTAATAATGTGATAATATATTATCTTTGCAAAGAGATTATAGATTATACACACTAAGAATGCATGACATTATGTTTTTTACACACTATAAATGATTATAACAGCTCGAGCGACATACACATTCACATGTTAGGTATTGAACATAAATAAAAATCAACTATCAAGTTGGGATTTGCGTTTATAAAAAAATACACACATGCTTTTCTATCTTTTTCTTTTACCTTTCACATTTCCTCTGTAAACACACTTTGCCAGTCTTTTATCATCCATACTTTAAAACCCTCTCATTACAATATGATCTTGTTGTTATAGATAAATGTAATTATAGGAAATGCAATTCATATAGTCTGATTTCAAAAGACCTTTTATTTGGAGTCACATTTTGCAGAGATTTGTATTACAATCGTAAGAATTTTTCATTTCACAGGGCTTTTAAATAATTTCACTGTATATTTTCATGTACACCGACAAATGTATTGGTCTTGCACTGTTATGCCCGCTTTCCACTGCGAGCGGAGCGGACTCCGTACGGACTCCGCTCGACTAGCAACAGTAAATTTCATAGAAGTGCTTCCACCGACAGCGAGTCAGCGGAGCGGACTGAGCGAGTACAAAGAGTTACAAAAGTGGTCGCAGAGTTGAGCGAGTTTCCAGCGGACTCCGTACGGACTCCGCTCGACTAGCAACAGTAATTTTCATAGAAGTGCTTCCACCGACAGCGGAGTGAGCGGAGCAGACTGAGCGAGTAAAAATGGGTCCGCTGTGTCATGGTCTCGGCCGCTAGTTTTCAACTGACTTCGCTCCCCCGTGCCCCCCGCGCCAACCCGCGCAGTTGCGTGACAGCGATAAAACACATCATACATGATTTACAAAAACACATCATACATTATTTTATTAATTTGAAAATATTAAAATGTATGTTTTATTTCAAACATCTACTTTTTATGTTTAAAGCAAAATAATACATTACTTTTTATGTTTCGAAACAAAAAAAAACTCTTTTATTAATAATTAAAACGTTTGATCTGGGCGTAGGCTGCAACGAGCTGTCACACACTAGTTGGCTCCGCTAAGCCCGCTGTAGATGGAAGGCAAACAACTCCTTCATCTGACTCATCTCATTTACCGCCTAGCTCACTCCGCCGAGCTCGTTGGCTGTGGAAGGCAAATACCATTATTTTTTAAAACTCTTTCGCAATGGAAGGCCAAAACTATTTCACTACGCTCCGCTCAGCTATTTCCCGCTCCCGCTCAGCTATTTCCCGCTCGCAGTGGAAAGCGGGCATTAATCTGTCTGATTAAACAATTTATTTATTTATGTATTTGCTCCTTTTAATAACATATTTTATTGCACATTGTTGTATTAAAACCATGTATTTTTGTACTTATTCAATATGCAAAACAATCTTACCGAACTTAAAAACAATTCAGTTAAAATGTCAGATCACAAAATAAACCCGTAAATGATATTAATGAATTAAGATGACAGCTAAATGAGGGCGCCATAACGACTTTAGGGCCTTCAAACTGTTTAAATCAATGTTTATTACTTTTCGTTTCAACAAAATACTTTTTCGGTCTTACTCATTGGTTGGTTGAACCTAAAACCAGAGTTAAACCCACATTTTAGTATGGGAAAACTGACTATTATGGGTTTTAAGTTGCAGCAATTCAGCTAACTTCACGTTGAACTACCAAAAGTGGCGTTATACAAGATGACGACATTAGTTCCGATGTATTTTTTAAGCCATGTAGGTCTTTATGAGAGATTTGCAACTTGGGCATCAAATTGTGTGCTCCCATATCATTACCTTAACCGCCCTACCTTCGGGTTATTATTCAAAAAGTATGTAAAAATACATTGGGTTTTTTTTTCAAAAGATTTCGCAGAATCACGGATTCGCGGCGTGAAATGTATGGGACAGACGAAAATTCCCCGAAAACGTTTGTTAGCTTCGGCTGACCTTGAAACACTTAACGCAATAACGCAGGAACAAACTTAATTTATATGAAAGTACAGAATCTGTTTGTGGGTTTTCAGGTATAGACATTTTTTTGCATGAACGTACGTGATATGGCTTGTTGCGTTCGGGAGACAATATAGCGAACGCATCACGTACGTTCGTATGGGTAGGGGGGTTAAAGGTAAAACTAAATAAGTGTCATATTAAGCTAACACAAGTTTCTCAGATAAATGCAGCTTTTCTCCTATTTTCTATGAGTAAAAACACTTTAAAAAGTTTGAAAATCCTGTAGTTAAGAAGTTTTTCATGAGCACTTCCTTATAATTAGCTCCCTTACTATGAGAAGTTACACCCAATAAAATGTTTTATCCACGATTTCTCAAAACAGTGAAGCAGCACTTATTCAGTTTTACCTTTAAGGTGACTATATGCAGAGCGGTCCGCATTTCTAATCTAATCTAATCTTTTCATCCGTCCTTTTCGTCCAAAAAATCCGTTTTTTTCATTCTTTATATGACTTACTCGTAAATGTTATATTTGTGAATTTATTTTAATGTTCAGTGGCTTTTGAATAGATGATGTCATTCCCTGTCTTTTTTTTCACTTTCAAATTTAAATATGGCATTTAATAAAAGCATTCTCTACCTCTGATTCATACAATTAAATAGTCATCTATTTAATTCTTACAATACAAATATCAATAAATAAGATTTCACATACAACATAACATTTACAGAAATTTTACTCTGGTCTGTACACAAGCTTGGCCTCGCCTTCAAACACAATTTTATTCTCGGCCTCCACCTCACAGTAAAACTTCACCCTCATGATCTTCCTGACGTCCACCAGTTCCACGCTGATGGTCAGCTTTTCCCCGACGAAGCACTGGCTGGGGAACTTCATGGTCTGCGAGACCACAACGCTCCCAGGACCCGGGAGATGCGTCCCAATCAACCCGGCCACCAGTCCGTTCAAAAAAGCCCCGTGCACAATCGGCCTCTTCGTCCCGACGTTGTTTAACTTGTGCAGCGAGTTGTGATCGTTGGTGAGGTTTGAAAACGTGTCAAGGTCTTTTTGCGTCAGTGTTTTCTGGATCCTGATTTTGTCTCCGGGGCGAAACGGAGTGTTTGAGAACGACGTTGTGTGAATTTTGCAGATTTTCTGATAGTTCTTGTTGCCCCCGATGAAGTACGGGAAGCGGTTTGATAGCATTTTGAAAAAAGGTCAAATAATCAATTATTATACTCTATTTTTTATCCTCTTGAACACTTCTGTTTAGGAAAAGGCAACGCTCATTGAGATTTTTAAATGTATTTCCTCATCTATCAGAATAACATTTCTTTTAAAGTCACTTCAGTCTCATTCACTTTACCCTTCACTTATACAGTTTTAAAACCTTACTTTCAACAATTCTAAACTTGACTTCTCACTTCAATCATTTCTTCCAGTTGTTAGACATTTGAATCAAAATAAATAAATCCTTTCCAACAATCAATGCACCCAATATTCCTTTTCGATTACCCTACACTGGTAATGGAATATCCTGCAGTTTATCCTCCTTTTGAATCATTTCTTCACAGTTCAATTCATTAACCCTTCTCTTTCCGTACACATCGTCTACAAATATAGTTGCCAGGTTTTTGATTCTCACATTTGTGGACTCGCACAGAGCCACCATCACTTTGTATACCTCGGGATCCTGCAGTCTTTGTTCCGTGTCCAGCTCCAAAAGATACAAGAGGCTGGTGATGACATTGAGGACTATGCTCTCATGATCCGAAGACAGTAAATTGATCAGCAGTTGTACGCCGCCTTGCTGTACAATGTATTTTGCATTTATTGGATCTGAAATGTTAAGAAAAATTAATTTATGAAATGTTTCAATGGGCATTAAAAATCAAGACACATATTTTGTACTCAATCCCCTCTGGGATGAGCCGCTAATGAAGGTTCTGCAACAGAGGAGAGACGCTCTTTCAAAGATCTAAGAAGGTTGAAACGGCTTACTATATGTAGGTAAATACATTTAAATACATGTACATGAAATCAAAGAAAGAGCTCACTGTTCAGAGCTAGGCTTTCTTTAAATTCTGTGTGTATTTTAAAATTATCTTTTTGCATTTACACACTCAGAATAAATGTAACTAAAAAAATATCAACTAATCAAATGTGTAAGATGTTTATTTTGCAAGATAAATAAAATAATTTCTCAAGTGTTACTTTTTTATTTTATTTAAGCTGTTCTAATCAAAATACTATAGTTGTAGAACTGTCAGTGTCTTCATAAGATGTGTCATTATATTTTCCAACAAATTGTGCAAACGTAAGAATTTCTTTTATCACAATCAGGTAATTGTGTCTAATATACTGCATTTTTACTTCACAACAAAAAACAAAATCATTATAATACTAGGTACCGACCCAAGCAGAGATTACATATCCCGGCAGTGGCGAAGAGTCTCAGGTCCTGGTGCTCTGCCGCGCTGAGGAGTTGTATGAAGAGGTGGAGGGCCCCAGCGGCGCGCAGGTACTCATAATTCAGGGGGTCGTATGCAAAATTGGCAAGGTTGGCCAGCACTTGAAGCTTGGAGTCTGAAATGCAGTGTTGAAATGTTAAATTTAATTTATTTAACTGGTTAAGCAGAAATTTGGTTATGAATAAGTGTAGAATATTAAATGAGAATATGAGTGAAAGTACAAAAGCGTGAGATGAGATGATTTATTTTATTTTTTTGTTTAACCTTAAAGACGAACGCACCCATACAATTCAAATAAAATATATCACTTTCAAATATTCCAGAAGATAATTCCTTTTTCAAAAGTTCGAATATTCCGCTCATAAGCTTCTTTCTAATTTTATTGATACGTTAACCTCCGTCAAGATCGAACGCATTCCTTTCCACTCACCCAAAGAAGTTGTCTGCGTGAATTCCTCGACCAGCTGCTTCAAGTATTCTTCTCTGTCTGCCGCATTCTTGGGAGTCCTCTTTTTTAGTCGCTCTTTGTTGCTGAACATTGAAAATAAACCAAATCAACGGTAAACAAGATCATCACGTCCAGACGTCAAAGGGCTCCGCCATCTTTGTTTTATTTTTATGTCAACAGCCGTTTGTAGTCAATTTTTTATTTTAGGTATAAACCAGAAAAATGTTATTTATTTCACTCTTAAGTACCTTTAAAAATGTATTAGTAATAAAAAAACCTTTAAAATTCAGTTTTAATACAAAAAAATGGAAATTATGGTGAAAATAAGCAAAATTTAATATCAAAAAGAAAATGAAGAAGTGGAAAGATGTATGACGTGTAGAAATCATTCTAGAAAAAAAAACACAAGAAGACGAAGAAAAATACTAAAATGGTTGTTTGTTGTCGGAGTTAAAATAATCACAATATTTTATTAAAAATGGATATTTCAGAGTTGCTTGCTTTTAAGGTATGCAGTTCATTTGTTAAGCTATATTATTGTGTACAAAAATCATTGTGTTTTTGTTTTTTCTGTGTGTATTTGAGCTCGGAAGCTGTAGATGTTTTTTGAGGTTAAGTGTTGTTGTTTCAGCCATCGCAGACCCCCAAGCGGCCGCTGGAGGAGGAGTATGACTCTGAGGAAGAGCAGGAGCCCCCTGGGAGTAAGATGCGGCGCCTGGCGAGGGACCGCGCGGCCCACATGGCGCCGCAGACGCTGCCCCAGGAACCGGACATCTCTGATCAGCAGAGAGAGAGCATCCTGCAGTATGTAGAGACCGAAGAAACGCAGGTCAGATAAGAAATAATAATTGTTGTGTATATTTTTTGTGGTTATGTGTTGGTTCAGCCGTCAGTAACTGTAACTCTGTCGCCATTCCGCTAGGGGTGGCCAGAGCCCCTGAAGAGCTGCCTCCATTTCTTCCTATCCTTACATACCTTTTTCAGTTCAGTCATATCCATCACCTTCTTCATGCATTGTATACGCCAATACTCAAGCAAGACCCAGTTGCTGTAAGGCTGGATGGACCTTAAGTGACCGGTCTTTGGTAAAGGTTTTATGATTTTTGCAACCCAGCAAACATCTAATCTAATCTAAGTTGCAAATATATGTAACATTAAATATTCACATTATATGCATTTTCAAAAGCAGACATGTATAAGTTCGCGCTTAAACATGCCTCATGTGAACCCACAACATCTATATCTTTCTTATACCTATCTCAACATCTCAAATAAACATACACCCTGCAACTCCTGCCGACCTTCCCTGAAACAGGGGTGACATTGGAAAAGTGAACCATTTTCTACAGCATGGGTGGTCAGCCGCATACCAACCTATAAGTCAAGGAACATACATGACAAATTACATTTTTAAAATCAAAGAGCTCATTTGAAAATATAAATGGTAAATTTTTGTGCTCCGCCAAGACTCGAACCCACAACCTTCCATTTACGAGTCCGAAGTGTTGCCACTGGACTACAGACCGGTCAAAAATACAGAGTATGATATGTATGTTTGCAGGGTGACGTAGTGGATGAGACGGCAGTGAAGCGGCTGGTGCTGGCCTTTGAGAAGAAGTCTCTGCGGAACAGGGAGATGAGGATCAAGTTCCCGGAGCAGCCCGACAAGTTCATGGAGAGTGAGGTGGATCTGCACCAGGCCCTGCAGGTGATCTAACTTCCTTATTGCTATGTTACCAAAGTCAACCTACAATCAGGGATATGAGCGATCATTGGCATTCAGTTTTTTAATTGATATATTTATTTCTAATTAAGTACTTAATGCATTTTACCAGTAATATTATTTATAATTTAATATTGTAACATTTTTATTCTTTGACTTAAAAGCTGGTATGAGGCTGGCCACTAATTCATAAAAACATTTTAAATACGAAATTTACTGTTGTAAAAAAACTGTTTCATTCCTTACCTCTACGAATATTTAAAATCTAAAAGAGGCATGTTGTAATGAAGAAAGGCTATCTTGTCAGCGTTATCTGGAAGCAGGCAATTACGCTTTTCTTCATAAACGTGTCCAGCTCCCTCGCCATGACGCGCGGGATTTAATGGGGTGAACTGGGCAACCAATATTGAAGACCCGACCGAAGACTATTCGGTCGGGTCTTCATGCTGAATATTCGGTATTCGGCGAATGACCGAATACACTATTCGTTGCATCACTAGTCTTTACTGATCAACACTAAATTTTTCAAAGCAACACCTAGTTGTTACTAGATCGGATGAACCATGTTGTCATACAAAGGTATGTAGATAATTTTTTCTGCCTAATTGAGAGCATTTTTGAAAATGAATTGATAGCTTTATTCTCTGTTGAGAATGGAACCCACCTCTTTCAGATTACAGTCTTGAATATTCACAACAAAATAGTCTGGAATATTTACCACAAAACTTCTTCTGTCGCAAACCTAAGATTGGCTCTCAACAATGCCCATCTTTAATGGCATTCCTCCCTATCAGTGGCAACTCTATTGAGCTTCTCTGAAGAGTAACAGCACCACGAAAATACAGCTGACAAAAAGTCCTAATCAGAGTCTGTATAATTTAATTTTATTATAGAGTTATGATTTGTGTTTCAGGAACTGAGCGTAGTAGCCACGGTGCCTGACCTGTACCCCGTGCTGGTGAACATGAAGTGTGTGCCCTCCCTGCTGGAGCTGCTGTCTCATGACAACACAGACATCTCCACACAAGTGGTGCACCTGCTGCAGGTAACAACAATCTCACATGACACATACATACACAAGTGTAAATTTGAACTTACATGTGCCGGCTTGTGGGCATGCATCATAAAATCGCTCATACTCGCTTAATTATTGTGTAAAATACCGCTCCACCATTCTTATACCGTCAAATACAGCCACTGTAACTATAAAAGTTAATAAATAATTAGAAACAAATAAATCTTAACTGGAATCGAATACGCCAAGTTATTGTGCATGAATCAAAACTGCAGCAACAGCAACCAGCCTCGAAATTAACCCCTTCACGCCGAGAGTGCTCCAAGGAGATCAGTCATTTACCGATCCTTAAATGTCAATATATCTGTGCAACTTAGATTATAGGACCTTACACCACTTGTATTGTGCTACTTACCGTTGAGCTACCGTCTCATTGATTTACATCCTTCAGGGTCTGCCTTCACAAGTATAAATGCTGCTACAGTGAATGCTGTGTGTGTTGCAGGAGCTGACTGATGTGGACATCCTGCATGAGTCCCAGGAGGGGGCAGAGACCCTGGTGGAGGCGCTGCAGGAGGGGCAGGCTATTCCCCTGCTGCTGCACAACCTGCAGCGCATGGACGAGCAGGTGCAGGAGGAGAGGGACGGCGTGCACAACACATTAGGTAACTACACCACTGGCGGGGGTACTAAGAGAGTGCATCCTGCAGGTGGCTCCATTTATTGTAAGGTTTATCAATGGATGCTACTGTCCCCTCCGTTTTGAAGGAAGCGCAGATAACACCGATAATAAAGAAGCCAAATCTTGATCCTAATGATCCCTTCAACTTCAGGCCGGTGTTGAAGTTGCCGCTTCTGTCCAAGGTGCTGGAGCGTATTGTCTCTAACCGGCTGATATCTTATCTGAGCGGTAATAACATGATGCCTGAAAGGCAATCAGCCTATCAAAAATATCATTCAACTGAAACTGGCTTGTTGACAGTAGTCTCAGATCTGATCGGCAGTGGATTGCGGGGATCTTGCTCTCCTAGTGCTTCTAGACATAAGTGCCATTTTTGACACCATATGTCATGATATCCTGATAAGGAGGTTGGAGGATGCGTACGGTTTAAGAGATAAGGTATTTGCCCTTAATTCTTGATTAATGATGTAAAATAATAATAATAATAATTGTAATTGTAATAATAATAGAAACGTGTTCATGAAATATAATGAATTTTGACTAGAATTTCAGTGTGTAGGTATTAGTGAGTGGGAAAAATTAAAATTATAATTGAAAATATTGGCATGTTCAAGTGAATGTAAGGCTGATTTGATATATGTAATTCTGTTTTTATCTTTTATTGTTTGGTGTCATTACGGTTATCATGATTATTTTAATAGGTTTTTATATTTTATATTTTGTGTTTGAAAAAAAAAAGGAAAAATATCTTACTATCATTAGTATTGATATTTATATTCTTTTTTTTTTTTATTTTAATACTTATATTTAATGTCAACATTGTATGAAAAAATATCATATTGTCATTAGTATTTATATTTATATTCTTTTTTATATTCTTTTTATTTTTAATACTTATATTTAATGTCAACATTGTAATTGGGAAGGTACAACATCAATTGTATATATTTTTATTATTGTTTTATATATTTTAATGTATTTTCCTGTTTTGTTGAATAAACTATTTAAAAAAAAAAAAAAAAAAAAAATAAGGCTCTGGCGTGGTTCTCCTCCTACTTGGCGGATCGCAAGCAGGTAGTGCGTACTTGTGACTGTGTATCACCTTCCTATTTGCTGATCTCCGGGGTGCCACAGAGATCTGTGCTGGGACCAATCCCGTTTATTTTATACACGGCCGACATTGAGAGCATAGTCGAAAATAGAGCCTTATTACCGCTAGCATCGCCAAGAACCAGATTCTTTCAAAAAATGTTCGACTGGCGGTGCATGGTGGTATACTAGTGCCCACTCTGATGTATGGAAGTGAAGCCTGGACGGTGAGTGAAAGTGAGATTAGTAAAGTCCATACAGTAGAAATGGACTACTTAAGAAGTATGATTGGGAAAAGACGGAGTGATAGGGTAAGGAATGATTTTGTTAGAGAGGAATGTGGTGTGAGAGAAAGTGTGAAAGTAAAGATTAAAAGAAGTATGCTTAGATGGTTTGGACATTTGGAGAGAATGAATGAGGAAAGACTGACGAAGAAAGTATATGCTGCGAGAATTGATGGATGCCGTGGAAGAGGAAGACAGAGAAAGGTATGGATGGACCAAATTTTCGAAATAGCGAATGAATGGGATATCCAGAGTCATAATAAAAGGAGAGCTTGTATGAAAAAGGTTATGGCTCTGGATGAAATGAAAGAAGTATGCAAGGATCGAAAGAAATGGCGGTTGATCTGTAATGCTGGCGGTTAAAGCTGAGGCTTTTAAATTTAAAAAGTATGTGTTGTAGTTTTTTAATTTTTTACTGTTTAATTGCTTAGAATTTATTTGTTTTATATATTTGATTGTATTAATTGCTTGTACTCCTTGACTGATAGGTTGGTATGCGGCTGACCACCCATACTGTAAAAAATGGTTCACTTTGCCAATGTCACCCCTGCTTCAGGGAAGGTCGGCAAGAGTTGCAGGGCTTATGTTCATTTGAGATTGGGGTTTTTATATTGTAGGTCCACATGCAGCATGTGTAAGCGCGAAATTATGCATGTCTGCTTGTGGGAATGCATTTAATATGAATCTCAAATGATACATATCTTTGCAGCTTAGATTTAGATTTAGATTTTAGACTGCACGTGCATATGCAGATGACTGGCAGATTTACTCTCAGTGTTGACCACACATGGCAGGAGCTCTCAGTAACAGGGTGGCAGCTTGCATTGCGGAGATCAGTGAATGGATGACAAGCAATGGCCTAATCGAGAAAGAATAAAATAAAAAACACATTTAAACATGACTTTTATTTTCACAACTTGTACTTCTTTTAATTCTTCTGATTTTCATGCCCAACTGCTAATGAGTGTGATGTGTTTTGCAGGTATAATAGAAAACATAACAGAGTTCAAGCCGGAGCTGTGTGTGGAAGTTGCCAGACTAGGATTCATGCAATGGCTGCTCAAGAGATTAAAGGTATGCCACATTTTTTTTTTTTTTACTTTTTTTGATGACTGAGGATGAACTCAGTGCGGAGCGGGTGTCTCCTGATGACGTTAGCTACATCGCTAACGAACCGTTGAGAATAATGTAAGTTCTCTTATAACAGTTCATGTAACATCCGATTGACGTTTCGTTAGTGACTTAGCTAATGTCTTCATGAGAAACCCTTTCTGCACGATGACTGAGAATGAACTAATATCCGATTAATAAATTTTAACTGTGTAGTTATAATTATTGTAAATATGTCAAAAGACCGTAATACCAACCTAAACCTAACAGCAGTATTGTTGTTGTGTTGCAGCTGAAGCTTCCGTTTGACGGCAACAAGCTGTACGTGAGTGAGATCCTGTCCATCCTGCTGCAGGACTCCGCAGACAACAGGCAGCTGCTGGGGGACCTGGACGGCATAGATGTGTTGCTGCAGCAACTCGCCGTATGACACAACAACACTCTAAACATTTGCATATCTGACTTCAAAAGGAGAGCTTGTATGAAGGAGGTTATGACTCTGGATGAAATGAAAGAAGTATGTAAGGAGAGAAAGAAGTGGCGGTTGATCTGTAATGTTGGCATTTAAAAACCCTTCCAGGAGTTCCCTCCACTGGGTAGGTTCGCTGTCCATGACATGAGGCAGATCGTGAACTTCAAGGATCCCTAAGTAAGCCAAGTTACTAAAGCCGCCAAAAAGCTACCAAGGCCAAGAAGCAGCTAGACATGGTGTTCTTTGCGCAATCATTCAAATTGCTTCTTAAATTTTTTTTTCATCGAAAAGTGTTCCGCAGAAATTAAGAGTTTTAAATTAGAATTTGTTATTCTATATTTGTTTTGATGTTTATACATTCCCTGAAACAGGAGTGATATTGGCAAAGTGAACTATTTTTTACAGAGTGTATGGTCAGCCTCATACCTACCAATAAGTCAAGGAAATGACTTGATGAATGAGAATGCGTTCTGTCTGAAATAGGCCTAAAGTAATTGTAAATGTGTGTTGCAGTTCTACAAGCGGCACGACCCCAGCAGCAGCGAGGAGCAGGAGATGATGGAGAACCTGTTCAACAGCCTGTGCTCCGCCCTCATGCACAGCAGCAACAGGGAGCGCTTCCTCAGGGGGGAGGGGCTGCAGCTCATGAACCTCATGCTCAGGTGATGCCCTCTTCTAGTCAAACTGTGAGGCATCCCTCTAGACCAGCGGTCGGGGAACTTTTTTAACCATTAATCCCATAATATTTTTGCTTAAGTCGATATCACCCCTGTTTCAGGGAAGGACGGCAAGAGTTGCAAGGCTTACGTTCATTTGAGATTGGGTTTTTATATTGTAGGTCCACATGCGGCATGTGTTAGCGCGAAATTATACATATTTGCTTGTAGGAATGCATTTAGTATAAATCTTAAATGATATATATCTTTGCAGCTTAGATTAGATTAGATTAGACCCCTTCCCCCCATTTTGATAAGAAGACAATCAATGTTTTTTTTCAATAAACAATATTGAATTATTTTGCTCGGATAATAAAAAAGAAGTTACAGGAAAATAGGAAGTAAGTATGTAATAGACAAACAAAATAAGATTATTACCCCATTTGGGGTAATTTACCCCGGTTCCCTGACCGCTGCTCTAGACAGCAACTTATTGATGAAAACACAGATAATCATTGATGACCGGTTTGTAGTTTAATGGTTAACACTTTGGACTCGTAAATGAAAGGTTGCGAGTTCATATCATAGACTTCATTGAATGATCATCATTGAATCAAATAAAAGATAATCCAAAAAAGCACTGTAGGGGACAATATTAAAAAAATTAAATCAGGCTGATTTATTTGGTGAGCGCTGTTTTTGTGTGCATCACACCTCAAGAGCCCTCTGGGAGCTTGGTCATCGCTGTAGAAAGCCCCAATTCTCAAGCAAGACCTAGTTGCTGTAAGGCTGGATGGACCTTTTGATGACCGGTCTTTAGTAAAGGTTTATGAATTTTTCAATGCAGCGAAGATCAAATTTGAAAAGATAAATGGTATATATTTTGTGCTATGCCGGGATTCAAACCCATAACCTTCCGTGCAGAGTCTGAAGTGGTACCACTGGACTACAGGCTGGTCACCTATGTCAAACGTTGCCTATGTTTAGTTTCCCTTAACTTGCGTTGAACTGAAATGTGAAAAAAATGTGTAATGTGTTTCAGAGAAAAGAAGCTCTCCCGCAACGGTTCCCTGAAGGTGCTGGACCACGCCATGTCGGGCGTGGACGGGCGCGACAACTGCAACAAGTTTGTGGACATCCTTGGCCTGCGCGCCGTGTTCCCGCTGTTCATGAAGACGCCGCGCCGGCGCCGCGTGCTCACGGCCGACCAGCACGAGGAGCACGTGCTGTCCATCGTGTCCTCCATGCTGCGCGCCTGCCACGCGCCCCAGAGGCAGCGCCTGCTGGCCAAGTTCACGGAGAACGACCTGGAGAAGGTGGACCGCCTCATGGAGCTGCACTTCAAGTATCTGGACAAGGTGGACAGGGTGGAGCAGGAGATAGAGAGGGAGCGCAAGGTCAGCCACTGTATCAAATATTACAAAAGAAAGAACTACATTGATGATGGTGATGATGATGGATGATTTCTTTCCTGTGGCGCCATTTATTGGTCCAGGACCATCTCAAGAGTGCCATGGCTTCTGGAGAAAAGTAGTGTCTTCAGTGCCTTTCTAAAGGTAGTGGTTTGCTGGTTCGCGCGAACACCGACGGGTAAATTGTTCCAGGTAACCGGCCCGGCCACCGCAAAGGTCCTGTCTGCAAAATTTGATGTGTTCGCTCTTTTGGGCCTATGACCTTGTTGACAGCAGTGAGGGCAGAGCGTAGTGGTCGTTTTGAAGGCTTATCGACAGAACATAGCTCAGCGAGACATGGGGGTGCCGTGCCGTTCAGGGCCCTATGTACACTGAGATACAACTTAAATTCTACCCTCTCTCGGATCTCAGCCAGTACAGTTCTCTTCTCAGCAAAGTTCTCTTGGCTTCGTTTTACTGAGAGGATGGTCTACCATGTGTGTTTGATGGTATTCAAAACCCTAAACGGTATAGCTCCGTCATATCTGGCAGACAAGTTTTCCCCCATTGAGGTGAGTGTGAGGGGGCGGACACTTAGGTCAGCGGAGATTTTTTACAGTTGGCGAAGATGCTAAATGCACTACGGTGCACTTTAGTATCTTCTCAAACTACCTACATACTTTTGTATTGAAATAGGGTAATTTCACTTTTTTACTTTCTTGCTATAGCCGAAGGCTATAAAGAAAGTTATGATTTGGTGTGAAAAAAAAAATTCGAGGTTTTCACGGAAATGAGTTGTCCTGGTGCAGGACATGCCAAAAAACACTATCTTTCAAAAACGTCCGTCTGTATGTATGTATGTATGTATGTATGTATGTATGTGTGTGTGTCACTTTCCAAAGTATAAGACCTAGAGATACCAAATTTTGGCTACACTTTTTTGGACATGTATTAAGTATGAATAACATGGCATTACACCAACTTGAAAATTCAAGATGGCTGCCATACAAAAAAAACATAAAATTGCACTTTTCTCAAAAACGGCTCCAAGAATTTTCTTTAAATTTTCAGAGATGCCACTAATTAATTTTTAACTTAATAAATTAGTTATGGCAACACTCTTACTAATCTGTGTCTATGGGCTGCCATATGAAAAAAACAAACGATTGTGATTTTCTCGAAAGTTAAGGGGTCAACAAAAATATAATGTTCTACAATATTATGGACAACATAAATTTCTACAAATTTACAAAAAAAAATTTTTGAAAAAATAAATATAAAGCACCGTTTACACGACCTGAAATTTTAAATCGAAAATATTACAAAAACCTATTAAAATGCAAGATATTTAAATTTGTTTTAGATTTGATAGAAAGAACAAGCTTATCACTTTAATTCGTTATCATTTTTTTTTTACTTTTTTGAAAATTCAAGATGGCTTCCGAAGAGCTGAAAATTTAAAATTCGATTTTCTCAAAAACGGCTCCGACGATTTTTCTTAAATTTTTTGTGAATCCATTTATATAATAGTGCTATCTAATAATTATAATCATTTCTTCATCATAATCTCGATTTAGGGAGTTGCCATATAAAAGAAAAAAATAATGGAAAAATTCTCGGCAGTTAGAGGATTAATAAAAAAATAATGTAGTACAAATGTAAAATAATAATAATAACCAATATATTGCCATCATTATTTTTTCCAAAAAGTGAATCAAAAGTATAGCCGCCATACAAAGTGAAAATTTTCCATACAAAATGTATTAGCAATTTTCTTGGTAGTCAAAGGGTTAAAAATAGATAAATGGCTGCGATTCTTAAAATTTTATAAATACCAATAATAATCAGTCGTTACTTTTTCAAAATATAACTAAAAAGTTTACCCACCATACAAAGTCCTAGTTTGCATACAGAAGGGTTCAATGACCATCTATAATAATCTAGAATATAAGTTGCAATGAAATATAAACATTCAAAACTAATATGAAATGCATGCCCACAAACAGGTATGTGTAAGTTCGCGCTTACGAATGCTGAATTTGTACTTACAAATTAAAACCAAATCTCAAATGAACATAAAACTTGCAACTCTTGCCGACCTTCCTTGAAACAGGGGTGACATTGACAAAGTGAATTATTTTTTACACTTTGGGAGGACTGAGAAATGTGAGAAAATTGAGATAAGACTGAATGAAAAAGAGTGGAGGTCGTGAAAGAATTTGATTATCTGGGAAGCAAGTTTGAGTCGAATGCGAAATTGACGAAATAATTGGAAAAGCGCGCTAGTAGAGGAAGAAGTGTAATGGAAACGATTGGAAGAATTGCAAGAAATAGGAAACTTACGAAGAATATGAGATCGGCGGTCCACAATGGCATATTGGTTGGTGGAAGTGAGGCTTAATGAATGTGAGCTGAGTAAAGTATGTAAGTACGGTTGAAATGGCTTACCTGAGAGCAATGGCTGGAAAGACACTGAGTGATAGAGTATGTAATGCTTGAGTGATGAACGAGTGTGGTATAAAAGAGAATATGAGAATGAAAGTACAAAAAAGTACGATGAGATGGTTCAGACATCTTGAAAGAAAGGATGATGAACAACTAACGAAGAAAGTGTACAAAGGAAATGTCAGAGGAAAGCGCAGAAGGGGAAGGCTGAGGAAAGAATGGTTAGACCAAATAGGTGAGATTGCGAAAGAATGGATTCTGCAGTGTGAGAATAAGAGAAGAGTATGTATGAAAAAAGTTGATGACAGCAAAAAGTGGAGGCGCATCTGCGGAGGTACCGGCCACCCCTAATGAAACGGTGGCAGGATACAGTACAGTACAGTACTGAGGTCAGCTTCATACCAACCTATGAGTCGAGGATCTTTCTTGTGTAATTGGTACTTTTTCAAATAAATCAACAAAATATTTATATTCATTTAAGTATTTATATGCCTATATCCATATTGTACGAGTATGCAGGTACACACCGCGGTGGAATAAAATTGATTTATTATTGATATTGTTACGTTTTTCCTTAGGGTTCTTTTAATTAAAACACAAGTTTAACACAAGTTAGCCATACAGTTTATTTACACAGACTTTCTTACAATAGATTTATTTTTAACAGACTTATTCTAACAGATTTATTTTAACACACTTATTTATTTCGTACAGATTACATTTATTTTACACCATATTGGTCGCCCTAGTAACTAGATATTCCTCTGTGTGAGTGCTTCGAAGACTGACTCGCTTCAGCCCATTGTCGCCCTTCTTATAGCGGAACCTAGGGGCCATTCCAGCCTGCCCTAGAAACTTCCACTACCACAGTTGTATAGACGATTCTGGACATATTTATTTCATGAAGAGTCCATTTCCTACCTACATACACACCTTACAATTACAATCGTCTGGGCCAGAACATTCTCTCAAAACACACGTATACCAATAAGCATCTACCAGTGCATTTCGTTACATTATCCCCCCCTTAGGCTGTTCCGCCCCGGAACAGTCTTTTCTTTAAGAAGGTAAATTTGCATCCAGTGGTCAGGAAAAATGACGTTCCACGGAATTTTCTCCTTAGGGTTTTGCCCGTCATTGCTGGCTGGTGTGGGGGGGGGTGCTTTCCTCTTGGCGGCCGGCATGGGCGCCTTTCCTTGGCTGGGGGCACCGCTTTGCGTCCCCGGGCGGCCACCGCTCCTAGGCCCCGCTTGCTCGCCGGCGTCAAAGGATCAGAATCCTTGGTCGTCGGAGCCGCTCTCCTGCTCGGAAGCGAAGTTCTCACTCTCGCACTCGTCCTCTGACTCGCTGAGTGGCTTCCTGCCGCGCCCTGCTTGGGTCGTCCCTTCTGCTTGCTCTGCTTGGCTGAGCCCCTGCGGGCGGGGGCGCGGCGCCTGCGGGAGGGAGCGCCCCCCTTCCTCACTGACGGGTCAAAGTCAGAGTCCGCCTCCTGTCCGGAGCCACTCGGGTTGTACGAGCCATCTAAATCCCCTAAATCATCCCTGCTGACTTTGGGTCCCCGCACTTTGGTTTCCGGATCTGTTTCATACTCCTCGTTAGAGTAACCTCTCTTGACAATAGCAGCAGCGGACCTTCTGGGCCTGCCTCCCGTGGCCTCGCCGCGGTCAGTCACCGGCCTCTCCTTCATCAGCCCCCTGGCGTGCGAGGAGGCCTGCTTTGGCAGCAGCAGGAAGCCCACCACCCTGCTGGCCAGCTCCGTGGGCGCGCCCCTCTTGTCCAAGCCCAGCTTCTCGCACAGCGTCCGCAGCTGCTTGGGCTCCAGCTTCTGCACCTCCTCCAGCTTGGCCTTGTGCTCAGGCGTGTCCTTCTCAAACTCGTAGCCCTTGAACTTCTTTTTGTTGCGCTTGATGAGGTTCGTGCGGCACAATTGATTGTACAGGAACTTGAGGTCCTCCATCTTGAACCTGGAGATGGCCACCTCCACGTCGGGGATGTGGTCGATGGGGATGCCCCGGCCCGCGGGCACGGGCACCGGCGGCTCCACGGCCTTCTTCTTCTTGGGAGCCTCCTCCACTGCCTCCTCCGCCTTCTTCTTGGGCGCGGGCTTCTTCTTCACACTGTTGGCCTTCTTGGCCTTGCCCTTCTTGTCCTTGGCGTCCTCATCCTCCTCCTTGGCGTCCGTCTCCTCCTTCGCATCCTTGTCAGCCTTCACCTCGGCCGAGTCACTCTTGCCGTTTTCAGCCGACTTGACATCTTTGCCATCTTTGTCATCTTTGCTGTCAGCTGCGTCCTCAGCCTTGAGCTGGCCGTTGTTTTTGGCCTTCAGGTCTCCCTTCCCCAACTTCTGAGACGACTCATCCTCAGTTGACATATCGGCCTTTTTGTCATCCTGATTATCACTTAATTTTACACTATCAGTGTCCACCGACATTTTTAAGGCTAGGTTTTTAGCCCTCTCCTCCTTCCAACCAGCTAGGTCTTCCCTCAAGCTCTTGAAGTTGGCAGCCATCTTTGTTTTAAACTCTTCCACGGCTCGCTCGCGGTCCCCTCCAGACGCCATGACAAAATATGCCGGGTCTTCGCCTGACTGTTCCAAGGCCTCCATGAGGCGTGCCTGTAAGGCCGCCTTCCCTCCTGAGGTCTCCAGGTCCCTCTCTAGAAGCTCATTCTTAAGCTCATAGGCTTTGAGGTCCTTGATGTTCACCTTAGCCATTTTTTATTTTAACAAAAATTTAAATTTACTTCAAAATAATTTACTTCAAAACAAATTATTTTACAAAAAAAAAAAATATTTTTAAATTTCAAATAATGATATTAGATAATGATTATTTACTTTGCTTCGTCAGATCGGCTAATAATAACACTAACACAATATTATTAACACGTTATCTATGCACACTTCAATCAAATTTTTAGCGGGTAACCACACGATCGTTTTTAATTCAAGTTTAATCAGTTTTATTTAAAACTTTTTTTTTTTATTCATTAGTTTTTATTATGTTGTCCAGAAATATTTTTCAATAGTCTTAAGCACAGATTTTTTTTGGTACTTGGTTTTAAATCTCACACCGACACCATTGTTACGTTTTTCCTTAGGGTTCTTTTAATTAAAACACAAGTTTAACACAAGTTAGCCATACAGTTTATTTACACAGACTTTCTTACAATAGATTTATTTTTAACAGACTTATTCTAACAGATTTATTTTAACACACTTATTTATTTCGTACAGATTACATTTATTTTACACCATATTGGTCGCCCTAGTAACTAGATATTCCTCTGTGTGAGTGCTTCGAAGACTGACTCGCTTCAGCCCATTGTCGCCCTTCTTATAGCGGAACCTAGGGGCCATTCCAGCCTGCCCTAGAAACTTCCACTACCACAGTTGTATAGACGATTCTGGACATATTTATTTCATGAAGAGTCCATTTCCTACCTACATACACACCTTACAATTACAATCGTCTGGGCCAGAACATTCTCTCAAAACACACGTATACCAATAATCATCTACCAGTGCATTTCGTTACAATATATTACATTTTTATTGAAACGGCATAAGCTGGTAGATGATTCTAGCTTTACATACGTCATACTATAATCTATAATAATCTATAATCTAAGCTGCAAGGATATGTAAGCATTTAAGGCTCATATGAAATGCATGCCCACAGACAGGCACATGTAGGTTCGCGCCTACACATTCTGCATGTGTGCATACAAATAAAGAAAACCTCACATGGACATAAACCTTGCAACTCCTGCCGCCGTTCCCTGAACCGGGGTGGCATTGGCAAAAGTGAACCGATTTTTACAGCACGGGTGGTCAGCCTCGTACCAACCTATCAGTCAAGGAGCAGTGGGTAAACAGTGGGTAAATTTTTGCAAGAAAGTCGAGTACAGATTCTGTGCAATTTATTTTTATTTCATAAAATGGTAGACTACGTTTTTTAAAATGCATCTGCGTTTTTAAAAAAATTACATCTGGCTTAGTTTTTAAATTATAGCTCTTTAGAATTCGCATTTTTTCGATTTCCGATAAAACAGGTAATTTTTTTATTTAGGCGGAAATATGATGTCTTGAAATATGATGGAAGTGAGGAAATATGAAATATGAAATATATTTTCTAGGGTTTGGTGGTTCACACAGTGAAAGTCCATTGTATATTAATTAAAAATACACTATTATATTATCTAGGTTTTTGGCAGTTACTTCGTGAAAGTTCATTTTAATAGATTAAAATAAAAAACTTATTTGTTACAATTCACATGAGCTTTTATTATTTTTTAAACACTACCGGTTTCGGGAGAAGCAATACCTCCCATCTTCAGGTGTAAATATAAACTAACATACAAATACAATACATTATGACGTGAGGATTTGAATTACTGAGGGGGAGGGGGGGGAGTGTTATGTGGGCGGGGTGTAGTAGGAAACATAGAAAGTAGGGGAGAAGTGTTAGGAAATATAATACTATTTAAGAGGTTATTTACTGAATTAATATTTTTTTGGATTTCTAGGTTTTCAAAATTATTCATGATTTTACCTTTGTAGGGAATGGAGTGAAGGAGTTTTAGTGTGTGGGTATGAAAGGAATGGTTAGACTCTATTATATGGTTGGCGAATTCAGAATGACCGTTGCTTGTTAGGCAACGGCGGTGTTCTTGAATTCTAGTTTTAAGGTTTCTTGCAGTTTGACCTATATATTTCAGATCGCAATCTCCACAAGAGATCTCGTAAACTCCACTTTTCATCATGTAGTCTATTTTATCTTTTGAGTTAAAGAGGATAGTTTTTAAGTTCGTATTTGTATAAAACGCGGGCTTAATATTGGTGGGGAGTATTTTTGAAATTTTGGTGGATAATGGGCCTGTGTATACAATTTTTTTCCAGTATTTATTTTCTGTGATATTATTATCGAGTCCAGAGTACAGATATCTTTTGGTAAGTATTTTATGTTTTTTATTATTAAGTAATTTGTCTATTAGTTTGTGTTCATATCCATTGTTGCTGGCTATTAGTTTGATGGTTGACAGTTCCTGATTGTAATCATTATTATTGAGTGGGATTGTGAGAAGTCTGTTGATCATTGAGTGGAAACTAGCTAATTTATGTGCGGTGGGGTGGGAGGAGTGAAACGGGATTACAGTGTCGAAACACTACCGAAACCGGTAGTGTTTAAAAAATAATAAAAGCTCATGTGAATTGTAACAAATAAGTTTTTTATTTTAATCTAAAAATACACTGTTTTAATTCACTAATAATTTATTTCGTTTGGCATATTTAAAATAAATTATTAGTGAATTAAAACAGTGTATTTTTAATTAATAATAAATATGAAATATGATGGAAGGGCATGGCATACAGATTGGAGAGAGAAAAGTCGGAGTTCTGCTTTATGCTGATGACGCAGTATTAATTGCTGATTCAGCAGCGGAACTTCAGGCAATGCTCTCTAGTCTGAACCATGCTCTGTGTGTGAACAAGTTGAAAATTAATGCAAGTAAGACGAAAGTACTGATTTTTGACAGAACGGATGAAAATGAAGAATGCACGTTTATGTTGAATGGTACGAAAGTTGAAATTGTGGATGAATTTAGATACTTGGGAAGTATGTTTGAGAGGAATGGAAAGATGACAAGAGAACTTGAGAATAGGATGTGTAAGGGAAAGCAAGTAGTCGGTGCAATAGGAAGAATAGCAAAGAACAAGTGATTGACGATGGATCTGAGAATGGCGGTACACAATGGCATATTGTTACCGACTTTGATGTATGGAAGTGAAGCATGGACAGTGAATGATAGCGAAATGAGTAAAGTATGTACGGTGGAAATGAAGCATTTGAGAAGCATGACAGGAAAAACTCTGAGGGATAGAGTTAGGAATGAATGGGTAAAAAAAGAATGTAATTTGAAAGAGGATGTGAAAGTTAAGGTACAAAAGAATGTGTGAGATGGTTTGGGCATGTGGAAAGAATGAATGATGATAGACTGACAAAGTATGTATACAAAGAAAGTGTGAAAGGAAAAAGAGGGAAGGGACGACCGAGAAAAGTATGGAGTGATCAGATTGAGGAGATTGTGAAAGAATGGGATATACAAAGTGAGCGTAAAAAAAGAAAATGCATGAAAAAGGTGATGGATATGAATGAATTGAAAGAGGTATGTAAGGATAGGAAAAAATGGAGGCAACTCTGCAGAGGCTCTGGCCACCCCTAGCGGAATGGCGACAGAGTTACAGTTACAGTTATGATGTCGATGGATCTTCAGATCTTCGGAGTGCAGATATTGACAGGCCCAGATAGTCGGTTCCATCTACGTCATTTTGACGTCAAACATCGCTAGCCGGCCGCACTGCATTTTGGCGGGACTCAAATTCTCCGCATTATATTTTTGAAAATTATCAACGATATCTTTATTTTTACTACTTAAAATTATAAAAGTTTGTGTGTTAACATGGTGAAGATTCATTTTAATGAAAATTTGAAAAATAAAACACAAAGTTTTTCAAATTTTAATTTAAAAATATATGGTTGTGATCCTTGAAATGTACTCTACACAACCATATTATTTTCAACCGTTTTCCCCACCACTGCAATTACCCTATTATGATGCTCTGTACTGTCCTTAGCCTGGCCAGGTGACATCACTAATATTTCCCAAATTTCAAATATTCTGGGTCCATTACAATTTGTATGTCGTTGTTCACTTTGCAGGTGAGTGATGAAGGCAGCGCAGATATGTCGGAGGACGCGCTGTACCTGCGTCGGCTGTCAGGAGGCCTGTTCACCCTGCAGCTGGTGGACCATGTGATGCTGGAGGTGTGCGCCGGGGGGACCCCCAACATCAAGCAGAGGGTGCAGCAGGTGCTGGCGCTCAGGGGAGGCTCTCTCAAGACAGTCAGGCACATCATGAGAGGTAAGTCTATGGCAATACTGTCAAGAGGCCTGTTCATCCTGCACCTGGTGGACCATGTGATGCTGGAGGTGTGCGCCGGGGGGGGAGGGGGGGGCTTTGCAATCAAATTGTGAAAAGGGGAGGATGTGATTTTTGCGGTCTGGTCATAAAAAAAAATTTTTTTTTGAGGGAGATTTTGTACTTTTAAATAACCAAGTAACCTATTAATAACCTTCTTTGCTCTAAATAATTTATGTGATTAGAAAAACTCAATTTAATGGCATTAAAACTGGTTCAGGGAAGGTCGGCGAAAGTTGTGGGGCTTATGTTCATTTGAGGTTTGGATTTTATTTGTAAGTACACATTCAGCATTTGTAAGCGCGAACTACACTTGTTGGTTTGTGGGCATACATCTGAGAGCTTAAAATGAATATATCCTTGCAACTTAGATTATAGATTATTATAGAAAACTGGTCCCAAAAAATCTTGAAAATGTAATATCATGGTAACAAAATATCGCATTTCAGAAAGGGAAACTCGTAGTACGACTCTCATTCATCCCTTTGCAGTCGATCTCAAAACTATGAGAACTTGGAGTTTTCATGACTCATTCCTTTGCCAAACTGCTCATTTATGGAATGATCTACCAGTATCTGTGTTTCCTTCTCAATTTAATCCGGTTTTAATCAAAACCAACATCAATCGCCGCTTCCTTGCAACGCCTCACGACACAAGCAACAAATCAAGCAACATCCTTTCAGGGTGACATAGACTTTAAAAATTTAATTTTTTTTAAAGATTCCTTAAAAAAAAAGAGCTAAAATCACATCCTTTCTTATGACATGATTGTAAAGGCGCAGCCTGAGCTGGAAGTCTCATCACCATGGTAATTCTTAACTACCGAATATTGGTAATATTTGTATAAAGACCTGTCAATCCAAGGTGGCCGCAAGTAAACAGCTGATTAGTCTTCATACAAATATTACCGATATTTGGTAGGTAAGAATTACCGTGGTGATGAGACTTCCAACGCTGGTCAATTGATCAAAGTTTAAATGTGCCTACTCAATTCATAATTCAACAAAACAAAAAATCATAATTAGAATGTTTGTTGTGGTGTTGCAGAGTATGCTGGCAACTTGGGAGATGCTGGAAGTGAAGAGTGGAGACAGCAGGAGCAGCAGCACATCCTGCAGATGGTGGACAAGTTCTAGATCCCCCGCATCACCATTATCATGTCAACCATAGAGGAGCAGAAATCAACTTACTGCATTGATACATACTATAGCCCACATTTGTCTCAGTCCTGTCAAACGTTGCAGTTGTGCAGTCATACAAAACATTTTTTACTTGTCAAATTTTATGTTTTCTTGCTCTCTCCATTTTGTGTTTTGACACCCAATTACAACACATGCCATAAAGTCTTTTTTTTGTAATACGTCAATTTTATCGATCACAAGATTCATAATGCATGCGTCTATGCTCGGACTGCTCCGGGCATAGTACGCACGCGACAATGCTGCCACCTTTCTAGAAACATTATTACATTCGCCCGAGTTTTTTTTTTATACATGGAAACGCAACTGCGAAGTTCTTTGTTCTCTTTCTTACTAATGACCATTTTCGTAAGTAAGCTGAAACAGATATATATAATGTCTATTTTTGTTAAAATAATTTCTAGTCCACAGATATCATAAGTCAATGATGTCAACCAATATTATTCATATAACTCTGACACTGCTGTCCAGTCAGTCGTAGACTCATTTTGAATTTCTCCAACAGAGGAAAAGTGTGTGAAGTGACATGTGCCCCTAGCATAATCAAAACAAAGTTATGCAAAATTACGCTTGGGGGAGAACTCTATTAACCCCTCGAGCGCCGGAACGCGGATCCGCGCTCATAGTACTATACGCAATTTTTTAAATTTTTCTTTAGTTTTTACACAGCAATAAGATCAAAAATCGCATGAAGTACTGCTATTGGATAGAACCATCCACCAATAAATTAAAAGCATTCATTTTTGTTTGTAGGTATTTAAAATATAATATTTAAGTTGACCTTGAAAACCGACTGTTGGAAAAGCCGAATTCAACAATTTGTTGACATAAGACCTTTAGTCTTTTTTTTGTACAAGGCTGACCACCCGTGCTGTAAAAATCGGTTCACTTTTGCCAATGCCACCCTGGTTCAGGGAACGGCGGCAGGAGTTGCAAGGTTTATGTCCATGTGAGGTTTTCTTTATTTGTATGTTTTGTTTTTATTTTTTGTGATTTAGTTTTTTATGTCAATGTATATACATATTGTTATTATGTGTTCTGAGAGATGTCTGGAGTCCATATTATGAGAGAAACAATCACTTTTTCCCTTTTATGTGGTTTTTAGTCTATTCCTGGGTCTTTGATTTGCACTTTTTTACACTTTAGGCACTTTTCTACTCTATGGTCGCTTTTTCCCCATTTCCTGTTTCCCTATTTCCAGTTCCCCCATATACCGGTGGCCATTTGACATAAAGCGTCATTTTTCCCTTGTGGTCACATGTCAGTTGAATTCACCTTCGAAAATTTGAGTGAATTGACAATATTCCTGGGCAAAAACATTTTAAAAAGAGTGTTATTTTACCATCTTGTGTCCCTGTGAACAATTAAAAACTAAAACAGGCGAAATTGTGGTGTTTAAAAGTGTATAAGCGTGGCATACCTACAAAAATATAATGTATTTTTGTGGGTATGCCACGCATTTACGAAAAACGTTTTTCGTTATTTTAACGGAGTTTTTACATTAGATAACATCAAAATCAGTGTTATGAGTTGTGATAACAAAAAAGGGCCACCTCCCGCCGAAATCTCACAGGATTCAGGTGATGTGGATGCATTGAGGTATATATACTAGAGACGTAACATTGCTCGAAACACGTAGCAAGTCAGTAGTAAGTCAAAAGTCTGTACTCGAGAAAAACCCGATTTTGAGGCTCGTCAGTCTCACGCAGACTTACACAGCGAACGGACGTGACAGGTGGTAATACATATTGCCATAAATGTCTAAATATTGTGATTGGAGTTTGCAAACACCATTGTTTGTGAACTTGATCAATTATACAACATGCACAAATGAAAAAAAAAAAAAACACAACATACTAGCACAGATTAATTATTACAACAATTTATTTTTGAAAAAAAATAAGTTTTTCTTAAATATATTTTAATTAATGTTACACATTTGACACCGACAATAAGGTTGTATACTGCCGGGTTGCTAGTTGAAGACTTGCTCATATTATTTTTAAAAGTAAAGGACTAAAGTTACATTTCATTTTAATCTGACATTCATTTTTAATAGTATTACTGTAGGGGAATTTTATATCAGAGAATTATGACATCCAGCCCTTTTTGTCGTGTTTGAAGTCTGCCATGTGTTTGCTAAAATTATTGCTATCTCGTTTTAACCTGAGAGTACAGTGCGCGTTATTCGATTGCCGAAGCTGGATAAAAACTGATTGTCTCCTTGCATCTGCATTAAAACGTTTCCAACGGACTTCGGCTTGACATTTTTTTCCTGATTGTATGATGGTTGCGACTCTATAGTATATATCTCAATGTGTGGATGTAAAAATGCGGATATGACACTTCGGAATCAGGTTCACCGCCGCGGCGTCAGAAACGGCTTAGGGTTGTCTTGGACCCAAGGATAGATTATCTGGTTTCCCAGAGGGAGCCACTTAATGCTATACCAGACGAGTCCTTCACCCGAAATGGACTCTCAAATAAAGGAAATGACCGAATCCGGAGTTATAGAGGCAGCGGAGTCATCTCCCAGCTTCTTATCAAAAATGTTCCTAACACTCAAATCGGACGATTCCCCGAGAATGATTTTCAACCAAAATCGTTAAAACTTCTTCCTAGACCCGGCTCCGTTCAAACTCATAAGCCACTACAAAGTGAGTTTCTTATCAAAAATGTTCCTAACACTCAAATCGGACGATTCCTCGAGAATGATTTTCAACCAAAATCGTTAAAACATCTTCCTAGACCCGGCTCCGTTCAAACTCATAAGCCACTACAAAGTGTCAGAGTTTCTTATCAAAAATGTTCCTAACACTCAAATCGGACGATTCCCCGAGAATGATTTTCAACCTGAAATCGTTAAAACTTCTTCCTAGACCCGGCTCCGTTCAAACTCATAAGCCACTACAAAGTGTCAGAGTTTCTGCAGCCAAACGATTGGTTGTCGAAAATAGACCTATCGTAAGCTTACTTTCATCTCCCAATAGCACATCGGAGATTTTTGCGACTGGTCTATCGAGGAGAATTACTTCAGATGACAAGTCTGCCCTTTGGCCTTTCATCTGCCCCCAGAATGTTTGCAACCCTCACAAATTGGGTAGCCCAACTACTTTCTGCTGCGACGAGATATCCGGACAATCGTTTATCTCGACGACTTCCTCCTTGCGAACCAATCCAAGGACGATCTTTGTCGACAATCGCATCTTTGGCCTTTCATCTGCCCCCAGAATGTTTTCAACCCTCACAAATTGGGTAGCCCAACTACTTACTGCTGCGACGAGATATCCGGACAATCGTTTATCTCGACGACTTCCTCCTTGCGAACCAATCCAAGGACGATATTTGTCGGCAATCGCATCTTTGGCCTTTCATCAGCCCCCAGAGTGTTTTCAACCCTCACAAATTGGGTAGCCCAAGTACTAACTGCTGCGACGAGATATCCGGACAATCGTTTATCTCGACGACTTCCTCCTTGCGAACCAATCCAAGGACGATCTTTGTCGGCAATCGCATCTTTGGCCTTTCATCTGCCCCCAGAATGTTTGCAACCCTCACAAATTGGGTAGCCCAACTACTTACTGCTGCGACGAGATATCCGGACAATCGTTTATCTCGACGACTTCCTCCTTGCGAACCAATCCAAGGATGATCTTCGTCGGCAATCGCATCTAGCAGTAGATATCCTACAATCTCTGGGGTGGTATGTAAATCTCCAGAAGTCAGTGCTCTTCCCCACTCAACAATTAGAGTACTTGGGAATCGTTTGGGACACGCATAACAATTGCAAATTCCTTTCTTACCGGAAGCAAGAGGCATTGTGCCACTCACTTCGAGCAATACTGACTTCTCAAAAATGGTCCTTAAAACTGGCGGAAAGTCTCCTAGGAAGACTAAACTTTGCCAGCTTCATGGTCGCCTCCACTGCAGACAATTGCAGATAGCGAGCAGGCCACTGAAGCACCTGTCACCAAGAAGGTCTTTCTTACCGGAAGCAAGAGGCATTGTGCCACTCACTTCGAGCAATACTGACTTCTCGAAAATGGTCCTTAAAACTGGCGGAAAGTCTCCTAGGAAGACTAAACTTTGCCAGCTTCATGGTCGCCTCCACTGCAGACAATTGCAGATAGCGAGCAGGCCACTGAAGCACCTGTCACCAAGAAGGTCTTTCTTGCCGGAAGCAAGAGGCATTGTGCCACTCACTTCGGGCAATACTGACTTCTCGAAAATGGTCCTTAAAACTGGCGGAAAGTCTCCTAGGAAGACTAAACTTTGCCAGCTTCATGGTCGCCTCCACTGCAGACAATTGCAGATAGCGAGCAGGCCACTGAAGCACCTGTCACCAAGGTCATGACAAATGACCAAGGACAGCTTACAAGTAATAGAGTGGGGGATAGGGAATGTGAACGAATCAAGTTCCATCCACAGGGAAACCTGCGAACGTTTCTTGACAACAGATGCGTCAGACTAAGCTTGGGGAGCAACTCTGGACGACTTGATGCTGTCAGGACAGTGGACCGTTCAAACAAAAGAAGCGGCACTCCAAACTAAAAGAGTTGTTCGCTGTTTTCACAACCCTGCAACGCACAGCGCACGACCTTTCTGGCTCCGAAATTCTGGTACAATCAGACAACAAGACAGTAGTCGCCTACATCCGCAAGGAAGGGGGCACCAGATCCAAAACACTCCTAAATCTTACCCGTGATCTGTTGACTCTGGCAGGCCAATGGGAAATCTCGCTAACAGCGCAGTACCTACCGGGAAGATACAACGGAGACGCGGATCACCTATCAAGAGGAAGATCCCCTCCAGAGTGGCATCTTTTATCAACAGCAACGAAGGCCATTTTCAATCATTTCGGAGTACCAGATATAGACCTGTTCGCATCCACGACGGCACACATGAGTTCAACTTACGTATCCAGAGACTCCACAGACTCATGCGCAATCTTTCAAAACGCGGAAGAGAAAAGACTGCTCCTGTCAGAATGGAGAGCTTCCACACTCAACACATATAAACCTGCTTGGCAAAGATGGTGCCGCTGGATACTGGCGGAAAATACCCATCCCAAGACATCATCTCCTAATCAATTGGCAAGGTATCTAGCGCAACTGTTCATAAACAAAAAACTGTCATACAGGACTATACTGGTACACAAGTCAGCCATCGTAACCTTCTGCAACCCAATGATGGAAAAGAATCTCAGCTCAGATTTCCTAGTGAAACATACATTAAAAGCCATAGCAATGGTAAGGATTAACCCTCCTAAGTCCCCTGTGTGGAATCCACAGATAGTGAAAGACTGGCTAGTCAGGAACACTCCTCGTTCAGATTCTCTCTATGAAGTTGCGTGTAGAACAGCAATCTTACTTCTGTTATCCTCAGGAAGAAGAGTACACGATCTGACCTTGCTAAATATCACAGAAGGAAACATTCTAGACGAAGGCACATCAATTGTGTTAATTCCATTTGTTGGATCAAAAACAGATACACTTCTGGAATCCAAGGAACACAACGTCAACCCAGTCTTCTGGATAAGGAAGCTGATTGAACTATCACGCGAAAGGAGATCAGGACAAAATATTTATAACCTGTTCATCAGCACCCGAGGACAAGTGAAGGCAGCTACAAGAACAATCATAGGAGGATGGGTAAAGAACACGCTAAAATCAGCAGGAGTAGAGGCCACTCCCGGCAGCACACGTTCAGCGGTCGCATCACTTAATTGGCTGGAGAACTACCCAATAGAAAACACTTTCAGAAAATACTATCAGAAAGAGATGTTGAAACATACAGCTCCAAAAGATCCCTCCCTATTTCAACCAGTTAATATCAAATAAAGACGTCCCCGGTCACCAGGAGATAATAGACAGATCTCTCATAATATGGACTCCAGACATCTCTCAGAACACATAATGGGGGAGTTTTACCTACCATTAAAACTCTTATTATGTTTCTATAGATGTCTGGAGTCCAGGTAACCCCTACCTGGTGTATTATGAGCTTTATGACAAATGGCCACCGGTATATGGGGGAACTGGAAATAGGGAAACAGGAAATGGGGAAAAAGCGACCATAGAGTAGAAAAGTGCCTAAAGTGTAAAAAAGTGCAAATCAAAGACCCAGGAATAGACTAAAAACCACATAAAAGGGAAAAAGTGATTGTTTCTCTCATAATATGGACTCCAGACATCTATAGAAACATAATAAGAGTTTTAATGGTAGGTAAAACTCCCCCATTTTATTGATTTTAAAAATGTAATTTGTCATGTATGTTCCTTGACTTATAGGTTGTTATGCGGCTGACCACCCATACTGTAAAAAAATTGGTTCACTTTGCCAATGTCACCCCTGTTTCAGGGAAGGACGGCAAGAGTTGCAAGGCTTATGTTCATTTGAGATTGGGTTTTTATATTGTAGGTCCACATGCGGCATGTGTTAGCGCGAAATTATACATATCTGCTTGTGGGAATGCATTTAATATAAATCTTAAATGATATATATCTTTGCAGCTTAGATTAGATTAGTATGCACACATGCAGAATGTGTAGGCGCGAACCTACATGTGCCTGTCTGTAGGCATGCATTTCATGAGCCTTAAATGCTTACATATCCTTGCAGCTTAGATTATAGATAGATAGATAGACCACTAACACAATCAAACTTTTTTTTTGTGTAAATAATAAGGGCCATTAACTTCTATTTTTTGCGATGTATTGTGATTTTGTGCCTACGCATACTAATGAGGTAAATCTATTTTTAGAGTCTCGATCTTTTTTCCGTAATCTAAATTATGATGGAGCAAAATAATAAATTCTCAAAAGTTTTTTTTTTTTTGGTAGGCACTAAAAAAACTTTATTTCATTGTTTTTTGATATAAAAAACCCACAGGAGATATGTTTTGTATCTTTGGAGATATTTAATATAAAACACCACGAGTTGGGTGTCTGAATTGGCAGAAAATCGCCGGCGCTCCAGGGGTTAAAATGTGAGAAAGCAATCTATAATCTAAGTTGCAAAGATACATTGACATTTTAAGGCGTGCCCACAAGCAGGCACATGTGCATTTGCACTTACGCATGCTGCATGTGTACGTACAAAATAATCCAAACCTCGCATGAACATAAAATTTCCCTGAAACCAAGGTGATATTGGCAAAAGTGAACCAAGTATTGCTAATGTCAATGTAATGAAAGTTGCAGGGTTTTTTTTTTTTTTTTTAAAATCCTGTGCGGAAGACTCCCTAGATTCTAAAGACTCTAGGGGTCTATGACACTTGTTGTAGTGCCGCAGAGGTGTACGAGCTTGGTCGTCGCTACAAAGCGCCAATACTCAAGCAAGACCCAGTTGCTGTAAGGCTGGATGGACCTTTGGTGACCGGTCGTTGGTAAAGGTTTATGAATTTTTCAACCCAGCGAAGAGCACATTCGAAATATAAATGGTATATTTTTGTGCTCCGCCGGGATCCGAATCCACAACCTTCCATGTTCATTTGAGGTTTAGATTTTAATTTGTAAGCACACATGCAGCATTTGTAAGCAGGAACTTTCACATTCCTGTTTGCGGGCATGCATTAAATGTTACTATATCTTTGCAACTTAGATTATAGATAGATTTCTGACACTCTTGATTGAATTGGTACCCGAGCTATCGACCAGACATGTCTAATCTAAGTTGCAAATATATGTAACATTGGGGATTCACATTATATGCATTCTCACAAGCAGACACGTTCAAGTTTGCGCTTGCATATGCCGCATGTGAACCTACAACATAAAAACCCAAATCTCAAATGGACATACACCCTGCAACTCTTGCCGTCCTTCCCTGAAACAGGGGTGACATTGGCAAAGTGAACCATTTTCTACATCATGTTGTGTATGTTCCTTGACTTATAGGTTGGTATTCGGCTGACCACCCATGCTGTAAAAATGGTTCCCTTTGCCAATGTCACCCCTGTCTCAGGGAAGGACGGCAAGAGTTGCAGGGTGTATGTCTATTTGAGATTTGGTTTTTATGGTTGCAGGTTCACATGCGGCATGTGCAAGCGCGAACTTGTACTGTCTGGTTGTGAAAATGCATGTAATGTGAATCTCCAATGTAACATATCTTTGCAACTTAGTTTAGATTTGATTAGATGGGTGGTCAGCCGTGAGCCGTGAATGTGACATCCCAATTTTGTCTATGCCAATTCATCTGTGGAGTCCAATGTTCTTGATTTAGTTTTAAAGTGTTTTGAAGACAAAGCTCCAGTACCAGAGTAACTCCATCACACACACACTGCAGAAGCTACACATCCAGCAAGTTCACTGTATTGGTGTAAAGAAATAGTGGGACGTACAAAATAAGAAAACTCAATAAATATTTAAATTAAAAATGTGTATTTTATTTCATTTGATACATGATAAAATCATATTTATATGTTTTGTTTTAATATAATATATTCTTATATTTTTACATTTATTTGAGGCCATATTCCGTCATCTATTCTGTCCCATCTAGTATCACTAAATAATACAAAAGACTCTTTTGAAGAGACAACTAACAATACTTTATATCAATATTTTTTTTATCAAAGTTATGTACCCCGAGAAGTGTAAATGAGTCGTAACAATGCAAACGCCGTCAACTCCTTACGCGATGATTTTGAGAAAAATTAACTTGTAAACTTGTAAAGCGACAACACCAGTTGGAGATGACAGCGTTTGCACGAAATCATACTTTTTCAATTTAAATTACGAAGGATTACGTGAGATTTACATTATATCGCACACAGCAAATGATTTGTTACACTGCGCAGAATCAAATTCAATCATTATCTCAAAAATCATAAATTTTGGAGATGACGGCGTTTGCAGTTATACGACTTAAATCTCACCTCAATTGCATAAATTGAATATGTATGGAATATACAAAGGCGCTCCTAGAGAGTAATTTAGTATACATACATTTTTTTAATTTATTCAATCAAGGTGAGATTACGCAATGCTTTACAGTAGGATCTATAAATCCAGTTTCAGGGAAAGGCGTAAAGAGTTGCAAAGTTAATGTTCATGTAAAGATTGGTTTATCTTGTATGTACACATGTAGTCTGTGTAAGTGCGAACTTGTTGGCAGTGGCGTGCATCCCATACAAGCACATGCGACTAATAGGTAGGCAATATATGGTAAAAAAACATTTAAGCTTGATATTCAGATTTAAAATTCAAAATTTAAGTTCGATTGGAGCCATCGTTAGCACTGCAGTCAATTTTAAATGAGTTATTTTAAAGGAATGGGAGAAAATATTTATTCTGAAATGTGTTTGCCTGTACCCTATGCACGCGCCTGCTTCTTGGCATGTATTAAATATGAGCCTTAATTTCCTTATACTTCAGGTTACTTTCCGAGAAATAGGCAAAAAATAATCAGGAATCGAAACCACAATGTACGTACCCCTGACTTTTGAAGAGTATGTATGAAAAATTACAAAACGTTAAACAAACAGAACGCTTAGCCTGCCCTTGAGGAACTAACTTATCTAGACTTGTAATGACATGACTTTGGAACTCGGGCGGTTTGTAGTTTTCAAATATATTATTTGTCTCAAGCGATACAGGATGTAGCAGAATGGTACACTCAAAGTTTGTGTATCGCGTATGCTCACATGCAACGGGCGGTTAAAAGTCAATATATTTTTGCAACTCAAATTATAGAGGGGAGTTTATATAATAGTTTTATACTCGGGGTACTTATGAGTCTAATATGTTATCGTTTAGGTGCCATCACAAGTTTCTATAAACTAACTAACACTTAGGTACACTTTTTGACTGCAACTAACAAATAAAAAACTAACAGTTTGGCAACATTAACCTGAGTGAAGCATATCCCACTTTTGCCAGTATCATGTTTTCTCCATCTGGACTGGAAGTCTCATCACCATGGTACTTCTCACCTACCGAATATCGGTAATATTTATATGAAGTCAAGGCTAATCAGCTATTCACTTTCAACCATCTTGGATTGACAGGTCTTCATACAAATATTACCGATATTCGGTAGGTAAGAATTACCGTGGTGATGAGACTTTCAGCACTGGTGTCATGTCAGGTCCTCCCGACATCGACTATCACTTGTGAGACTGTCTCCCTATCTTTCGCGATTCGAATTAGGTCCTCCACCGTTCTTAATCCAACCTTGTATATTACGGAGCCATGAGATCTACTTCCTGCCAATACTTTGTTTCTCTTATCATGAGTGTGGTATGCGGCTGACCACCCATACTGTAGAAAATGATTCGCTTTGCTAATGTCACATCTGTTTTAGGGAAGGTCGGCGAGAGTTACAGGGTGTATGTTCATTTGAGATTTGGGTTTTTATATTGTAAGTCCACATGCCGCTGCATGTTTAAGCGCAAACTCATACGTGTCTGCTTGTGAAAATGCATATAATGTGAATCCCTAATGTTAAATATCTTTGCAACTTAGATTAGATTAGATCGAATGCAACAGTCGCCGCAACAGGAGCCGGCGTTACGCCAGCCACTTCACTTGAAGTGTGCTAGTTTCTCAGCTCCCAAGGGAGCTGGTACTCATTTCATGTGAGGGCTGAGTAAACCAAGCCTGTATTCTATTTTTGAGTTTGAAATAAACACAGAAATGGGAAATCATTTCTGACACCCTCGGCAGGATTCTCTCATGGCATGTTTTCTGTGTAAAAAAAAACTGGAGCAATAAAGGAAATGATACAAATTTAAGTTTGCACTTACAAATACTGCATGTGTACTGACAAAAAAAAAACCTCACATGAGCATAAACCTTTCAACTCCTGCCGCCTTTCCCTGAACCAGGGTGGCATTGGCAAAAGTGAACCAAGGTGGCATGATACCACAATAACAAGACAAGCCACCACAAGGGGTGGCATTGTACCGCTACTTATTTTTACTGATTGTCTAGAGACAGTGAGATCAGCTGTTCATGCGCGGACATGTTTTATCGCTTTCTATCTACCTTTATGATTGGTATATATGCTGAAACTTCCACTCTCATTGCAACAAAATAGCCTTAACCTTTATTTGAGAAGCTGCAGTCAAAAAATGATGTATCCATACCTTAAAGGTAAAACTGAATAAGTGACATATTAAGCTAACACGGATTTCTCAGAAAAATGGAGTAAACACTACAAAAGAGAACATATCCTGCAGTTCAGAAGTTTGTCATGAGCACTTCCTTATAATTAGTTCACTGACTATGAAAAGTTTCTCCCAATATAATGTTTTACCCACGATTTCTTTAACCAGTGAATCAGCACTTATTCCGTTTTACATTTAGCGTGGCGATTTGTAATGTAATAAATTGTAAAATATACATAAATATAATTTGTGTACAAGATGAACATAAAAATCACATGAAAGGTATATCTTGCATTATCATAAAGTAATAAAACAAACAAACAATACAACAAAATTAGGTAAAATGATTATGTACAGATTTATTATAAGTAAAAAATTCAATCGGGGTTATTCACAGCACATTTCATCCATACCTGATATAAATGCAAACACAACTAAGCTACACATAAAGTGTAACTTCTTGCCGCGTTATCCCCAAAGCGTTTCGCGTGTGGTGAGTGGAACCCATATATTTTTACAGGTAAGGGAGCCGTCCTTACGCCAATCACTTCAGTTGAAGTGGGGTTTTCCCAACTCGAGTGGAGGATGGTACTAATTTCTTGTGGAGGCTGAGTAAACCTTGCCGGTATTTTATTTTGGGGTTTGAAATAAACACCGAAACGGGGAATTATTTCTGACACCCTTGGTGGGATTCGAACCCGAGCTCACGGCATTGAATGCAAGCACTCTACCAACTGAGCTATCGACCGGACTAATTGTTGATCTACAGATCATTGTTTTTTTGTATAGAAAATTCATATTAGGTGGCGGTTGAACCATGGATTTGGTGCGTGTGAATAACATTGTACGACTTCACATTTTTTATATACAATCAAACTTGGTTATGATGAACACAAAGGCAACGTTACGCCACTGTAAGAGGAAAGAGACGACCGAGAAAAGTATGGAGTGATCAGATTGAGGAGATTGTGAAAGAATGGGATGTACAAAGTGAGCGTAAAAGAAGAAGATGCATGAAAGAGGTTAAACATATTAATGAATTGAAAGAGGTATGTCAGGATGGGAAAAAATGGAGGCAGAGGCTCTGGCCACCCCTAACGGAATGGCGACAGGACACGGGTAGTAGGGGGTAGACAGGGGACTGTAAATTGGCTCAGGTTTCCCGCAAGAGCAACACAACCAATTGGAGTTGTACCTTTTGCATTGCCGGCCTTCTGCTGTGGAATACCTTACCACACGAGCTGAGAGCTGTGGAGACTGCAAATACTTTTAAATCAGGATTAAAGACATGTCTGTTCAGGAGGGGCTATGGCTCTGCAGTGACCTTGCGGTGAACACACAAAATGGCATTCAAAATATTGTTATTATTATGAGGCTGACCATCCATACTGTAAAAAATAGTTCACTTTGCCAAAGTCACCCCTTTTTCAGGAAAGGTCGGCAAAAGTTGCAAGGTTTATTTTAATTTGAGGTTTGGGTTATTGTGCATGCGCAAGCGCAAACTTATACGTGTCTGCTAGTGAGAATGCATATAATGTGAATCCTAAATGTTACATATCTTTGCAACTTAGATTAGATAACTAAAATTGTATAATAGTTAACTAAACTAACCTTGAAAATAATGGGCCTAAGTCATTGCTCATTGCAGCTATGAACTCGCTATATCCAAGTTTGTCTGTAAAAAGGAATGAAATATAAGTATTACAAAAAACAGCTCATTTTATTCACTTGATTTTGTATTCATTTAGATTTTATTAAATAAGCGTCTCATAGTTTATTAAAACCAAAATCTAAATTTCATTGCTAGGAAAAATTTGAATGGAAAGTTGGCACATTCAAAATTTTCCTCGGCTGTATGACATCACAAGTTGGCGCCAGAGGCGTGCATTCCATACAGGCACATGCATCCATAAGGTAGGCAATTTTTTATAAAATATGATAACGCAACGCAACTAAGCTACACATATAGTGTAACTTCTTGCCTGCGTTATCCCCGAAGGAGTCGCATGTGGCGATTCAGGACCTATTTATTTTTACGGGTAAGAGGCCAGCCTCACACTTTTTACGAGCTTGATCATCGTCGCTACGAAGCGCCAATTCTCAAGCAAGACCCAGTTTACTATGAAATGTATTTGCCTCTACGCTATGCACGCGCCTGGTTGTCGCCCATCGTAAATAAAAATATAAAATATATTCCAGATAATCGTTGAATGTAAACATTTGAAAAGTCTAACTATAAAATAAAAAATATTTAAAAAAATAACTATAAAATGTGTAAAAACTTAAAAATTAAATTTCATATCTTACAAAGTATTATAAATATATAATAATAGTTTTCACATAAAAACAAACCCCTTCGAGCCCTTTTACAAGTAGGAGGATATGCAAAAAAAAATTTGATTCATTAAATGTTGCCATTGAGTTATAATATTGATGGAGAAGAAACTTGCTTTCGATATTGATACATAATATGCGGCTCATCTGTCAACCGGACCTGCCATCTACAGAGATGTCAAACACCATAGAATACTGAATGATAATGTGAAATCCTATGTTTTCTTGCTTTCTCCATCTTTGGTTTCGACACTCAATAATAACACATACCGCTATGTTTTAAAATAATTCAATTTTTCTTTCAAAATTCACCGACCATAATAATTGCAAATGGTGCACAGGATTCGCCAAGTAATGCCAATAATGCACAAAAAAATTCTAACGGCTGTACCTTTTGCCTGTTAACAGTGTGGTGAAACTTGTGGTATCATTGCTCTCTTTCTAACTAACCAAGATTTGTGTTGAGGTATGTTGAAACATCCGTCGGTGTTATGGACGAGGGGGCCAAGTGGGCTGATCTTTCTAGCGTGTTTGGAATAGAACAACGTTGGTTCGATCCCCGCCTGGATCATTTGACCATAGCTTTGGCCCTGGTTCAACAGATGTTATTGGGTAATAATTAGTTAATAATTTATTAAAATACAATGATAAATTATTAATTTATGATATTAATACCTGTTTCTGGCCAGGCAGAATAGGTTAGTGAATTACATTCCTCTTCACAAATCTATTTTTAAAAAAAAAACATATGTTGTGTCTACTTGCGTCTATATTATAACTCAATGATTGTTGGTCTCTGAATAAAAAAAAAATTTTTTAGAATTTTCTTTAAAAAATTCTTAAACTATAATAAGGTTGCAGTGTTTATCTTGCTTGCAGCTTACTCTGACATCTATTGAAATAACACAGAAGCTTTATTGTTTGTCACATATTTAAACAAAGAAATAAAAGGTATATCTCAAGGGGTTCAGTAATTCAAATATATTCTCATATATATATTTTTAAAATCTAATTTTATTGGTGCTAGTAAAATGATAACACCAATTTATCCAAATTTTGTTTTATTTTAGACTTCCTTTTTATAAAGGCACAGCATTATTATTTACAGTGAACCACATCTGACGCTGGTCAGTGTAAACTCAAGGCTTTACACTCTGAACGGCAATACTCGCAAAAACGGCACTTTTAAAACCCGCCACCTTACACCGCACCTGCACTGTTGCTTGCAATTTATACGGAGAAAATTTGACCGCCCAATCAGCTGTTCTTACACGGCCATGTTTTTCGCTCGCTATCTATCAATATGATTGTTAGATAAGTCGAGACTGCAGGTTTTGGCTAAATTAACTATATTAACCTGCAGAATGCTGGAATGCGGATCCGCGCTCTGAGTATACTTATACAAATATTTTTTTAAATATTCACAAACGAAAATTAATGCTTTGAGTTTATTGATTGGTAGATTTATCCAGGAAGAGAATTTTAAACAATATTTTCGATCTTCTATGTAAAAACTAAAGAAAAATGGAGATTGGTGCTATGAGCGCGGATCTGAATTCTGGCACCTTGGAAGTTAAGTTGATCTTTAGTCTATGAAGCAAACCCAAAAAAAAGTGTGCTTCCTTTAGAAATAAATACATTTTTTATGACGAGTTTTAGCAATTTTAAGGTTCTATTGTTGCAAAAAAATCTTCATTTGAAGACAATTTTTAGTTGCAATTATTTAAAATAGTTAAGTTAGTATTTGATACTAATATTTAGTAATATCTGATAACTAAATGCATGAAAACTATGTAAAGTTATACATAGAAATATTTTGCACAGGCCTGACTTTAAAATTACAAGTTTTTGTCGCTCGTGTTGAGCGAAGGCGGAAAAAGTTGTTGGCAATAATAATATAAATGCACACATCGAGGGTATTCTTTAGCTTTGTTTTTTAAAAGGCTACACTTATTGACGCGTTAGTGCTTTTTTAAGTAGAATATGTGTATTTGGACTTGCAACACATGTTGATCAACAAATTTTGATCTCAGTTTGTTTCTCATCATCAATTTTGCGTGATGCAATGCAAAAAATGCAGTTCAATGTCGTGCGACATTGCTAAAACATTTTAAATTCTGATTACGGTCGTTAGACATTTTATAGAATGAAAAAAACGGATTTTGATTGATGATTCACCCCTATCTGTGAACATTCACAGAATCATCTTATCAGATTTGATCAAACAAAGATTCTATCTAAAGAAAGATTTCTCATCCCCCGACTTGTGAAGGAAGCAATCGAAATACAGAGGCACCCCAACTTCAACAGAGATGACAGCTACAAACTTTCCAGTATATGGAGGTCAGTACTAACTTCTATGATCCACCCTTTTATTAATCGGACGATTTCACAAGAAGACATAATATCGTCCTTCTGTACAACTGGGGCTATTGCGACATCTATAAATGCATCACCGAAGGTTAATAAAAGTACCTACTACTACAATAATTCAACAGTTCGTGGTTCTTCTTTGTAGAAGAGACACGTCTCCTGAGGACGTCGGATATGACTCCGATGAAACGTAGAGAAAATCGTTCTTCTCTTTTGCACGGTCAGTAAAATCAGTTTTTTCATTCTATAAAATTGCTAAAACATGTCGTGCAACGTTGCCAAACATGTTGCGCAAGGTTGCCAAACCTGTTAATCAACACATCAATTTAATGTTTTTTTCAAACATGTTGCGCAACATTGTAAAACACATCAAAGCTATGCAATTTTTTTTTAAATATAAGTACAACTAGTATGATCACTGGCCCCTGTTGGATTGTGTTGCGCGATGTTGCGAGTGCTCACGGGCACTCCTTGGTGAGCACCTTGCGCAGCGCCTCTGGGATGGTCTCCTTGGTCTTGGTGAGGACGCAGTTACCCAGCAGTTGCGGGCACGCTATTTCTCCCGACTGGATGGCGTGCGCATTCTTCAGCAGGTCATAGTTTATCTCCTCGCTCACTATTGAGTCTTGTCTGCAACATTATTGAACAATTGATATACAGTGGACCAACCTTTCATAACGAACATAATTTGTTCCCGAGTCTTGCCCGTTATGTAAAAAAATCGAAACTCATTTTCCCATATAAATCAATGTAAAACACAATCATGTTTAAGCGCAAACTTATACGTGTCTGCTTGTAAAAATGTATATAATGTGAATCCCCAATGTTGCATATCTTTGCAACTTAGATTAGATTACATTAGATCTTAATTTTGCTGTAGTGCCACAAAACAAGAAAAGAAATAGTCACATTCAAATGCACGATAGAACAAAAGACATACTTGTAGCTAGGATGTGACGTGACTTGTGATCTGAGGTATGTGGCTGTGGTCATCAGCTCCCCGGACGCCCTCCTCTGTATCAGCTTCAGGTACTGCTGGATGGAGCAGTGCGTGTCTGCGTCCACGTCCATGCCCCCCAAGTAGGACTCTATCAGGGAGATGAGACCTGGGAATGTGCCTTCCTGTACAAGAAACATCTTTATGAATATATTAAAGACAAGGGGTGCAAGGTGAGAGCCTTGTTGTACACCAATAATGTGGAGAGTGTGTCTTCCTGTAGAAGAAACATCTTTATGAATAAAGTAAAGACAAGGAGTACAAGGTGAGAGCCTTGTTGTACACATATAATGTGGGGAATGTGCCTTCCTGTAGAAGAAATATCTTTATGAATAAATTAAAAACAATTGGTGCAAGGTGAGAGCCTTGTTGTACACCAATAATGTGGAGAGTGTGTCTTCCTGTAGAAGAAACATCTTTATGAATAAAGTAAAGACAAGGAGTACAAGGTGAGAGCCTTGTTGTACACATATAATGTGGAGAGTGTGCCTTCCTGTAGAAGAAACATCTTTATGAATAAAGTAAAGACAAGGGGTACAAGGTGAGAGCCTTGTTGTGCACATATAATGTGGGGAATGTGCCTTCCTGTAAAAGAAACATCTTTATGAATATAGTAAAGACAAGGGGTACAAGGTGAGAGCCTTGTTGTACACCAATAATGTGGAGAATGTGTCTTCCTGCAGAAGAAACATCTTTATGAATATAGTAAAGACAAGGGGTACAAGGTGAGAGCCTTGTTGTACACCAATAATGTGGGGAATGTGCCTTCCTGTAGAAGAAATATCTTTATGAATAAATTAAAAACAATTGGTACAAGGTGACAGCCTTGTTGTACACCAATAATGTGTGGAGCAGGGAGTGTTACCTTGCCATTGATGATCTCGTTGATGGTCATCATCTCCTCCAGTGGACTTGAGCCGCTCCCTGAGGCCGGGCAGCAGCTGGGAGTAGCTCCTGGTGTGCTCACGTCCCTGCGCCACCAGAATTTACCGGATCGGCAAGCGTCTTGCTTCTGTGCTTCATGCATATTCTCATCAACCTAAACACAAGGAATAAGCATGTAGCTGAATACGTTTCAGGTAAAAAATAGTCTACTAACGCTGAATCCCTTTTTTCCCTAATTCCAAACAAAAATTCCAAAGAAAAAAAAAACATTTTTTTTTCACATTTGACGAATACAAATATTACCAATATTCGGTAGGTAAGAATTACCGTGGTGATGAGACTTTCAGCCCTGGATCTATTGTCGTGTTCTATCGGAGCTGAAGCTTTGGACGTTTCATAACTCGGCAGAAGCATGAATAACTATTGTACACGAAAAGTTACCACTTATTTCAATGAATCGTTTACCTTACTGATGGGCAGGACAAAGTTGAGTTGGTAGCTGAGGATGACGCGCGTCAGCAGCACCACAAAGCAGACGAAGGCAGCGTTCTCAAAGTCAGTCAGCTGCGTCTCACAGGGACGGAACTCTACGCGCCAGCCAATGGGGGAGCGGGGGGGCGGCGGCTTGAAGCGCATCGTCTGCCAGTTGGTGGACTGGATGTTCTGCAAGGGACAGGGCAAATGTGAACATGAAACAGTGATGAGGGAACTTTGTTGATGATTTTAGGATCAGAAAATCAACATATCGACGGTTAAAAGGATTTAGGGCATAAGCAACAAAAACTTAATTGTTCAGGAGAGCAGTTTAAAGTTTGAGATTGCAGAAAACGGGCATAACTTTTTAATTGTCATTATTAAAAATTAAAATCAAAGCAGCTCTAAAATTAAAATAAAATTAAGACATTTATTGGCATTTCTATTAATCTGATTTTATGATGTTTTACGAGGTTTTATCTCACAAGCGCCTTTAGGACAAAAAAGGCCGAAAATTTCATCACTTACACCAAAACCATACTTCGAAAACGTTTTTTGCTTGGACATAAATGACAAAAAAAGTCATCATAGAGGCATGGGTGTGAGCGCATTAGAAAGAGTGGAAAACTTTTAGTAGGATAGCATTCATAACTCATTTTTGACCAAAACATGGCATATTTCCTTTTAGCTGTCAATATTGTTAATGCTTTATGTCAGATTCAAACTAAGCCCAGAAAATGATTACAAAATCATTGAGAATGACTTATTATTGAGTGGCGCACCTTCTCTGAGAACAGGGAGTCCGTATGTATGTGATGCCCCTGCTTGGGGGCCGTCCATAAATTACGTCATCGATTTCGGCTGATTTTCGACCCCCCCCCCCCTTACAATCATCCTATAGTCATTATCTAATGACCTCCCCCCCCCCTCTTGCTGTAATAATGGATGAGCATAATAATTAATAATGTTATATTACTTACATAATATTTTGTATATTTTGTAGAAATTGTTATTTACAAGAACGACGTCACTTTTGGTACTCGAACATTATTTGCCATCATCCGCAGACCAGACCCCCCCCCCTTAATGCGAATGACGTAATATATGGACAGCCCCTTGTACACATAGTTCTGGCATCTAACCTCAAAGTGGTCAGTGTCCTCCTCGTCGTTCTGGTGCACCTTCTCTGAGAACAGGGAGACCGTGTCCCTGATGAACAGGTGCGCCACGTGCTGGGAGAGCGCGTGGTCTATGCCCGCGTCGCACAGCTGCCGGTAGATCTGCGGGTCGTACGTCAGAGGTATGTCATTGCACCTGCACAAGCAAAACAACTACTTTTAAAGAGTTTTAATCCTCTGACTAATGTGACCATTAGGGTGATGCTTAATAATTAAACTTTAAGAAGAATGTTGATATTGTAACCAAATATTATATATTACGCAAAAATTACTGCATTTAGCCACAGTTCAATTTACAATATTTAAGTTCATGGCAAGAAAGCTTGAAGTTAGGTTTTCATTTCTTGTAGTTGGTATGTGGCTGACCACCCATACTGTAGAAAATAGTTAACTTTGCCAATGTCACCCCTGTTTTAGGGCAGGTCGGCAAGAGTTGCAGGGTGTATGTTCGTTTGAGATTTGGGTTTTTATATATTGTAAGTCCAAATGCGGCATGTTTAAGCGCGAAGTTGTACATGTCGGCTTGTGAAAATGCATATAATGTGAATCCTTAATGTTACATATCTTTGCAGCTTAGATTAGATTAGATTAGATTCTTACTTGTCATTTTGTGGCGAGAGGTAGGAGTCTATGGAGTCGTATCTGGACTTGTGTATCCTGAACCTGTCCCCGGGCCCCGGCTCCTTAAGGCCCCTCTCTCCAGGGGTGCGGCAGTCCACCGAGCCAGAGATGACGTTCCAGCGGCAGTCCACGCCTGTCAGGATGCCGCGGTAGATGGGGGACGCTGCGGAGAGAGCCAGCTGAAATCAAAACCGAGTTTAACACATTTTTACAACTTAGAGAAGATTGTTAACAATACATAATCAGTATATTTTTAAAGGTTTGTGTATTAACACTGTGGGCCAGTCCATAGTTCAGTGGTAACACTTCGGACTCTGAATGGAAGATTGTGGGTTCAGCAACTGGGCCTTGCTTGAGAATTGGCGCTTTGTAGCAACGACGACCAAGCTCGTAAAAAGGTCGATAGCTCAATTGGTTTAATGCTTGCATTCCTTGCCGAAGCAAGGGTTCGAACTCAACGTTTACTCAGCCTTCACAATAAATGAGAACCAGCCCCCCCGGGAGTTGGGAAACCCCCACTTCAACTGAAAGTGGTTGGTGTGAGGCCGGCCCCCTTACCCGTAAAAATAAATAGGTCCCGAATCGCCACATGCGATCCCTTCGGGGATAACGCAGGCAAGAAGTTACACTGTATGTGTAGCTTAGTTGCGATTTCTAGGTCCACATGCGGCATGTGTTAGCGCGAACTTATACGTAATTACGTGTCTGCTTGTGAAAATGCATATAATGTGAATCATTAATGTTACATATCTTTGCAACTTAGATTAGATATCTCTGTAAGCGATGTAAAAGTCTTGAAGGCCGAGGGACTGCCTCACCATGATGGGGCAGAGGGGCGTGAGCTGGTCGTAGAGGGTGCGCGCCTCGTCGATGTTGCAGGCCTGGAAGGTGAGCTGCAGGCAGCAGCAACCCATGCCGAAGCCCATGGCGTCCATGTACACGTGGTCAGGCAGGGCGGCCTCGGGAGCCACGGTGGACCAGCAGTCTATAGGCGACGCCGTGTGCGTGTCCTTGAACACTGAAACAGCAATATGATAATAATAATATTTGGATGATTTATTTGATGAGCGCTGTTTTTGTGTGTATCACACCTCAAGAGCCCTATGCGAGCTTGGTCATTGCTGTAGAAAGCGTGAATTCTCAAACAAGACCCAGTTGTTGGTGTAAGGCTGGATGGACCTTTAGTGACCGGTCTTTGGCAAAAGTATATGTCACCCCTGTCACCCCTGTCACCCCTGTTTCAGGGAATGTCGGCAAGAGTTGCAGGGCTTATGTTCATTTGAGGTTTGGATTTTATTTGTAAGTACATAATCAGCATTTGTAAGCGCGAACTACACGTGTTTGTTTGTGGGCATACATCTGAGAGCTTTGAATGAATATATCCTTGCAACTTAGATTATAGATTATAGATATGAATTTTTCACCCAGCGAAGAGCATATTGTTATGTAAATAGTACTTAGGTATAAACAAAATAAATAGGGTAGGTGTATATAGATTCTAGCTGTAGGATGAATTATTATTAAGTACCTAGAGTAAGGAAATATATATATATATATATATTTTTTATTTATTTTTTTATTTATTAGGAAGACCAACAGCGTTAAAAAGACAGGATTAAAAGCAACAGTAGACACAAGAAGCCAATTAGAGGTCCTCACGTATAAAGACAATTTAAATTAAACAAAGGAGAAGAGTATTACAAGAGATTATCCAAAATTAAAAAAACAATAGAAAGAAAATATAAACTAAAAATAGTAATGGGAGACATGATTAAACAAAGTTGAAAGACAATAAAAAATAAAAAATAAAGTAAAAATAGTAATGAGAGATACAACCTAGGATACAAAGAAGTTCTGCGTCATCCGCTGTCTTACCAACGTTGGTTTAGAATTGAAGAGGTCAAATTCAAAATGATTTGCGTTATGATTAAAACTGTCACTTGCACGCCACATAAATGCATTTTGTCTATAGTAAGTGCGGGCAGCCCAACCCCTTAACATTCGGTGAATGTGTATATTGTGCATAGTTTCCTCGCGTTAAAATTCGGAAAACATGTAAAATAAAAACATGCAATCTTAGTAAAAGAAAATCGACCACCCATACTTTAAAAAATGGTTCAATTTGCAGATTTCAGCTGTGTTTCAGGGAAGGTTGGCAAGAGTTGCAGGGCTTATGTTCATTTGAGATTGGGTTTTTACGTTGTAAGTCCACATGCGGCATGTGTAAGCGCGAAATTATGCATGTCTGCTTATGGGAATGCATTTAATATGAATCTCAAATGATACATATCTTTGCAGCTTAGATTTAGATAGACGTTTCCAGACGAAATTAAGTCTAGAAAGTTTGATAGCCATTGCTATAAAAGGCGCGAATCGCCTGCAGGTGAGGCAGTCTCCAAATACTAGTAGCCGTTACAGGCCAAGTCAGCGAGAGTCAACCATACATGTGAATTGTAAAATAAATTGTGAACTAAAATAAATCTCCGGCAGTTTTAATCAAGAAGACCAATAGTTTAAATTTTAAAAACATTAGGACCCTAAAAACACAACAATATATTTGAAAATATAAATGGTATATTTTTATGCTCCGCTGGGATTCAAACCCACAACCTTCCATCTACGAGTCAGAAGTGTTATCCACTTGACTACAGACCGGTGAACGGAATGGTATGAATGTTAGTGTGTATTGAGATAGCTCTGGATGAAATGAAAGAAGTATGTAAGGACAGAAAGTAATGACAGTTGATCTGTAATGTTGGCGGCTAGGACTAGGGTTTTTTAGCTTATAATTTTGTATTCTGTATTTGTATAATACGTGAATTTGAAAGAAGAATAATGAAGGGAAGGTGTGTACTGGGCGCCACCGCTGGTATAGCCAAAAACCAAAACTTATCAAAAAATGTTCGATTGGCGGTACACGGTGGTATACTAGTGCCCACTTTGATGTACGGAAGTGAAGCTTGGACGATGAATGAGAGTGAAATTAGTAAAGTCCATACGGTCGAAATGGACTTTCTAAGAAGTATGATTGGAAAAAAACGGAAAGATAGGGTGAGGAATGAGTTAGTGAGAGAAGAATGTGGTGCAAAGGAAAGTATAAAAGTAAAAATCAAAAGGGGTTTGTTAAAATGGTTTGGACATATGGAAAGAATGAATGACGAAAGACTGACGAAGAGAGTGTACGCTGCAACTATGAATGGAAGCCGTGGTAGGGGAAGACCGAGAAAAGTATGGATGGATCAAATTTCCGAAATATCAAATAGCGAATGAATGGGATATTCAGAGTCATAACAAAAGGAGAGAATGCATGAAAAAGACTATGACTCTGAATGAAATGAAAGAAGTATGTAAGGACCGAAAGGAATGGCGGTTGATTTGCAACAATGGCGGCTAGGGCATTAATTCTAAGTGTAATATTAAGTTTAATTTTAATTTATTTTATTTTTAATTTGTAATGTGTCTCATTATGAATTTCTGTAAATCATTTATAATTTTTCGTGCTCCTTGACTGATAGATTGGTACGAGGCTGACCACCCGTGCTGTAAAAATCGGTTCACTTTTGCCAATGCCACCCCGGTTCAGGGAACGGCGGCAGGAGTTGCAAGGTTTATGTCCATGTGAGGTTTTCTTTATTTGTATGCACACATGCAGAATGTGTAGGCGCGAACCTACATGTGCCTGTCTGTAGGCATGCATTTCATATGAGCCTTAAATGCTTACATATCCTTGCAGCTTAGATTATAGATTATAGATTATAGGGTAAATCACTCATTGGGGCTGTAGTCGTGTCTTCCATAATTTTTTCAATTATTTCAATCTCGTTTCTCAATTGAGGGGAGTTGATGTGCTTAGGGCCGATCTTATAAACGTCGGACTAAATATCCGTAAGTAAATTCTCATTTTACTAACGGATGGTCATTAGCCGGCAAGCTATACCGATGACCGTATTATAAAATTAAGAAATGTCAAATTTTACTGACATAGTCTATGGTTTTGGTCACATCTCTACTAAAATTGACAAGAAGAAAAAGAATATATGCATAACATAACCTACCTTTTCATGTAATTTGTCATTGCTTTGTGGCGACAATTTTTAGTTTCTCGGTTTCTTTCTTTTAAATTACGAGCCTATCACTTCAAATTAATCTCGGGCAGATCCCTTAGATGGTTGAAAATGATGAAAAAAAAAAACTATATCTTTGAGAATATTAAAATGATTGTATTTTAAATACTATTTGGCGTCGGGTTTTATCTTTTATCATTATAACAATGCACTCAATATTAAGCCCATATAGCTTTCTGAAGTCATATTTTATTAATCATACAAAAACTTTGTCAACATAAAGATTATACAGTGCTCAGAAAGAATGCATTGACAGCTACCTAACCTCAAACCTTAACAAACCGACCGGTATCTGCCCGAAAACCGGGGGTCGGCTGTCGGTTAGATCCGCCGGTAAAATTAAACTGAAATTTTACTAACTGATTCTTAAAATACAGAAAAACAAAATCTGTACCAAATTTTCGTTTATTTGATTTGACATTTAACAAACGGATGTTTATAAGATCGGCCCTTAATGTTTTATAGCATGAAATGAAGAAGTGTGCCACTCACCGGGCAGGTTGATGGCCACCTTCTCCGTGCGCCTCTGCCTGATGTTGCCGGTGAGGGTCTTGAAGCGCGGGTGGCCGGGGAAGATGGCCTCGTCGGGGAAAAAGTGGGAGCGGCTCACGCTGGAGTCTGGGCGCGGCTCTGACGGGGGAGTCGTGAAGTCGGGGCAGCCTAACCTGCAAATAAATAGCAGTGTGAAGCAAAAGTAACACAACCTAACCTAACCTAACCTGCAAATAAATAGCAGTGTGAATCAAAAGTAACACAACCTAACCTAACCTAACCTGCAAATAAATAGCAGTGTGAATCAAAAGTAACACAACCTAACCTAACCTAACCTGCAAATAAATAGCAGTGTGAATCAAAAGTAACACAACCTAACCTAACCTAACCTGCAAATAAATAGCAGTGTGAATCAAAAGTAACACAACCTAACCTAACCTAACCTGCAAATAAATAGCAGTGTGAAGCAAAAGTAACACAACCTAACCTAACCTAACCTGCAAATAAATAGCAGTGTGAATCAAAAGTAACACAACCTAACCTAACCTAACCTGCAAATAAATAGCAGTGTGAATCAAAAGTAACACAACCTAACCTAACCTAACCTGCAAATAAATAGCAGTGTGAATCAAAAGTAACACAACCTAACCTAACCTGCAAATAAATAGCAGTGTGAATCAAAAGTAACACAACCTAACCTAACCTAACCTGCAAATAAATAGCAGTGTGAAGCAAAAGTAACACAACCTAACCTAACCTAACCTGCAAATAAATAGCAGTGTGAAGCAAAAGTAACACAACCTAACCTAACCTAACCTGCAAATAAATAGCAGTGTGAAGCAAAAGTAACACAACCTAACCTAACCTAACCTGCAAATAAATAGCAGTGTGAAGCAAAAGTAACACAACCTAACCTAACCTAACCTGCAAATAAATAGCAGTGTGAAGCAAAAGTAACACATAAATTGTAATAGGAAGTTGTATTTAGATTTTAGTTTTGACAAATAATGACCAGTCCGCAGTTTAGTGGTTCACACTTCTGACTCCTAAATGGAAAGTTGTGGGTTTGAATCTCGGCAGAGCACAAAAAATGTACCATTTATATTTTCAAATATGCTCTTTGCTGCCTCACATTGAACACCACATTGTTCTAGGAAACCGGCCCGGCCACCGCAAAGCTCCTGTCTGCAAAATTTCATATATTAGCTCTTTTGGGCACTATGAGCTTGTTGACAGCAGTGAGGGCAGATTGCAGTGGTCGTTTTGAAGCCTTGTCGACAGATCATAGCTCAGCGAAACATGGGGGTGCCGTGCCGTTCAGGGCCCTATGTGCAGTGAGACACAGCTTAAACTCTACCCTCTCTCGGACCCTAAGCCAGTGCAGCTCTCTCAGCAATGGTGAAATATGACGGCACTTTCCCTGTCTAAAAAATCAACAATATTGAAGTGAGCTGTCCTGGTTGGAAGTCTCATCACCACGGTAATTCCTGCCTACCGAATATCGGTAATATTTTTATGAAGACTAGTCAGCTGTTCACTTACGGCCATCGTGGATTGACAGGTCTTCATACAAATATTACCGATATTCGGTAGGTAAGAATTACCGTGGTGATGATTCCTTGACTTATAGGTTGGTATGAGGCTGACCACCCATACTGTAAAAAATGGTTCACTTTGCCAATGTCCCCCTTGTGTCAGGGAAGGTCGGCAAAAGTTGTAGGGCTTATATTCATTTGAGGTTTGGATTTTATTTATAAGTACACATTCAGCATTTGTAAGCGCAAACTACACATATTTGTTTGTGGGCATGCATTTGAGAACTTTAAATGAATATATCCTTGCAACTTAGATCATAGATTATAGAAATTATAGTTGAGACTTCCAGCCCTGGTGTGCTTTCTGTCATGTATGATGAGTGGTTACCTCGGGAAGTTGGTGATGGTCATGAGCACCTCTCCAGGAGCCAGCAGACTGGCGGCCTCTGCCCTGCGGTACCTCATGTTGGCCTCCACGATGTTGAAGTGAGCCAGCAGGCCGCCGTACGGCTGTCCGGGCGTGCCCTCTATCATGTAGGCCCCGTACTCCGGACGCCACAGTGACTTCACGCCTGGAAATGGTAATGAATGGTCCATTAATGATGGTAACAATTAATTTCTGCTATATCAAGATTAGAAGCATAAGGATCATCATCATCATATTCTAAAGCTGGGCCTTGTTGTGTTAGCCATTTGTCTCTGTCTGTTGCCATAATAATAATAATATTAGGATGATTTATTTGGTGAGCGCTGTTTTTGTGTGTATCACACCTCACGAGCCCTCTGCGAGCTTGGTCGTCGCTGTAGAAAGCGCCAATTCTTAAGCAAGACCCAGTTGCTGTAAGGTTGGATGGACCTTTAGTGACCGGTCTTTGGTAAAGGTATATGAATTTTTCACCCAGCGAAGAGCGTATTTGAAAATATAAATGGTATTTTTTTGTGCTCCGCCGGGATTCGAGCCCACAACCTTCCATTTACGAGTCAGAAGTGTTGACCACTAGACTACGGACCGGTCTCCATTGAATTACTACCTCAATGAGCTTTAATGAATAAATAAAAGAAGAGCTTGCATGAAGAAGGTTATGACTCTGGAGGAAATGAAAGAAGTATGTAAGGACAGAAAGAAATGGCGGTTGATCTGTAATGTTGGTGGCTAGGGTTTATTAAAATGAAATTTGTTTTATGTTTTAAGTTTTTGATGTCCATGTATATTATTATTTATTGATTTACAAAATGTAATTTATCGTGTATGTTCCTTGACTTATAGGTTGGTATGCGACTGACCACCCATGCTGTAAAGAATGGTTCACTTTGCCAATGTCACCCCTGTTACAGGGAAGGACGGCAAGAGTTGCAGGGTGTATGTCCGTTTGAGATTGGTTTTTATGTTGTAGGCTCACATGAGGCACGTGCAAGCGCGAACTTGTACGTGTCTTGGTTGTGGGAATGCATGTAATGTGAATCTCCAATGTAACATATCTTTGCAACTTAGATTAGATTAGATTAGATGTCTAGGTAAGATGGTCTTAAATAAAGTTTTAAACTAATTCACTTTCATGGTCGTTGTTCAATGATATAGTTTTTTTCGGGTTAGACCATTTATTTATTTATTTATTGAAACAATATAACATGACAGTTGATACCATAAAGTTAATAACCATGTTCTACTTGCAGTCATTTTGTAATTTTCAAGGCTCAAAGCGACGGGAGACCTTTATCCTCCGTTTACTTTTGGCAACTGGGAGCCAGCAGATGCTTATGTACTGTAGCACCAGCATCCAGCCAGTTGCCAAAAGTAAACGGAAGATAAAGGCGTCCCATCGCTTCGAACCTTGAAAATGTTCTCCGCTCGAGGGAATGAAACTTCCGCAGACAAAATTACTGCAAGTAGAACATGAGCCTGAGAAAAACTATATCATTAAGATTATCTTACTTAGCTGTAAGATGTTTGGTATCAATATTACACTGTATAATAGGAGCTATGTTACAAGCATGTGTGTGATACTTGTGGTGACAGCAGCTGATAAGAAAGCCAGATAACGCATTGGGTTATGTATTGAGTGGATGCAGAAGTGAGATAAGGAGCCTCCTTGGTCAGGATGATGCCACACACAATCAGTGGCTGGAGAGTTTATGTTAAAAAACATGAGGTAATGTATTTGTCAATAATAATCTATAATCTAAGTTGCAGGGATATATTCATTCAAAGCTCTCAGATGTATGCCCACAAACAAACACGAGTAGTTCGCGCTTACAAATGCTAAATGTGTACTTACAAATAAAATCCAAACCTCAAATGAACATAAGCCCTACAACTTTTGCCGACCTTCCCTGACACAGGGGTGACATTGGCAAAGTGAACCATTTTTTTACAGTACGGGTGGTCAGCCTCATACTAATCTATAAGTCAAGGAATACGAATAATAAATAACATTTAAGTATAAAAAAGAACACAACCTTATAAAGAAATCTATACAAAAAAGTCAATAATTTCCTATACAAAAAATGTAGCAAATTAATGATGATGATGATGATGATGATGGATGATTTCTTTCCTGTGGCGCCATTTAATGGTCCAGGACCATCTCAAGGGCGCCATGGCTTCTCGAGAAAAGTAGTGTCTTCAGTTCCTTTCTGAAGGTGGTGGTAGGCTGGTTCGCGCGAACACCGATGGGTAAATTGTTCCAGGCCACCGGCCCGGCCACCGCAAAGCTTCTGTCTGCAAAGTTTGATGTGTTTGCTCTATTGGGCACTATAACCTTGTTGACAGACTAATAAGCCAACATTACAAATAAACATTGCAGATTAGCCGCCACTTCTTCCCGTCCTTGCATACTTCTTTCATTAAATCCAGAGCCATAACCTTTTTCATACGCCTCCTCCTTTTATTATGACTTTGGATATTCCATTCATTCGCTATTAAGTAATATAATCATTTCTTAAAATAGCAATATGATGAATAGGCGCTTTTTAAGCAGTTTTTATTAATTTGAAATATGGCTCAACAGTCTGTAAATGTTGCCACAACAATGAGTTGCATAATAAAATACACTGTAATGGTTACATTTATTATCTACTTTAAATTCTTTATCTCGTCTCTTGACAAGTGGTTTATATGACACTCCAAAATACTAGATACGTCGCATGCCGATCACAAACAATCTATTCTCTAATTTGCACAGATGTATTGGCATTTCTAATCTAATCTATGTAAGCTAAGTTGCAGAGATATGTAACATTAGGGATTCATATTACATGTATTCTCATAAGCAGACATGTATAAATTCGCGCTTGCATATGCCGCATGCGAACCTACAACATTAAGACCCAAATCTCAAATGAAAATACACCCTGCGATTCCTGCCGACCTTCCCTGAAACAGGGGCGACACAGGCAAAGTGAACCATTTTCTACAGCATGCGTGGTCAGCCGCATACCAACCTATAAATTAAGGAACATGATTCACAAATAATAATTAATCAATAAATTATTAATAGGTATAAATATCAAAACAATTACAAATACATGCCCACAAGCAGGCACATCTGAGGTTGCGCTTACACATGCTGTATGTGTACACACAAAATAAACTAAACCTCACGTGAATGTTAGCTTTGCAACTACTGCCGCCTTTCCCCGATACCAGGGTGGCATTGGCAAAAGTGAACAAAGTTTTTACAGCATGGGGGGTCAGCCTCTTACACACCTAGTTAACACTTTGGACTCATGATTGGAAGGTAGTGAGTTTGAATCCCGACAGAGCACAAATAACGATTTCATTTTTCAAAATTTGCTTTTTGCTGAGTTGAAAAATTAATCTGCCATTACCAAAGACCAGTCACCATAGGTCCATCCAGCCTTACACCACAAATGACAACCATTGTGGTCGATCGACTAGACCTGGACATGGTAGTACCGTCAATGCTCCAATCAGAAGAGAACTGGCGGGCCTGGGATACCTTTGCCTGTTGCGTGATCGGAGAGGAGGATGCCGAGCGCGTGAGGCGAAGGATGAACACGACCCGCCATTTTGTGAAATAGCTGAGCATCCACGGTCTCACCGAGTCAGGTCTCTAATTTTGAAAATCTAAGACCCAAACTCAGGCCCGCCGCACGGAGTCAGGATGAGATGGGAGTCACAGGACTTACGACCTGTCTTTGGTTGGTTAAGGATCCTTTTGTCATGACAACGTTCCCAATTCCTCCCAACTCATCCTTCCTTCCAATATGTAAGTCCGATTAACTACGTTGCATGTCCAGAGGTGTCTGGGCTCTCAGATCTTCGCAGCCAAATGTGGTATGATCCCGAGATGGCCGCTTTTGTTAGTCTTTCCAGAAATCCATTTATTTGGGATCTATTCAGTCCCAGATCCTTAAGGAAAGTATATACCGATTTGGCTGGCAGTCCTCTCGCTCCCACCTCCACTGCATACAATCTTGTGGTATATCCATTATTTGTGATTTCATCCACTAGTCCTTTATACCTATTTAGTTTGTAGGCATGGTCCTTAGGGATGTTCATCTCCCACGGCACCGTCAATTCAACCAAGAGTACTTGCTTTAGTTCATTTGAGTATAGAACTATGTCGGGTCTCAAAGCCGTAGTGCATAGTTCTCCTGGGAAAATGTATCGTCCTGTGGTGGAATCCATCACAAGCCTCCAGTCCTTTGCCTTTTTTATAATGGAAGTCTGGGTCCTGGCCCTTCGCTCTCCCTTTTCTCCAGGCTTAACAAATTTTATTTTTTCAATGGACTCTCTTGTCAAACCTTTGTTTGCTCTGGAAATTGTTAGGCTTATACTCTCCCTTAGTATTTCCAGTACCCTGTCGTGTCTGTAGGTATATCTGCCATTTTCAAGGGCCACTTTGCACCCTGTTAGAATATGTCTTGCTGTGCATTTGTCAATGGCACAGAGATCACAGGAAGCAGTTGTATTTTTACCCCATCGTTTTAGGTTTCCAGGGTCAGGGAGCGTGTTTTGAAATGCATTTAAGTAAAATCGTAGCATTTCAGGAGACCAATTGTATATTAGTATCTTCCAGTGTAGTGCAGGTGGAAGACACATTTCACCAACAGTGATCCAGTCATGCTGCATCTCAAGGTTTAACGCATGAAGCCTGTATTTAGAGTCAGAGTCATGCTTTACTAGAGCCTTCATATGGGCTTTCTCCGATTCCACCTTTTGCCATCCCAGACCTCTTCTGTTAGTGCTTACACCGGTTAGGTATTTGTGGTGAAATTCTGCTCTATTTTTGAGCTCTAACATTTGGGGATCTTTGGACCAACATTCTATGACACTTGGGTCTTTGGAGTTTTCAAGAATATGGTGCTTTGTAATGCGGTGTTGTGCATGTACGAAAGATGGTCTTTTCCATCCCAAACCGAAGTTTTCTCTCGATCTGTAGAATGTGGCGGGGTCTGCAGGCTTTGCGAGTCGCGTCCATTGTTTCAGGTATCTAGTAGTTACGCTGTCCAGGATACCTAAACTGTCTTTGTTAAAACTATAAATCAGGAACGGCCACGTTAGTTGGTTAATGATATAGTTATCGTAAATCCACGCTTTTCTTATCCCTGAGATATGAATTTTATCTATTCTGTCCATGGTAACTTTGAAACGCTCTATAATTTCGTTTACCGCATGTTCTCTGCCTCTGTAATCAATATATTTTCCCAGAAATTTGAAGGGCTTGTCTCTCTCTATTGTACCTATTTTCATATTGTTTACATGTAGCTCTGGATCAATGGGTCCAAATTTAGTTCCTCTTCTTGCCAGAGATATACAGCAGCATTTTGAGGGCTTAAGTTGCATACCTTGTGTCCATTCACAAAACTGTTCAACTCTTTTGAGTAAAAGTTTGCAGTGGTTTGTTTTTTTGGTCAAAATTGTTAGGTCATCTGCAAATGCTAAGCAAGAAGATGTGTACCCATCATTTCTTTTGAAGCGATATCCCCAATTTTTCCCTATTTTTGTTAGGTCTACTATTAAGATATTGAAAACAATGTTGAATATGGTAGGAGATAGACAACAACCTTGGAACAGTCCCACTTCATATATGATGGTATTTGTAAACTTCCCCTTTAGTCTCACTTGAAATGTGAGTTTTGCATAATATGATGCGATTATTTTGCACATCAGGTCAGGAAAATTGTACCATTTCAGCGCAAACAGGAGCAGCTCATGGTTAATTGAGCCAAAAGCATTAGCCAAATCCAGCCAACATGCTGTTATTTGTCTCTCATGCTTTCTGGCATCTTTTAAGGCTTCCGACAGCACCATATTATGCTCTACACATCCCGACACACCAGGGAGGAATCCCTTTTGCTGACTCTCAGTAATGTATTTGTTTCTCAGCATGTATGTTACCATTCTGCTCTGCACTATACTGAAAAACAGTTTTGATATAGTGTTGGTGAGTGCAATGGGGCGAGTGTCTACTGGGTTTGTGCAGGGGTTACTTTTCGGGATGAGGATAAAAACAGCTTGCCCAAAGCAGTCAGGAGTCTGTCGAGAAGCCCAAATCCCTTTGAGGATTTTCAAGATAGTTTCCCTCAATAGTGGGCATTTCTTGTAAATTATGTAAGGAATACCATCTGGTCCTGGGGCAGATTTATTTCTCTTTCTTTTGAGGACTTTCTGAAGTTCCAACATGGTCGGTGGGCTTTCATCAAAAATCCAATCTGGTTTATTTGGTTTATTTTCTTCTTTGGAATAAGTCTTTGTTTCTTTATCTTTATTAGTATAAAGGGTTTCGAAGTATTCCTGAATCTCTGATAATCCAATGTCCACAGTACCTGTTTTTGGATTTACGATGCTCCTTGCAAAGCTATAAGGATCTGAGTCAAACTTGCTTTCATTTAAGGTCTGTAGGTATTCTGTTTTCTTTTCGTTTATCTGATTTGAGACCTGCTGTATGAGTTTTAATATGGATCTGTAGGCTCTTGCAAGTTTGTGACATAGGTCATTATCACGAGATTTCTTTGCCTCTCTCAGTTTTTTCTGAAGTGTTCTCTTTTGTCGTCGGAGTTTTTCTTTGAATGTATTTTTCCTTTTTTGATTTTGTGTTTTGCTTGGTTGAGGGTATTGTTCTGCAAAATAATTGTTCACTATCCGAAGAAAATCTTCTATCTCACATTTTCCACTGTTTAAGAGAATAATCTTGAGATTGTTGTCGTGGGCCAACCATGTTTTCTCAGATATATATGGGAACTTCAGTGACATTTGAATTTGGAGTGGTTTTGGAGGCTCCGCTTTGGTTGTTAACACATGGCTATTTGCAGTTTCACCCTGGGACGTGTGAGGGTCTACTCTGTCCATGGTGATGTGTGACGTGCTTACAGACGTTTGTCTTGCATCACTCTGTGCATGAGTTTTCATATGTTTTGTGAGCCATGGTGCTCTTTTGTAAGTCTTTCCACAAACTGTACATATCAGTTTCACAATTCCAGTGCCGTTTGCCAGGTCGTCTGATTTGGTGTCTGATTTTTCCGAGGCTTTTTTATTTTTTGTAGCAATTTTAAGAGGGATGGCTTGCTAGGCCAGTACCCAATACAGTCTTTCCTGCAGTCAACTGTCTTTCCAGTGGTCAGTCGTCTTTCCGACTGTCCGTGGTCTGTCCCACCGTTTCCTGTCTCTCCAGGATGTCAAAATTAATTTGTGAAATAGCTGAGCATCCACGGTCTCACCGAGTCAGGTCTCTAATTTTGAAAATCTAAGACCCAAACTCAGGCCCGCCGCACGGAGTCAGGATGAGATGGGAGTCACAGGACTTACGACCTGTCTTTGGTTGGTTAAGGATCCTTTTGTCATGACAACGTTCCCAATTCCTCCCAACTCATCCTTCCTTCCAATATGTAAGTCCGATTAACTACGTTGCATGTCCAGAGGTGTCTGGGCTCTCAGATCTTCGCAGCCAAATGTGGTATGATCCCGAGATGGCCGCTTTTGTTAGTCTTTCCAGAAATCCATTTATTTGGGATCTATTCAGTCCCAGATCCTTAAGGAAAGTATATACCGATTTGGCTGGCAGTCCTCTCGCTCCCACCTCCACTGCATACAATCTTGTGGTATATCCATTATTTGTGATTTCATCCACTAGTCCTTTATACCTATTTAGTTTGTAGGCATGGTCCTTAGGGATGTTCATCTCCCACGGCACCGTCAATTCAACCAAGAGTACTTGCTTTAGTTCATTTGAGTATAGAACTATGTCGGGTCTCAAAGCCGTAGTGCATAGTTCTCCTGGGAAAATGTATCGTCCTGTGGTGGAATCCATCACAAGCCTCCAGTCCTTTGCCTTTTTTATAATGGAAGTCTGGGTCCTGGCCCTTCGCTCTCCCTTTTCTCCAGGCTTAACAAATTTTATTTTTTCAATGGACTCTCTTGTCAAACCTTTGTTTGCTCTGGAAATTGTTAGGCTTATACTCTCCCTTAGTATTTCCAGTACCCTGTCGTGTCTGTAGGTATATCTGCCATTTTCAAGGGCCACTTTGCACCCTGTTAGAATATGTCTTGCTGTGCATTTGTCAATGGCACAGAGATCACAGGAAGCAGTTGTATTTTTACCCCATCGTTTTAGGTTTCCAGGGTCAGGGAGCGTGTTTTGAAATGCATTTAAGTAAAATCGTAGCATTTCAGGAGACCAATTGTATATTAGTATCTTCCAGTGTAGTGCAGGTGGAAGACACATTTCACCAACAGTGATCCAGTCATGCTGCATCTCAAGGTTTAACGCATGAAGCCTGTATTTAGAGTCAGAGTCATGCTTTACTAGAGCCTTCATATGGGCTTTCTCCGATTCCACCTTTTGCCATCCCAGACCTCTTCTGTTAGTGCTTACACCGGTTAGGTATTTGTGGTGAAATTCTGCTCTATTTTTGAGCTCTAACATTTGGGGATCTTTGGACCAACATTCTATGACACTTGGGTCTTTGGAGTTTTCAAGAATATGGTGCTTTGTAATGCGGTGTTGTGCATGTACGAAAGATGGTCTTTTCCATCCCAAACCGAAGTTTTCTCTCGATCTGTAGAATGTGGCGGGGTCTGCAGGCTTTGCGAGTCGCGTCCATTGTTTCAGGTATCTAGTAGTTACGCTGTCCAGGATACCTAAACTGTCTTTGTTAAAACTATAAATCAGGAACAGCCTTTAAGGCTAGTTCGGACAAGGCGACTATTTTAGTCGAGTACCTAGTAATTTAGTGGTGGGCGGGGCGCTACTCGCCCGTGAAGCGTTCGCATTACGGTCCAGTACAGTACACAAGTGTGAAGTTCGCAAGATGAACAGGCTGCAACACGATTGTTTTTGCCGCCATTCATGCATTTCTGTTTCCCCGCCAAGAGTGAGTCCCTCCAATGGAGCGGCCACTTATGAGCTCGACTCGGACTCGGGCTTCTCCGTGGCCGTTCGGACTCGAGCTAGTCGGCCACACTCGGCCACGGACGGTGGTGGGGGGCGCTACTCGCCCGAAAAAATAGAGTGAAATGGATCGGCTCGACTAAACCATTGACTAAACTACTCGACTAATTTTTTGTGGTTCGCACACGTATAGCCACTAAATTACTCGCTACTCGACTAAAATAGTCGCCTTGTGCGAACAAGCCTTTAGGGATCTTGAGGTGTGATTCACACAAAAACAGCACAAAAAAATCATCCTAATATTATTATTATCAGGAGTTCGGCTCTGGTATACATATGGATTTTATACTACAATATCTATTTTTTTTTTTTTTTAAGAAATCCTGTGCGGGAGACTCCCTAGATTCTAAAGACTCTAGGAGTCTATGACACTTGTTGTAGTGCCGCAGAGGGGTAAGAGCTTGGTCGTCGCTACAAAGCGCCAATACTCAAGCAAGTCCCTAGTTGCTGTAAGGCTGGATGGACCTTTGGTGACCGGTCATTAGTAAAGGTTTTTATGAATTTTTCAACCCAGCGAAGAGCACATTCGAGATATAAATGGTATATTTTTGTGCTCCGCCGGGATCCGAATCCACAACCTTCCATTTACGAGTCCGAAGTTTTGCCACTACGGACTACGGACCGGTCCAAGATGCCAACGACACGCGGTGTACCTGAGCGGTTACCCATCCAAGCACTGACCACGCCCAATGTTGCTTAATTGAATTGAAGATATATTTGGTCAAGGTAGTTTTTGAGCATGCTGTATGCATGCAGATAATGGAATATTCTGGTATATTCTTGTATGTAATATATTTCAGAAGGATATCATTGTTATCTATATCTACTAACTGTATATCATAGTGGAGTGCATGATTAAGGAAGGTCATAAACCATTGAGGTATAATATTTGTGGAGACGATGAGACGATACATACTATGCGAGTCATGACATAAGAAGGACGTATGGATGCGTAGATTAATGTAATTGTGTATTGTTCTATTATGTCTGCAATGTTATATGTATTGTGAGTTTTGGTGTTTCACTGTCAGTCCTGTACATATTTTTTAAATAAATAAATAAATAAACAAATAAATAAGGAGAGCTTATATGAGGAAGGTTACGACTCTGGATGAAATGAAAGAAGTATGTAAGGAGAGAAAAAATGACGGTCGATCTGTGATTTTGGCGGCTAGGACTAAGGTTTTTTAAATTATAATTTTGTATTATGTTTTAGTTTTGATGTCCATGCATATTATTTGTTGATTTAAAAAATGAAATTTGTGTATGTTCCTTGCTTATAGGTTGGTATGTGGCTGGCCACCCATACTGTAAAAATTGTTCACTTTGCCAATGCCACCCCTGTTTTAGGGAAGGTCAGCAAGAGTTGCAGGGCTTATGTTCATTTGAGATTGTTTTTTTTTTACTGTAGGTTCACATGCGGCATGTACAAGCTCGAACTTAAACGTGTTTGCCTGTGAAAATGCATGTAATGTGAATCCCCAATGTTACGTGTCTTTGCAACTCAGATTACATTAGATTAGATTATGTTATTTGTGTAGACTCGAAGAATAAATAAACTCTAAAACGGTAATTTACCTTGTGGATCCTCCAGTTCCTTCTGATTGAGCTTTGTCAGGAGTTCCTGTGCCCGCAGGCTCACCGTTGCTTTCTTCTTTTCATCGTCAAACTTCACTATCACATATTCCACCTCGTCGCCCCACTTGAGCACGTCGCCCTGCCTGTCGCGCAGCCTCTTGTAGATATTTATGAACTGCATCACGCCATGTTGACGGACATGATCAGCCAGGGCTCGCGTCTCCGCCCAAGACAGGGGGCTGCCTTCCGTTAGAAGACCCATCTCCGAAGGAAAACCAAACCTAACCTCAATATGTTACAAGTATCACAAATCGAGTTTCCCTCCAAATGGAAAAATCTAAATTCAAATTATTTATGGCTGTCGTGTTCTAATTTTAAATATATTTTTATAACAGGTAGGTATAAAAGTTTTTACTATTATTTTATATTAGGTTAAAATTTACGTTCTCATATTAAAAATAAACTTATTTTTTATTGATGAAAATATGAATAACTTATAAAATGTACTTTTTATATTAACACTATAGAAATGTTGAAATAAAGTACAGAAAAAAATACTGTTGGTATTATTTTTTAGGTCACTTTTTTTTTGAAAATGGAATATTTTTTTAATATAAAAATTTTAGGTTAAATATATTTTTTATTAGTTTAAATTTTGCTTAAATGTTATCAATGGAGCGGCACAATGATGTAACCTGCAATAAAATAAAACAAATTTTAATAAATCAAAATTAATATGTATTGCAATCGTAAAAACAAATATTTAAAAAGTGAATGGAATTTTTTAAAGACGATTAAAAAATGTGCGTAGAAGATATGCAAACTCACCCAATTAAGGTTAATTAATTATTTACAGGAGTTTCGTATTAACGAACGCTCGATATCTTGGTAATTTGGTTTCATTAAATATTAATGGCTTGTTTGATTTCTGGATATAGAGTTGTGACAAGTCGGCAGGTCGGATCTTGAATGGAGGTGTATGCACAGGGTGTATGTTTGCGGTTTTAGTTGATATTAATGGTGAGGCATTCTCCACGGGCGAGCGTCCGTCTGGGTTGCGCAATATTCAAGGATTTTGTCGGCTGTTTGTTTGAAGACAAGTTCTATCATCACTTCTATCGCGAATCGTGTTTTTTTTTTCGTCGTCTACCAACGCGCGACACGGCCGAATGACAGCGGACAAATTTTGCTATGCACACATCGTAAATCTTCACGTGGGCACTTCTTCTTTTTCATTGATTAAAAATGTGGTCAGTATTAAAATGTACACAGTCAGGTATATTTTAAAATACCTACCTATTGACAAAACAAACTGTCGCATTAATTTTTTTATGCCGGATTTACAGGCTTGCCATCATATTGTAGTTATTTAAATTCTTGTTTATTTTATTCGAGGATTTCCTCTTTTTACTATCTTAAAAATAAATTGCAACTAAGCTACACATATAGTGTAATTTCTCGCATGTGGCGATTCGGGACCAATTTATTTTGACAGGTAAGGGAGCCGGCCTCACACCAACCACTTTCATTTGAAGTTGGGGTTTCCCGCAGCTCCCGGGGGGCTGGTTTTCATTTCTTGTGAAGGCTGAGTAAGCCTTGAGATTAGAGATTGCAATCCGGATTCTTCGAAATTCGAAAATAACTGAAAAATCCGGATTTTCTGGAGTTTTTTTAAATCCGGTTTTTAAAACTCAAATCCGGTTTCTTCGGATTTTAGCCAAAATTGAGTTCAATGCATAATATTTTATATTTATCCACAAATTTTCATTCTAAGTAGTTCGATTACCTACTCTAATAAGCAAATTCGAACAATATTTGAATTGGTAGGATTAGCTATAGGCTGTAGGTACTTTGTTTGAGCGAATTTGGCGCGAAATCTGTGATTGGCTCTGTTTATGCCCATATAAGGCAATAAACCGAGCAACGCGAGACGTGCGCGTGCCGCGGGCGCGACGGACGCCCCGCGCCCCGCTCACTCACCGAGACACTTGACGCTTTCATGTTTTTAAGATCTCATTTTCTAAATAAGACTGATTAATATGTACTAAATTAATGTCATAAACTATAAATTAATGTCACTAAATTAATGTTATCTTGTGTGAAAATTTCTAACCGACCATTGTTTGACAACGGCAAATTTAATTTGAGGATGAATAATACGTTTTGTTGCATTTGATTTTATGTTATGTTCAGTTTATGACTATGTTAATTAACTAATTTACCTATATAAGGGAAAGATGACTGATACCCAAAGTTTTGTTGATTATTTTAGTTGATTTTATTTGTCGTGTCTGAATAAATGCAGATTTTAAATTCTGTTTTATTTCAATTTATCAAATCACCTTAAAACTTAGAAAAATCCGGATTATCCGGTTTATCCGGATTTTAATCAAAGGAAAATTGGAAAATTCGGATTTCAAAAAAATCCGGATTTTGCATTCTCTACTTGAGATCGAACCCTTGCTCTTGGCATGGAATGCAAGCATTCTACCAATAATTGAGCTATCGACCTTTTCACGAGCTTGGTCGTCGTCGCTACAAAGCGTAAGACCCAGTTGCTGTAAGGCTGGATGGACCTTTGGTAACCGGTCATTGGTAGAGGTGTATGAATTTTTCAACCCAGCGAAGAGCAAATTTGAAAATATAAATGCTATATTTTTTGTGCTCCGCCGGGATTCGAACCTACAACCTTCCATCCACTGAACTAGGACCTGACGCTACTATAAAAATTGGTTCAGTTTGCCAAGGTCACTCCTATTTCAAAAAGGGCAACAAGAGTTGCAAAGTTAATGTTCTTTGAAGATTTGGGTTTTTATATTGAATGTACAAGAGCTGCAAGTGTGCATTGATTTTGAATCTTAAATGATAATATTTTTATGCAACTTAGATTATAGATTAAAAAAGTTTTAGGAATCTAAAGAAGATTTGTGAAAGAAGCATTAAATGCTAAAAAATATACTGACAAAATGTGGCATCCTACTGGGGTATGCAATGAAATGTTATTATACATTCTGATGTATGGAAGTGAGACATGGACGGTGAATGAAAGTGAACTAAGTATGTATGTAGAACTAAATACCAGAAGTAGTAAAAATTAATTAGATACTGATTTTTTTGTGAAATAACTGAGCATCCACGGTCTCACCGAGTCAGGTCGCTAATTCTTTTAAAATTCAAGACCCAAACTCAGGCCCGCCGCACGGATTCAGGATGAGATAGGAGTTACAGGACTTTCGACCTGTCTCTGGTTGGTTAAGGATCCTTTTGTCATGACAATGTTCCCAATTCCTCCCAACTCATCCTTCCTTCCAATATGTAAGTCTGATTTACTACATTGCATGTCCAGAGGTGTCTGGGCTCTCAGATCTTCGCAGCCAAATGTGGTAGGATCCCGAGATGGCCGCCTTTGTTAGTCTTTCCATAAATAAATGACTGTTAACACTCCGACTTGACTGAGTTATGAAACCAATAAATAAGAACATGAGAATGAAGGTATGTAAGAGTTAAATTAGGTGGATTGAGCATCTGGAAGTCATGGACGATAAATAAAATAATGTTTTAACCCAATGGTTTTACTTATTCATTTTGTATCTAACTTTATTCTCAAACAGCAAAGGCATAACTCATCCGCAGTCTACAGAGAATTTTTCAAAATAACAAAGTTTTAGTAACCACTCATCTTCACTTTAAACAATCTCGAATTATTAACATAATTTTCCAACAACAGATTCACATGCAATGCATGCTCAAGAGCAAACTCATGGAAGTTCGTTCTTACACGTGTGCCACATGTGTACTTTTAAAATAAAACCCAAGCCTTCCCTTCATTGAAACAAAAGTGAGGTTTGTCTGTGTTATGCCGACAAGGCCAAGCGTGCTGATCTTTCTAGCTTATTTGGAATAGAATAACGTTGGTTCGATCCCCGCCTGGGTCATTTGACCATAACTTTGACCCTGGTTCTAATCTAATCTAATTTAATCTAAGTTGCAAAGATATGTTACATTGGAGATTCACATTACATGCATTCCCACAACCAGACACGTACAAGTTCGCGCTTGCACATGCCTCATGTGAACCCACAACATAAAAACGAAATCTCAAATGGACATACACCCTGCAACTCTTGCCATCCTTCCCTGTAACAGGGGTGACATTGGCAAAGTGAACCATTTTTACAGCATGGGTTGTCAGCTGCATACCAACTTATAAGTCTAGGAGGTTCAACATATGTTACTGGGTAATTATTAATTAATAATTCATTAAAATAAACAATAATGAATTATTAATTGATGATATTAATACCTGTTTCTGGCCAGGCAGAATAGGTTGGTGAATTGCATTCCTATTCCCAAATCTATTTTTTTATAAAAAAAAAAGTTCAAAAAAATCCCCTGAAGCAGCGGTGTATGTGTGATCAGCCTCATACCAACCTATTATATGAGTCATTTTCTTTTTTGGCCATTTGGGTAAGCAAAAAAGTAAGATCACAAAATAAAGAATGGACTGGACACAAAATTTCAAATCTGATTTTTTCTTGGCGAGCCGTGGTTGAATACCGATATTGTAAACATTGGTTCACTTTGCCGATGTCATTCGTGTTGAAGGGAAGGGCGGCAAGAGTTTTAGCGTAACGACACATTTTTTTAACTGAGATTTGTGTGGAGTTCAAAAATTTGCATTCAGAAAATATCCCTACTTTTGGGGAAATGACGTCAAATTCCCCTACTCTGTGCGGTTTCCGGCTTGGCGGCCATGTTGGCTGTGTGTAGCACTGGCCAACAACGAGTCCAACACGCTATTTCAAAATACCTAAACATCAAACATCAAGCAAAATAATCTAAATTGTAAACATCTCGCGTCACAAAACTGACAAGGAAATCAGAAACAAACAAACACAGGACTTAACAAAAGGTTTAACATCCTTCATTTCCACGATTTGTCTGCTATCACATGCCGATGCCCTCCCTCGATTTTTCAACCAACCGGCGTTTTTTGCGATCCGATTTTGTTTAGTTAGTTTCCCCCCTTCGCGACTTTATCAACAAAGTTAAATGACCTTTATATTTTTGATTTATCCTTACAGGTAGGTGGCAAATAATTCGATGTGCAAGTCTTTGATTAGTTACATAAAAAATCACGTACTTGTGTTTGACTTGCAATAATGTCAAAAGGGCGCCATACCCATGTATGGAAGTATCAACTGTCAGTTTATCATGAAAATATTTACAAAACATTACAATTTCGTGTCGAATTTATTTGTTTTAGTTAAAATAATAGCTTAAATCGCTGGTTCGTTCGATAGGTCTGGTTGTTTTGGTTTTAAATTGACGCCAGAATAAGATTTTGTTGATTATGAAAAAGTAAGGTTAACCGATTTGTCATCTCGTACTTGCATTTTTATCTACAAGTACCTTTTTTGTTTCAAATATATATATTTAAACTTGATTGTGCAATAAACCAGTATTTTGTGATGTTATTATTATTTTAATTTTCAATAGTTTTAAGCTTTAAATTATTTAGATACCTAACGCAAAAAAAAACGCCACTAAGCTACACATATAGTGTAGCTTCTTGCCGCGTTATCGCCGAAGGGTTGTGGCAAGTGGAACCTGTCTATTTTTATAGGTAAGGGGGCTGGCCTTACTTCAACCAAATTGAAGTGGTGGTTTCCCCACATCTCCCCACTGCTTAAGCATGCCGCATGTGTAGGTACTTACAATATAAAAACCCAATCTCAAATGAACATAAGCCCTGCAACCAACCCTCAAAAATTCTACTCGCCAGCTCGCAAATTGCGAGTGACTTTTGTTTGGTTGCGAGTGTGCGTTTCTTTATCTGAAAGTATCATTTTGCCAGTTAATAATACCATTGATAATATTCCCAGTGAAAAAAGTTCACGGGAGTTTTTTTTTTAGCCCATGCGCGTTGCAATTACGAGTTGCGAGTTGGTCAATGGCTGATTTTTGGAGGGTTGCCTGCAACTCTTGCCAACCTTCCCTGAAACAGGGGTGACATCGGTAAAGTGAACCATTTTTTTTACAGTACCTATTGGTGGTCAGCCTCATACCAACCTATAAGTCAAGGAAGTATAATTTCATTTCATTGACATTTTATACCTAGCAGACATTTTGTGACAGAGTGATGTATCTTATGGATTTTTGTTGTACCTGATGATAATAGTGAGTGATGGAAACAGTCGGTATATTAATAAATCAAGGAAAAGTAAACATCGTTTAAATGGAATAAACATTCATCTTGTTTTTGTTATATAAAATTTACTAAGGATCAAATATGAATTCTCACAGTTTTAAATATGCAACCTATACAAAATATTTTTATATTTGTGTGTTGGCAGGTGTGAGTAGGCGGCCATCTTACGGCTGCTGGGGCTGCCATGTCTCTGACGCTGTGCATGCAGGATACGTCAGGCGGCAACACTGACATTGTCATAGAGAAACATCACACATTTCAAGAATTCCTAGACAACTCCAGGTAATTTATTATTTCCTGTAAAAAATATAAATAAATTGAGGATTCATTATCGATACCTTAAATGTTAGGATCAATCAAAATGAAGAGCAACGGATGGACACAAATTTGAATTTTTTTTTCAGCAGACAAACGTCTCACTTGTATTGGATTATTTTCATCTGCAACCGATAACAACATTTCAAATTTAAAAGCCTTAGCCGTAGATTGACTGCCATTTTTTTTCAATCCATACTTACTTCTTTCATTTCATCGAGTGTATGACCTTTTCGTACAAGCTCTCCTTTTATTATGACTTAGATATCCCATGCATCCTAATCTAATCTAATCTAATCTAAGTTGCAAAGATATGTGACATTGGAGATTCACATTACATGCATTCTTACAACCAGACACGTACAAGTTCACGCTTGCACATGCCGCATGTGAACCTACAACATAAAAACCAAATCTCAAATGGACATACACCCTGCAACTCTTGCCGTCCTTCCCTGTAACAGGGGTGACATTGGCAAAGTGAACCATTTTTACAGCATGGGTGGTCAGCCGCATACATCAAGGAACATACACACAACAAATTACATTTTATAAATCAGTTAATAATAATATCATCAAAACTAAACAGAAAACAAATTCCAATTTAACAAACCCTAGCCGCCAACATTACAGATCAACCGCCATTTCTTTCTGTCCTTACATACTTCTTTCATTTCCTCCAGAGTCATGGAACATCCCATTTATGGAAATTCACTGGAAAAAAATCATCAATAAATCATCCATGTATATATATATCATTTTTCATATTGCGAATGAATGGAATATCCAGAGTCATAATAAAAGGAAAGCCTGTATGAAGAAGGTTATGACTCTGGAGGAAATGAAAGAAGTGAGTAAGGACAGAAAGAAATGGCGGTTGATCTGTGATGTTGGCGGCTAGGGTTTTTTAAATTAGAATTTGTTTTCTGTTAGTTTTTGATGCCCATACATGTTATTATTTGTTGATTATAAAAATGTAATTTGTTGTGTATGTTCCTTGGCTTATATGTAGGTTGGTATGCAGCTGACCACCCATGCTGTAGAAAGTAGTTCACTTTGTCAATGTCACCCCTGTTTCAGGGAAGGTCGGCAGGAGTTGCAGGGTGTATGTTCATTTGAGATTCGGGTTTTTATACTGTAGGACCACATGCGGCATGTTTAAGCGCAAATTTATACGTGTCTGTTTGTGAAAATGCATATAATGTGAATTCGAATGTTGCATATATTTTGCAACTTAAATGAGACTAGATTAGATATTGCAATAAGCTTCAACACATCATTTGACGGTAGTTAAAACCAAGCTTAATGATCATTAAGTAAATGTCAAATGTATTTTTTTGTAAATGTTTGCTGCATGACTATTGATGTATCCATTTTTTATTCCAGGCAGTCTCTCGGATATGACATTGACTTGTCTATGATCACAAGGAACAAAGATGTCAAACTCACGGACAATGTGTATGACTTCTTCAATGAGCTCCAGGCTGAAGACGGGGAGGCTGACAAGGTTCCCGAGGAAGAAACCCAGGGAATTCAAGAAACTCAGGAAACTGAAGAAACTCAGGAAACCCTAGAAACTCAAGAAACAGAAGGAACTCAGGGAAACCTAGAAACTCAAGAAACAGAAGGAACTCAGGGAAACTTAGAAACTCAAGAAACTGAAGGGACTCAGGGAACCCTAGAAACTCAAGGAACTCAGGAAAGCCAGGAAGAGCCAAGTCAGGATGAAGGCGAAGGAGAGGCAGAGTTCTTGGAGGAAGACTATGATGTGGAGTATTTAGAGGAACCAAGCGAAGATGAAGAGAATATGGAGGTTGAAATGCTGGAGTCGGATTTCGAGGAAGAAATGATTATGCAGAAGAAACCAACAAGGACTTATTCTAGAAATGTCGAGAAAGTGGCTGTAAGTAAACCCGTCGGGGACGACAAGATATCCTTGGAAGAAGCTTTAGCTCTTGTGGAAAACGGGGCGAATGATGACGGAGACATCTTGGCTTCCGAGTTGGGAGAGCTGACTAAAGAATTAGAGAATGACGAAGCTCTGACCAACAGCCAAGTCACGGAGAAAAAGGAATCTGATGGGAATGCGCTGTACACCAATCAGGAACTTTTAGACGTGCTGGGAGGGGATGAAGACGTAGAGAATGTGTTGTCGGTGAACAAGATTTATAAACCAGAGCGTCCAGGGCCCAAGTGCTCCAAAAGAAGAAAGGAGGAAGACTCCTCGGACGAGGCGATCATGAAATCTTTGTTTTACGGAGGACAGAAGAACGCCACGAAGAAGCAGCGTATAAATGAAGACATAGAGAGCTACATCGAAGAAGTCTCGTATTATAGTCCCGAGGATATTGCGGAAATGCTGAAGACTGTGCGGCAACCGGAAGTGGCGCTGGAGAAGTTGGACGAGGAGGAGGTGGAGAAATGGAAGGGTGATGTGTGGAAGGGCTCGGCCCGACGACTGTTGCCGGCTGTGTACGAGGACGTTGATAATGAAGGGATCTATGACTATGAAGAGTCGGAGCTGGAGTTCCGGGACCTCATCGGGGATAAGCTGGGACTGTTCCGGAAGAAGTCGGAGCAGAGGACCAGCGTGGCCACGGCTGTGGAGGGGATCAATAGACTGTTCACTAAGAAAGAAGCCAAAGACAGGAAAAAGACCGTAGGACACATTGTTTTGTCTATTTGCATGCGATCTATGAAGCTTTAATCTATCATTGGAAAGATATATTAGTATTTTAAGATTCTTATTAAATATGTTGACACATTTAAGTTTGCGCATACACATGTTGCACGTGAAATTACAACATCTATAATTTAAGTTGCAAAGATATTGTTACGTTTCTCCTGAGGGTCCTTAATTAAAACACAAGTTCAACACTAGTTAGCCGTACAGTTTATTTACACAGACTTTCTTACAATAGATTTATTTTAACAGACTTATTTTAACAGATTTATTTTAACACACTTTTTTATTTCGTACAGATTACAGTTATTTTACACCATATTGGTCGCCCTAGTAACTAGATATTCCTCTGTGTGAGTGCTTTGAAAGACTACTCGCTCCAGCAGATTGTCACCCTTCTTATAGCGGAACCTAGGGGCCATTCCAGCAGGCCCTAGAAAGTTCCACTACCACACTTGTATAGACGATTCTGGACATATTTATTTCTTGAAGAGTCCATTTTCTACCCACATACACACCTTACAACTACAATCGTCTGGGCCAGAACATTCTCTCAAAACACACGTACACCAATAAGCATCTACCAGTGTATTTCGTTACAAATATATTAGGTTGGTGAAAAAGTTTCTTCGCATTTTATATGAAAATTCAGGTCATTTTTTTACATTTAATTACAGTACATATGTGCCATTTTGTTCGTAGACTATCTGCCATCTTGTAGGTAGAGACATTATCCCGTTGCTGTAGAGATTTTGGGACTTCTGATCAAAAAAACGCAACACCATATAGCCACATGCGCCTAATAGGTAGGCAATATATGGTAAAAAATGCATTTAAGCTTGATATTGAGATTTAAAATCCAAAATTTAAGTTCGATTAGAGCCATCGTTAGCACTTCAGTCAATTTCAAATGAGTTATTTTAAAGGAATGGATGAAAATATTTATTCTGAAATGTATTTGCCTGTACCCTATGCATGCGCCTGTGTGTAGCTTAGTTGTGTTTGACTTTGCTTTTGTTAACTTACAGAGTGTATACTTCACCTCTCAATACATAAAGCAAGAGCTGGATGATGATGACGATGATGGTAGATACGTCAGGAAAATCAAGCGAGAGCCCCTGAGCGCTGACGAAGACTACGTGCCAGGAGCTGACGAGGACTGGACCCGCAGACGCAAGAAGTCCAAACCTCTGCTGACATGCCGCATGTGCAGCCTCTCATGTGCCAGGCTACAGGACGCAGTGAGACATGCCCTACAACACAAGCTGCCGGGCAGGGCTGTGTATCCTTGTATCCTGTGTCCACTGGGTAACGCATACTTATTATCTATACCTCTCCTGACATGCCGCATGTGCAGCCTCTCATGTGCCAGGCTACAGGACGCAGTGACACATGCCCTACAACACAAGCTGCCGGGCAGGGCTGTGTATCCTTGTATCCTGTGTCCACTGGGTAACACATACTTATTATTTATACCTCTCCTGACATGCCACATGTGCAGCCTCTCATGTGTCGCCTCTCATGTGTCAGGCTACAGGACGCAGTTAGACATGCCCTACAACACAAGCTGCCGGGCAGGGCTGTGTATCCTTGTATCCTGTGTCCACTGGGTAACACATAGAAAAAGTGATCAGATTTATGTTGGACAGTTAGTGCTATAGTGTAATGAATGTTTTGCTTGTATACAGTCGTGAATTGGGGCTTTATATTTCAAAGAGCAAGCTCACGCAGGGCTTTTGAGATGTGATTCTTGCAAAAAAAAAAACTCACCAAATACATTAGTATTATTATAAGCATTATGTAAATTTATAAAAAATTATATAAAAACCAAATCTCAAATGGACATACACCCTGCAACTCTTGCCGTCCTTCCCTGAGATAGGGGTGACATTGGCAAAGTGAAACATTTTTACAGCATGGGTGGTCAGCCGCATACCAACCTATAAGTCATGGAACATACACGACAAATTACATTTTTTAAATCAATAAATAATAGGGGAGTTTTACCTACCATTAAAACTCTTATTATGTTTCTATAGATGTCTGGAGTCCATATTATGAGAGAAACAATCACTTTTCCCCTTTTATGTGGTTTTTTAGTCTATTCCTGGGTCTTTGATTTGCACTTTTTTACACTTTAGGCACTTTCTACTCTATGGTCGCTTTTTCCCCATTTCCTGTTCCCTATTTCCAGTTTCCCCATAACCCGGTCGCAATTTTTCATAAAGCTCATAATACACCAGGTAGGGGTTACCTGGACTCCAGACATCTATAGAAACATAATAAGAGTTTTAATGGTAGGTAAAACTCCCCTATTATGTGTTCTGAGAGATGTCTGGAGTCCATATTATGAGAGATCTGTCTATTATCTCCTGGTGACCGGGGACGTCTTTATTTGATATTAACTGGTTGAAATAGGGAAAGATCTTCTGGAGCTGTATGTTTCAACATCTCTTTCTGATAGTATTTTCTGAAAGTGTTTTCCTTTTTCCAGTTGCCTCTTTCCAGTATGTTATCTATTGGATTAAGTGATGCGACCGCTGAACGTGTGCTGCCGGGAGTGGCCTCTACTCCTGCTGATTTTAGCGTGTTCTTTACCCATCCTCCTATGATTGTTCTTGCAGCTGCCTTCACTTGTACTCGGGTGCTGATGAACAGGTTATAAAGATTTTGTCCTGATCTCCTTTCGCGTGATAGTTCAATCAGCTTCCTTATCCAGAAGACTGGGTTGACGTTGTGTTCCTTGGATTCCAGAAGTCTCCGATTAGATTGTCGGTGTTTGAGGGTATCTGTTTTTGATCTAAAGAATGGAATTAACACAATTGATGTGCCTTCGTCGAGAATGTTTCCTTCTGTGATATTTAGCAAGGTCAGATCGTGTACTCTTCTTCCTGAAGATAACAGAAGTAAGATTGCCGTTCTACACGCAACTTCATAGAGAGAATCTGATCGAGGAGTGTTCCTGACTAGCCAGTCTCTCACTATCTGCCGATTCCACACAGGGGACTTAGGAGGGTTGATCTTTACCATTGCTAGTGCTTTTAATGTTTTTAAATTTAATTTCACTAGGAAATCTGAGCTGAGATTATTTTCCATCATTGCGTTGCAGAAGGTTACGATGGCTGACTTGTGTACCAGCATAGTCCTGTATGATAGTTTTTCGTTAATGAACAGTTGCGCTAGATACCTTGCCAATTGATTAGGAGATGGTGTGTTGGGATGGGTATTATTCGCCAGTATCCAGCGGCACCATCTTTGCCAAGCAGGTTTATATGTGTTGAGTGGGGAAGCTCGCCATCCTGACAGGAACAGTCTTTTCTCTTCCGCGTTCCAGGAATTTAAGATACTGTCCCCAGTCCCAATTTTCCACACTTCCATTTCCAGATCCTGAATCCTGGGTGGTGGATTGCCTGTTGATGTGTTGATTAGTACTGACACCAGGTTCGGTATTTGCATCGGAGGTACGAGTGATCGACGAATTAAGTCTGGACGCCAGAAGACCCTCTGCCACCTCGGGACCACGAGTAGGTAAGTTCCGGTCGCCCCGTTTAGGTGCCTCAGGATCCTTGGTATAAGGTTTGGCGGAGGAAATATCCGACCCACATTGTAGAGCCAGTGCCGACTGAAGGCGTTTTGAAAGATTGCGCATGAGTCTGTGGAGTCTCTGGACACGTAAGTTGAACTCATGTGTGCCATGGTGGATGCGAACAGGTCTATATCTGGTACTCCGAAATGATTGAAAATGGCCTTCGTTGCTGTTGGTAAGAGATGCCACTCTGGAGGGGATCTTCCTCTTGATAGGTGATCCGCGTCTCCGTATCTTCCCGGTAGGTACTGCGCTGTTAGCGAGATTTCCCATTGGTCTGCCAGAGTCAACAGATCTCGGGTAAGATTTTAGGAGTGTTTTGGATCTGGTGCCCCCTTCCTTGCGGATGTAGGCGACTACTGTCGTGTTGTCTGATTGTACCAGAATTTCGGAGCCGGAAAGGTCGTGCGCTGTGCGTTGCAGGGTTGCAAAAACAGCGAACAACTCTTTTCGGTTGGAGTGCTACTTCTTTTGTTGAACGGTCCACTGTCCTGACAGCATCAAGTCGTCCAGAGTTGCTCCCCAAGCTAAGTCTGACGCATCTGTTGTCAAGAAATGTCCGAAGGTTTCCCTGTGGATGGAACTTGATTCGTTCGCATTCCCTATCCACCACTCTATTTCTTGTAAGCTGTCCTCGGTCATTTGTATGGACCCTCTTGGTGACAGGTGCTTCAGTGGCTTGCTCGCTATCTGCAATTGTCTGCAGTGGAGGCGACCATGAAGCTGGCAAAGTTTAGTCTTCCTAGGAGACTTTCCGCCAGTTTTAAGGACCATTTTCGAGAAGTCAGTATTGCTCGAAGTGAGTGGCACAATGCCTCTTGCTTCCGGTAAGAAAGACCTACTTGGTGACAGGTGCTTCAGTGGCCTGCTCGCTATCTGCAATTGTCTGCAGTGGAGGCGACCATGAAGCTGGCAAAGTTTAGTCTTCCTAGGAGACTTTCCGCCAGTTTTAAGGACCATTTTCGAGAAGTCAGTATTGCTCGAAGTGAGTGGCACAATGCCTCTTGCTTCCGGTAAGAAAGACCTACTTGGTGACAGGTGCTTCAGTGGCCTGCTCGCTATCTGCAATTGTCTGCAGTGGAGGCGACCATGAAGCTGGCAAAGTTTAGTCTTCCTGGGAGACTTTCCGCCAGTTTTAAGGACCATTTTCGAGAAGTCAGTATTGCTCGAAGTGCGTGGCACAATGCCTCTTGCTTCCGGTAAGAAAGGAATTTGCAATTGTTGTGCGTGTCCCAAACGATTCCCAAGTACTCTAATTGTTGAGTGGGGAAGAGCACTGACTTCTGGAGATTTACATACCACCCCAGAGATTGTAGGATATCTACTGCTAGATGCGATTGCCGACAAAGATCGTCCTTGGATTGGCTCGCAAGGAGGAAGTCGTCGAGATAAACGATTGTCCGAATACCTCGTCGCCTCAGTAGTTGGGCTACCCAATTTGTAAGGGTTGCAAACATTCTGGGGGCAGATGAAAGGCCAAAGGGCAGACTTGTCATCTGAAGTAATTCTCCTCGATAGACCAGTCGCAAAAATCTCCAATGTTTCTGTGCACTTGGGAGATGAAAGAAGGCTTGCGATAGGTCTATTTTCGACAACCAATTGTTTGGCTGCAGAAACTCTGGCACTTTGTAGTGGCTATGAGTTTGAACGGAACCGGGTCCAGGAAGAAGTTTAACGATTTCAGGTTGAAAATCATTCTCGAGGAACGGTCCGATTTGGGTGTTAGGAACATTTTTGATAAGAAGCTGGGAGATGACTCCGCCGAATTCGGTCATTTCCTTTATTTGAGAGTCCATTTCGGGTGAAGGACTCGTCTGGTATAGCATTAAGGTCTTTTTGTGTGGTAATATCAGAGGGGGAATTGAGATGAAAGGTATTCTTACTCCGATTATCATCTTCAGGATGTGGTTTGGTGCTCCGAGTGACGTCCAAACCTGTAGGGAGGACTTCAAGCATCCTCTGCGAAATGGTTTCTTGTCATTTTCGTGGATGCCTCCGTCTGTCTCCTTTGAGATTTCCTGACCGTGTGTTATTCCCTGCCCTTTTTCCTCTTGAAGAGAAATTTGGAGCGTCTCTAAGGCCTCGATTGCTTTCCGCAGTGGGTCATTGCTGCCCTCTAAAAAACTGATTCCTTTTCTGTACTGGAACGTGCGGTTTCGATGAGGTGCTGGGTTGAGGGCACTGGGTCTTCACTGACAATTTGTCGGTGGTCCCCACTCTAGAGAAAAAAGACGTGAGACTGTCTTTGCCAAACAAGTGTTCGGTACTCGGCGGGAATTTGTTTAACCCCTCTCACATGCTCTTCCTTAACATGCCCTAGCACAGCTTTCCTGCGGAACTGGAGGGCCTCTGTCCGCCTCCCCCATACCGTCTGGAGGATGTCTTCCGAGACTTTCTGGTATGGCGAGTCCAGAGCGAACAGCGTTTTGACCTTTTCGAAAAGGGCTTTCCTCGCCAAGGTCGTGTCGCTCCGGGCTCCCCAGTTGACCAAGGTCTGAAGCCCAGACTGGAACTCCTCTTTCTGGATGAGGAGGGCGTGGGACATGGCTGCAAACGACCGCTCGCCTGAATAGGGGAGCTTACGTCGCACTGGCGAAGTTCATCGTTCACTGCCAGGTCGACGAACGCCGGTTCTGCCAGGTACTTTTTCTGTACCTCGGCGTACCTTACTTCGGCCCAGTTTTCACTGTCGAAGTGCTGGAGCCTTTGGAGCGCTTCGACCCTGTTGCTCTTGGCCTTGGGGTGAGCTGGTTCTTCCACCGTTGTGGCGGCTTCCTGGAAGCTCAGCAGTAGCTCTTCCTGGGCCTCCTCATTCTCTTCCAGTCCCGAAGGTTGTTAGAGGAAGTTGCTGGAAGAGTTTCCTGCCGCCGATTCAACGAGATTTCCCATAGAACTGGCGGGCCAGTCACCGAAAACTGCGTTCGTCAGCATCACGATGTGGGAAACCAGATAATCTATCCTTGGGTCCAAGACAACCCTCAGCCGTTTCTGACGCCGCGGCGGTGAACCTGTTTCCGAAGTGTCGTATCCGCGTTTTAGTGACGCATCACCTGAATCCTGTGAGATTTCGTCGAGAGGTTGCCCTTTATTGTTATCACAACTCATAACATTGATTTTGATGTTATATAAAGTAAAAACTCCGTTAAAATAACGAAAAACGTTTTTCGTAAATATGACAGCGTGGCATAACCAACAAAAATACGTATGCGAACTTTTAACCACCACAATATCACCTGTTTTAGTTTTTAATTGTTCACAAGGACACAAGATGGTAAAATAACACTCTTTTAAATGTTTTTGCCCAGGAATATTGTCAATTCACTCAAATTTTCGAAGGTAAAATCAACTGACATGTGACCACAAGGGGAAAATGACGCTTTATGAAAAATTGCGACCGGGTTATGGGGAAACTGGAAATAGGGAACAGGAAATGGGGAAAAAGCGACCATAGAGTAGAAAGTGCCTAAAGTGTTAAAAAGTGCAAATCAAAGACCCAGGAATAGACTAAAAAACCACATAAAAGGGGAAAAGTGATTGTTTCTCTCATAATATGGACTCCAGACATCTCTCAGAACACATAATAATATATATGGACATCAAAAACTAAAACATAAAACAAATTTCACTTTAATAAACCCTAGCCGCCAACATTACATTTCTTTCTGTCCTTACATACTTCTTTCATTTCCTCCAGAGTCATAACCTTCTTCATACAGGCTCTTATTTTATTATGACTCTGGATATTCCATTCATTCGCAATTTCGGATATTCATTTCGGTCCATCCATACCTTTCTCGGTCTTCCTCTATCACGACATCCATCTATTATATAAATAGAAAAATGAATGGAAGAGATGACAGCACTCGTCTGATTCAGTTTTTATATATTTTTTCTATTTATGGGATTTTCTGTAATGTAGTATACTTGTGGTAATAATATTAGGATGATTTATTTGGTGAGCGCTATTTTTGTGTGTATCACAACTCAAGAGCCCTCTGTGAGCTTGGTCGTCGCTATCGAAAGCGCCAATTCTCAAGCAAGACCCAGTTTTTGTAAGGTTGGATGGACCTTTAGTGACCGATCTTTGGTAAAGGTATGTGAAGTTTTCACCCAGCGAAGAGCATATTTGAAAATATAAATGGTATATATTTTTGTGCTCCGCCGGGACTCGAACCCACAACCTTCCATTTACGAGTCAGAAGTGTTAACCACTAGATTGCGGATCGGTCATATATATCTAAATCATACAGGTTTTATATATATCTACATCTACATGTAATATACATCAATACAGGTTTTCTTTGATAAATCAAATGAAAATTAATGTGTTACATTTTCCTTGAAATTATATATTCATCTATCCTCCAGGTTTCACGACCTCCACGGAGTTGGAGGAGCACATGCTGGACGAGCACAAGCACAAGCGGGGCCGTGGCCGCGGCTCTGGAGCCGTGGGCAGACCCAGGATCAAGCGGGAGCCCGTTCCTCCTCCGCCCCCGAGGGACCCCAACGCCGAGCTGTTTGGCCCGGCCTGCATCAAGAAGGAGCCCCAGGACTCAGAGCCTGAGATGGAGCAGGACATCATCATGCTCGAGGAGTGGCTGGAGGAAGACAGCTCCAGCAAGGAGGTGGGCCTGGAGGCGCTGCTGATGGCGCATCTACCGCAACTGGAAAGTGAGTGCAACAAGCCAGATCCTCAATAATTTAACAAATAACTATCTATAATCTAAGTGGCAAGGATATATTAACATTCAAAACCATTGACTTACAATATCTGTGGACTACAAATTATTTTAACAAAAATAGACATTATATCTGTTTCAACCTACTAACGAAAATGGTCATTAGTAAGAAAGAGAAGAAAGAACTTCACAGTTGCGTTTCCATCTGTACAAAAAACTCAGGTGAATGTAAAAATGTTTCTAGAAAGGTTTACAAGTTTTCTCGTCTAGCAAGACCCCATTGCTGTAAGGCTGGATGGACTTTTTGTGACCGGTCTTTTTTTCTACATAGCATAACATAATTTTCAACATAGCATATTTGAAAATATAAATGTTTAATTTTTTGTGCTCCGTCAGGATTCAAACCCACGACCCGGACCAGCAACATGGAAAGCGCTGTCTCCCAAATTTGTATTTGACGGCGCGGCTGAACCAAATTGATTGGTCCATCCCCCTCGGATCTGAGTGTCTGACTCCTCACACCCATCTCAACAGGCGAAATCATGTCAGTCAGATAAGGTGGAGCCAAGCCGTTGATGGCTTTATATACCATCATACAAACACGGTAGACCACCCTCTCCAGGAAACGAAGCCAATGCAGTATTTTTAACGGCGGAGTGATGAGCGAATTTGGATATCCCGAATATGAGACTTGCTGCCAAATTCAACACAGCTTAAAAGCGGTTGCTTCTTCCTTTACCACTAAAAAGCATTGAGCAATAATCAATCTGAGACATCACAAACGCACTCACCAGGGTCTTAACCGCATCTGAAGGTAGATACTTTCAAATTGTCTTTATTTGGCGCAATGAAAAAAAAGATGAAGCTATTGTGGCATCTATTTGCTTTTCCAATGTCAGGTTCCGATCCAGTAAGACTCCTAGAAGTCTTACCGAATCAGAAGGCTGGATTAGCTTATTTTGATTCACTTTTTAAATCGTTACAGAGTGCGCCATCAAACTGGAAGCCGAGGACTTTCTGCTGGCCGAGCTGGAGGAGAGAGAGCGCACCAACCGCATGGCCAGATACAGCAAGCCCAAGACCTCCCACGTGCACTTCCAGCTGAAGCCCAACTCCATCAAGATCAACCCCAACTCCCTCATCAGGCGGCCCCTGCTGCAGCAGGCGGACGAGGTGAAGATTGTGCGTCTGCCCGGAACGCCCCCCAAGCAGGAGGTCATCAAGGTGGAGCCTGTGGAGAAGCAGGAGGAAGAGGATCCTGATGATCCGGAGGACGACTCTTGCGGGGAGGTGGAGTGGCTGATGGATGAAGAGGAACTCCTCAAGGATTTGGGGTTTTCTTGTGAAACTTGCGGGTGAGTGTCTCATCCTGTTGGATACTTACAAATGAGTATGGGTACAATCGCTTGGCTTACAGGTTAGGGGCTATCCATATCATTCGCATTAAGGGGGGGGGAGTCTGGTCTGCGGATGATGGCAAATGCTGTACGAGTACCAAAAGTGACGTCGTTCTTGTAAATACCAATTTCTACAAAATATACAAAATAGTATGTAAGTAATATAACATTATTAATTACTAAGCTCATCCATTATTACAGAAAGAGGGGGGAAGGGGGTCATTAGATAATTACTATAGGATGATTGTAAGGGGGGGGGGGGTCGAAAATCGGCCAAAATCGATGACGTAATTTATGGACGGCCCCTTAGTATGAGGCTGACCACCCCATGCTATAAAAATGGTTTACTTTTCCAATGTCACCTCTGCTTCAGTGAAGGTCGGTAAGAGCTGAAGGGCTTGTGTTCATTTGAGACATGGAGGTAGTAATTCAAGGGATTGACCATGAATGTGATTTAGTTCCAATCGACATGATGCACGGTCTTTGACCCCATACATTGTTTATAGTGCTGTCTCGCTCACGACATATGAAATGTTTTTTTCATTTTCTATTTAAGCAATGTGTCTCTACTCCATCTTCAATCTATGTAGGTACATATCACCATGGCAACGTTATTTGTTACTAGTTTTGTTGAAAGTATGAAAATATCTGATAAATTCCATATTCAATTTGTCCGGGATGATTTTCACAAGTATCTATTACCGCGAGTATAGAAGTTACATACTTGAACAAGGAAGTACGTAGGTACATACTTTTTAAACGACTTTTTCTTGGCATTTTGTCACTCTGATGGCACTGTAACTGTAACTGTAACTCTGTTGCCATTCCGCTAGGGGTGGCCAGAGCCTCTGCAGAGCTGCCTCCATTTTTTCCTATCCTTACATACCTCTTTCAATTCATTCATATCCATCACCTTTTTCATGCATTTTCTTCTTTTACGCTCACTCTGTATATCCCATTCTTTCACAATCTGATCACTCCATACTTTTCTCGGTCTTCCCTTCCCTCTTTTTCCTTTTACTCTTTCTTTGTATACATACTTTGTCAGTCTATCATCATTCATTCTTTCCACATGCCCAAACCATCACATCACAAGTTAAAATTGCATCTTAAATGCTCCACATATGGTGTAACTTCTGAATGCGTTATTCACAAAGGGATCGCATGTGTTTGATGTGTATGGGAAGTGAGGTTATGTTTGATGTTTTCAGGGGAGAGTATGAGGACGAGGACCAGCTGCAGCAGCACCACTGCCAGGAGAGGGCCCCGGTGCTGGAAAGTGCCCGCTGCGCTCTGTGTGGACAGATCTTCCCCTCCAACAAGCGCCTGCAGTATCACAGGTGAGCGAGCAATCATATCTCAGATACTTGACCTGTCCGTAGTCTAGTGATTAACACTTCTGACTCGTAAATAGAAGGTTGTGGGTTTGAATCCCCCGGCAGAGCACAAAATAATATACCATTGATATTTTCAAATATGCTCTTCGCTGTGTGAAAAATTCATAAAGATTTTAAATTATGATTACAGTCGTTAGACATTTATAGAATGGAAAAAACGGAATTTACTGACCGTGCAAAAGAGAAGAACGATTTTCTCTACGTTTCGTCGGAGTCATATCCGACGTCCTCAGGAGGCGTGTGTCTTCTACAAAGAAGAACCACGAACTGTTGAATTATTGTTGTTTGATCGAGGCCGAAGGTTGTAGGCACTTTTATTAACCTTCGGTGATGCATCCATAGATGTCGCAATAGCTCCACTTGTACAGAAGGACGATATTCCAGTGAAATTGTCCGATTAATGAAAGGGTGGATCATAGAAGTTAGTACTGGCCTCCATATACTGGAAAGTTTGTAGCTGTCATCTCTGTTGAAGTTGGGGTGCCTGTGTATTTCGATTGCTTCCTTCACGTCAATAAAAAAATAAAAATAATCACAATTAGTAAAATTAGTAATACAAATACTTGATTGAGACTGCCCGGAGCTGTTGCCTTCCTCACTTCCTGGTCATGTTTCACCTCCCTACATCAGTGTTGTTGTGTTTCTAGATCCTTCCACCAGGCGGAGCTGCTGTGGAGAGGCCTGTCCTGCAGAGACTGTCCCGAGCTGTCGGCCTTTGTGACGGAGAAGGAGCTGTTTGATCACCTCAATGAGAAGCACAACAACTCCTTTGTGTGCGGGGAGCAGGGCTGCAACAAGAAGTTCCATCTCAGGTGAGCCCACACTGGCTTGTATGTCTGTCTTTAGAACACTAGTTTTTTCCCAATCATAATATTATGAGGCAATCCACTCATGATATTTTATTAAATTATGCACTATAATCTATAATCTAAGTTGCAAGGATATATTCATTCAAAGCTCTCAGATGTATGCCCACAAACAAACACGTGTAGTTCGCGCTTACAAATGCTGATTGTGTACTTACAAATAAAATCCAAACCTCAAATGAACATAAGCCCTGCAACTCTTGCCGACATTCCCTGAAACAGGGGTGACATTGGCAAAGTGAACCATTTTTTACAGTATGGGTGGTCAGCCTCATACCAACCTATAAGTCAAGGAATACGAGTAATAAATAACATTTAAGTATGAAAAAAAACAACAAAATCTTAAAAATAAATCTATACAAAAAAAGTCAAAAATTTCTTATGCAAAAAATGTAGCAAACTAATAAACCAACATTACAAATCAGCATTGCAGATTAGCCTACTACTATTATTACTATTATTAGCCTACTACTATAAGCCTATTACTAAATAAATATATATATTTCACTGCCTTTTGACGGAAAAAATCATAGATATTTAATGTATAAAAGCATGAGTTGCGCATCTAAAGACGGCTAAAAAACCAACGGCACACTAGAGGTTAATAAACACTGAAATGAGAAATCATCTGCACCCATGGTATGAATCAAACCCAAGCCCTCTGATATTCATACTGAGCTATCAAAATGACCAGAAAGACACTGAATGATAGAGTCTGTAATGCTTGGGTGAATTGGATGAATGAGTGTGCTATAACGCAACTAAGCTACACATATAGTGTAACTTCTTGCCTGCGTTATTCCCGAAGGGGTCGCATGTGGCGATTCGGGACTTATTTATTTTTACGGGTAAGGGGGCCGGCCTCACACCAACCACTTTCAGTTGAAGCGGGGGTTTCCCAGCTCCCGTGGGGGCTGGTTCTCATTTCTTGTGAAGGCTGAGTAAACCTTGAGATCAAACCCTTGCACTCGGCATGGAATGCAAGCATTCTACCAATTGAGCTATCAACCTTTTTACGAGCTTGGTGGTCGTCCCTACAAAGCGCCAATTTTCAAGCAAGACCCAGTTGCTGTAAGGCTGGATGGACCTTTGGTGACCGGTCATCGGTAAAGGTTAATGAATTTTTTAACCCAGCAAAGAGCAAATTTGAAAATATAAATGGTATAATTTTTGTGCTCCGCCGGGATTCAAACCCACAACCTTCCATTCAGAGTCCGAAGTGTTACCACTGAACTACGGACCGGTCTTGTGCTATAAAAGAGAATATGAGGAAACACAAAAAACAACAAAGTGCTTTTTTGTACTTTCATTCTCATTGAGATGTATCGGACATCTTGAAAGAAAGTGTACAGAGGAAATATCAGAGGAAAGTGTGGAGGGAAAAGACCGAGGAAGGAATGGATAAGATCAAATAGGTGGGATTATGAAAGAATGGAACCTGCAGAGTATGTATGAGGAAAGTTATGAATGTTGAAGAGATGAAAGAGATACCTATGCAAGGACAGAAAAAAATAGAGCCACATCTGCGGAGGAACTGGCTACCCCTCGTGGAACGGAGGCAAGATACAGTACTACTTATTATTACTACAATTACAATATATTTTGTTGTTTATGCATCGTCAGATCTTCACTCCGCGCCCACGGCCGCATCCACGGCAAGCAGCGCCACCGCTGCGAGGTCTGCAACAAGAACTTCTTTGATTTGCAGAACCTCAAGGAGCACAACATCACACATCTCAAGGTCAGAGACATCATAAATATACCAAAAGGGTAAATACTGCCATGTCTCCCCGCTGCTGCGTGAGCTGCACTGGCTGAGGGTCCGTGAGAGGGTTGAGTTCAAGCTATGTCTCACAGTCCACAAGGCCTTAAAGGGTATGGCACCCCCATGTCTCGCTGAACTATGTCCTGCTGACGTCGCTACAAGGCGACCACTGCACTCTGCCTCTACTGCTGTCAACAGGATCATAGAACCAATAAGAGCAAATACATCCAATCTTGCGGACAGGAGCTTTGGGGTAGCCGGACCAGTTGCCTGGAACAAGCTGCCTGTCGACCTTCGCTCTGACCAGCCCACCATCGCCTTCAGAAGAGGACTCAAGAAAATGCTGTTTTCGAAGAGCCACGGCGCCCTTGAGATGGTCTGTGATCATTAAACGGCGCCACCGGAAATAAATCATCCATCATCATCATCACATGCTGGTGCATTATCTTATTTATAGCACTCTCGCTATAGTTTATGATTTTTAGGTTGCCGGAAGGAAACTGTACTAGCTAAATCTAAAATCTAAATCTAAGTTGCAAAGATATATATCATTTGAGATTCATATTAAATGCATTCCTACAAGCAGACACGTATAAGTTTGCGCTAACACATGCCGCATATGGACCTACAATATAAAAACCCAATCTCGAATGAACATAAGCCCTGCAACTTTGCCGACCTTCCCTGAAACAGGGGCGACATTGGCAAAGTGAACCATCTTTTTACAGTATGGGTGGTCAGCCGCATACCAACCCATTAATACAAAATTCTAATATGAAAACCCTAATCCTAGCCGCCAACATTACAGATCAACCGCCATTTCTTTCTGTCCTGACATACTTCTTTCAGTTCATCCAGAGTCATAACCTTCTCCGTACAAGCTCTCCTTTTATTATGACTCTGGATTAGTGACTTTAAATTAAAGATATGAAGACTTGTTCTTGGTTGTCGGCTGTCGCATCAATGAATAAATGGTTTGACACAATCTTAAAATTTTTCTCGGGTTGTGTAGCCATGTTCTAGACGGAAGTTTGTTTCACTTTATGTTTCACTTTTTCTGGACGTTTCGCCCATTATCTGCGATGGGCCTCCTCAGCGTGTTTTTCAGGCGTTCTGAGGAGGCCCATTGCAGATAATGGGCGAAACGTCCGGAAAAAGTGAAACATAAAGTGAAACAAACTTCCGTCTAGAACATGGCTACACAACCCGAGAAAATTTTTAAGATTGTGTCAAGTGCCGGCCGTGAAAGCCTTAATGTACAATAAATGGTTTATTTGTTTTCAGGTGAAGCCCTTCCAGTGCCACATCTGCCTGAAGTACGTGAACCGGCGCTCCCGCCTCCGCATGCACCTGCTGGCTCACGAGGCCCGCCCCACTTCCAACTGTATCCTGGCCTGCAAGGCGTGTGGACAGGCCTTTAGGGACGCCCAGGACGCTGAGGTAACCAATATAATAAATGCTTCATTCATGAATGTGAGTGAATATTTAAAAAAAATTGAAGATGACCTTGAATATGGTTCTAAATTTTTTTACAAAACACACATAATCAAAAAATGATTTCAATTTATAATTTTTGGATGAAATTTTTCAAGCAAAACACTGTTTATTCTCACTATAGTTTTTATTTAAAAGATTAAAATCTTTAAAACAAAATTACTAACGTTTTCGACCTAGAAGGTCATCATCAGGTATCATATACCTGATGATGACCTTCTAGGTCGAAAACGTTAGTAATTTTGTTTTAAAGATTTTAATCTTTTAAATAAAGTCTATAGTGAGAATAAACAGTGTTTTGCTTGAAAAATTTCATCCAAAAATTATAAATTGAAACAAAATGAATTTTCACAGTGTTAATACACAAACAATACAAAATATAAAAAATGATTTGTTAACATTCCAAAAGGTCAATGCCCTGTAACATTTATGTTCCTATTTGGGCTATGTTTATTATTGTGTTTCTTTGGTTTTAAATGTATTTTTTTACTTTGTGCCTATAATTTTTAACTACTTTGTTGCCTCATTTTAAAAGGGAAGCCGATGGGAATCGAGTTGCATGGCACCCTTCGCCACTAATAGATGTACAATATTATTGTATATATTGTATATAGTATATCAAGATGCACAATAATATTGTACTTACGATAGCAACAAAGCCCTCAAAATGGTCCTCAATCAAAGAAACTTAAAAAGTGGTTCTTGGTCGAAAAACATACCAAAGAGGTCCCTGTTTAAAAACAGGTTTGGGACCATTTGTGCTGACGTAAGCATTATTTAATTTATAAATGACGAATATTGAAGTCATTCAGACACAGGCTTATTTAGAGCTGATCATAAGAGTTAATTTCATACAAAAACCAATCCATGTTTCCTTGATGTTATTTTTGGATATTTTATTACGTGGAGAGCGAGGAATTTTGGCGATGCACGGGGCTCTGTTTAAAAATGTACAGTGCTCTCAATATTCACCGTTTGAGTTGTTTTTTAAAGAAATGTATAGGAGTCCATAGAAAGAATACTGGGCATTGCCACAAAATGCACTGCGATATAATATCTATATTTGAATACCTACCAACTCTAAGTATTTTCATGTTCGCGGAACTGTATAATATGTAAAATCATTACATACTTGACACAAACGGTATTTTATGCGGAAGAAATTTGTAAGTATTGGATCGTGGCATTATTACTGGGGGTGCAATGCACCGATGCACCTTACCTGGAGCCGCCACTGGTTGTAATAAAGACCGCGTTATACCAATTCTGATCCATATCTTTCATTATTTAATTTGTAGATGCACGCTGAAGAGTCTCCAGAGTGCTGTGTGGACATAAAGAAAGAAGAACCAATGGACTCTGCGCCAGAGCAGCCGGAGGAATACGAGGAGAAGGTGGACGACCCTGAAGGAACACACGACCAAGCGGAGAACGGAGTGGGCAGCCAGGAGGAAGAGAAACGAGGGGAGAAGAAGCTGCTGGAGGAGCTCACGCCGCCCACCAGGCAGAGGACCAGCGCCATGACCATCAGCATGGTGTACCGCTGTGAATACTGCGAGAAGTGAGTGGCCACAGTCACCACCATTGACTTATGATATCTGTGGATAAGAAGTTATTTTAACGAAAATAGACAATATATATCTGTTTCAACTTTATTGATTGTAGAGGCATTAACTTTGTAATCGTTCATCTTAAGAGATAAAAAGAAAAACCACTTTGTATTCGATTACTATCGGTGTTATTCTTAGACATTTTCGTCGCCCTTTGAACCCACGTTTTGCTTAATTTTGATTCTTGAACATTTCTGAAGTAGTTAGGCTTGCGTCTCGAGTTCAACGCCCGCCCAAATCTAACCTCCAAATGTATGCGAAGTTAGGCAAAGACAAAACCGCCTCGGAGAGGGTTTTGTGGTACAATCGATTTTGACAACTGCCGTATTTAATATTAAATAGTAAATATTTGCTTTATTACTGTTTTGTTTTGCGATTTGTTTTTGTCATTTTGGTCAAATTGACAGAATTCAGCACTTTTTTGCTAATCAATCGCTTTTTGAGGCACAAAACACACAAAATTAAAAAGCAAAAGAAATCATTTGACAGATTGCATCACGGCTCGCGGCAAATTTCTCAATATGAAAAATTTGCCGCAAAACTGAAGTTATGTATATAGTTTAAAATAAGTGAAGATGATATTTAACACTCTACGAACACATATGAGACACTTTTTCCATCTGAAATAAAATATTTACTTGCATTTCGGCAGACATCTGATCTGTGTACAAACAAAACAGTCAGCCGTCCGCCATTGTGACGTCATCGATATTTGTGTGGTCGTCCCAAACGCATATTCCCTACATTTGGTTTATTTTTCCCGATCCACAAAAAATATACGGATTTATTTGGCTAATCAATTGTTTTCAAAGTTGTTTTAATTATAAATTGCACAACAAATTTATAAACTGATTATTTGCTTTTATTTTTCATCTTTTTTTTGCGTTATTGTCAATGGTTATTGTTTTAATAATTATTTAAAAACGACTGAAAATTCCCTATTCTTTAAATAATATTTATAAAGTGACATCTCCAGAACAGATTTTTTTTTTAAATACGACATTGAACGGACGTAATTTCAGCCGTCCAATTTTGGTCGCGGGCTCAACTGTTCCTACGTTACACTATGAACGAGAATCAATATTTCAAATTTGGTCTAGTCCGGCGTTGTACCCAGATTAAGTAGTCGCCAGTTAGGCCGATGGCGAAATATGACAAGTAAGAATAACACCGTATGAGTATTTTATTTAATTTAATACCACAACCGGTTAATAATATGTTAGGTTACAATGTGTGCTTGCTTTTTGCAGGGTGTATTGCACCGTGGAATCCCTGAATAACCATCGGCAGATCCACCGCGGCATCAAGGAGCCCTTCATCTGCAACATATGCAACAGTGCCTTCTCCACATATGCCAGGTAACTGATTCACGTACTAGCGGTGCTATTCACACGCAGCAAATCCATGGCTCAACCGCAACCTTACATGAATTTTACGTACGAATAAACGATGATCCATGGATCAGCTTCAGATCAAACGTATTGTTACGTTCTTTGCTGGATTCTTTTTAATTAAAATGCCAGAATTTATTTTTTAAGATTTATTTTTCACAATTAATTTTTTAAAAGAGGTAAAAGATCACCAAGAAAAGTATGGTGTGATCAGATTGAAGAGATTGTGAAAGAATGGGATTTTCAAAGTGAGCGTAAAAGAAGAAAATGCATGAAAAATGTGATTGATATGAATGAATTGAAAAAGATGTCAGGATAGGAAGAAATGGAGGCAGCTCTGCAGAGGCTCTGGCCACCTCTAGCGGAATGGCGACAGAGTTACAGTACAGTTACAAAAAAAATGTGATTTCTCTTTGTAACAGCGCTGGTTGTTATTTTGCAGATGCACGTCCCACAAGACCACGCACGGCTTCTACAAGCTGAGGCCGGAGACGGGAGGAGACCAGGAGCAGAGCGCGCAGGCTGTCAGCGGGTACGAGGCATTCCCAGTCGTCAAGCACTTCCTGTGCGAGGTGAGGCGCATGCAAGAGTCATCATCAAAGCATCAAAATCCAACCTGGTCATAGACTTGACTTATGGGAATAATCGTACTACAGTTTTGGCTTGTGTGGTGTTATTTTATCCATGTTTTCAAAACATTTCCTTAAAGAAGAATTCAGTCTGACTGTCCTTATTCGTTGATTGTGATTCTTCTAATAGGGTTGGTCGGGATTTGGTCAGGATTGTTTTGGTCGCTGGTTTCTTGAATAAAATATCGGGACTTTTTGTTACCGGTTGGATTGTATTTTACAAGTATACTTTTACAACAATAGATTGGAGAATTTTTACAGATGAAAGTCACGAGAAGAACTTTTACAAAAGAAGAAGAACAAGAGAAGAACACACAAATTAGAAGAATCATGGCTTTTATATCAAGTCATTCCAACCTCACAAAGTCTTGTGACAACAATATCTAATTCCCACCAATCGAAAGTGTCGGCCAATCAAAACGTCGTGACGTCAGACCATAAACAATTTGAAGTTGCTAAATTCACTACATATATCTTTTTTTATTTACCTACCATAATATAAATTATCTATCATTACATAAAATCACTCTAATATAGACATTGTGTTTATTATTGAAATACTCGAAATACCATTTGACACTGGCGCCCCTGCTGTACGTGGGAATTCGCCATGAAGAAGAAGAAGATTAATTACTTGACTGTTTTGAACTAATGTTATTTTTTATACACTCTCATATTTTCTCAAACAGGGTAATTGCAGTGGTGGGGAAAACGGTTGAAAATACTGTTGGATAGAGTACATTTCAAGGATCACAACCATATATTTTTTAAGTAGTAAAAATAATGATGTCATTGATAATTTTCAAAAATAAAATGCTGAGAATTTGAGTCCCGCCAAAGAGCAGCGCGGCCGGCTAGCCACGCTGTGACGTCAAAATGACGTAAATGGATCCGACAGACTACCTAGGCCCGTCGGTACACTCCGAAGATCCATTGACGTCACATCCGCCTAATTAAAAAAATGTCCTGTTTTACCGGAAATCGCATACCTGTATGCACAAATTTTAAAGAGCTATAATTTAAAAACTAAGCCAGATATTCTTTTTTTAAAAGCGCAAAGGGGCCGTCCATAAATTACATCATCGATTTTGGCCAATTTTCGACCCCCCCCCCCCTTACAATCATCCTATAGTCATTATCTAATGACCCCCCCTCCCCCTCTTGCTGTAATAATGGATGAGCTTAATAATTAATAATGTTATATAACTTACATAATATTTTGTATATTTTGTAGAAATTGGTATTTACAAGAACGACGTCACTTTTGGTACTCGTACATCATTTGCCATCATCCGCAGACCAGACTCCCCCCCCCTAAATGCGAATGACGTAATATATGGACAGCCCCAAAGGCATTTTTTAAGAATATAGTCTATCATTTTATGAAATAAAAAAAGTGAAATTATCATATTACAACAATACGCAATATTTAATGTTGTCGTCATGAATGTTTGGTGTTGCAGATATGTGACAAGACGTTCCTGCACTGGACGTACCTGCAGGTGCACAGGCGGCACAAGCACGTGGCGGGGCACTTCTTCAACTGCAAGCTCTGCGGGGAGCACTTCCGGGAGAGGTGAGCACACAATACTGACAGATTCCAACTTAAATAACGACTTTGTTGCTACAAAATCAAATTTCTCCGCTTTTGAGCGATTTTGCGCTTCATTTTGCCAAGCTGCATCCGCAGCGGATTCACAGTAATCCTGTCCTTAGATTTAAATTATTATTATTTCGTATTATGTGTATCATTATTCACGCTACTCGTGATCTAGCAACAATCCCACAAGAAGTGCCACCCGAGGTATGCTATTAGCTTCAGTAACATCGAACCATTTACTTTTAGAGTCATGGGCACGCCTCTGACCTAGAGGTTCTTGTTTTGTTGTGCCGTTGCTTTCACTTCACGGGAAGGCCTTTTGCCACTTGAGAAAATATATAGCTTTGCATGAGCGTCCATGTGCTGTGGGACACATACATACAGGACGGGTACGAGGAGGGTTTGAGCATATCTATAGGTTATGACTCTGGATGAAATGAAAGAAGTATGTAAGGACAGAAAGAAATGGCGGTTGATCTGTAATGTTGGCGGCTAGCACTAGGGTTTTTGAAATTAGAATTTTGTATTCACTGCATTCACTGGTGTGAAAGTGGGTGAGACGAATGTTGGAGTTCTTCTCTATGCTGACGATGCCGTAGTGTTGGCTGATACAGCGGAGGAGCTCCAGATGATACTCACCAAAATGAATGATGCTTTTAGTAAGAACGGTTTAAAAGTGAATGCCAGTAAGACGAAAGTATTAGTGTTTGACAGGACTGAGGAATGCGAGGAAATTGAGATAAGACTGAATGAAACAAGAGTGGAGGTCGTGAAAGAATTTGATTATCTGGGAAGCAAGTTTGAGTCGAATGGGAAATTGACGAAAGAATTGGAAAAGCGTGCTAGTAGAGGAAGAAGTGTAATGGGAACGATTGGAAGAATTGCAAGAAATAGGAAACTTACGAAGAATATGAGATTGGCGGTCCACAATGGTATATTGGTTCCGACATTGATGTATGGAAGTGAGGCGTGGACAGTTAATGAATGTGAGCTGAGTAAAGTATGTACGGTTGAAATGGCTTACCTGAGAGCAATGGCTGGAAAAACACTGAATGATAGAGTACGTAATGATTGGGTGATGAACGAGTGTGGTATAAAAGAGAATATGAGAATGAAAGTACAAAAAAGTACGATGAGATGGTTCGGACATCTCGAAAGAATGGATGATGAACGACTAACGAAGAAAGTGTACAAAGGAAATGTCAGAGGAAAGCGCGGAAGGGAAAGGCCGAGGAAAGAATGGTTAGACCAAATAGGTGAGATTGCGAAAGAATGGAACCTGCAGAGTGAAAATAAGAGAAGAGTATGTATGAAAAAGGTGATGAATATTGAGGAAATGAAAGTGGTTTGTAAGGACAGAAAAAAGTGGAGGCGCATCTGCGGAGGTACCGGCCACCCCTAGTGGAACGGCGGCAGGATACAGTAACAGTACAGCATGGGGGGGGGGGGGGAGGTCATTCTCACACTAACTTATTAGTCAAGGAACACAAGAATTTAGGAAAGTCAAATATTTTTTAGTTTTTTTTTTTTATTAATATTCCTCTTCAAAAATACAGATAATTATACACATTTTCAAAAAACTTGGAGAAACCCACATAGTGCGTGCCTGTGCATGGGTATACAAATATGATAAAAGTAAAAGTTGAATCACATATTTAAATTAACTAATATACCAGTAAAGACAGCTGACAGATAACCCACAATGACATAATTTTTTGAGATTGAGATGATGTTGTTCCAGTTGGATGCTGAATCATCACAGGAGGAAGTACCACCCCGAGGTCATCAGCAGAGCTAAAATCAGCGCCAAGTAAGTTATTCATTGTACTTGATTTAGATCTTTCAATCTGTGATTCACAAAAAAATCATATCGGCTCATGGATCCGGGATATAAAGAGGTCCATCTATTTTTCCACCTCTTAGCTCATTTTAGGAGGTCTCCCAGATAGGCGTTGACCTATTGGCCCATTTCATCAGCTATGATGTATGCGAGTCTTTCATGACTCATTCTGGAGACATCTAAATCTAAATCTAAGCTGCAAAGATATGTATCATTTGAGATTCATATTAAATGCATTCCCACAAGCAGACATGCATAATTTCGCGCTAACACATGCTGCATGTGGACCTACAATATAAAAACCCCAATCTCAAATGAACATAAGCCCTGCAACTCTTGCCGACCTTCCCTGAAGCAGGGGTGACATTGTCTCATGATCTCTTTAAAACCACCTCCTGGATCTACTCCATGATGATGATGATGATGATGGATGATTTATTTCCTGTGGCGCCATTTAATGGCCCAGGACCATCTCAAGGGCGCCATGGCTTCTGGAGAAAAGTAGTGTCTTCAGTTCCTTTCTGAAGGTGGTAGTAGGCTGGTTCGCACGAACACCGATGGGCAAATTGTTCCAGGCAACCGGCCCGGCCACCGCAAAGTTTCTGTCTGCAAAATTTGATGTGTTTGCTCTATTGGGCACTATAACCTTGTTGACAGCAGTAAGGGCAGAGCGTAGTGGTCTTTTTGAAGTCCCATCGACAGAGCATAGCTCAGCGAGACTAAATCTTATTGTATCTTCTATTTCACACGCTTTTCTAATGTGGCCATTGTGGGTGCGATCTCGCAATGTTCTGCCAGAGATTATTCTGAGAATTTTCATCTCCCATGTTTACTTTTAAGTAGTCATAAAAAATGACCGCAGACAGATGCTCCAACGCCAATAATTGTCTACTCCAGCTGCCATGCAGTCGCAAGAATGGTTTGGCGACCGACCTTTTCGCGTTGCGGCTCCAATGGCCTGGAATTCACTGCCTTTGACCCTCAGGAATAAATAGAACAGGAAAGTATAACAGTGTTTCAGTAGAACTGTTTTGGTTCTATAAAATTTATTAGAGAAAAAATATGATTTTTTACAGTGTTAATACACAAACCATACAAAAAGTTATATTATCCTTATAAAAATATCAAAATATAACTCTGTCTTGCTATGTGTATGTAGATGAATGTTTTGTACACTTCTAACATGTGTGTTCTTAATGTTTCCAGTACATCGTACAAGTGTGCAGACTGTGAGCAGGGCTTCAACATGAGGAAGGAGCTGGCCAAGCACAGAGACACTGAGCACGGGGATCCATCTCTGCTGCAGGCCAAGAGCAAGCCAGGTAACTAAGTGACGTCTCTGTCAAGTGTGCAGGGCCTCAACAAAAACAAGCCTAGTAAATAAAAAGGCATTTGTCTATAATGCCATTTTATTTAAGCTTATCCCTACAAGGGCACTGATCCATGCATTGTTCACAAAAAGTGTGTGATAACAGATCCCAGGCGTGAGGATCAGCTACTGCAAATGATGCACATTCTTTTAATACTGTGTAGACTACTTATCCAACAATGAATAAGGGTTTTAGGCTTACACGGCCGACTGATGATGCTAGAGAGATGTCTTCCGGGATCTGTCGCCGTGGTCTATGGGAGTTGGAGCTTCTGGACGTTTCCATCATCCATCCATTATTAGTCCTCGCTTCCTTAGAAATTGTATCCTACACCCTTAGTAGGGATCAAACCATAGCCCTCTGAGTGGAACGCAAGCATTCTACCAACTGAGCTATCGATCTATTATGGCACTTAACATTCATTATCAAAGTCGTTCAGTTATTCATTTGCTTTGTTTGTTGTTTCAGGTCCCTTCAGCTGCCACGAGTGCCAAAAAGTTTATCAAACCAAAGCTGGACTAGATGGCCACATGCGGTGAGTGCATTTAAAAAAAACGCAACTAAGCTACACATATAGTCTAACTTCTTGCCTGCGTTATCCCCGAAGTGGTCGCATGTGGCGATTCGGGACCCATTTATTTTTACGGGTAACGGGGCCGGCCTCACACCAACCACTTTTAGTTGAAGTGGGGGTTTCCCAGCTCCCGGGGGGGCTGGTTCTCATTTCTTGTGAAGGCTGAGTAAACCTTGAGATCGAACCCTTGCTCTCGGCATGGAATGCAAGCATTCTACCAATTGAGCGATCGACCTTTTTACGTCCTCGCCGCTACAAAGCGCCAATTCTCAAGCAAGACCCAGTTGCTGTAAGGCTGGATGGACCTTTGGTGACCGGTCATTGGTAAAGGTTTATGAATTTTCAACCCAGCGAAGAGCAAATTTGAAAATATAAATTGTATATTTTTTGTGCTCCGCCGGGATTCGAACCCACAACCTTCCATTCAGAGTCCGAAGTGTTACGACTGAGCTACGGACCGGTCATTTAAAAGAAAAAATACTGCAACTCTTTATCATCATGAGGCTTACAGCCAACTTGGCAGAATCCAGGATTCTCCTCCACTCTTGCCTGTCCATCGCCTGTAGTCTCCAGCTATGTTTACAATAATTATTACTACATTAAAAAAATATATATATATCGGATATTACACGAACCATTATAAGAGAACTTACATTATTCCCGGTGTTTCATTAGCGTTGTAGCTAATATCTTCAAGAAACACCCTCTCTGCACTCAGTTTATCCTCAGTCGTCGTGCAGAGAGGGTGTTTCCTGAAGACATTAACTACGTCGCTAACGAAGCATAGAGAATAATGTAAGTTCTCTTATAACGGTTCGTGTAAAATCCGATATATTTTTTTTACTGTGTAGTTATAATTATTGTAAATATGTCAAACGACCGTAACTCCAGCTATGTATTTACGTTGTCTGCATCTGTGTTTACGCTGTCTATTCATCACATTTTTGGCCTTCCTAAGGTGGAAGTCTCAACGACAGTCGATAGATCTTGCCGTATCTAATCTAATCTAAGTTGCAAATATATGTAACATTAAGGATTCACATTATATGCATTTTTTACAAGCAGACACGTATAAGTTCGCGCTTAAACATGCCGCATGTGAACCTACAACATAAAAACCCAAATCTCAAATGAACATATACCCTGCAACTCTTGCCAACCTTACCTGAAACAGGGGTGATATTGGCAATGTGAACCATTTCCTACAGCATGGGTGGTCAGCTACATACCAACCTATAAGTTAAGGAACATATACAACAAGTTACATTTTTCTTCGTACTGCAATGTCCATTTTTTAATGTAGTTGAATTGTTCCAGAATCCACAATGGCCGCCTGTACCTGTGTGCCCTGTGCGGAAACGGCTTTGCACATCAAGCTGGCCTGGCAACACATCATAAGTGAGTTAAATCCATCAAGGCCACTCCTCGATCAGTCCTGTAGCATGATAATCTACAATCCAAGTTGCAAAAATATATTACATGCTTTTCCATAAGCGCGCTACACATGCCGTGTATATAGTTGGATAATTTTTCTCTTTTGGGCGCCGTTTAGTGGCTCTAGCCACCTCAAGGGCGCCCATCCTTCACTTGCTTCTTGGAAAACATGTAACGATTCAACTTTTACTTGAAGCTTTCTTCACCGGTCTCCGTCTTCAGCTTCAGAGGTAGCTGGTTCCAGAACAACGGTCCCGCTGAGCCAAACGCCCTATCCCCAAAGCCCGCTCTTCTCCGTCGAGGTGGCATTTTCAGCCTGTTGATAGTATCACCTCTCGCTGAGCGAAGGGTGCACCGCTTACCAACAATCTCCTCAACCTCACACAGTTAAGTCAAATAAGACAGGCCGCTCCTCTGAGAAAGTTGAATACCATATGTGATACCATATGTGGACAAGAAAGAAATTCATGAAAGCTTTTATTTGGAGCATTTTACTGTATGGTAGCGAAACCTGGACCATCCAAAAATACGAGAAAGACCGCCTGGAGGCATTCGAGATGTGGACATGGAGGAAAATGTCCAAGACATCATGGGTCGAAAAGAAGTCCAACGAAAAGGTGTTGCGGGACGTAGAAGAAAGAAGAGAGCTGATAAATCATATTTTAAAGAGGAAAGTCAAGCTAATAGGGCACTCAATCAGACACAGCACCTTTCTTAGCAACATCTTTGAAGGCAAAATCTTAGGACAACGTACAAGAGGTCGCCCAAGAACTTCATACTTCAAGGATTTGAAGCGGCTCATGGATGTCTCCTGCTATTCGCATCTCAAGAGAATGGCAGCAGACTGAGATAGATGGCTGATACAACAAGGCACTGCCTTTAGAAGATGATGATGTGGACTTATAATGTAATAACCCAATCTCAAATGAGCATTAGCGCTGCAACTCTTGCTGACCTTTCTTGAAACAGGGGTGACATTGACAAAGTGAACAAATTCTTAGAGTATGGGTAGTCAGCCTGGTACCAACCTTTTAGTCAAGGTACCTATAATAAAAATAATATTAGGATGATTTATTTGGTGAGCGCTGTTTTTGGGTGTATCACACCTCAAGAATCCTCTGCAAACTTGTTCGCTCCGCCGGGATTCGAACCCACAACCTTCCATTTACGAGTCAGAAGTGTTAACCAGTCAAAATGTAATACTAATTGTCAAAGAACACAATAACAAATTGAAAATAACTCTGATTTGAGAGCTGTTGGTAATTGTACGGCAAACTGAAGTGGATGAATGTATTACAAGTGTTTGATTGATTGTGTGTCCGCAGGCGTGTGCACCTGCGCCAGCAGCGCCACACGTGTGGAGTGTGCGGGCAGAGCTTCTTCTCCTCCGCAGAGCTGGACGGGCACTCGCGCTGCCACACAGGGGAGAAGCCCTTCCCCTGCGACTACTGCCCCATGTTCTTCAGGACCAAGGGCAGGCGCAACGAGCACCGCAGGTAACCACACACTCAGTATAATGGGGGAGAAGCCCTTCCCCTGCGACTACTGCCCCATGTTCTTCAGGACCAAGGGCAGGCGCAACGAGCACCGCAGGTAACCACACACTCAGTATAATGGGGGAGAAGCCCTTCCCCTGCGACTAATGCCCCATGTTCTTCAGGACCAAGGGCAGGCACAATCATGAATTTTTCACCCAGCGAAGAGCATATTTGAAAATATAAATGGTTTATTTTTTGTGCCCCACCGGGATTCAAACCCACAACCTTCCATTAACAATTCAGAAGTGTTAACCACTAGACTACGGACCGGTCAGAATCACATTCTTAATAATCTCCTTAATAGTCATGTATGTTCCTTGACTTATAGGTTGTTATGCGGCTGACCACCCATAATATAAAAATTGGTTCACTTTGCCAATGTCACCCCTGTTTCAGGGAAGGACGGCAAGAGTTGCAAGGCTTATGTTCATTTGAGATTGGGTTTTTATATTGTAGGTCCACATGCGGCATGTGTTAGCGCGAAATTATACATATCTGCTTGTGGGAATGCATTTAGTATAAATCTTAAATGATATATATCTTTGCAGCTTAGATTAGATTAGCAAAAGCTTCCAGGGCTTACTGAGGAGAATGATTGGTCTGAAGTTCTGACAGTCTTTTTGTCCCATTAACCTTTGTAAATTGGAACAATGACTGCCTTCCTCCAGTCCGTCGGCACTACTCCAGCATCACAATCGATGATTGGCATTGTGTTTGTTGCAGGATTCACACTGGCGAGCGGCCGTACCCGTGCGACGTGTGTGGTCTGGCCTTCAGGAGGTCGCACGCCATGAAGAACCACCGCCTCATCCACACCGGGGAGAGGCAGCACCGGTGCCCGCACTGCTCCAAGCTCTTCCACGTCAGGTCCAACCTCAACACACACATCAAGAACAAGGTACACACTCCTTGCATGCGCTCTCCCTTGTCTCTTGAACTTGCATGCTCAAATTCGGCAGACAAACAACGACTATTCTCTAAGTTTTTCTTTATTTTGACAAGACGGTGGCTTTGACTGGCGTGTTTGAAACAAAAAATTATAAATCTCAAAAATCTGTATCCTGCCGCTGTTCCACTAGAGGTGGCCGGTACGTCTGCAGAAGCGTCTACACTTTTTTCTGTCCTTGCATACCTGTTTCATCTCTTCAGCATTCATCACTTTCTTCATACATACTCTTCTCTTATTCTCACTCTGCAGGTTCCATTCTTTCTTAATCTCACCTATTTGGTCTATCCATTCCTTCCTCGGTCTTCCTCGTCCACATTTCATCTGTACATTTTCTTTCTTTCTTTCGTTGCCCTCTTCATATTATGTCGTTCTGAACTATTAATCAGTACTTCAATTCCTGTAATTCCCTCAAAGAAATTCTTAACTCGGTATAAACTATTGCTATTCTATTTTTAGCATCCTGGCAACTTCTTGGTGCTGGAGGTGGCCGGAGGTGCCGAAGTGCGCGCCAAGCTTGAAGAGGAGCTGCAGCAGCTGGCCCTGGAGCAAACGCAGATCCAGGAAATCACCGACGATCCGGATACAGTCACACACAACGTCGAGGAGCCAAACTACTGCATACAGCTGCTGCTGGATGAAGATGGACAGTTCATCGAGCAAGGGGCGCAGGGCCAGGGTGTCACGCTGCACCGGGTGGACGGAAATGTGGTGCAGGAAGGTCACACCCTGCAGCTGGTCGAGGGAGAGGTCTACGAGGGTGGGGATCAAGCCCTGGTGGACCAGCATGGAAACTTGGTGAACGCAGAAGCCACTCTAGTGAATGAGCAAGGAAACCTAGTGGATGCAGATGGAAACTTGATCAGTGCAGAAGCCACTCTAGTGAATGAGCAAGGAAACCTTGTGGATGCAGATGGAAACTTGATCAGTGCAGAAGCTACTTTAGTGAATGAGCAAGGAAACCTTGTGGATGCAGATGGAAACTTGATCAGTGCAGAAGCCACTCTAGTGAATGAGCAAGGAAACCTTGTGGATGCAGATGGAAACTTGATCAGTGCAGAAGCCACTCTAGTGAATGAGCAAGGAAACCTTGTGGATGCAGATGGAAACTTGATCAGTGCAGAAGCCACTCTAGTGAATGAGCAAGGAAACCTTGTGGATGCAGATGGAAACTTGATCAGTGCAGAAGCCACTCTAGTGAATGAGCAAGGAAACCTTGTGGATGCAGATGGAAACTTGATCAGTGAAGAAGCCACTTTAGTGAATGAACAAGGAAACCTTGTGGATGCAGATGGAAATTTAGTTGATGAGCAAGGAAATATAGTGGAGGGGAATAGACAGTTTGTAAATGAGCATGGGCAGTTGGTTAATGAGCACGGAAACTTGGTTGATTCGGATGGAAACTTGATAAATACAGGCGTGAATTCAGTGGATGAGCAGGGAAATTTAGTGGATGAGCACGGAAATTTGGTGAATGAGGAGGGACAACTTGTGGACGCAGATGGAAACTTAGTGAATGCAGGCGTGAATTCAGTAGATGAACAAGGAAATTTGGTAGACGAGCAGGGTAATTTGGTAAATGAAGAAGGGCAGTTAGTGGATGCAGACGGAAACTTGATCAGTACAGTTCAAGCGTTGGTGGATGAGCATGGAAACTTGGTAGATGAACACGGGAATCTGGTGAATGAAGAAGGGCAGCTGGTAGATGCGGATGGAAACTTAATCAGTACAGATCAGAATTTAGTTGATGAGCAGGGAAACCTGGTAGATGAGCAGCGGCAATCAGTAGATGCCGATGGAAATCTAGTGAATGCAAGCGGAAATTTAGTAAATGAAGATGAATGCTTGCTCGAAACTAAAAAGGAAATGCAAGAAACTATGAATTCAGACGAGAACTTGGAAGAAAGCGATAAAACACAAGAAATGCCAGCTGAAAATGATGAGAAGACCGCGGAGGTTGATAACCAAGATGGAAAAGAGTTTACGGAAAAAGTTTCTGATGAATTTGTCGAAGGAAAAGAAACTGGAATGGGAGGGGAGTTCCTGGATGAAGTCAGGGAGCCAGCGGAAACTGTAGTCAGTTTAAAAAATGATATGTTGCCTTTGTAAACTATACCAACCATAACTTACGTTTATTACTGTAAAATTTACGCTGCTCCATTTATTGACAGAGTCGCCAATCTGGAGAATTGTTCTTCTCAATGAAGTCATGATGCAGTCTATAATCTATACTCTTAATTTCTGTACCTTAGAGCATAAACAACGGTAGTCACATTTAGTAAAATGTGCAGGAGACGAGTTTTAGTGAAAATGTGTACTTTTTTAAACCATCATAACTTCTAAACTAGACGAGATATTTTTGATCTGTAAAAACTGTTTATCTTCTTTTATCGATATTTATTTAATGTGAGGTATGTGAACAACGTATGTGGAACTTCCGTGGCTTATGCTCGCACTTTTATGTGCATCCCATATTTATTGCACTTGATATCTCAGTAACTATGAGTCCGAGGACTCCAATATTTTTACCACTTATAGAACAGCTAATTATAATAATTTCTGCATCATTAACTCTAAAACGCAAAAAAGTGGACTTCCGTTTATGCTCTAAGGTACAGATTTGTAAAGATGACCGAAGTTCTGGAATCTTCTCAATGATTTTCAAAGTTGACTTTTGAATTGAAGTCTTTATTATTAATAATTATATTACTTATTTCTTCATTTGAGCACATTTTAATTCAAACTTATTTTTAAAATACTATCTCATAAAAAAGGTTGCAAGCACCTATAATCTAAGTCGCAAAGATATATTGACATTCAAGGCTCATATTCAATGCATGGTACTAACCTCGTATGAACATAAACCTTGCAACTCCTGCCACCTTTCCTTGAAACCGGGGTGGCATTGGCTAAAGTAAACCATTTTTTACAGTATGGGGGTCAGCCTCATACCAACCTATTATTCAAAGTATAACATTTAAAAAAGTGTTTATAGATACAGATGAAAACCTATGCTATATGGCAGGCGCGTGCATACGATATAGGCAAATACATTTAAGAATCAATATTTTCTCCCATTCCTTTTAAATAACTCATTTGAAATTGACTGAAGTACTAACAATGGCTCCAATGAAACATCAATTTTGGATTAAAGATTTTAAATTATGATTACGGTCGTTAGACATTTTAAGTATATGGAGGCCAGTACTAACTTCAATGATCCACCCTTTCATTAATCGGACGATTTCACAAGAAGACATAATATCGTCCTTCTGTACAACTGGGGCTATAGCGACATCTATGGATGTATCTCCGAAGGTTAATAAAAATAAAAATACCTACAACCTTCGGCCTCGATCAAACAACAATTATTCAACAGTTCGTGGTTCCTCCTTATAGAGGACACACGTCTCCTGAAGACGTCGGATATGACTCCGACGAAACGTAGAGAAAATCGTTCTTCTCTTTTGCACGGTCAGTAAAATCCGTTTTTTTCATTCTTTAAAATCAATTTTGGATTTTAAATCTGAATATCAAGCTTAAATTGTGTTTTATCATATATTGCCTACCTATTAGGCGCATGTGCCTGTATGGGATGCACGCCCCTGCTATAGGTTAATGTATAATCTAAGTTGCGAGGATATATTAACATTCAAAGCTCATCAAATGCATGCCAACAAACAAACACGTGTATGTTTGCAATTACAAATGCTGAATGTGTACTTACAAATTAAAATCCAAACCTCAAATGAACATATACCCTGCAACTTTTGCAGACCTTTCCTGAACAGGGGTGTTTTTTTTTTTTTTTTAATTAAAAAAAAATCATTTTTGAAGAGGAATGCAATTCACCAACCTATTCTGCCTGGCCAGAAACAGGTATTAATATCATCAATTAATAATTCATTACTGTTTATTTCAATGAATTATTAATTAATAGTTACCCAATAACATCTGTTGAACCAGGGTCAAAGTTATGGTCAAATGACCCAGGCAGGGATCGAACCAAAACGTTAAAAAAATAACCCACTTGGCCCCCTCGGCCATAACACTGACATTGATATATTGGCAAAGTGAAATAAACTATCTATATATAATCTATAATCTATAATCTAAGTTGCAAGGATATATTCATTTAAAGCTCTCAGATGTATGCCCACAAACCAACAAGTGCAGTATAACAAAGAAAATAAACTATAATTACATATATGACTTTGTTTTCCATATTGATACTTTTATCCTTTTTTTTTTCAAACATCTTTTAAGTAAATTGTAAGTGTATAAAATGAGTACATAATAATATTGTTTTAGGATAAATAAATAAAATGTAATTTTTAATAAATTTGCCTGCACGCAACACTGTGGGAAAAATAAACAAATTGGCTTTTATTTCTTGTCAAAGTTATTGTTACATTTTTGTTGTTGTTGCTTAGTGATGGTGACAGGAGCTCACAGATATCGCAATTTTAAAAGTGTTAAGAATCTTAAAAAAAAGGTTTTTATTTCATTTATTACAATGTAAATCGCCACCTTAAAGGTTAAAGAATAAGTGCTGATTCACTGATTTGAGAAATTGTGGATAAAACATTTTATTGTTTGTAACTTCTCATAGTTGGTGAATATAAGGAAGACAAATTATTATAAGGCAGTGTTGGTGAAAAACTTCTAAAATTCAAGGATTTTTACCCTTTTGTGGTGTTTTCTCTCATAGAAAATAAGTGCATTTATGTGAGAAACCCATGTTAGTTTAATAATAATAATAATAATCTAAGTTGCAAAGATATATTAACATTCAAAGCTCATATCAAATGCATGCCCACAAACAAACATGTGTAGTTCGCGCTTACAAATGCTGAATGTGTACTTACAAATAAAATCCAAACCGCAAATGAACATAAACCCTACAACTTTTGCCGACCTTCCCTGACACAGGGGTGACATTGGCAAAGGTTTCATATGTAAATATAATTAAGAGAATCTAATCAATAAAGTGTAATTGTGTGTAAATAAAAATTAGGATGATTTATTTGGTGAGTGCTGTTTTTGTGTGAATCACACCTTAAGAGCCCTCTGCAAGCTTGGTTGTCGCTATAGAAAGCGTCAATTCTCATGCAAGATCCAGTTCCTCTAAGGCTGGATAGAGCTTTGGTGACCGGTTATTGATAAAGGTATGTTAAAGATTATTTCAACCCAGATTATTTCAACGATTTGATTGACATACCTTTATCAATAACCGGTCACCAAAGCTCTATCCAGCCTTAGAGGAACTGGATCTTGCATGAGAATTGACGCTTTCTATAGCGACAACCAAGCTTGCAGAGGGCTCTTAAGGTGTGATTACCTTTATCAATACCTTTTTGATTATTTCAACCCAGCGAAGAGCATAATATTGGTAAGTAGAGTTTAAGAAGAGAAAATTTGTAAGTAAAGAAAGTTTAAGTATGAAAGTAGAGAAAAGTAGAATTTGTTGGGCTCCGCTGGAAATTGAACTCGCAACCTTCAAATTATAAGATTGGGAGTATTTACCACTAGGCTCTTTCTGATATTATATGTTGGTGTCCGGTCGATAGCTTAGTTGGTAGAGTCCTGGCATCCCTTGCCGAAAGCTCGGGCTTGAATCCCACCGAGGGTGTCAGAAATGAAACCCGAAATAAAATACCGGCAAGGCTTACCTCAGCCTTCACAAGAAATGAGCACTAGCTCCCTCAGGAGCTTGAAAATCCCCACTTCAACTGAAGTGGTTGGCATAAGGCCGGTCCCCTTACCTGTAAAAAGAAATAGGTTGAACTCGACCCATTGCCACCCCTTCAGGAAGAACGTGGCAAGAAGTTACACTACATGTGTAGCTTAGTCAAATTATGAGTCAAATACTCTCTTCCATGCAATGTAAACAAAAAGGGTTTGACGCCAAATCGGTCACAGACCGCTCAGCCATGGACAAATCGGTCACATGACAGTTCACCCACATGACTTTTCGGTCACATACAATATATTGATACCTTAAAGGTAAAACTGAATAAGTGACATAATAGCTGACACGGGTTTCTCAGATAAATGCACCTTTTTTCCTATTTCCTACGAGAGAGAAAACACTAACAAAGTATGAAAATCCTGTAGTTGTGAAATTTGTCATAAGCTCTTCCTTATAATTAATTAGTTCGCTTACTTACTATGAGAAGTTCCACCCAATGAAATGTTGAATCAGTTTTATTTATTCAATTTACAATTAATAATATTATAAAAGTACACTAATTACAAAGGTTTTTTGGAGGCCAAGTTTTCCAGCGAGACATGGCACCCCCATGTCTCGCTGAGCTATTTTCTGTCGATAAGCCTTCAAAACGACCACTACGCTCTGCCCTCACTGCTGTCAACAAGGTCATAGTGCCCAAAAGAGCGAACACATCAAATTTTGTAGACAGGAGCTTTGTTGTGGCCGGGCCGGTTGCCTGGAACAATTTGCCCGTCGGTGTTCGCGCGAACCAGCCAACCACCACCTTCAGAATGGGAATATGGGGCTGAAGACACTGCTTTTCTCCAGAAGCCATGGCGCACTTGAGATGGTCCTGGACCATTAAATGGCGCCATAGGAAAGAAATCATCCATCATTATCATCATCTTCGATAGAGCTGCGTACGTATATTGTATGTGAATGAAAAGTTGTGTGGACAATCTGTGTTGTGTGACTGATTTGTCCGTGTACGAGCTATCTTTGACTGATTTGTCGTGAACCAAACAAAGAGCAGCCATTAAATCTGTCATCGTTAAACCTTTATCCTGCACCTCGTTATACAGACTGGTCCCCTATGTGACATGGTGAATCCAGCTACAATTATTGCTTTTAATGACTCAATAAAGATAATGTGCTCGGGCTGATGTTTTAATACTGCCTTGTGTTGCAACACTCCCATATGTTTCATGTGTTGAAATTAAATGATAATTTCACTTTTAAGGTGTGCCCGTTATATAACTTCATGACAAAAGAGAATTAAAATTTGCTCTGCATAAATCTCTGGTTTAATAGCTTCTACACTATTTTTTTTAAATCTTGATCTAGTCAATGGATTACTGGTTAAAGTGTCCATTTCATGTTCCATTAGGAGCTGCTTAGGGACACTGGATTCAGGAGCTTAAAAACTAGGCGCAGCGGGACCCTCATGGTACTCGTAAACCACACATAAGGTCATCTAAATCTAAGCTGCAAAGATATGTATAATTTAAGATTCATATTAAACACATTCCCACAAGCAGACATGTATAATTTTGCGCTAACACATGCCGCATGTGGACCTACAATATAAAAACCCAATCTCAAATGAACATAAGCCCTGCAACTCTTGCCGACCTTCCCTGAAACAGGGGTGGCATTGGCAAAGTGAACCATTTTTTACAGCATGGGTGGTCAGCCTCATATCAACCTATAAGTCAAGGAGTTTAATAGACAGTCCAACCCTGTTGGAGGGTTTCAGGTAATCGGGGACGAGGTCATGATCTATTTCATGTACTAATGAGCCGCACCAATATCTTAGCGCAGCATCCTTTAGCTCGGAGTGTCAAACTTATTCACGAGTCAAAAATTGACATATTTCAGTATAATTTAGACACATTTTAGAGTATGGTGAAAGAGTTCCTCCCAGCTTGTTGATAGCTGTGAGGGTGCACTGTTGTTAAGGTACCCTGCTGTACACCAAAAAAAAAATTTTTGGTAGACAGTGGTAAACGGATCTTGATGGGCGTAAACGACAGCTGAGCGAGGGCGCTCTTGAGGTGTAATTCACACAAAAACATCACACGACACAAATATTAATTTATCTTAGTATCACCATATCAAAATCACTCCACTGCTGAAAAGGCTTCACTGGCTCCGTATACCTGAGAGAGTAAAATTTAAGCTGTGTGTAATGACACATAAGGTGCTGCATGGATCAGCTCCCGAACACCTGCAAGAACTAATTAAGAAAAAATGTGTTGACGAGAGAGGGTGGACACATTTTATGATCTGTAGTGGACATTGAGGTCAGCGCAAACCATTGGCAGCACCCTGGAACTTCCGAGGAGAAGCCCGACTACCGTGTTTGGTGACATGGCCTGAAACTCTCAGCCGGCAGGACTGCGGACAACGGACAAGGAGGCAGTTTTCAGAAAAGCCCTGAAAACACATTTGTTTTCACAATCTGCAGCGCCTTTGGAATGACCAACGGTCATGAAAAGGCGCAATAAAAATTATTATCAATAATAATAATAATAACCATGATGATTTGCAATTGACACATGAAATGAATCTGGTACTTTTGCCGAACAACTGACTTTGGTTCTTAAGTGGGAAGATATCTGTTGATCTATTTGATAAGCTTGAAATAAATAAGCGAGCCCTCTGACGTGTACGAATCTATAATCTATAATCTATAATCTAAGTTGCAAGGATATATTCATTCAAAGCTCTCAGATGTATGCCCACAAACAAACACGTGTAGTTCGCGCTTACAAATGCTGATTGTGTACTTACAAATAAAATCCAAAGAATGACAAATCAAAACTCTCCCACCATGTGTGATTTCAACCCCGCGATCGTCAAGCCACGCCTCCAACCAATCACAACGAGAGAAAGTCGCTGAGCAAGAGAAAGTACTTAAATAGAATCTCGATCGCCTTATAAGCAGTCTGTGCCGGTTTTTCAAGCGAGTCTGTAGTATTCTCGCGCTGTTTTTTGTAAATTTAAAGTTCGTGAGTGAATGTTTATTTTTTTTTCAACACGTTTTTTCAAAACAAGTGAAAAGTGATTTAAAATTAATAAGTTAAAAAGATAAATCAAATGAAATTGAAAAACATGAAATTAACTTATTCTACATGGCTTGATTTTTTAAAAAAATAATTTTATTGAACGTAATCGGGATCAAGTTTAAATGAGCTTTATGGCAATCAAGGCGACAATTTAGGTTTTTTTAAATATCAGATAAAATATACAGAAATAAACAAAACATTTTTTTATAACGCAACTAAGCTTACTACGCAACAAATTACGTAGAACTTCTTGCCGCGTTCTGTCAGAAGGGGTGGTCAGGGGAGTGGCCTTATGCCAACAACTTCAGTTGAAGTGGGGTTCCCAGCTCACGAGGGGGCTGGTACTCATTTATTGTGAAGGCCGAGTAAGCCTTGCCGGTATTTTATTTTAAACACCAAATCGGGAAGTCATTTCTGACACCCTCAGTGGGATTCGAAGCCGAGTTCTTGCTGTGGAATGTAAGTACTTTACCAACTGAGCTCTCGACCGGACTAAATTAAAAAAAAAAGTAGATTGCCGCCTTTGATTCTTTTACTACTCAAATATAACACATTTGTGTGTGTAAAATAATGTGAACTTTTAAAATAAGTGTTATATTAAAGTGATGGGAATTAAGTGAATTTAATAATATTTTCAATGGATTAGCTGAAATAAAATAAGGTGCCATGTGAAAGCCAAGACAGGAGCAGCAGCCGGGAGCTTGCGCTAACACATGTAAATTACTATTTAAAATACTCGCGTAAAGTATATGGTGTGTTCCAGAGGCGATTTCTGAATAATGTAAGTCATTTCAAATTGTTTTTTAAATGTATTTTATTGTATTATAATTTGACGTTATTCTTTATCTTATTTTTCTTACATTATGTAGGTGTGTCCGTTTTTTTACTAAACAATTGTAAAGAAGGCTTTATATAGGTTAAACGCTGAATGAAAAATTTGGACAGGATTATTCACAACACGTTTGGTACCTAGCTGATCCATGGATTATCGTTTTTTATGGAAAAGTCGCGTTAGGAGACGGCTGAGCCATGGATTTACTGTATGTGAATAACACCGACATAATTTGTGACCCGCTTTATGTATTAAAAATACATAATATAATATTTTTATGCTAATTTTGTATTCGGTTGTGTTTTTAAGTTTCCGGTGTGTAGTTTTTTTTTCAAACCGGAAGTTCGGCCATTTTTCACAATGTCGTCGGGCCTCATCAGAGTACGGGGTGGCTCAAAAATATCGACTCGTTTTATAAAAAAAATTAAAACAATCCACCTTATTCATAACAAAAAAAAATCAGCGTTCAATCAACTTTTCCATTAAAAATACAGGTTTATAGTTGTTAGCAGTTTCGAATTTTGTAAACAGAGTGCCGAGACAATATTTTTTATGATAAAGTATAAATATAAAAAAAACTACAGAATTTTATTTTCTCAAGTTGAGCATTTATTTCATCTCGAGGTTGGTATGCGGCTGACCACCCATACTGTAAAAATGGTTCACTTTGCCAATGTCACCCCTGTTACAGGGAAGGACGGCAAGAGTTGCAGGGTGTATGTCCATTTGAGATTTGATTTTTATGTTGTGGGTTCACATGAGGCATGTCCAATCGCGAACTTGTACGTGTCTGGTTGTGGGAATGCATGTAATGTGAATCTCCAATGTAACATATCTTTGCAACTTAGATTAGATTAGATTAGAGTTCTTTCGACTTGCTTACGTAATTTTCAAGGGGGCACTTTTCAGGAGAAATGTCCTCTTGAAAGTACTCGAGGTGAAATAAATGCTCGCGCAACTAAGCTACACATATAGTGTAACTTTTTGCCTGCGTTATCCCCGAAGGGATCGCATGTGGTGATTCGGGACTTATTTATTTTTACGGATAAGGCGGCCGGCCTCACACCAACCACTTTCAGTTGGAGTGGGGGTTTCCTAGCTCCCGGGGGAGCTGGTTCTCATTTCTTGGGAAGGCTGATTAAATCTTGAGATCGAACCCTTGTTCTCGGCATGGGATGCAAGCATTCTACCAATTGAGCTATCGACGTTGGTCGTCGTCGCTACAAAACGCCAATTTTCAAATAAGACCCAGTTGCTGTAAGGCATGATAGACCTTTGGTGACCGGTCATTGGTAAAGATTTATGAATTTTTTAACCCAGCGAAGAGCAAATTTGAAAATATAGATGGTATATTTTTTGTGCTCCGCCGGGATTCGAACCCACAACCTTCCATTTACAAGTCCGAAATGTTACCACTGAACTACGCACGGGTCAATTGGGAAAATAAAACTCTAATGTGTTTTTTCTTAATTTTTTATACTTTCTCAAAAAAATTCATTTTCACTGTGAAAATGCACAAACCCTACAATGTTTAACTAATATTTTTTACGTATACTGTAGTGTGTTTTCTTACCACCCTGTACTTTCACTCAAGCTGCGTGTTTTGTATGGAAAATAAACTTACAATAGTTTATACTCAGAGCCGCTACTTCCACTATAATGTAGGGAACGGAATTTTATATTTTATATATTGACCATTTACAAACCGTAACTTACAAATTTATAATATGTAATGATTATGCACACTACTACTCGGTCCGTAGTCTACTGGTTAACACTTCTGACTCGTAAATATAAGGTAGTGGGTTCGAATCCTGGCGGAGCACAGCACCATTTATATTTTCAAATACACTCTTCGCTGGATGAAAAATTCATACACTGTTACCAAAGACCGGTCACTAAAGATCAAAATTAAGTGTGATTTATCCCATATAATCTAATCTAATCTAGTTGCAAAATATAAGTAACATTAGAGATTCACATTACATGCATTTTCACAAAACAGGCATGTTTAAGTTCGCGCTTAAACATGCCGCATGTAATCCTACAATATAAAAACCCGAATCTCAAATGGACATATACCCTGCAACTCCTGCCGACCTTCCCTGAAACAGGGGGGACATTGGCAAAGTGAACCATTTTCTACAGCATGGGTGGTCAGCCGCATACCAACCTATAAGTCAAGGAACATACACAGCAAATTATAACATGTATGGACATCAAAAACTAACAGAAAACAAAATTTAATTTTAAAAATTCATAAATTGGATTGCTTATACTTAAATCAGCTGGTGCACACTATCTTTCCTGTTCAAATTCCATCATATTATTACCCACTTACGAGAAATATTTAACCGAGGTCCTGACCAGAATTAAGCAATTAAATTTGATGTGCCAATCAAATATTGATTGGAGGTTGGTGCAACAGGCCCTAAGACTCTGAGCTGTGCTACGTTTTGTCCTGAACACGGCTTTGGTAAGAAATTGTCCTATGTGTGCATCTTAGTTGTGTTGTGTTGAAAAGCCCCACCTTTAGTTTTTCCCTATATCTTTTGTACATTATTGTGTGTACTATTTCTTGTGTTGCATTTAGTAATACATACATAGAGGAGCAGAAACTAACTTGCTGCATTGATACATACTATAGCCCACATTTGTCTCAGTCCTGTCAAACGTTGCAGTGGTAAAATCGTACGAAAAAAGGTCATTTTGTCCAAATCCATTTAGTGTTTCGACACCCAATTATAACACATGCCGTAATGTCTTAAAATAATGTATTTTACCTTTAAAATTTGTCAATTTTAGCGATCACAGCATTTAAAACGCGTGTTATTAATCTGTCAAGTCTAGCTATACTATGTTCGTATTGGTTCGGCAGCCATTATTATTCGCAATAGTGCCAACTTTCTAGGATTTTTTTTACATTCGCCCGAGTTTCTTTGTACACATGGAAATACAACTGTGAAGTTTTTTGTTTTATTTCTTACTAGTGACCCTTTTCGTAAGTAAGTTGAAACAGATATATATTGTCTATTGTCGTTAAAATAATTTATAGTCCTCATATATCACCAGTCAATGATTGTGCTACTGTTTTGACCTCAACAGAGCCTCCCATATGTAGGACAAATGCGTGCATGAATAGGGAACACACACTTACAAATGCAGAGCTCCTAAAGGCTTACACGGGCTCGCCTTTTCACCAAGTTTCTCCAACACGAAGGCAAAGTAGTGGAGGGAGGAATTTGCCTGTTTTTCAGGATTGCCTATGTTTCAGGCGCTGTCAGATCTATCTATTGTTGTAAGTAAAACTAAACGTCATCTAAAATTAATCTGGAACTGTCGCCATTACGCTAGGGGTGGCCAGAGCCTCTGCAGATTTACCTTAATCTAATTTAATCTAATCAAAGTTGCAAAGATATGTAACATTAAGGGTTTTCACGAGCGGACACGTATAAGTTCGCGCTGAAACATGCCGCATGTAGTCTTACAGTATAAAAATCCAAACCTCAAGTCAAGGAACATACACAACAAATTACATTTTAAAAATAAACAAATAATAATATGTATGGGCATTTCATGTGAAATATAAATCGTTCATTGAAGAAAAGCTGATGTAAAATGTAACTTGTGAATTAAAGAAAAGCTCCTGTAAATTGTTAATTATAAAAGAGTCATTTAAAATGTAAATTGCTAATTCAAGTAAAGGTCATGTAAGATGTAAATTGTAAATTAAAGTAAAGGTCATGTAAGATGTGAATGGTAATTGAAGATCTGTAACTGTAACTCTGTCACCATTCTGCTATGGGTGGCCAGGGCCTCTGCAGAGCTGCCTCCATTTCTTCCTATTCTTACATACCTCTTTCAATTCATTCATATCCATCACATTTTTCATGCATTTTCTTCTTTTACGCTCGCTTTGTATATCCCATTCTTTCACAATCTGCTCAATTTGATCGCTCCATACTTTTCTCGGTCATCCTTTACCTCTTTTTCCTTTGACACTACCTCTGTATATATACTTTGTCAATCTATCATCATTCATTCTTTTCACATGCCCGAACCATCTCATTACATTATTTTGTACCTTTGCTTTCACATTCTCTTTCAAATTACATTCTTTCGTTTCCCATTCATTCCTAACTCTTAGAAGATCCGTTTATGTAAATGGTTGATATGGTTGTAGAAATCTCGACCCTGTCAATGCATTCCGAATATCCTTTTCATGGTTTGATGAATTTTCATGATAGGAATGGTCTTGTGATTATCTTATGAAAAAAAACTTCCTGGAAATGTTATTTATAAAAAAAGGTTTTATAAATGGTTTAGCAGAGGGTTTACTGATGGAAAGATCCTTGAAATGCTTTCCGAATATCCTGAAAATTATTTGTGGAAGAAAAAGTCTTGTAAATATTTTATTAAAGAAAAGTTCCGGAAAATGTTATTTACAAGAAAAGTTTCTGTAAATAGTTAATGTAAGAAATAGTTTCGTAGAATGTTTATTAAAGGAATGTCCCTGTAAATGCTTTCCAATCGTCATGAAAATGATTTATGAAAGAAAAGAACTTGTAAATAGTTGATGAAAAAAAGGTTTTGTAAATAGTTGATGAAAGAAAAGGTCTTGTAAATAGTTGATGAAAGAAAAGGTCTTGTAAATAGTTAATGAAAGAAAAGGTCTTAAAAAAAAAATTAATTAGGCTGATTTATTTGGTGAGCGCTGTTTTTGTGTGTATTATACCTCAAGAGCCCTCTACTTGTCTTGTGAATAGGTGATGAAAGAAAAGGTCTTGTAAATCGTTGATGAAATAAAAGGTCTTGTAAATAGTTTAAGAAAGAAAAGGTCTTGTAAATAGTTGAAGAAAGAAAAGGTCTTGTATATAGTTGATGAAATAAAAGGTCTTGTAAATAGTTAATGAAAGAAAAGGTCTTGTAAATAGTTGATGAAAGAAAAAGTCTCGTATATAGTTGATGAAAGAAAAGGTCTTGTAAATAGTTGATGAAAGAAAAGGTCTTGTAAATAGTTGATGAAAGAAGAGGTTTTGTAAATAGTTGATGAAAGAAGAGGTCTTGTAAATAGTTGATGAAAGAAAATGTCTTGTAAATAGTTGATGAATGAAAAGGTCTTGTAAATAGTTGATGAAAGAAGAGGTCTTGTAAATAGTTGATGAAAGAAGAGGTCTTGTAAATAGTTAATGAAAGAAAAGCTACTGCAAATTATCTACAAAAAAATATTTGTAGATGCAAGGGTTCTGTAATTGGTATATGGAAATAAATGTTCTTGAAAAAATGGTTTGTAAAAAAAGGATCTTGTGAATGGTTTATCAAGGAAAAGCTATGTAGTAATGTTTTTTTTCTGATTTATGAATAAAATAATATTGTAAGAAGCTCAATACAAAATGTTATGTAAAAAGCTGATCGGATAAAATCTTGTAAATAGAAAGGTCCTGTGAAAGACTCTAACAAATTCTCAAAAAAAGTTTTATGTTCATGTTAAAACATATTGAAAGGGCAGATCCTGAAGAACATTTTGAAAGTAACAAAAATCCTGTAACACATTGACGAAAAAAATGTAATTGAAATAAATGCGAAAAAATAAAGTCCTGTAAAAACATTTAATAAATATACAGTCCACTTTCGGACATAGCCCTCTAGCCGTAGGTATAACTAACCTAGCCCAAAAGCCTAAAAGAAAACTTCAGGTGAATTGTAACAAAAAACTGTGTTTATCGGTCGATCGAAAGATAGCGTAGCATGTTGTATATTGTATACTATGTGTGAGGTTGTTTTTTTTTTATATTCGGTGAGCCATGCCGGCTGCAAAAGCGATTCTTTTCTTGTCCTCCCACCCCCCCACCCCTGTTGGGCGGTGCGGGGGGAGTGAGGGAGGGGCTCGGGACGCACTGCGGCAGTATTAGCGAGGAGCGAAATACAGTCCGTCATACAACCGGCCGGCGTGACGACACACACCATACTAACCAACCACACGACAAATGGAACAACACATGACGTTTTTTGAATTTGAAAATTCGAATCGATACCTAAATCATGTTCTTTTTGCATAAAACAAATGAACACTAAATTGTTGTAAATTTGAATTTAAAAATGAAAATCTTTGACAGAAAATGATGTTCTTTTTTTAAAATGAAAACATTATATTGACTTGAAACTATGCAAAGATTGAAACATTCTAATTTTGAATTTAAAAAGAAAAACGGAACATCGCACAGAAGGAGAAGTTTGGATTTTAAATAAAACAAGTGACGAGGATCTATAATAATCTATAATCTAAGTTGCAAGGATATATTCATTCAAAGCTCTCAGATGTATGCCCACAAACAAACACGTGTAGTTCGCGCTTACAAATGCTGATTGTGTACTTACAAATAAAATCCAAACCTCAAATGAACATAAGCCCTGCAACTCTTGCCGACATTCCCTGAAACAGGGGTGACATTGGCAAAGTGAACCATTTTTTAACAGTATGGGTGGTCAACCTCATACCAACCTATAAGTCGAGGAAATAATAAATATAAATCATTCATGATAATTAATCAATATTACATTTTAAAAGTTCTTAATTTCGATAAATTGATTTAAGTTGCATTTCACAATGTAAAGCAAAGAGTTAAGATTTATTTTTGTACAATAATGATTTATAAAAAATGATAAATATCGCCACGCCATGGCGGTTGGAGTAATGGTTGTTGAATGTTGGTCGACATGAACTGCTCCAAGTGCAAAATGTAGGCGGTCGGAAAGCGCGGGAAAGGTTGACCCAGATGTGAAATTCTTATAACTTGTATATGAAAAATAATAAAATTACTAAATGTCCCTGTAAATTTAATCGCAGAAATTCATGGCATAAAAGCATTCCATGAAAATATTTAAAAGAATTGTTATGCTTTATTGCTCTATCATTTTTTTTAATGTAACTATTTTTTAAGAATTTATTATCTTTTGTATTAAGAGTCGTATTGATTTTTTTTAAGTTGCTACCTGAGTAGATTCATGCCATTTTCTTAGATTAAAAAAATAGTTTTTAAAAATAATACAGTTTATTTACGAACTAACGTTATTCTTGATGTTTCGCTGTTGTCGTAACCAACGTCTTCAGGAGACATCATTGTTTTTTTTTTGTATTTCAATTTGATCCTTACCTAGATAAGCTTATAAAGATATATTGACATTTTAGGCTGGTATTAAATGTATGCCCACAAGCAGGCACATGCTAGTTCGCGCTTTCACATGCTGCATGTGTACATCATACAAAATAAACCAAATCTCACACGCAACATAAACATTGCAACTCATGCCGCGTTTCCCTGAAACCGGGGTGGCATTGGCCAAAGTGAACCACGTTTTTGCAGCATGGGGGCTCAGTCTCATACCAGCCTTTTAGTCAAGGAACCAAAACTAAAAAATGTATTTAAAACTTAATTTTCTAAAAGCGATAAAAAACGGTTTATTTAATTTTTGTATCGATTTTTTTTATATTCAATTCACTTTCAATACTTAAAACTTTATTATTATCCTTTAATTTGAGATTATGTTTTTAAAAACCATTTGATGTATATCTAAACTAAAAAAAAACTTTTAATTCAAAGCATTTTGACTATTAAGCATCCACATATTAAAACAAAAACTAAAAATTGATAAAAACAAAATCGATTGGCATGGAATCCATGAAATTGTTTTATGAAAAAATGTAAGAAACATTCCGAGAATTGTGATTGCATGTTTCTGCAGAACTTTTGAAATTATCGAGTTTTTTTTTCGTGCGGTCTGGTGTGTTGAAGTTGCGGCCCGCTGTGGATGGCCCCCTTCTGGTCCGTATGGCCCTTCCACTGGTGTATATGGCCCCCCTACTGGCGTGCATGGCCCCCGGCCCGCTGTTAGTGGCCCCTGCTTGCTTCAGGCGCCCGCTCGCAGTGATTTGCGGACCTAGAAACGGAATGGAGGTCTCTAACAAGCGGAGACGGAATTTCGATAGCAACAAAATGTACAAAAACACTGAAAACATGTAAAGAAATCAATTAAAACGGTTGTGAAATACATTTAAATAACATAATCTAATAAATCATTACGTTTTTTTGTTCGATAATCGTGTAAATAGTGTTTTAAATTGATTTCAAAGTAAAGTTATCGATGTTTAGCTGTCAGTCGGCCATTTTGGTAGGTAAGTTTGAGCGGGAAAAACCATAAAGCAGAAAATACTGCACTTTTGTCGCATTACGTATAAAATGTAAAGCCAGCTCTACTATAGGTATTATTACCTATTATACCTACCACGGGAAAGCTGCTCAAATAAGCATACATAAATAAAGTGCTTTCATTCAAAGTTAATAAATAATATATGGGCATTAAATATTAATCAAATATAAGTATTAAATATAAATACAGTATAAACGCCGTGAATTCTAAATGGTAATGGATTTTTTACGTGTCGAATCGTTTGATGAATTATGAAGTAATCGGAAGCCTTAATCAAAAAGCACAATTAATAATTAAAATATAATAAATTATTTAGATTTAATAATTATGTGTAACAATGGGTAGCGTGTGTAGGGCTGTACACGATGCTCGTTTTTTACTGCAGTAGTGTTTAGTGTAGTGTGTGTTTGGCGCAGCCCTGAAAACAATAGAATATTAATATACATACAATACAACACCAATAAAAATTAATTAAAATTCAATGAATCAACAAATTGATCGGATAAAATATATTTAATTAATTAATAAATTTTTGCACGAGATTTTGAAGAAAATGACGTAGAATATAAATAATAAGTACATTTATCCAATTGTGTTCAATAATAATAAACGTAACTTAGTCAATTTTAATAAAACCTGACAAAATCTAGTCAATTTACATTTTTTTAAAACTGTGACTGTGAGTTGCCTTTCCACTAGCGGTGGTGAAAGTATCTTGAGGCGGTTTTTCGTTGCGCTTTTGTTTTTGTCTTTTGTTACCCATGACCTACATCATGGATGGAAGTGCCTTGAAGACCAGCCCGGGGGGCAACAGCAACAACAATAACATAGACGACAGCCAGGATAAGCTGACCATGGAAGACAAGTTCACCATCGAGGACAAGTTCACCATGGAAGACAGATTGACCATGGAGGACAAACTCACTATGGATGATAAACAGGTAAAAGAAAAATATTTCATTCATATTTTACCTGTGACAAGATAACTTAACAATTGTTGATTCATTGATTTGAGAAATTGTGGCTAAAACAATTGATTGTGGGTAACTTCTCATAGTAAGTAAACTTATTATAAAGAAGTGCTATTGAAATACTATTAAACTACAAGGGTTTTTAATTTTTTTTTTAGTTTTCTCTCGCAGAAAATAGAAAAACATGTGTATTTATTTTAAAAGGCCCCTGTGAGATTTATATTTAATTTATCTAGTTCTACCTTTAATGTATCGATATCATGGAAAAAATTCTGTCTTAAATATCAGAGACAAGATAATGTCTCGTCGAAATGATCTTGCCTGCTTTGTTAAAGTGAAATTATCTCGTTTCAAAGTGCGTTTGATCGACTACAGTGAAGATATCTTGATTGAAAATTATTTGTGATACGGCAAAGAGAAGATATGTTTTTTACAAAAAGTGTTTAGTCGACTGCAGTGAAGATATCTGGATTGAAAATACCTTTGTATTTGTCAGAGTGCAGATATATCGCTAACAAATCGTTTTTACATAACTCATCAGAGACAAGGTATTTTTTCAAATACAGTTTTCATTCATCAGAGTGAAGATATCACGCTTACAAATCGTATTTAATTCGGTTAAGATATCTTGCTTATAAATCGTATTAAATTTATCAGAGTACAGATATCTTGGTTAAATTTCGTGTCCTCTACGCCATAGTGAAGATATTTCATCAAAGATTTCGTCAAAATCACATCAATTAACCGTGCATTCTACGCCACACCCGAAATATCTTGTCAAAAAATGATCTTTATATATCAGAGACAAGATATCTCGTCAATAAACTGGTACTTGCTTTACAAAAGACAGTATATTTGTCAAGATAATCGTGTCTGATTCAAAAGAGACAAGATATCTCGTCCAAAATGCGTGCTTGCTACGCCGTAGACGCAATGTCTTGTTTAAGATGAAATTCATGTATGTGTATTATATTTTGTATGGTTTGTGTATTAACACTGTGAAAATTCATATTCAATTATTTATTTAGTTTAAGGGTTTAAAACCAAACACTGTTCTATATGTTCCCTTTTAAAAAAAATATTTTTAAATTTTACAAACGTTTTCGATCTTAGATCATCGTCAGGTATACAATTTTTTTTAAAATGAAAGTCGTGGTATTGATACTTTATGGTTCCATTGACTTCATACTTCATAGACTTCATATATTGATTGATAATTCATATACATATTTTATTATTTATAAGAATTTATTTATTAAGAAGAAAGTAAGAAAGCCAAGAATAAAAGTTGAAAGTCTGAGTGATGAAAACGTGAAAGTGAAGTATAAATCAGAAATACAAAAAAAGTTAAGTGTGAATGAACTTGAAAAGAATGTGAATGAAAAAGATATTGAAAGCATGTGGAAGGATATGAAAGAAAACATGATTGAATGTGCTCGAAAAGTATGTGGAGAAACGAAAGGTGGAAGATTGAAAGGGGATGCCTGGTGGAATGCTAAAGTAAAAGAGGCTGTGAAAGTAAAGAAGGAATGTTACAAAAAGTGGCTGAACGACAGGAATGATAGAAAGCTAGAAGATGAATATAAGATAGCCAAGCGAATGGTGAAGAATGTAGTTTATGAAAGCAAAGCGAATGAACAGAGAAAGATTGATGAAAAAATTAACAGAAGTTTCACCGACAGTAGGAAGGAATTCTGGAGATGGGTCGGTGCCATTAGGAATAAAGATTCTGCATTGACCACCCCAGGAATCAAAAGTGCTGTTGGTGAGATGGTATGGGAGAATGATGAAGTATGTAAGAGATGGAAAGAATATTTTGAAGGGATTTTTGGTCGTGGCGAAAGAAATTTGTTTAGAAAAATGACAGAAGAGAATGAATTTAGGATTTTGAAAGAAGAAATAAAAGTATCTATTGAATGTTTGAAGAATGGAAAGTCTGCTGGGTTTGATGGAATAAATGGTGAAATGTTGAAAGCAGGAGGTGAATGCGTGATAGATTGGATGTACGAATTATGTAAGCTTTGTGTGAATGCAGGAGTAGTACCGATGGATTGGAGGAAGGCAGTCATTGTTCCCATTTACAAAGGTAAAGGGGACAAAAAAGACTGTCAGAACTTCAGACCAATCAGTCTACTCAGTATACCAGGAAAAGTCTTCTGTAAGGTGATTATAAAAAATGTGATTCTGACTACTAGTGAAAGGATTTCCGATATACAGTCCGGCTTTATGGCCGGTAGAGGCTGTGTTGATCAGATTTTTACTCTACGACAACTTGTTGAAAAACAATTGTCGGTGAGGCGGAAGCTGTTCACGGCCTTTGTAGATCTGGAAAAGGCTTTTGACTCAGTGGACAGAGGTATGTTATGGGATGTTTTGAAAGCATACGGAGTGAATGGGGCTCTCCTTGGTGCGGTGCATGCAAACTATGAAAATAGTAAGGCATGTGTCCGTATTGATGGTGAGTATAGCGAGTGGTTTGAAGTTTATAAGGGTGTGAGGCAAGGATGTGTGATGAGTCCATGGCTATTTAACATAGTTATGGACAAGTGTGTCAGGGATGCTAGACTTAATGATTGTGGATTGATGATAGGAGAGAGCAAAGTGAGTGTTCTACTGTATGCAGATGATGCAGTTCTTGTATCTGATTCTGCAGTAGAATTGCAAACAATGCTCTCTAGATTGAATGAAGCTTTGTTAGGTAACCATCTGAAGTTGAATGCAAGTAAGACGAAAGTATTGATTTTTGAAAGAGATGATGAAAGTATGAATTATGAATTTAAAATTAATGGAATGAATGTTGATGTCGTAAATGAGTTTGTATACCTGGGAAGTAAGTTTGAAAAAGATGGAAGAATGACCGGTGAATTTGAAAGAAGAGTAATGAAGGGCAGGTGTGTACTGGGTGCCACAGCTTGTATCGCCAAAAATCAAAACATATCCAAAAATGCTCGATTGGCGGTACGCAGTGGCATACTTTTACCCACCTTGATGTATGGAAGCGAGGCCTGGACGGTGAATGAAAGTGAAATTAGTAAAGTCCATACTGTTGAAATGGACTTTCTAAGAAGTATGATTGGGAAAAAACGGAGTGACAGGGTGAGGAATGATTTTGTAAGAGAAGAATGTGGTGCAAGAGAAAGTGTGAAAGTGAAGATTAAAAGAAGTTTGTTAAGATGGTTTGGGCATATGGAGAGAATGAATGAGGAAAGACTGACGAAGAAAGTATATGTTGGTAGAATAGATGGATGTCGTGGTAGAGGAAGACCGAGAAAGGTATGGATGGACCAAATATCCGAAATTGCGAATGAATGGAATATCCAGAGTCATAATAAAAGAAGAGCTTGTATGAAGAAGGTTATGACTCTGGAGGAAATGAAAGAAGTGTGTAAGGATAGAAAGAAATGGCGGTTGATCTGTGATGTTGGCGGCTAGGGTTTGTTAAAGTAAAATTGGTTTTTATGATTTAGTTTTTTATGTCCATGTATATATTATAATTTATTGATTTTAAAAATGTAATTTGTCATGTATGTTCCTTGACTTATAGGTTGTTATGTGGCTGACCACCCATACTGTAAAAAATTGGTTCACTTTGCCAATGTCACCCCTGTTTCAGGGAAGGACGGCAAGAGTTGCAAGGCTTATGTTCATTTGAGATTGGGTTTTTATATTGTAGGTCCACATGCGGCATGTGTTAGCGCGAAATTATACATGTCTGCTTGTGGGAATGCATTTAATATAAATCTTAAATGATATATATCTTTGCAGCTTAGATTAGATTAGATTAGATTATTGTAAACGATTGTTAATGGTTCATTATGATGATGACGATGATGATGAGTTGATAATTTCTTTATAGCGCCGTTTCGTGATGTAGTCACTCCAAGGGCGCTTGTGCATGTGATGCCAGAAATTTTGCTCGTCTTCAGTGTATTTCGGAACTTTCCATGGTCATTTAGCTCTCTCACATGATGAGGCAGGTAATTCCAAGCCAAGGGACCAGCAACTGCAAATGCACGCTCTCCAAACACTGTTTTTACTCTTCTGATCGGCTCTTCAATACGCGTCTTGGCTCTGGTTTCTGCCGAGCGTAGTGTGAGGCTTTTTCTTGAGGGCGACGGGCTTGATTAAATCAGCGAGATATTTGATATCTGTTATCGTATCCAAATTGTCGTCAAGAGGACCGATGGGACTCGAACCGGTGTTGTTTTGTAACAAACATGCTAGTCAGAGTTAACGTCTTGGCCATGGTGCTGACAAAAATGTGATTGATGATGGTTCTATTCCTTGCACGTTCTTTCTACATTACGTGTGCAGCAGGGGCGAACGGTGATTTTTTTCAAGGTTGAAAAAAATTAAGTCATCAACCAATAAAAATTCGACGGAGAAGAATTAAATATTGTTTCTAGAAAAAATGCCTACTCTTCTGCAATTTAACCTTAAACAAAATAAAAGTGGCTTTCAACTTTCATGCAAGACGTGACTTATAGGTTGGTATGTGGCTGAACAGTGAACACCCATGCTGTAGAAAAGGGTTCACTTAGCAAATGTCACTTCTGTTTCAGGAAAGGTCGGTAAGAGTTACAGGGTGTATGTTCATTTGAGATTTGGGTTTTTATGTTGTAGGTTCACATGTGTTCTGTGCAAGTTCGAAATTGTGCGTGTCTGCTTGTGAGAATGCATATAATGTGAATCCTCAATGTAACATATATTTGCAACTTAGATTAGATTAGACGTGCGATCCTTAGAAATTAAGTAAATCTCATGCCGAGAGCAAGGGTTCGATCCCCGCCGAAGGTATCATAAATGATTTTCCGTTTCGGTATTTATTTCAAACCTAAAATAAATACCGGCAAGGTTTACTCACTCTTCACGAGAAATGGGAACCAGCCTTCTCGGGAGCTGGGAATCCTCCATTTAAACTGAAGTGGCTGGTGTGAGGCCGGCTCCCTTACCCGTCAAAACGAATAGGTCCCGAATTGCCGCATGCGACCCGTTTCGGGATACTGCATTCAAGAAGTTACACTGTATGTGAAGTTTAGTTGCGTGACGTGTGCTAAAGGAATGAATAAACTAAATCTACTTATAGTACAAGCAGAAACCTTTGAGATTGTGAAAATAGTTGACAATGTACTGCAAAATTTCAGCACGATATTTTCAGTGAGGAATTTGCATCCAAAACTTGCAATGTTTTATGTTTCAAGTTTTCAATACACGAAGGAAGAATAAGCTTATCACGCTACGCTAAACTAAGCTACACATATAGTGTAAATTCTGTGCAACGTTTTCACTGAAGTGGTCGCATGTTTTATTTTTTTTTATTTTTAAGAAATCCTGTGCGGGGGACTCCCTACATTCTAGAGACTCTATGGGTCTATGACACTTGCTGTAGTGCCGCAGAGGTGTACGAGCTTGGTCGTCGCTACAAAGAGCCAATACTCAAGCAAGACCCAGTTGCTGTAAGGCTGGATGGACCTTTGGTGACCGGTCACTGGTAAAGGTTTATGAATTTTTCAACACAGCGAAGAGCAAATTTAAAAATATAAACGGTATTTTTTTGTGCTCCGCTGGAATTCGAACCCACAACCTTCCCATTCAGAGTCCGCAGTGTTACCACTGAGCTACGGACCGGTCAAATGTGGCGAGTGGAACCTATTTATTTTTACAGGGAAGCGGTGCGACCTTATGCCAACCACTTCAGTTGAAGTGGGGTTTCCCAGCTCACAAGGTGGCTGGTATTTATTAATTGTGAAGGCTGAATAAACCTTGCGGTATTTTATTTTGGGCTTGAAGTCAACACCGAAACGGGAAATCATTTCCAACACACTCGGTGGGATTAGAACCCGAGCTCTCGGCATAGAATGCAAGCATTCTACCAACTGAGCTATCGACCGGACTTTTTACGAGCTTGGTCGTCGCTACAAAGTGCCGATTCTCAAGTAAGACCCAGCTGTTGTATCTACATAAGGCTGGATGGACCTTTTTTACGACCGGTCTTTGGTAAAGGTTTATGAATTTTTCAAACCAGCGAAGCGCAAATTTGAAAATATAAATGGTATATTTTTTGTGCTCCGCCGGTATTCGAACCCACAACCTTCCATTTACGAGTCAGGAGTGTTAACCACTAGCCTACGGATCGGTCTAACTACAACTAGTATAATTATAAATATCTCTGTGCAACTTAGATTGTGGATGCAGTTAGCACCTGAGGGAGCTGGAGCATTGGATGTTAATTGAGAAAAATGGCGGGAGAGAGATCCTGACAGGGAATTATTCATTTTATTCAGCGTGCGCGGAAACTTCTGCTGCGAAGTCTGCACTTCTTCCATATTGTATATTGCTGTACTTCGTATATTTATTTGAGAGATGTGCTTCGTCTTTTCTAGTCTTTTACCTTATAACTAATGATCGGACGAGTGATCTGCTAGGACAAGGGTTTTTTTAAGGCTCCTTTATACCCTAAATCTGCCTTTTTTGTTTCTTTCACTTTATGGTTTATAGATGGTGTTCCTTGACTTATAGGTTGGTGTGCGGCTGATCACCCATGCTGTAAAAATGGTTCACTTTGCCAATGTCACCCCTGTTTCAGGGAAGGACGGCAAGAGTTGCAGGGTGTATATCCATTTGAGATTTGGTTTTTATGTTGTAGGTTCACATGAGGCATGTGCAAGCGCGAACTTGTACGTGTCTGGTTATGAGAATGCATGTTATGTGAATCTCCAATGTAACATATCTTTGCAACTTAGATTAGATTAGATTAGATGGTCTTAGCATAAAGTTACAGTAAAGAAAAAAATCATGCATGTTTATATATCTTTTATCTTAATTATAAAGTTTTAGACCGGGCTTATAAGGTTAGAACCGGGAATTGCCACCACAAAAAAATATTTAAAAAAAAACACGTTTTTCACATTTGTAGCTACTTTTTAGTGTGTGCTACGTATATTTTGGAAAAAAAAATCTTTTTAATTACAGAACTATATTGGGTGTCAAAACACAAAATGGAGAAAGCTAGAAAACATAAATTTTGACACGTAAAAACATGTTTTGTTTGACTACACAACTGCAACGTTTGACAGGACTGAGACAAAAGTGATAGATAGTTCTACTCTATCGGGGCTATTCTTAGACATTTTAGTCGTCGGTTGAGCCCACGCTTTGACAAACTAATGATGCATTTGATGAAGAACTGCCAATCCAAGATGACCGCAAGTGAACAGCTGATTTGTTTTCATACAAATAATAATATAATAATAGAAGAGTTAACACAGTGTTTGGAGAGCGTGCATTTGCAGTTGCTGGCCCTCTGGCCTGGAACCACCTGCCATATCATGTGAGAGAGCTAGAGGACCATGGAAAGTTCCGGAACGCACTGAAGACAAGCAAATTTCTGGCATCGTTTGCACCAGCGCCCTTGGAGTGACTACATCACGAAACGGCGCTATAAAGAAATCATCAACTCATCATCATCATCATCATTACAAAATTCGGTAGGTAAGAATGACCGTGCTGATGAAATATCCAGCGCAGGCACCATTAGTTTGTCAAAGCGTAGGCTCAACCGACGACTAAAATGTCTAAGAATAGCCCCGTATGCTAATTCTTATTACTCAATGTATAGCACTGGGTATACCATGTAGGTAGGTACCTACTCTTATGTACATGGCCCAGTAACACAAGAAACAAAGACGCCCCGAGACAATGGGAGATACAGAGAAATAGCTCAGATACATGTAGGACACATGAATATTGCTGTAAAATATATAAAAAGCTCAGGAGCGAACCTAGCGGCAGAATTTTAGCTACATGCTTAGATCATTATAAATGCATTTTACCCACAAACTCCCATTGTTATGTGCCCAGTACTCCCAGATAAATCCCAAAAATAGCCTACCAAAATTAATTACGAAATGCTAGGGAAAATTATGTTTTAGCAATGAACAAAATAATCAACTGCGAAGGAGAGCGAATGTTTGTGATTGTTTTCTTGAATGTGGCATATTGTCGCTAAATATATATTAGTACACTTTAAATTTTTATTTTTATGCGCCGTCACTTTTTAAAAAAAATATATTTGTGAAGAGGAATGCAATTCACCAACCTATTCTGCCTGGCCAGAAACAGTTATTATTATATCATCAATTAATAATTCATTCTTGTTTATTTTAATGAACTATTAATTAATAATTACCCAATGACATCTGTTAAACCAGGTTCAAAGTTATGGTCAAATCCCAGGCGGGGATTGAACCAACGTTACTCTATTCCAAGCACGCTAGAGTTCAGTCGATAGCTCAGTTGGTAGAGTGCTTGCGTTCTACCCCGTGAGCTCGGGTTCGAATCCCACCGAGGAGGGTGTCAGAAATGATTTCCTATTTCGGTGTTTATTTCAAACCCCATAATAAAAATACCGGCAAGGTTTACTCAGCCTTCACAAGAAAAGAGTACCAGCCCTCTCGGGAGCTGGGAAACCCCCACTTCAACTGAAGTGGTTGGCGTAAGGCCGGCCCCCTTACCTGTAAAAATAAATAGGTTCAGCTCGCCATATGCGACCACTTCGGGGATAACGCGGCAAGAAGTTACACTATATGTGTAGCTTAGTTGCGTTGAGTTGCGTCTAGAAAGATGAGCCCACTTGCCCCCTCGAGGGTCATTTCTACATTCTCGCATTTTCACACGCACTCCATGTCCCTCCTCTTGTTCTTACATAACTAGTGTTGTGTCGAGGCTCCTCCACTCCTCATTACTGGGCATTGACGTCACGAGCACTTTCTAATGCCGGGGATCGATCTGGCCCCAACCCTAGCCGGGGTAAACGCCTGCTCTACCTGCACAGCACGCTTGTACAGCGTAGGGATGTGCAGCGCGTGTAATGTGCTTGCAACCGTACCGGGATCCCGGAAAAATTAAATTTTAAATCTGAGGTTTTTTTTTAAATTATAATTTTGTATTCTGTTAACCTAATGTTCTTGGCATGGATATATAGAATTCCTCCATGGTTCTTGGTATACAATTTGATAAATTTACACGAGTTTCTTGGTAGATTTTCATATTTCTCCTAATTCTACTTTAGATATTAACATTTTGCTTTATATAGCCTCGCACTATTTTTAAGACTCACCCCCGTATTCACGATCAAAACGAGCACTAACTTAAGGGCAAACTAGCGCTTAGATTGGGGAAATTCATTTCAAGAACAAAACATAGGGTAAAAGCAGCGCTATAGCTCTCCAAATATGTACTAGCACTTAGGTTAGTAAGGTCGACAGGTATATTAACCAACGCTTAAGCGCTGTCAAAATATTCCTTCGTATTTTATTGTTATCGCATTTTTTGTTTGATTGTGAATTTACATGAAAAAATTAATTCTTACGATGAAGACGATTTTTACGAGTGTATTAACATTGTTTTGACGAGTATATTAACATTGTTTGACCATCAGAATCGGGTTTGTTCTCCGATATGGTCTAGGACCATACTGCAATGACAGATGAACTGTCAAAATATTCCGTCGCATTTCGTCAGCAAAGTTTTTGTTTGGTTGTGAATTATTTACATAAAATAATGAATTCTTACGATGAAGACGATTTTAACGAGTATAAAAACATTGTTTTGACCAAAAATAGTGTCCCAAGAAAATATATCAGAGACTGTAAAGACCCATTTACGTATTACGACGAGGAAGAATTTAGAAAGCGTTTTAGATTGAAAAAATGCGTCGTTCTGTATACAGTCTTTCCGTTGCTCATTGAGGGTTTAACAAAGCCAACAATTTCTTCGATTGTCAAGTTTTATGCACAGCTCAAATATGACATTTACATTTCTTCGATTTGTCAAGTTCAACAGCTCAAATGTCATTGAAATTTGAAAGAAGCGGCAATGATAAGAATGAAGTACGCCAAATATTGGTCGTAAGTTACTGACCAATTACAGAGCTGGGTTTTTTCGAGAGCCAATGACTGGCCGTACATCTCCACTAAGTTGGGCACTAGGCTGATTGATGCTTTAGTGTTATTTGTGAAACAAAACGCTCCAGAATGTCGACCCTTGAGTTAGTGTAACGCTTGAATTAGGTAAGTATTGGTACTTGAGTCAGTGTTGATCGAGAATACGGGGGTCAGTTACTCTGAAGATGGCCTAGAGGCTGAAACCAGTCAACTCACTTATTTTGATTTGTTTTTGTAACAAATTTAAATAAAAATAATAGTAGAATAAAACAAAGTTTATTTTCATTTTTTTAATTAAAATGGAGTTCTACAAAGTTTCCACTGAATCATTTCAAAAATAGTTTTTTATTGCTTGCATTCTTTGTACCCATTCATTTCTGACTCTAGATTTTGAAGTTTCTTCTTGCTACAAAATCTGGTAACACCGGGATTCGTAGCAGCAACAAGCCGATATTTTTATACCGTGTTTTACCTGCATGCCAACATTTAACATGTGGGACCCTAGATCGGGGTCAGATATAGTATACTTTATGTGTGTATAGCTATAGGTCATTATTTATCCTAAAAACAGGTGCCCATACCAAAGTTAGTAGACACAACGAGTGCAATATATACTCGTATTGTTGTGTTTTTATGGATGGTTCAGATAGTCTTTAATTGAAAAAAAAACTGGTCTTCTTTACAGGATATTTATTTTACACTTAGATTTATTTAACAGTTATATTTATTTCTTACACTTTTACAATTCTTTAGCAATTCACATTTATTTCACAGATGGTTCACTTACACTGTATTTATTGTTCAAAAACAGAGCGTCGTATGTAGACTGACTGCTGCAAGCCATTTTCCGCTTTTAATATTGCAGCGATAGTAGTTACTAGAAGCCAATTTTGCTGGAACATTCCAGAACGACGGACTTCTACCAGCTTCGAGTAGGTACATAATTAAATATCTATTTACCCTAGGTACTTATAATAATTACTCCAACTCTCATCGGCTATAACTAATACACCTACCTACCTAACATTTATATGTATTTGTTGTTTACATAACAATATTTTCCCTGGCTGAAAATGGCTAATTGTCAGTGGGTACCTTGAAAAATAAATCAAAATGTATTTTGTATTGTTTGTGTATGAACACTGTGAAAATTCATATTCTATAATTTATAGCCTAAGTTGTAAGGATATATTAACATAAAAAACTCATATCAAATGCATGCCCACAAACAAACACGTTTAAGTTTGCGCTTACAAATGCTGAATGTGTACTTACAAATTAAAATCCTAACCTCAAATGAACATAAACCCTGCAACTTTAGCCGACCTTCCCTGAAACAGTGACATTGGCAAAGTGAACCATTCTTTACAGTATGGGTGGTCAGCCTATTAGGTACCAACCTATAAGTCAAGGAATATTGATTTTTAAAATCAAATTCCAATGAAAACACTTGGTGAAAAGAAACAGTGGAATTTAATTCTAAAAAAAAAATCAAAAGATTGTATTGAATCTAAAATGATTGCCCTTTGTTCTTCGCAACTCGTGTCTGTTTGCGGGCATGCATTTAATATGAATGAAAAAAAAAAGAATGTATCTTTGCAACTAAGATTGTAGATTAATTATAGATTGAGCTCCACCGAAGAGGCTCTTTGATTACGAGTCCTACGTGTTAACCATCAGACTACAGACCGGTCTGTAAAATATGTAAAGTGAAATAATCCTATAAGGCTGTTGGACAGCTGTCGCCGCTCATATGAAACCCAGCGCATATGTTAGAAGAGGCCCTACCAAATCACAATTTACATATCTCCTACATATTCCGCTATTGGGACAAATATCAGATCTTGTTAGGGTTTCCTTATAGCCATTCAAGTCTTTTTAAATTGTAAGCCTCAATGAACGCCACGAAGAGCATAAAAATGGTATTTACAACATACGAATCAATTCTGAGATGGAAGACGCAAACGCAAACGCAACTAAGCTTCACATATAGTGTAACTTCTTGCCTGCGTTATCCCTGAAGGGGTCGCATGTGTTGATTCCGGACCTATTTATTATTACAGGTACGGGGGCCGGCCTCACACCAACTACTTTCAGTTGAAGTGGGAGTAACCCAGCTCCCGGCGGGGCTGGTTCTCATTTCTTGTGAAGGCTGAGTAAACCTTGAAATTGAACCCTTGCTCTCGGCATGGAATGCAAGCATTCTACCACTTGAGCTATTGACCTTTTTACGAGCTTGGTCGTCGTCGCTACAAAGCACCAATTCTCAAGCAAGACCCAGTTGCTGTAATGCTGGATGCACCTTTGGTGACCGGTCATTGGTAAAGGCTTATGAATTTTTTAACTCAGCGAAGAGCAAATTTGAAAATATAAATGGTATATTTTTTGTGCTCCGCCGGGATTCGAACCCACAACCTTCCATTCAGAGTCCAAAGTGTTACCCCATCTACCAGTAACTTTGTCTTGCTTGAGAATTGGTGCTTTCTATAACGACGACCAAGCTCGCAGAGGGCTCTTGAGGTGTGATTCACACAAGAACACTTCACGAAATAAATTATAACAATATTGTTGTATGGCCCAGTCAATGCAATAAGCTGGCTTTTATTGACAGCGTCTTGGTACAGGTCGTATGGTTTAGAGTTGTATCTTTTGTGCCTTATGATACCGTCCTTTATTTGATTGTCGGTTGTTTTACTGGGACTTATTTTGATGAATAGCCACGAGGAAAACATGAATGTCATATGTTAGAACAATGTGACGTAGAGCTCACAAACATGTTTGTCGAAAGTGAACATCTGCTAAAATAATATGTTTTTCAGAGACGTTTATAACAAGATCGGTCTATTTTTTTGGGCTAAAAACTAATATAGATATATATTTATTTATTAAGATCTATTATTAAAAAACCAAAAATTCAATTACTCTTTTACGAAGGTATTTGCAAAAGAATAGTTGCAGTGGTAGGGAAAACGGTTGAAAATAATATGGTTGTGTAGAGTACATTTCAAGGATCACAGCCACAGTGATGAAGAAAATCAAGTTCAAACAAACAAAAACGGCAGATTTTCGGGGAAATCACTCTTTTATAAATTGTCAGAAACTTTACATTACTCAAGTTTTGCAACTCGTACTAAGGGTACTGGCCGGCCATCCAAAAGATGGAAGAACATCTGCTGGTCTCCTGCATCTCAGGAGACATTACTCAAGTTTTGCAACTCGTACTAAGGGTACTGGCCGACCATCCAAAATATGGAAGAACAGCTGCTGGTCTCCTGCATCTCAGGAGGGAGTTCTGCAATAAACAGATCTTGACTGTTTCATAATTTATAAAACAATCGAGATGTTTTAATCAGACAGGCATATTTCAGTGCGGGGATTTCCCCGTATTGTTCCTTACAGGACTCGGCCTGGGTGTAAACTTGAGTACTGAAATATTAAGTGAGAGAGGGAGCAGCAAGAAAAGGTGTTCTCTCTCTACTGCGAGTATAGGGCATTCACGCAAACTCACCTCGAACGCGTTAATCATAAACCTGTGGAATATAAGACACCGATGATGATGATGATGAGTTGGTGATTTCTTTATAGCGCCGTTTCGTGATGTAGTCACTCCAAGGGCGCTTGCGCAAATGATGCTAGAAATTTGCTTGTCTTCAATGTATTCCGGAACTTTCCATGGTCCTCTAGCTCTCTCGCATGATGTGGCAGGTGTTTCAAGGCCAGAGGACTAGCAACTGCAAATGCACGCTCTCCAAACATTGTGTTAAGTTAACATGTGCTAACGACAGCACATAACAGATTTAAATAATGTAATTGTTTGTGTATGTTCCTTGACTTATAGGTTGGTTATAGGCTGTAGAAAATGGCTCACTTTGTCAATGTCATCCCTGTTTCAGGAAAGGTCAGCAAGAGTGGCAGAGTGCGTGTTTATTTGAGTTTTGGGTTTTTATATTATAAGTCCACATGCGGCATGTTTAAGTGCGAACTTATACGTATTTGCTTGTAAAAATGCAAATAATGTGAATCCTCAATGTTGCATATCTTTGCAACTTACTGTACTGCATCCTGCCGCCGTTCCTCTAGGAGTGGCCGGTACCTCCGCAGATGCATCTCCGCTTTTTTCAGTCCGTGCCTACTCTTTCATCTCTTCAACACTCTTAGAGGTGTATGAATTTTTCAACCGAGAGAAGAGCAAATTTGAACATGTAAATGTTATTTTTTTTGTGCTCTGCCGGGATGCGAACCAACAACCTTCTATTTACGAGTCCAAAGTGTTACCACTGGACTACGGATCGATTCTAGTTTATTCTTTCTATATGCTGTATTTACGTGATCGACGGGAATTCACGCAATTTTTTACACTCCGGGTACTGTGCTGCGCCAAAGTTATTATTTATGTATGTATATATGTAGCGCCTGCAGATCTCATGCTGGAAATACAAACCTGCAAGTTGAATCCTTTGTAGACAAAAATTCTAATCTAAATTCATTTTAAGCACAGCTATAAACAATCTCCTTCTTCTACCTCAGTCCTTCTCAGTCCACTCCTGGACGTAGGCCTCCTCCACTTCTCTCCATTCCTGTATATCGGCTGCTGTGTTCAGCCATCCTCTGCCTGCAGTTTTCATTTGATCGTGTCCAGCCACTCCAGTTGGGGTTTCCCATTTCCCCGCTTGGACTTCCTGGGTCGCCACTGGAAGATCCTTTTCGGCCACCTGTCATGGTCCTGCCTTGCGACGTGACCAGCCCAGCGCCACTTTAAGCAGGCCACTCGCTGTATGGCATCAGTGACACCAGTGCGTCTACGGATCTCCTGGTTTGGAACCCTGTCAGACTGATTCCCCGTATCTTCCTTTCCATGACATCAGGTGACGTACTGGTGTCACTGATGTCATACAGCTATAAACAATTGTTTTATGAATATCTTCGGCCGGTCGATAGCTCAGTTGGTAGAGCGCTTGCATTCCACGCCGAGAGCTCTGCTTCGAATCCCACTGAGGGCGTCAGAAATGTTTCCTCGTTGCAGTGTTTATTTCAAACCCAAAATGCAATACCGTCAAGGTTTACTAGGCCTTCACAAGAAATAAATAGCAGTCCCTTCAGGAGCTGTCTAAGGTCGGCAAGAGTTGCAGGGTGTACGTTCATTTGAGATTTGGGTTTTTATATTGTGAGCCCACTTGCGGCATGTTTAAGCGCGAACTTATACGTGTCTACTTGAGAAAATGCATGTAATGTGAATCCTTAATGTTACATATCTTTGCAACTTAGATTAGATTACAATTCACTATTCAGTCTATCTACAATATTTAATCTAAGTTGCAAAGATATATTGACATTTTAAACTTATATGTAATGCATTCCCACAACAAGCACAAGTTCACGCTTACACATTCTGCACGTGTACTTACAAAATGAACCAAACCTCACATGAACCTAAACTTTGCAACTCCTACCGCCATTCCCTGAAACCGAGGTGGCATTGGCAAAAGTGAACCAAGAATTTACAGCATGGGGGGAATTCCTTGACTTATAAGTTGGTATGAGGCTAAACACCCATACTGTGAAAAGATAGTTCACTTTGCCACTGTCACCCCAGTTTCAGGGAAGGTCGGCAAGAGTTGCAGGGCTCATGTTAATTTGAGATGGGTTTTTATATTATAGGTCTACATGCGGCATGTGTGTTAGCGCGAATGCATTTAGTTGCGGGAATGCATTTAAAATGAATCTCAAATTATACATACCTTTGCAAGTTAGATTTAGATTTAGGGGGTGAGCTTCATATCAAACTATTCAATACGTGTTTTTTTTTTTTAATCCTGTGCGGGAGACTCCCTAGATTCGAGACTCTAGGGGTCCATGCCACTTGTTGTAGTGCCGCAGAGGTGTACGAGCTTGGTCGTCGCTACAAAGCACCAATACTCAAGCAAGACCCAGTTGCTGTAAGGCTGGATGGACCTTTAGTGTCCGGTCTTTGGTAAAGGCTTTATGATTTTTTTCAATCCAGCGAAGAGCATATTTGGAAATATAAATGGTATATTTTTGTGCTCCGCCGGGATTCGAATCCACAACCTTCCATTTACGAGTCCGAAGTGTTGCCACTGGACTACGGACCGGTCCAAGATGCCAACGACACGCGGTGTACCTGAGCGGTCACCCATCCAGGTAGCATCCGCGCCCAATGTTGCTTAACTTCGGTGATCTGATGAGAACCGGTGCTTTCAACATGGTATCGGCGTTGACAAATGGTATTCCTTCTAAGTGTTTTTAGGCTTTCATGGCCGGCTTCAGATGATCATGATAAGGATGTAGAATCCATCTTTCCGGGCTTGTAGACCATCGTCCAATAATTCTTTTGTAGGCTGCTTTATTATTTTTGGAAGGCTGCTACGTTTCGTCAGTAACATATGACTGACTTCTTCAGGGCTTGTACTTAGACTGAATTCATTGAATTCTCTTTGACAGCATTTTCCATCTTCATACATATAGTATATATACTGTCTTATATATAAAGCTAGGTGTGAAAATATGTGGCCTATATAGCTACTACAGTAGGTTGTACAAATGTATATACAACCATGTACTGTATAGGCTTGTAAGGACCTCACATACACACACAAACTGTTCCATATAAATGTGTGTGTATAAATCAAGCTAAGAATGTGTGTGTGAAGAAGTAGCTACGCTGAACCTTTTTTTAAGATTTGTCAAATCTTGAATCTATACTCTAAGATGCAAAGATATATTGGCATTTAAGGCTCATATTTAATACACACCTACAGGCAGGTACTTACAATAGCAGGCGCGTGCGTAGGGTAAAGGCAAATACATTTCAGAATAAATATTTTCTCCCATTCCTTTGAAAAAACTCATTTGAAATTGACTAAAGTGCTAACTATGGCTCCAATCGAACTTAAATTTTGAATTTTAAATCTAAATATCAAGCTTAAATGTTTTTTTACCAAATATTGCTTACCTATTATTATTTAAATATGAATTATGAATTTAAAATTAATGGAATGAATGTTGATGTCGTAAATGAGTTTGTATACCTGGGAAGTAAGTTTGAAAAAGATGGAAGAATGACTGGTGAATTTGAAAGAAGAATAATGAAAGGCAGGTGCGTACTGGGTGCTACCGCTTGCATCGCCAGGAACCAGAATCTTTCAAAAAATGTTCGACTGGCGGTGCACGGTGGTATACTAGTGCCCACTCTGATGTATGGAAGTGAGGCCTGGACGGTGAGTGAAAGTGAGATTAGTAAAGTCCATACAGTGGAAATGGACTACTTAAGAAGTATGATTGGAAAAAGACGGAGTGATAGGGTGAGGAATGATTTTGTTAGAGAGGAATGTGGTGTAAGAGAAAGTGTGAAAGTAAAGATTAAAAGAAGTATACTTAGATGGTTTGGACATTTGGAGAGAATGAATGAGGAAAGACTGACGAATAAAGTGTATGCTGCAAGAATTGATGGATGTCGTGGAAGAGGAAAACCGAAAAAGGTATGGATGAACCAAATTTTCGAAATAGCGAGTGAATGTCACCCCTGCTTCAGGGAAGGTCGGCAAGAGTTGCAGGGCTTTTGTTCATTTGCGGTTTGGATTTTATTTGTAAGTACACAATCAGCATTTGTAAGCGCGAACTACACGTGTTTGTTTGTGGGCATACATCTGAGAGCTTTGAATAAATATATTCTTGCAACTTAGATTATAGATTATTCAGCGCATGTGCCTGTATGGAATGCACGCCCTTTTTAACAATAGTATGCTCAACCCCACCTCATATCCGTCTTGTATACATGTGTCAGAACGATCCACAGCACATGGACGCTCATGGAAAGCTTTTTATTTTCTCAAGTGGTAGAAGGTCTTTCCGTGAAGTAAAAGCAACAGCACGACAAAAAAAGAACCTTTATCGGGGCTATTCATAGACATTTTAGTCGTCGGTTGAGCCCACGCTTTGACAAACTAATGATGCATTTGTATGAAGACTTGTCAATTCAATATGGCCGCAAGTGAACAGCTGATGAGTTTTCATTCAAATGTTACCAAAATTCGGTAGATAAGAATGACCATGGTGATGTGATGAGACTTTCAGCTCAGGCATCATAAGTTTGTCAAAGCTTGGGCTCAACTCACGACTAAAATGTCTAAGAATAGCCCTGTATGACTCTAAAAGTAAGTGGTTCGATGTTACATTTAAGTTCACACTTACACATACAAAATAAATTAAGCATCACATGAACATAAACTTTGCATCGCCTGCCACCTTTCCCTGAAACAGTGGTGGCATAATTGTCTATGGCAGTGTCGCTACAAATCGCCAATTCTCAAGCAAGACCCAGTTGCTATAAGGCTGGATCTGGATCGACTTTTAGTGACCAGTCTTTGGTAAAGGTTTATGAATTTTTCACTCAGCGAAGAGCATATTTTATAATATAAATGGTGTATTTTTTATGCTCCGCCAGGATTCGAACCCACAACCTTCCATTTACGAGTCAGAAATATTAACCACTAGACTACGGACCGGTCACATATGCAATAATGAACTTTGAATGTTATTTATTATTTGTATTCCTTGACTTATGGGTTGGTATGAGGCTAACCACCTATGTAAAAAAATGGTTCACCTTGCCAATGTCACCCCTGTGTCAGGGAAGGTCGGCAAGAGTTGCAGGGTTTATGTTAATTTGATATTGGGGTTTTATATTGCAGATCCACATGCGGCATTTGTTAGCTTGAACTTATACGTGTCTGCTTGTGGAAATGCATTTAATATGAATCTCAATTCTAATCTAATCTAATCTAATCTAAGCTGCAAAGATATATATCATTTAAGATTTATATTAAATGCATTCCCACAAGCAGACATGTATAATTTCGCGCTAACACATGCCGCATGTGGACCTACAATATAAAAACCCAATCTCAAATGAACATAAGCCTTGCAACTCTTGCCGTCCTTCCCTGAAACAGGGGTGACATTGGCAAAGTGAACCAATTTTTTACAGTATGGGTGGTCAGCCACATAACAACCTATAAGTCAAGGAACATACATGACAATCTGTAATTGATGTAATTATATCTTTGCAACTTAAATTTAGATTAGGTTTAGATTAGAACTCGACGAAAATGGCACTGATGGGTGACGCATACCCAAGGTTGCGATCCGCAGTCCCGCAGGATTCGCGTCCTTTTCGCTGTTTGTGCGCATGTCCTTTTAGTCTATGGACCTCCAGGACCGCCAACTATCATCTGACAGCTCGCAGGACATCAACAAACTGCCCAGCTAAACTAACGCACGGCCATCTCTACTATTGTTGTTACTGTGCCAGCCTAATCATAGGAGCAGTGGACGAGGAGGGGAAACCAGCTAATGTGAGTCAGAACAGATTATAATCCTCAATATAAATATCCTTAAAAAGGCGCAAAACATGTCAACTCAACACTGCACCTTGTCAGCGCCTTCTTACGTGTTGTAGACCCTCATTTCATCGCAAATATCAATAGTCTAGCGCTCAGGATACTTAAATACGTTTTTTTTAAAATAAATTTGTCATAGATTGTTATGTTATTTTTAATGTAGATACTTCAAAACATGTAAACCTTTTCAGCGCCTTCTTACGTGTCGTAGACCCTTAATTTATCTCGACTATAAAGAGTCTACCGCTCAGGATTCTGTACTACGTTTTGAAAAATAAATTTGTGATGGATTTTAATAATTACCAAATGTTGCTTTTAAATAAATGCTATTTTCAACTAACTAAGCTACACATATAGTGTAAGTTTTTGCCGCGCTCTCCCCAAGGATTCGCATGTGACGAGTGGAACCTTTTTATTTTTATAGAAAAGGAAGCCAGCCTTACACCAACCCTTGCATTTGAAGTGGGGGTTTCCCAGGGCTTGTACTCATTTCTTGTGAAGGCTGAGTAAACCTTGCCGGTATTTTATTTTGGGGTTTAAAATACACACCGAAATGGGAAATCATTTCTGACGCCCTCGGTGGGATTCGAACCCGAGCTCACGGCATGGAATGTAAGCACTGTACCAACCTGTATCGACCGGACTTCGATAGATTTTTATAATAAACGTAATATAAAAAACGCAACTAAGCTACACATATAGTGTAACTTCTTGCCGCGTTATCCCCGAAGGGGTCGCATGTGGTCACCCCACGCTTGCAGTCACCGCGAGGCTGAATACTACGCCTCTGGCCTGTGGACGACTGCAAGCACATCCCAGATCCACTCCTAGCGACGATAGGCATATAAATAATATTCACAATGTGGATAATAATAATTTTAATATTAATGATACCGACTTTGACTATATATTTAGGTGGAACAAAATAATTAATTTTAAGTACTTAAACACTGATAGATGTAAGAATATACTTAGTTTTTATGATTGGTCTGACCTATATAATTGTAAACATATTGATACCGCTGTAAAATACTTTTATAATGTTTTATTGAAAATATGTAATTTGTGTGCTCCATGTAAAAAATACGCTGCCAAATGTAACTCCACTTACCCAGTATGGTTTAATAGTAGCATCATTGCTAATATCAAGTGTAAGGAACGCTTGCACAAAAATTACTTAAAAAATAAAAGTGTAAGCAATTATAAGGCTTTCTCTACAAAGAGAGCGCAAGTTAAACATAATATAAAGGAAGCACACAAATTGTATATGAGTAAGATTCAGACTGGGATAGGATGTGATTCCAAGGAATTCTGGTCTTATATCAGATCCAGCAGGACCGGTGGTAATACAACTTTTCAGCTTTCTGATGGAGATCAGATTATATCTGATCCCAGAATAATATCGGAAACTTTTGCTAAGTATTTCCAATCGGTCTACAGCACCCAGACCCCTCACGTAGATTTATCTGAGTCCACCCATGGTAAGCACGAGCAATCTTCCATATCACTCAGTCCTTTTTCTTTGACTGAGGTGGAGACTTATCTGCTTGGATTAAAATCCAATAAAGCAACTGGCCCTGACAACATTCCCCCGAGAATTGTATCTTCTATGGCTAAGCCCCTTGCTCAACCCTTATGTTTCATCTTCAACTTATCCCTGAAGACATGTACATATCCATCAGCCTGGAAGATAACAAGAGTCATGCCAGTACATAAGTCAAATGATAAAAGTGATGTTAGAAATTATAGGCCGATTTCTATTTTATCAAGTTTCGCCAAAGTGTTTGAGTGCTTGATACACAAAAACCTTATGTGGCAAATCAAGCCCCGAATCAACATACACCAACACGGATTTCTGCCCAAGAGATCCACAGTATCAAATCTACTCACCCTCAGTAGAAATATTGCCCTCAACTTGGATTCTCGCAGGCAAACTGATGTAATATATACAGATTTCTCCAAGGCGTTTGATCGTGTGAATCATGATGTTCTTTTGAAGAAGATGGACGATTTTGGTTTCACAAAACCTCTCTTAATCTTTTTCTCTTCATTTCTTAAAAACAGAAGCCAATTTGTGCAAATAAATGACCAACATTCGGCTAATTTTTTTCCAACTTCAGGAGTTCCTCAAGGCTCTAATTTAGGCCCTCTAGCCTTCATTGTGTTCATTAACGACATTGCGGACAAGATCAAAAATAGTTCTTGTCTTCTTTACGCTGATGACATGAAAATTTATACAGAAATCAAGGATTTTCAAGACTGTATTAATTTACAGATGGATTTGAACTCTCTGCTGATGTGGTCCAATAATAATGGATTGAACTTCAACATTAGCAAGTGTTCTGTCATGTCATTCACAAGATCCGCTTGTCCCATAATCCATGAGTACAGTATTGGTGGGTCGATACTGGCTCGTGTCTTTTCATTTAGGGACCTGGGCGTAGTTTTTGATCCTGGTCTGAAGTTTACAGAACATATAACGCAGTTGACGACCAAATGCTACCAGTTATTGGGCTTTGTGATCAGAATTAGCAATAATTTTGAGTCACCGAGAGCTATGGTGGATGTCTTCAACTGTATTGTACGTTCTAAATTAGAGTACGCTGTCGAGGTTTGGGCCCCGTATCAGCGGAAGTATGTAGATCTTTTGGAGCAAATTCAAAAAAAGTTTTTGAGGTACCTCCTCATGAGAATACATGGGAATTATCCCAAGTTTATGCACCATGAGGAATTACTTGAGAAAACCAGCTCCAGGAGCCTGGAATCTCGGCGCAACGGTTCTCTTATGGTGCTTTGTTACAAGATCATTAACGGCTTAATTGACAGCCCCACCCTGTTAGAGAGTTTTGAGCTTTATGTGCCAGATGGCTACGGCCGAGGAAGACGGCATGAACTTTTTCATGTACCGCTGTCCCGTACCGACGTCATGGCACAACATGCCTTAACTCGGAGTGTTACTCTGATTAATTCCGCTGACATAGACATTTTTTACATTAACTTAGAATCATTCAAAGATCTAGTTAAAGAGCTCCTCCCAGCTTGTTAATGACTGTGTGAGGGTGCACTGTAATAAGGGAAACCTGTTGTGCACAAAAAAAAAAAAAAAAAAAAAAAAAAAAAAAAAAAAAAAAAAAAAAAAAAAAAAAAAAAAAAAAAATGTGGCGAGTTGAACCTATTTATTTTTACAGGTAAGGGGGCCGGCCTTACGCCAACCACTTCAGTTGAAGTGGAGGTTTCCCAGCTCCTGAGAGTGCTGGTAGGTACTCATTTCGTGTAAAGGCTGAGTAAACCTTGCCGGTATTTTATTTTGGGGTTTGAAATAAACACGCAACGCAACGCAAAACGCAACTAAGCTACACATATAGTGTAACTTCTTGCCGCGTTATCCCCGAAGGGGTCGCATGTGGCGAGTTGAACCTATTTATTTTTACAGGTAAGGGGGCCGGCCTTACGCCAACCACTTCAGATGAAGTGGGGGTTTCCCAGCTTCCGAGAGAACTGGTACTCATTTCTTGTGAAGGCTGAGTAAACCTTGCCGGCATTTTTATTTTAGGGTTTGAAACAAACACCGAAACGGGAAATCATTTCTGACACCCTCGCCTCGGCGGGATTCGAACCCGAGCTCACGGCATGGAATGCAAGCACTCTACCAACTGAGCTATCGACCGGTCTAACACCGAAACGGGAAATCATTTCTGACACCCTCGGTGGGATTCGAACCCGAGCTTTCGGCATGGAATGCAAGCACTCTACCACCTGAGCTATCGACCGGACATATAAAATTATATAAATAATATATCTATCTATAATCTAAGTTGCAAGGATTTATTCATTCAAAGCTCTCAGATGTATGCCCACAAACAAACACGTGTAGTTCGCGCTTACAAATGCTGATTGTGTACTTACAAATAAAATTCAAACCTCAAATGAACATAAGCCCCACAACTTTTGCCGACCTTCCCTGAAACAGGGGTGACACTGGCAAAGTGAACCATTTTTTACAGTATGGGTGGTCAGCCTCATACCAACCTATAAGTCAAGGAATTACATAAAAAATAACCCAAGACACAACAGTTTTTCAGCGCCTTCTTACTTGTTGTAGGCCTTCGATTAATCCTGACTGAAGAGCTTGCCGCACTCTTAAATAAAAATAAATTCGTGAAAGATTTTTATAATCACCAAATTTTACTTTTAAATAGGTACTTTCAAAAACGTAAACCTAACACTACACCTTCTTACGTGTTGTAGACCCTTATTTGTACGCAAATTTGAAAAGCCTACCGCACAAGATTCTTATAAAAATACACTTTTTTTTTAATTGTTGTCTTTTTAAAACGTTGCTGGTTTGAAAGCCAGCTGTAGGTGTTTTTTTTTAACTAAGCTACACATATAGTGTAACTCCTTGCATTATCCCCAAGAGTTTCACATGTGGCGAGTGAAAACTATTTATTTTTGCAGGTAAGGGGGCCGGCCCACACCAACCACTTCAGTTGAAGTGGGAAGTACCCAGCTCCCGAGAGGGGGCTGGTACTCATTTTTTGTGAAGGCTGAGTAAAGTTTGAAATAAACACTGAAACGGGAAATCATTTCTGACACCCTGTGTGGGATTCGAACCCGAGCTCATGGGGGGAATGCGAGCACTCTGCCAACTGAGCTATCGACCGGATTACACATCTTTGCAACTTAGATTAGATTAGAGTTGTCTTCATGTCCTTCACTCCTAAACGTTAACATAATTTAAAATTCAAATACGTTACTTTTATTTCTTTCAGTTTTTGAATTGTTAGTTTTGTGGTTAATTGTACATTGAAGCTTTCAAGACTTGGATCGGTCCAGTGGCAACACTTCGGACTCGTAAATGGAAGGTTGTGGATTCGGATCCCGGCGGAGCACAAAAAATATACCATTTATATTTCGAATGTGCTCTTCGCTGAGTTGAAAAATTCATAAAACTTTACCAAAGACCGGTCACTGAAAGGTCCATCCAACCTTACAACAACTGGTTCTTGCTTGAGAATTAGCGCTTTCTACAGCGACGACCAAGCTCGCAGAGGGCTCTTGAGGTGTGATACACACAAAAACAGCGCTCACCAAATAAATCATCCTAATATTATTATTATTATTGACGGCCGGTACTTGTTAACATAACAATAACTTTTTTCGGGCTATGTAGCCGTGGTCTGGTTGATTTATTCCGGACAGTTTCGCCCATTGCTCCAGCGGTTGGCTAGTCGCTGTGACCTTCTTTTTTGTTTTGTGGTTGTTGGCTTTCAATTTGAGAGCATTAACGATACCGGTTCTTTTGACTATTTTTTACTTATCTAGACGACTATGCCTTTTTCTTACTTGTGAGTATTTTTATTTCTTCCTTCCTCAGCCTTTCTCAGTCCACTCCTGGACGTAGGCCTCCTCCAATCTTCTCCATGTTTGTCTATAGTCTGCTGTGTTCAACCATACTCTGCCTGCAGTTCGCCTGATATCGTCCATCCACCTAAATTAGGGTTTTCCTACTCCTAAGGGGAAAGGTTCTAATTTCTGGTAAAAGTTTTGGTATTTTGGTTTTTGGATTTATAATGAACACTGAAACGAGAAATCATTTTCTACATTTTAGGTTTTTATGTCCTAAGTCCACATGCGGTATATGTAAGCTCGAACTTACGTCTGCTTCGGGAATACATTTAACATGAATCTTTCAGAGTAATATATTATATTTTTAAACTTAGATATTTATTAAATATTTATAATTTCAAAGATATATTAAAAGTTAAGATAGTCCGCAAACGGAAAAAAGTAAACACGAGCTTACACATGCTGCATGTGTAGTTACAAATCTCGATCAACAAATCTCAAATGGACATTAGCCCTGCAACTCAAGCCAAATTTATCAAAAAAAAAAAAAATAGTTAACAAATTAAATCAATGCAACCCATAAGTCAAAGAATAATAATAATAGGATGGTTTATTTGGTGAGCGCTGTTTTTGTGTGTATCACATCTCAAGAGCCCTCTGCGTGCTTGGTCGTCGCTGTAGAAAGCGCCAATTCGCAAGCAAGTACCTTTCGTCTTTCTGTACAAGTGTCATAAACCCCCAGAGTCTCTGAAATCTAGGGAGTCTCCCGCAAAGGATTTCTTTAAAAACTTTATGTTTAGCTTAGGGGCCGTCCATAAATTACGTCATCGATTTTGGCCGATTTTCGACCCCCCCCCCCCCCCCCCTTACAATCATCCTATAGTCATTATCTAATTTATTTATTTATAAATTCACGACACTTAGTGCCTTTTACAATACATACTAAAAATAGTGTTATAAATACAAGAGCAATTAAAAAGTATAAAATGAAACAACAAATATATCAGAACTACAATTGAAAACTATCTGGGATAAAAAAGTAACATAAAACAAAATAATATTTACATAAGTAGGTATTAATACTTTAAAAAAATAGAGAGATGAGATAAAAAAACAAGAGAAAAGACATTTTATGAATGTATAAATAGTGAGCAGAAATTAGAAGTAAGTAGCTGAATATAAAAACACAATTAAAAATAGATTGAAAAAGACTTATAAATACCTATACATGAAAGTAAAATGAAACAAAACAAACACAATAACAAAAACTATATAAAAATAAGAATAAAAATCAAAGTTACTGTATAGAGAAAAATATAAATAAAAAATCAGAATATATAAAAGCAACAGAAATAAAAACATTATTCATCCAAAAAGTACCTCAACAGACCCCTTCTCCCCCTCTTGCTGTAATAATGGATGAGCTTAATAATTAATAATGTTATATTACTTACATAGTATTTTGTATATTTTTTAGAAATTGGTATTTACAAGAACGATGTGTGTGTTCCTTGTGTGTGTTCCGTGTGTGTGTTCCTTGACTTATAGGTTGGTATGCGGCTGACCACCCATGCTGTAAAAATGGTTCACTTTGCCAATGTCACCCCTGTCTCAGGGAAGGACGGCAAGAGTTGCAGGGTGTATGTCCATTTGAGATTTGGTTTTTATGTTGTAGGTTCACATGAGGCATGTGCAAGCGCGAACTTGTACGTGTCTGGTTGTGAGAATGCATGTAATGTGAATCTTCAATGTAACATATCCTTGCAACTTAGATTAGATTAGATTAGATGTCACTTTTGGTACTCCTATATCATTTGCCATCATCCGCAGACCAGACTCCCCCCCTCTTAATGCGAATGACGTAATATATGGACAGCCCCTTAGTTGCATTGTGTTGCGTAGCATTGTGCAACAATAGGGTAATATCACATATTTTTTTTCATTGTATAAAATGGTAGAAACATTTTTTTTAAATGCATCTGCGTTTTTAAAAAAATATATATCTTGCTTGGTTTTTAAACTAAAGCTCTTTAAAATAAGCGTATTCTCTAAATCTAAATCTAAATCTAAGCTGCAGGGATATGTATCATTTGAGATTCATATCAAATGCATTCCCACAAGCAGACACGTATAATTTCGCGCTCACACATGCCGTATGTGGACCTGCGATATAAAAACCCAATTCTCAAATGGACATAAGCCCTGCAACTCTTGCCGACCTTCCCTGAAACAGGGGTGACATTGGCAAAGTGAACCATTTTTTACAGTATGGGTGGTCAGCCTCATACCAACCTATAAGTCAAGGGATATAAGCAATTAATTACATTTGAGTATAACAAAACAACAAATAATCACTGAACAATTAAACAGTAAAAAAATTAAAAATTCTCGATTACTGGAAAAAATGTAATTTTGTTTATTTAGGCAGATATGACGTCGATGCATCTTCGGAGTGTAGGTATCGACGTTTTAGCGGGACTCAAATTCTCCGCATTTCATTTTTGAAAATTATCATTTATTCCTTGACTTATAGGTTGGTATGAGGCTGACCACCCATACTGTAAAAAATGGTTCACTTTGCCAATGTTACCCCTGTTTCAGGGAAGGTCGGCAAAAGTTGTGGGGCTTATGTTCATTTGAGGTTTGGATTTTATTTGTAAGTACACATTCAGCATTTGTAAGCGCGAACTACACTTGTTGTTACATCTGAGAGCTTTAAATGAATATATCCTTGCAACTTAGATTATAGATTATATATTATTATAGATCAATGATATTTTTATTTTTACTACATAAAAAATATACGGCTGTGATCCTTGAAATGTACAGAACCATATTCTTTTCAACCGTTTTCCCTACCACTGCAACTACCCTAATTATGTAACTCAATAATGCAAGGTGATCTGATAAATATCCACCCTTCTGTATACTTCAATTAACTGGAAACAGAGCTTGTTATTGATACCGAAGCGATCCACCTTTCTTAAAGGTAACAACAGAGATGCGATTAAAAACGTATCAACATCCTTTAACCCTGTTTCCACACCTCTCTGTGTATGTATGAGTGTCTGCGCGCGTGTGTGTGAGTGTGTGTGTGACTGCTGTGAGTGTATGGAGGCTGCGCGCGCATGCTGTTCGATCGGCCAGTGCTGCCAGCGTGTCCAACTTTCCCTAAATCTCGGGTAATTGTCGCCACTCACGCGAACTACCATTAAAAAGCTTCGCCCATATTTGTATTGTATGTACATACGCATGTTGAAGACTGTATGCATGCATACGCGTAGAACATCATTCACTTATAATCTGCTCCTTCACAATAAGCCACGCTTTCGGTAATTGTTTAATAATGTGCTTTTGGATGCCCTGTTCCGAACATGCAATGTGAAAAGTAACACTGCATATAGCTAGCACGTTTGTAAAAAATACTTATATATAGGTACTTCTGACAATCTAAATCTAAATCTAAGCTGCAAAGATATACATCATTTAAGATTCATATTAAACGCATTCCCACAAGCAGACATGTATAATTTCGCGCTAACACATGCCGCATGTGGACCTAAAATGTAAAACCCAATCTCAAATGAACATAAGCCCTGCAACTCTTGCCGTCCTTCCCTGTAACAGGGGTGGCATTGGCAAAGTGAACCATTTTTTACAGTATGGGTGGTCAGCCTCATACCAACCTATAAGTCAAGGAATACAAACCATTAATAAAATATGGGTATATATAACAATGGAAGTACATATAATAACAAATAAACACTAAACAATTAAACAGTAAAAATTAAGACCTACAAAACATATTCTTTAAAATTATTACAATAGTATTAAAAAGGCGTTTTTTGGATAAATCACATTTTTTTAATGGAGCCTGCACTAAAATTTAACATGAACCTAATGCGTTTTTTTTAGTTTTAATCTAAATTTTGCCGTTATCTGAAATAAAAGAAAATTGTAACCATCTAACTTAACTGTATTTAAGTCTTCGCAGAACATTGCGCCACTGCATGCCTCAGAGTTATATGTGGAGGACACATAAGAGCAGGGGTTCCCAATTCCGTGCCCGTAGGCAGCATGACAGAGACAAAACAATCAATCTGACAAAACATTAATATAAAACGTGGTATGCAGGCAGTACTGCTGAGAATAGACAATCGGATTTCTCGCAGGAAGCAACCTGGCCAATTATTTAGATCGTGCGTTTTGCATTGCCGGCCCTCTGCTGCGGAAAGCCTTACCACTAGAGCTGAGAGCTTTGGAGAGTGCAAATGTTTTAAAATCAGGATTGAAGGCATGTCTGTTGAGGAGGGGCTATGGCTCTGCAGTGCCCTTGCGGTGAACTCACATAACGGAACTAAAAATATTGTCAAATTATTATTATTATCTTAGTAAAAATAGACAAATCTTCTAGAGCCGCAGACCATCAGCGAACTAGAATAAGAGTCTTGCACTAATTAGAAAGGACTCCCGAATGATTTTCTTTTAAAAGTTTTTGTGGCTCTTCGCGACTTTTGATTCACGCGTAGAGACCAGAGGCGTCTCTTCTCACTGTTTTTTTAAATAAATAATAAATGTCTGATTCAAAAGCCTGCAAATCTTCGTGTGCCCTCAAGTGCTATTCTGCTAAATTCCTTACACTTTGGATATCAATCCAAGTTGTAGCTTGCTAGCGCTTACGGAAGAACTCCGTAGATAGCAAAATCACAGTGGTACACCTTATTTTTGGACACGAATCGCTATTTCGTCAAATTTTTATTTAGCAGGATAGCGCTTCTAATGTCGCGTTGTTCACATTAAGATCCTGTTCACCTAATATTCACAGGCTTCCACTTCAGTACAAACTGCCAGTAATTACTTTAATGAACTCATTTGACAGCTGCTCGGTCATTATTTCTAAATACTGTTATTCGTTTGATTTTCTGCTTATTGCAGATTGTTATATGCGCTCCTCACGCACTCGTCCCCTCTCACTCTCTCTGATATAATTGCAGTATTCGCTAACACTACGCTAAGGCAAGGTATTTTCAAGTTAAGTTATATTTTAGTAACTATTTCTTCAACTATTATTCAAAATACTCCAGTTTGAGTTAGCTAAAACCGAAAATTACCGAAGTGAAAAGTCCCTGAAAAATCTAAGAAATAATTACAATTATTTTTACGGGTAAGGGAGCTGGCCTCACACCAACCAATTTCAGTTGAAGTGGGGGTTTTCCAGCTCCGGGGGGGCTGGTTCTCATTTCTTGTGAAGGCTGAGTAAACCTTGAGATCGACCCCTAGCTCTCGGCATGGAATGCAAGCATTCTACCAATTGAGCTATCGAACTTTTTACGAGCTTGGTCGTCGTCGCTACAAAGCGCCAATTCTCGAGCAAGACCCAGTTGCTCTAAGGCTGGATGGAACTTTGGTGACCGGTCATTGGTAAAGGTTTATTTATTTTTCACCCCAGCGAAGAGCAAATTTAAAAATCTAAATGGTATATTTGTTGTGCTCCGCCGGGATTCAAGCCCACAGCCTTCCATTCAGAGTCCGAAGTGTTAGCACTGAACTACCAACCGGTACCCATGCTAATAAAAAAGCTAAGTTAAAAAATAGTTGACTTTGTCAATGTCGCCCCTGTTTCATGGAAGGGTCGGCAAAGTTGCAAGGTTTATATTCATTTGAGGTTTGGTTTTTAATTTGTAAGCAAACTTTCGATGCTATCACACCATTATCAAGAGAACAAATTTTTCTTGGTGTTCTTGAATGTTTTCTAGATAATAATGGTGTTGTAGCCGAGGGATCAAGTGGCTGATCTTTCTAGCGTATTTGGAATAGAATAACGTTGCTTCGATCCCCCTTTGGGTCATTTGACCATAACTTTGATCCTGGTTCAACATAATATATCATTGGGTAATTATTCAATAATAATTCATTTAAATATACAATAATGAATTATTACTTGATGATATTAATACCTGTTTCTTACCAAGCAGAATAATTTGGTGAATTGCATTTCTCTTGCTGATCTTTCTCGGCTGACCACCCATGCTGTAGAAAATGGTTCACTTTGCCAATGTCACCACTGTTTCAGGGAAGGTCGGCAGGAGTTGCAGGGTGTATGTTCATTTGAGATTCGGGTTTTTATATTCTAGGACTACATGCGGCATGTTTAAAAGCGCGAACTTATACATGTCTGTTTTGTGAGAATGCATATAATGTGAATCTCTAATGTCACTTATATTTTGCAACTTAGATTAGATTAGAGATAAGATTAGATTCACAAATCTTTTTTAAAAACAAAAACATCAGAAGCGCTCGAGGAAATAAATCAACTCGTGAAGTTTTTGTGTAAATAAAGTATGTTTTGTGTGAAAAATAAACTCGCGGAGAAAGATATAGGTACGGTGCTCTTCTTAGAAATTTTAGTTGTACGTTGAGCCCACGCTTTGACAAATTAATGATGCATTTTGTATGAAGACCTGTCAATCCAAGATGCCCGCAAGTGAACAGCTGATTAGTTTCCATACAAATATTACCAAATTTCGGTAGGTAAGAATGACCGTGGTGATGAGACTTGCAGCCCAAGTATTATCAGTTTGTCAAAGCGTGGGCTCAACGGACGACTAAAATGTCTAAGAAGAGCACTGCTTGTGTTTTATTTTTACATTATTGATTTGAATAAAGTAGACGCTCTCACTTATTTGGGTCAAATCACTTAATTCAATCATGGGGTGATTATTTTTTATAGCTTATGCAAATTGTTCATGGTACTGTTATTGAATTTTAACCTCGCATGCTTAAAACAGTTTATATATTTTTTTTGTTTTTCAGTTATTTCTTTCGCGGCTATTTACAACACAATTAATCCGTAGCTAATCTATGGATCGTCGTTTTTTTGTATTTGAAATTCCCGTTAGATGGCAGTTGACCCATAATATATTTGTTGTGTGTTTCTTGTTGTTGTTCCTTGACTTATAGGTTGGAATGCGGTTGACCACCCATGCTGTAAAAAATGGTTCACTATTTAATTGTCACCCCTGTTTCAGGGTAGGACGGTAAGAGTTGCACGGTGTATGTCCATTTGAGATTTGGGTTTTTATGTTATAGGTTCACATGCGGCATGTGCAAGTGCGAACTTGCACGTGTCTGCTTGTGAGAATGTATATAATGTGAATCCCCAATGTAACATATCTTTGCAACTTAGATTAGATTAGATTAGACGCTTCTTGTATTTTATTTACTCTCTTCTTTGTAAATTCATCCACCTTGCCTCAGTTCTACTATTTTCAAAACAAATAACGCTGGGTTGAAAAAAATCACACAACCTTTACCAAAGACCGGTCACTAAAGGTCCATCCAGCCTTACAGCAACTGGGTCTTGTTTAAGTATCGGCGCTTTGTAACGACGACCAAGCTCGTACACCTCTGCGGCACTAAAACAAGTGTCATAGACTCCTAGAGTCTCTAGAATCTAGGAAGTCTCCCGCACAGGATTTCTTTAAAAAAAAAAGGCAATCAGGATATTTTTACCGTTAGGGGCTCTTTAATGAGATGTACCTTCCAAATATTTTTTTCTTGGGTGAATATATAAATGTGCATTCTGGATGTAAAACATTGATTTTATTTAATGTGTTCAATTTACTTAAAAAGAATTGTGATAGTACGTAGGTACACAGAGTGGCTTTTGAACTGTTTCGCTCGACGGCTTAGATACAAGTCCAACGCTACAGACAGCTTTGTCCCTTTTTATATCAATTATAAGGATTGTTCTTGAACCATTGGGAATTGGAACAAGCGAGATTTCACTAGAATATTCGAGTGAATACTCACACAATGTCGAACAAATGCAAGTGCAATTATTTAAGGACCTACATCTAGAGACGTCACTTACACAGATACACACTCACCAGCTCAAACAGATACACAATTACACATGCGGAACAATATGCGCGTTTTTTATTGTATAAAGCAGATGTATTCACTACTGAATACATCGTCAGATGGAGCAGGAAGAAGAGATGGTTCTGGAGGGACCATATAGACCGCATGAAGGAAGCTAGGATAGCTTGAGTCGTGGCACAGGAGATATCGGACGGACAGTGATAACGTAATTAAGTGCTATAAAAATGTCACGTGGGTCGCAAATAAATATATGAAATGAGTTTGCGAATGCCTCACCCCACATCAGACGCAAGGTGGCTTCGAGAGTCGAGAGGCAGAAGGCTCTAACGTGCACACAGCACTGCATTTACGGAAGTGGCTTTTCATCACAGCAGCGCCTGAAGTCGAGACACAGCTTCCTTAGTTCCGTGCAGCCCTTGTCTTCGGATGCAGTGGCGGAGAGATTGCAAATGTGGAAGGAGGAATGCCCGGAGAGCTTTGTGCAGCCTGCAGAGAGCCTACCTCCAGGAAAGAACCTCGAGTGGCCCGTGTGGAAATCCATGAACAGATTGAGGACCAATGTTGGAAGAGCCCGGGCCAACATGCTGACCTGGGGATTTCTGGGACGGGAGGACTCTACACTATGTGAGTGTGGAGCTCAGCAAACAATGGAGCACCTGCGGTGTTGTCCCTCCTGTCCGACAAGCTGCTCCATGGATGATCTCTTTGCGGGAAACCAAAGAGCTGTAGACATTGCTCGTTACTGGGCCAATACGGTGTGAAGCTGACACGAAGAAGAAGAAGAAGTTGGCGAATGTTGCAAAGTCTGCAGGATTCAGTAAATAATACCCAGATGTTTTCGGATTTACACTCTTTATTAGTCAACACATGACATTACAAAAGACACACTTGAGATTGACAGCAGGAAGTAGGAAGTTAGGTACAGACAATATGTATATTCCTGCTAGGCTGTTGTGATCAAAACAAAATATTTTGTTGTACCTAACAGCAAATACATTTATTTAGGTCATTGAAGAAAATAAGTCATTGATTTGTAATAATCTACTGACAATTTTCTGTCCTTCGCTGTACCGCTGGGTAAATCGGCCGCGTTATATTCTGTCAGTTGCGAGAGATTCCTCACCTTTTAAAGGAGATATCCTTCAGCAAATTTTGTTACGAGAATCGCAATTCACCTTTCGGCAACGAATCGGTATCAGTCGCCTTCGGGTCCGTAAGAAAAGATCGAGAATCGCGGCTAGGTCGCCCTCCCAAAAGATGGAAGAGCAGCTGGTCTTCTGCATCACAGGAGAGAGTTCCACAATAAACAGATCATAGATCTATAACAAGAGGAAGAAGAAGAAGAAGATGTATTTAGATTGCAGTTTGCAGAGTTGACTGCCCTTGCTTGTGCTATCCCCGAGAGTAAGATGTGAAGTAACGCGTCGTTTTATAAATCAGACGTGTCTGTTGGAGCGCGAGTACTGTTTATTGCTTCCATGGCACCTCATCCTCCTTGCTCGTGATGTATACTTAGTGCTGTATTTAGTGTGGCACGCTTCCAAAGGTGTGGGCCGCGAAAAATGAAAAAACAGTCCCCCAAATGCAACGCAACTGCGCAACTAAGCAACACATGTAGTGTAACTTTTTTGCTGCGTTACCCCCGAGTTGGAACTATTTATTTTTACAGGTAAGGGGGCCGGCCATACGCCAACCACTTTAGTTAAAGTGGAGGTTTCCCAGCTCCCGAGAGAGCTGCTAATCATTAGTAAACCTTGTCGGTATTTTATTTTGGGATTTGAAATAAACACCGAAACGGGAAATCATTTCTGACGCCCTCAGTGGGATTCGAGTCCGAGTTCACGGCATGGAATGCAAGCATTGTACCAACTGAGCTATCGACCGGACTTGCAATCCATGCAATATCAACGTCAACGACGATACCATGTTGAAAGCACCGGTTCTCATCAGATCACCGAAGTTTTAAGCAACATTGGGCGCGGATGCTACCTGGATGGGTGACCGCTCAGGTACACCGCGTGTTATTGGCATTTCTTGGACCGGTCCGTCGTCCAGTGGCAGCACGTCGGACTCGTAAATGGAAGGTTGTGGATTCGAATCCCGGCGGAGCACAAAAAATATACCACTTATATTTCCAAATGCGCTCTTCGCTGGGTTGAAAAATTCATAAACCTTTACCAAAGACCGGTCACTGATAGGTCCATCCAACCTTACAACAACTGGGTCTTGATTGAGGATTGGCGCTTTCTACAGCGACGACCAAGCTCGCAGAGGGCTCTCGAGGTGTGATACACACAAAAACAGCGCTCACCAAATAAATCAGCCTAATATTATTATTATTAATATCTAAGTCAACTTTTTGACAAATTATATTAATTTTCGGATATTTAACGAACCGTTCGGTGAGAACTTACATTATTCTCTACGTTTCGTCAGCGACGTAGCCGACGTCTTCAGGAGAACATCCTATCTTTACGGCGACTGAGGATGAACTGAATTTGAAAAACACTTTGTCACAAATCACTGACTACCTTCGAACGAAGGTAGTAATTATGTTTTGGTCTGTTACACATACCAGTCAGGGATTTGTGACAAAGTGTTTTTCAAATTCAGTTCATCCTCAGTCGCCGTACAGATAGGATGTTCTCCTGAAGACGTCGGCTACGTCGCTGACGAAACGTAGAGAATAATGTAAGTTCTCACCGAACGGTTCGTTAAATATCCGAAAATTAATATAATTTGTCAAAATGTCAAACGACCGTAATTCTAACTTAAACCTAAGTCAACTTGTTGTACAAAAAACGCAACTAAGCTACACATATATTATAGTGTTAATACTTGTCTGCGTTATCCCCGAAGGGGTCGCATGGGGCGATTCGGGACCTATTTATTATACGGGTAAGGGGACCGGCCTCACACCAACCACTTTCAGTTGAAGTGGGGGTTTCCCAGCCCCGCGGGAACTGGGAAATTTCAGATAATAAATTGATTCGGCAGATAAAAAAACTACGGTCTAACCCGAAAAACCACAAAAACAATTCATTATAAGTTTATTATATTTAAAAATTGTTTTAGCAGTCTAATGTAATTTTTTCCACATTTTAGGAATAACGTTGTCTTGAACTTACATTTTTAGACTGGCTTACGATCAAACAACTTTTAGAAGCGCCCATACATAATAATATCATGTTATAATTAATGTTCCCGCGTCTGACGTCACAACTGGCAGCGCTCCAAGCGACCTACAAAATAATATCAAAGTATTAATCTCAGTGTTTCCATCGTCAAAATATTGATTTATTCGCGTCATGGGGAATTCGTGTTTCTCTCACTGGCAACACCGCACCAGGACCTGCGCGCGCGAACTGTCACTTTTCTCCTTTCTCATGGCGTCCCATACCCACAACTAAACTTATTTTTTTAACGCATCCCTTGCGTTTAACATTAAATATTTCAAGAGTAAAACGCTCACACAGTGTGCTGCTTCAGTTTTCATACATTTATGATGTAGTTTTTACGTAAATTTTCTATATTTTATTGCAATAAGTTTACTGGGCGCCAGGGAATTTCTATATAAGTATACATATATTATTATTTTGTACCTAGCTATGTATGTATTCTAGCCGCACGTCCTGTAGGTACAAATACAAACAAAATTGAATACTATGATTTTCAAACCCGTTTAAAATTGTATGCTGCGTTTGCACTGATGCAGTTTTCCACGAACAGTCGATGCGAACGTTCGGAGTGCGAACGGGTATTAATTTTAGTTCAATAATGAGTTCAATCCATTGATATAGTTCAATCCAATGGTTCAATCATAACAATCCCTTTCATCATACCTACATTCTTTCTACATGCCATCTCAACACATTATTTAGAACTCGTATGTTTACTTTCACATCTAAATCTAAATCTAAGCTGCAAAAATATGTATCATTTGAGATTCATATTAAATGCATTCCCACAAACAGACACGCATAATTTCGCGCTTACACATGCCGCATGTGGACCTACAATATAAAAAAACCCAATCTCAAATGAACATAACTGCAAGTCTTGCCGACCTTTCCTGAAGCAGGGGTGACATTGGCAAAGTGAACCATTGTTTACAGTATGGGTGGTCAGCCGCATACCAACCTATCAGTCAAGGAATATCATCATCAATTTGCATACATCTTTTACACATTTATTTTTAACTCTATCGGCCTGTTGCACCAAACTCCAGACAAAAATCGAAATTAAGTGAGATTTCTCCCATCAAATCATAAATTTGATTGGATATACGTAAGTCAGCTGATGTGCATCATCTCCCTTGTTCAAATTCCATCATATTATTACCCACATTTAAGAAATGTTTAACCGAGGTCCTTACCAGAATTAAGCAATCAAATTTGATGTTTCAATCAATGTCGGTGTTATGGCCGCGGGGATCAAGTCGGGTTATTTGGAACCGGATTACGTTGTTTAGAATCCCGCGACGATAACTTCGACCCTGCTTCAACAGATGCCGTTGCATGCACACAAGCTTTTGCTTTCGCATGAAGACACAGGCCAGGCAAAATAGGTTAGTGGATTGCATTCCTTTCCACAAATCTATTTAACACAAAAAATCAAGTATTGATTGGAGGATGGTGCAACAGGTCCTACCTTTCAAAGTTTTTCCTTTACTTTGAAATGAATGAAATGTATCATTGTCACTCATGGTCCATGCTTCACTTCCACAAACAAATGTCGGTAACAGTACGTCACTAAACTAGACGGTAGTTAAAAAGGCTGCGTTCGGCCTGAGTATATGTCTGTGAAGATTCAGTGAACAGTGTACACGCGCCTTGGTTCACCAATACAGTCAAACATTTGCGAACTCGGTGAGCCATATCTATATACTCACTCATACACACACAGTCCTCATCCAACACAGGCGCAGCTCTTCGTCAGTGTGTGTGTGGGATTTCCTTCCAGTGGCAATAGACAAGATGAAAACACACACATACACACACATTGGCACACAAACATTCACACACACATGCAAGAAACAAAGCTCGAAAACGCAGTCGGAACTTTTTGAAAAAAAAACTATGTAACGCATGGAGTTCTAAATCCATTATGTAACGTGTATTGCATGAACAAAATATTTAGATACCTTAGGGCTTAGACAGATGGCTGATACAACAAGGCACTGCCTTTAGAAGATGATGATGAGCCTATGCAATGAAAAAATATTGCAAGAACTGTAATGGCTGTTGCAATGTCAAGGCAATTAATTTTAGTTTATTTTTTTATTATTTATTTTAACTATTTTTATGTAAGCTAAGGCCACTTTCCGAAATTTTTGTGTTCCTTGACTGATATGCTGGTATCAGTTTGACCCTCCATGATGTAAAAACTTGGTTCATTTTTGCCAATGCCACCCCGGTTTAAAGGAAAGGCGGCAGGAGTGTGTTTATGTGAGGCTTGGTTTATTTTGTATGGAAACATGCAGCATGTCAACGCGTGAACTTAAATGTGCCTGTTTGTAGGCATGCGTTAAATATGAGCCTTAAATGTCAATGAATTGTTACGTATGTGTGATTAAGTAAGTCCGTGTATGTTTACTTATGATAGTGTGTCTGTGTGTCTTTACTTAATTGTGTGAGAGTGTCTCTAGATGTAGGTATTTAGATGGTTGTACTAGTGTCCGCTCGAAGCTTCTTAATAAGATGATTCTAACAATGGTCTGGCGTATGCCAGAGTAACTCTTATACACCTATGAATAGAGATCGCGATTCTTTAAGGGAAACCCGTATAAGAGGCGACTATAGTCCAAAAGTTAACTGTGAACTAAATGTGATTAAATCCTAAAATAAATAATCAATAAATATGAATTTTCACAGTGTTAATACACAAACCATAAAAAATATACAAAAAAAAATTGTTTGAAATAAATAGATCGAAGATTATAATATATTGGTTAGGGTTTGGTGGTTCACACAGTGAAAGTCAATTGTATTTATTAAAAAATTACACAGTTTTCACGAGCTTCAGGAGCAGTGACTGCTTATGAAGCAACCTTTTAAGGCGAAAATAATTGAGCAAAAAATAAAGTTCTAACAGGGCTATTTCTAGACATTTTAGTCGTCGGTTGAGCCCACGCTTTGACAAACTAAAGGTGCCTGGCCTGAAAGCCTCATCACCACGGTCATTCTTACCTATCGAATTTTGGTAATATTTGTATCAAAACTAATCAGTTGTTCACTTGCGGCCATCTTGAAATGTAATGTCTTCATACAAATGCATCATTAGTTTGTCAAAGTGTGGGTTCAACCGACGACTAAAATGTCTATGAATAGCCCCGTAAAAGTAAACTAAAACTGTGTATTTCTTTTAAACAAAGATTTATTAAATTGATCCCAAGTAAATAGTAACAATGCATTTGCAGCTTAGATTATAGATAGACTAATATCTCATCAACCACTATCCTGTCCTCTTGAAAAGTGGCAGCATCCCTTCACTTAGTCTTCAGTTCACACCTACACTACGTCACACACTCATACCACTGTATTCACGTATACCCACACATACACAAACACTAACGCGGCCATAGCTACACAAACACGCTGACACGTCATGCGCAGAAATACACTCACAAACACACACACTCGCACACGGAGAGGTCCTCGTGCTTTCGCGGCAGCAACACTCAGTCTAGCCCCGTCACCGGTCCAAGCGCCCCATGGCACGCTCTCCGCATGCGAGCACTCCCAGTGGGTGAAGATGGACAGACAAAAACACAACCACCAGCAGGGAAAACACCAGATAAACCAGTGCAGTGGCGGCCACTAAACACCAAACATGCTGTGAAGTTACCGAGTGCGTGTGAACCGCCCACCAGGCGACACTCTTTGTTCCCGGATCTTTGTCCATTAAATGTCACACCTCCTCTCGAGGACTAAATTTATAAAGGTAGTCCTGTAAAAAAAACACGTTAAATTAATCAAATAAATCAAATTAAAAATATATTAATAAGTTTTCGTTTCCAATTGTAATTTTTTTAAATTAATGTTTCGATGCAACTGTGAAAGAAAATTTGAAGTGCGTCATCGAGAAGATTATGAAAGTATTGTTTAAATGTTTTGTGGTTTTTTTGGTTTTGAGTGACAAATGCAGGAGCTAGAAGGGGTAAAACAGGTCGCTTCAGCGGTAGGTAAAACAAACACAGATGTAGAGAAGGCTTTGCAAGAAATAATGCCTCAATAACACATCAAATCTAACGTAGATACTGTGTTTTTTTTTTTGTGAATTAATCTTGAAAATAACGTATTTTACTTGTATCTCGATATCTTAAAGGTAAAACTGAATAGAATTCACAGATAAATGCACATTTTTTCTGTTTTCTAAGAGAGAAAACGCTAAAAATGCGTGAAAATCCTATAAGTTTTTCATGAGAGCTTTCTTATAATAAGTTCACTTACTATGAGAAGTTACTCCCAATAAAATGTTTTATCCACGATTTCTTACACTCATTCAGTTAAACCTTTAAGATGGCAATATTTTACAATTTAATTACTGAAAGGTTTCGTATTGAATCTGTGAACCTACGATGGAAAGCTTTTTGCAGACGTGAGGAAGCTTAAAGCTCTAGATGGAATATTAACTATTAAATTTTACGTGTATTCATTTTGTTTTTAGATTCAAAACAAGGTGATAAAATAAATTACGTCGTTTATTTTTACGTAGTTGAAATTAGGAAAATATACCATTTCGAAAAATATCGTATGTTTGAAAATAGAATGACGCAAAAAGCTTTGACAGTTTTTTTTCTAATTTGTGCATTTGAAAGTTCTGTGTGTTGTTTTGATTATCATTTAAGTTGTTATTTTTACATGAACGTTTTGGTTAAAAATATATGAAGTTAGAGCCCGTTCCCACTTGTCGGGTGTCGGATCCGTATATTAATCGAAGGTTCCAGTGGCAGAACATTATGTATGGAGCTATTCACACTTGTCGGAAACCGATTTTGTCTGAAAGTTCTGCAACTGGAACCTCCGATGAATATACGGATCCGACACCCGACAAGTGGCAACGGGCTCTTACTAAGATTATTAGGAATTATTTTGATAGCATGACGAAACGAAAAATAACACGAAGCGTTTCTCTATTTTAACCAGCCTGAAACATGGTTAAAAAATTTATTGCAAAATACTAAGATTGCTGGATTTTTATACGTTTATCCTAATAGAAAATATAAAGAAAAATGATTTGTGATACAATATAGAGAATAAATATACGCCACTTTTTCATACTTAGGAAAATCAACGTTTTATGACAGTCACAGCTGTTTCAGGAAACTGAAAAATATTATTGATATCGTGGAAAAAACTAAGTTTTAATTTTGGATAAGATTTAATATTTCCGGTCCGTAGCTCAGTGGTAACACTGCGGACTCTGAATGGGAAGGTTGTGGGTTCGAATCCCGGCTGTTAAAAATGGTTCACTTTCCCAATGTCACCCCTGTTTCAGGGAATGTCGGCTGGAGTTGCAGGGTCTATGTTCATTTGAGATTTTTTTTGTTTTATTGTAGCTTAGCATGTGACATGTGCAGGCGCGAACTTATACGTGTCTGCTTGTTAAAATGCATGTAATGTGAATCCCCAATGTTGCATATATTTGCAACTTAGATTAGATTAGAACTCTAGTAGCCGTATTCTCCAAGCTGTTTTACAAAGCCTTAGGGAACACTTAAATTTTTGGCCGGTATGAGTTTGTCAATCACCGACGTACATCAGTTGGTATGAGGCTGACCCCCCATACTGTAAAAAATGGTTCACTTTGCCAATGTCACCCCTGTTTCAGGGAATGTCGGCAAGAGTTGCAGGGCTTATGTTCATTTGAGGTTTGGATTTTATTTGTAAGTACACAATCAGCATTTCGCACGTTTAATAATAAAGAGCAATAACTCAAAAAACAAGAATGTTGGGAAATCACGTTTGAAGTTCAGACAACCAGTACGACTTGTATGGGATGAAAAAGGCGGCCGATGTTTTATCTCGGTCATATTCGTCCAAATTGAACGGCTGTCGCATTTTACCTATTCTTCTCGCATTGTTCTTGCGTTTTATTACAAATTCTCGATTTTCCAAATTTACGAGTTATTTCTCTTTATTATTAAGCGTGCGATTTGTAAGCGCGAACTACACGTGTTTGTTTGTGGGCATACATCTGAGAGCTTTGAATGAATATATCCTTTGCAATTTAGATTATAGATAGATTATAGAAACCTGGTTTCTTTACTTAAAATGCATAATCTTTTCATGCTTAAACTAACCAACAGGGTTTTTTATTGTCTCCACACTGTTACAGTTTCATGTGGTCCTCCACAGGGGCTCTCCTATTGTGGTCCTAGGATCCATTTGCAGACAAAGTGTTTTTACACCAGCTGCTATTGTGTCTTATACAATTATTGTTAGTTGTTTGTAAAAATCGTATGGGTCTAATCTAATCTAATCTAATCTAAGCTGCAAAGATATATATCATTTAAGATTTAAATTAAATGCATTCCCACAAGCAGATATGTATAATTTCGCGCTAACACATGCCGCATGTGGACCTACAATATAAAAACCCAATCTCAAATGAACATAAGCCTTGCAACTCTTGCCGTCCTTCCCTGAAACAGGGGTGACATTGGCAAAGTGAACCATTTTTTTTATATTATGGGTGGTCAGCCGCATAACAACCTATAAGTCAAGGAACATACATGACAAATTACATTTTTTAAATCAATAAATAACAATATATACATGGACATAAAAAAAAAACTAAATCATAAAACCAATTCACTTTAACAAACCCTAGCCGCCAACATCACAGATCAACCGCCATTTCTTTCTATCCTTGCATACTTCTTTCATTTCCTCCAGAGTCATAACCTTCTTCATACAAGCTCTTCTTTTATTATGACTCTGGATATTCCATTCATTCGCAATTTCGGATATTTGGTCCATCCATACCTTTCTCGGTCTTCCTCTACCACGAGATCCATCTATTCTACCAACATATACTTTCTTCGTCAGTCTTTCCTCATTCATTCTCTCCATATGCCCAAACCATCTTAACAAACTTCTTTTAATCTTCACTTTCACACTTTCTTTTGCACCACATTCTTTGCTTACAAAATCATTCCTCACCCTGTCACTCCGGTTTTTCCCAATCATACTTCTTCATACTGGAATAGATATTACCTAGAACTTTCCCATAGCACTAAATTGTTCTTAATATAAGCTCCCTTGAGCAATCCGTGTAATTTATTGTTGGTTGCTGATGACCTTGGTTACCTAAACGTGTGACGTTTGCCTTCCGAGAGAAGTTCAAATTTAGAGCATCTGTGCAAAAACGTTCCGACCCCATCACAATAGATCTTACATATTTTCTCGAAATCGAAATAAAGTATACCTACGATTACATACCTACCGGTCTGTAGTATAGTGGTTAACGCTTCGGACTCGTAAATGGAAGCTTGTGGGTTCAAATCCCGGCAGAGCACAAAAAATACCTTTTATATTCTTAAGTTAGCTCTTCGCTGGGTTGATTTTTTTTATATTCTTACCAAAGACCCATCCAACTTTACAGCAACTCGGTCTGCTTGAAAATCGGCGCTTTCTGTAGTAATCACCAAGTTTGCAGAGTGCTCTAGGGGTGTGATTCACACAAAAACAGCGCTCACATCCTTATATTGGTATTATGGGTTGCTGCGAACCCGAATGGCTGGGTTCAGAGACAGAATTGAATCCAGCGAAAACTCTCTGATCGTAGCAATCAGAGGCCTGAAATGGGAGTTGGGCATATGGCGTCATTGGGCAAGGAACTTGAAGCTTACGTAGCCTTTTTTCCCTGTTTAATATGTTCCTGATATTCTAATGTACAATGACCATGTATTTCTCGTTTCTTTCACTGTTTAACTATATATTTTGTTTGCTCTTTTTTCTCATATATTTCATCACATATTTTCATGTTTCTAAATTTTTGTAATTTTCTATGTACTTTTTCTATTGATGTATAATTTTTTTATGGCTGGTCATGTATTGCACCCTCCACATGACTAAGCTGGAATAAACGCATATTTTTATTATTATTATATTATTATTACGCTTTATTCAAGCCCCCATTGTATGTACATACAGAATACATGAATGTTACAATGCTTCTTGTAACTAGTACCCTATGTTATGTTTGTGGGTACAAGACGTGTATGTATGTGTCTTAATGGTCTGTATGTACATACATATTGTATACAAATACATAATATAATACAATAGAGCCCGGTTTGTTTCATATTGTGGAATCAGATGTTGGTTACTATTGGAATGAGCTCAGTCCTACTGGAGCTCAAGGAAAGCCTTGGGGGGACATGATGGGAATATCTGAGATACTTTACTATTCATGTTAAACAATAAGATACAAAAATAATATCATATTCATATAATCTAGATGTAGGAACAAGCAGGAGCTCAAGGGAAGCCTTGGGGGGACATGATGTGAATATCTGAGATACTTTACTATTCATGTTAAACAATAAGATACAATAATTATATTATATTCATGTTATCTAGATGTCGGAACAGGTAGGAGATCAAGGAAAGCCTTGGAGGGACATGATGGGAATATCTGAGATGCTTTACTATTCACGTTAAACAATAAGATACAACAATTATATTATATTCATGTTATTTAGATGTAAGAACAAGCAGGAGCTCAAGGGAAGCCTTGGAGGGATATGATGGGAATATCTGGGATACTTTACTATTCACGTTAAACAATAAGATACAACAATTATATCATATTCATGTTGTGTAGATGTAAGAACAAGCAGGAGCTCAAAGGAAGCCTTGAAGGGATATGATGGGAATATCTGAGATACTTTACTATTCACGTTAAACAATAAGATACAACAATAATATTATATTCATGTTATCTAGATGTCGGAACAGGTAGGAGATCAAGGAAAGCCTTGGAGGGACATGATGGGAATATCTGAGATGCTTTACTATTCACGTTAAACAATAAGATACAAAAATAATATTATATTCATGTAATCTAGATGTCGAAACAGGTAGGAGATCAAGGAAAGCCTTGAAGGGACATGATGGGAATATCTGAGATACTTTATTATTCACGTTAAACAATAAGATACAAAAATAATGTGGACTTCATGTCTTACAAACGTTGACAAATATAGGAACAGGCTGAAGATTTCCACTTCAAGTGAAGTATTTAGCGTAAAGCTGTTCTCTTTACCTGTAAAAAGATAATTTGTAGTCACCAAATGCGAAAAAGTTCCAGCTCAGTTGCATTGCGATCAGCTCGCTGACGATCCATCTCAACCGTCGTGCTGATGATGACGATGATAGAGGGCTAAGTTTGCACCAACTTACAAGTTCACGGACCATAAACTAGAGTGTTAAAGTGTCACATATCCATCCCGAGTATACAACATTACATAACCTCTAAAAAGATTGCTTAAGGGCCGGTCTTATAAACGAGAGACCAAATATCCGTAAGTATCTCGGCAAGTTACTAACGGATGGACGTTTACCGACTGATCTTACCGATGGTCGTCCTATAAAGCTTTTTTAACCGTCCGTTAGTTCTCAATAATGCACTCGTATTTTCAATGATTTTTTACGTGCATTCTTGAACATACGTCATCCGTTTGCTGTCAAAGACGAAACATAACCTAAAGTTGCTTTTGACAAATACGAAAACGACTCAGACAGCGCAATTTTAATGCATTATCTATCACTTTCGGAAGAAATTATCTTCAACAGGATAGAGCGTAGTAGTCCGATGACACGCAAAACTCACCGCAAAGAAACAATTCTTTGACAGCTGACCTAACCTCAAACCTTAACTAACCGGCCGGTATCTGCCATTAATCGATGGGTCGGCCGTCGGTTAGATCTGTCGGTAACTTTTACGGAAATAAAACAAACGGATTCTTATAAGACGAAAATTGTGACGTTTGTATTATATTTCGGTAAATTTGGTACGACATTGAACTAACGGATGTTTATAAGACCGGCCCTAAATAAATAGAATGTATGGAAGTTGGAACGGTGACTCTGGTGAATGTTTTCGCTTTCTCGCATTTTTTTACATTTACGCATGAAAGAAGTGTGTAAGGACAGAAAGAAATGGCGGTTGATCTGTGATGTTGGCGGCTAGGGTTTTTTAAAAAAAAGATTTTATTCTGTTAGTTTTTGATGTCCACACATATTATAATTTGTTGATTTTAAAAATGTAATTTGTTGTGTATGTTCCTTGACTTATAGATCGGTATGCGGCTGACCACCCATGCTGTGGAAAATGGTTCACTTTGCCAATGTCACCCCTGTTTTCAGGGAAGGTCGGCAAGAGTTGCAGGGTGTATGTTCATGTGAGATTCGGGTTTTTATATTGTAGGACCACATGCGGCGTGTTTAAGCGCGAACTTGTGCATGTCTGTTTGTAAAAGGGGCCGTCCATAAATTACGTCATCGATATTGGCCGATTTTCGACCACCCCCCCCCCTCCTTACAATCATCCTATAGTCATTATCTAATGACCCCCCCCCCCCCTCTTGCTGTAATAATGGATGAGCTTAACAATTAATAATGTTATATTGCTTACATAATATTTTGTATATTTTGTAGAAATTGGTATTTACAAGAACGACGTCATTTTTGGTACTCGTACATCATTTGCCATCATCCGCAGACCAGACTCCCCCCGCCTTAATGCGAATGTAAGGAGGTTTTGCCGGAGTGTTCTTTCAGTTTGGCTATTGGTTTGTTTACGAGGGTCATGCCCCCTCCCCGCCCTCTCTTTTTCTCTCTCTGCTGGGCTTACTTGGGGTCTAGGGCCCCCCCGCTGGGTGTAGGGCCCCCCCGCTGGGCTTAGGGCCCCCCCGGGCCGCCTCAGAAGGGCCCCGGAGTCGTATTGAGCACATTCTCTATTGATGAACAAACCGATGGTGGAATCTCTAAAGAAATGTGAGATGGGAACTGTCTGTTCTTTTGTTAAGTATAAAAAGATTCTTATTAAAAATGTTTGAAAACTGAAACGCTCTCTAGAAACCGTAACCTTGTTTTTTTTCTTCTTATTTCCGGTGTTTTTAAAAGTCCAAGGTGTAGTCAGCTTTCACAAGAAATGGGAACCAGCCCCCCCAAGAGCCGGGAAACACCCCACTTCAACTGAAAGTGGTTGGTGTGAAGCCGGCCCTCTTACCCGTAAAAATAAATAGGTCCCGAATCGCCACATGCGACCCCTACACTACATTTGTACGAATAGCTTAGGGGCTGTCCATATATTACGTCATTCGCATTAAGGGGGGGGGGGGAGTCTGGTCTGCGGGTGATGGCAAATTATGCACGAGTACCAAAAGTGACGTCGTTCTTGTAAATACCAATTTCTACAAAATATTATTTAAGTAATATAACATTATTAATTATAAAGCTCATCCATTATTACAGCAAGAGAAGGGGGGGGGGTCATTAGATAATGACTATAGGATGATTTTAAGGGGGGGGGGGGTCGAAAATCGGCCAAAATCGATGACGTAATTTATGGAGTTAATAAATAAATAATATAAGGATGATTTATTTGGTGAGCGGTGTTTTTGTGTGAATCACACCTCAAGAGCCCTCTGCAAGCTTGGTCGTCGCTGTAGAAAGCGCCAATTCTCAAGCAAGACCCAATTGCTGTAAGGCTGGATGGACCTTTCAGTGACCGGTCTTTGGTAAAGGTTTATGAATTTTTCAACCCAGGGAAGAGCATATTTGAAAATAGAAATGGTATTTTTTTTGTGCTCCGCCTGGATTCGAACCCACAACCATCCATTTACGAGTCAGAAGTGTTAACCACTAGACTACAGACCGGTCAAAAGTTGCGTAGTTGCAGCCCGGGAAAAACAAAACAGCATTTATTAGATCAACAGCAACTATTCAAATTAAATTTACTTCAATTTTAAAACATTTTTATGCACACAACAACATAGAGCACTCGCAATTAAAGCCTCTTTTGCACATCTCTTCTCGTCTCCATTCACTGTATCTTTACCTTTCTGGAATACATTTGCAGAGTGTATAGCCTTGCAGAGGTCAGCTCCAATTAAATCTTTTGTGGGGCGCCCTGGGGGAGCCCTATGCGGTCCCCACCTGTCTTAGGGTCCTAGCTGCCCATTGGGTAAAAACATAGAGGAGCAGAAACTGACTTACTGCATTAATACTGTTATGATTTTAGGGTTCTAATAGGCTCCAAATTAAACACGGTCTTCTTTTGGGATATGTATTTTACATTAATTAAAATACTTTTTTTAACTTTGTTACAATTCACTTGAGTTTTATTTTTTAAAAAAAACACAACCAGTTTCGGGAGAAGCAGTACCTCCCATCTTCAGGTGTAAATATCAACTAACATAAAATACAAAATTACCAAATTAAGCAAGGATTTAATTTGTAGTACTGGTGGGGGTAAGTGGGGGGCGGGGTTTAATTGGAAACAAAGAAAGTAATGGCGAAGTGTTAGGAAAGAGGATATTATTTAAGAGGTTATTTTCAGAATTAATATTTTTTTGGATTTCTAGATTTTCAAAATTGTTCATAATTTTACCTTTGTAGGGGATGGGATGAAGGAGTTTTAATGTGTGAGTGTGAAAGGAATGGTTTGATTCAATGATGTGGTTGGCGAACTCAGAGTGACTGTTGCTCGTTAGGCAACGGCGGTGTTCTTGTATTCTAATTTTTTCTTGTATTCTTGTATTCTAATTTCACACTCACACATTAAAACTCCTTCATCCCATCCCCTACAAAGGTAAAATTATGAACAATTTTGAAAATCTAGAAATCCAAAAAAAAAAAAAAAATATATTAATTCTGAAAATAACCTCTTAAATAATATCCTCTTTCCTAACACTTCGCCATTACTTTCTTTGTTTCCAATTAAACCCCGCCCCCCACTTACCCCCACCAGTACTACAAATTAAATCCTTGCTTAATTTGGTAATTTTGTATTTTATGTTAGTTGATATTTACACCTGAAGATGGGAGGTACTGCTTCTCCCGAAACTGGTTGTGTTTTTTAAAAAATAAAACTCAATTGAATTGTAACAAAGTTAAAAAAGTATTTTAATTAATTAAAATGTGCTTTCACAAAGTTACTGCCCAAAATCTAAATAATATGTATTTTACAGTTAGATTTATTTTTACACTTTTACATTTAATTTTATAATTTACATTATTTATTTCACAGATGGTTTGTGTTCACTTACGCTGTCTTAGTCTTCAAAAGTACAATGTCGCAAAAGAACTCCACTCCAGCAAGCTGTTTGCGGCTTATATAGCCCAGCGATAGTAGCTTCTAAAGGTGAATTTTGCTAGAAGCTTCTCGAACAGTCAAATATATTTTTCGAAAATATAATTATAACAATCAATTGACTTCTTTATTTAATATTTGTTACTCTATGTACTTAACAATCATTAATCCTACCCACAAACATTACACAAAATTCCTATCAGCTGCAACTAAAACATCTACCTATCTTAATATTTATATTGCATATTATACAGTTTACATAAGGATACTATAGCCCACATTTCTCTCAGACCTGTCAAACATTGCATTGGTGTAGTCATACGAAATAAGGCCATTTTGTCCAAATCCATTTTGTATTTCGACACCCAATCAAAACACATGCCATAATTGGACCGGTCCGTAGTCTAGTGGTTAACACTTCTGACTAGTAAATGGAAGGTTGTGGGTTCGAATCCCGGCGGAGCACAAAATATACTTATACCATTTGTATTATCAAATATGCTCTTCGCTGTGTCGAAAAATTCTTATGCATTTACCAAAGACCGGTCACTGAAGGTCTATCCAGCCTATATAGTAACTGGGTCTTGCTTGAGAATTGGCGCTTTTTACAGCGACGACCAAGCTCGCTGAGGGCTCTTGAGGTGTGATACACACAAAACAGCGCTTACCAAATATATCATCTTAATATTATTATTATTTTTGTTATATTATCTTAAAATAATGCCTTTTTCCTTGAAAATTCATCAATTTTAGCGACCACAATATTTATACCGCGTGTTATCTGTCAGTTGGCAGCCATTATTATTCGCAATAGTCCCAACTTTCTAGAAAGATTTTAACATTCGCCCGAGCTTTTTTTATGCACGATGCAGTGGCATACTTTTACCCACCTTGATGTATGGAAGCGAGGCCTGGACGGTGAATGAAAGTGAAATTAGTAAAGTCCATACTGTTGAAATGGACTTTCTAAGAAGTATGATTGGGAAAAAACGGAGTGACAGGGTGAGGAATGATTTTGTAAGAGAAGAATGTGGTGCAAGAGAAAGTGTGAAAGTGAAGATTAAAAGAAGTTTGTTAAGATGGTTTGGGCATATGGAGAGAATGAATGAGGAAAGACTGACGAAGAAAGTATATGTTGGTAGAATAGATGGATGTCGTGGTAGAGGAAGACCGAGAAAGGTATGGATGGACCAAATATCCGAAATTGCGAATGAATGGAATATCCAGAGTCATAATAAAAGAAGAGCCTGTATGAAGAAAATTATGACTCTGGAGGAAATGAAAGAAGTATGTAAGGACAGAAAGAAATGGCGGTTGATCTGTAATGTTGGCGGCTAGGGTTTATTAAATTGGAATTTGTTTTTACTTGTAAATGGATATTTTGTATTTGGATATTATTATTTAGTGATGTATAAAATGTAATTTGTCGTGTGTGTGTGTTCCTTGACTTATAGGTTGGTATGCGGCTGACCACCCATGCTGTAAAAATGGTTCACTTTGCCAATGTCACCCCTGTCTCAGGGAAGGACGGCAAGAGTTGCAGGGTGTATGTCCATTTGAGATTTGGTTTTTATGTTGTAGGTTCACATGAGGCATGTGCAAGCGCGAACTTGTACGTGTCTGGTTGTGAGAATGCTTGTAATGTGAATCTCCAATGTAACATATCTTTGCAACTTAGATTAGATTAGATTAGATGAAATGGGCCTCATTTGGTCGTACCGGTCATACCGGTCGATAGCTCAGTTGGTAGAGTGCTTGCATTCTACCCCGTGAGCTCGGGTTCGACTCGAACCCCACCGAGGAGGGTGTCAGAAATGATTTCCTATTTCGGTGTTTATTTCAAACCCCATAATAAAAATACCGGCAAGGTTTACTCAGCGTTCACAAGAAATGAGTACCAGCCCCCTCGGGAACTGGGAAACCAATGATGCCTGGGCTGGAAGTTTCATCACCACGGTCATTCTTACCTACCATTTTGGTTATATTTGTATAAAGACAAATCAGCTGTTCACTTGCGGCCATATTGGATTGAGAGGTCTTCATACAAATTCATCATTAGTTTTTCAAAGCGTGGGCTCAACGGGCGACTTAAATGTCTAAGAATAGCCCCGTTTACATCTAGAGCTTGCTTTTGGTACCGATCTTTCTTAGGCATATAATTTATGTGTCACACTTTTGTACTAGCTCATTATAATTGATATGTATGCATAAGCTAATGTTCCTTTTATGCATATCAGAGTGTTTTACTCTAGCCCAATTATAAAGTATTTACATAAACTCCCCTAGAGTGCGTGTATCGAAAATACAGAGAATGTACGACGGTACTCCTAGAGAGTAATTTAAGTTTCATAGATATTGTAACGATTATACTTGGGATTCATTTAATTAAACTGCGATTTATATTTTTAACAATATTTATTTTGCACAATATTGGTTACACAGTACTGATCTGCACTGAATTGAATCTAAACAGGGGTGACATTGGCAAAGTGAACCATTTTTACAGCGTGGGTGGTCAGCCTCATACCAACCTCTAAGTCAAGGAACATACACGACAATTTTTTTTTAAATCAATAAATAATAAATCGTTCGTAACAATATTTTCGATTCACGCAATCGAGGTGAGTTCACGCAGTATTTTATACTAGGGGTAGAGTAGCTGTATAGCAATTAAGGATAAACCCTGAGAGAAGCTGCATACATTTGTATTAATTAAGGAAAGTATGGGACCCGCGGAACTAGGGCGCCGTTTTTCCTCGCTATAATGATTTTCCGCTTGTATTTATTTCTACCGTGTAATATTCCCGTTATGTTTTGTATTCGCTGCCATATTTTTTACTCGATATAGAAAAATGAAAATCAAAATCGAAGTAACGTTTTATTTGACAATATTTATAATAATAATAATAATATTAGGATGATTTATTTGGTGAGCGCTGTTTTTGTGTGTATCACACCTCAAGAGCCCTCTGCGAGCTTAGTCGTCGCTGTAGAAAGCGCCAGTTCTCAAGCAAGACCCAGTTGTTGTAAGGTTGGATAGACCTTTCAGTGACCGGTCTTTGGTAAAGGTTCATGAGTTTTACAACTCAGCGAAGAGCACATTCGAAATATTAATGATATATTTTTGTGCTCCGCCGAGATCCGAATCCACAACCTTCCATTTACGTGGTAGCACAGTGGTAGCACTTCGGACTCCTAAATGGAAGGTTGTGGGTTCGAATTCCGGCAGAGCACAAAAAATACACCATTTATATTTTCAAATTTGCTCTTCGCTGGATTGAAAAATTCATAAACCTCTACCAATGACCGGTCACCAAAGGTCCATCCAGCCTTACAGCAACTGGGTCTTGCTTGAAAATTGGCGCTTTGTAGCGACGACGATCAAGCTCGTACAAAGGTCGATAGCTCAATTGGTAGACTGCTTGCATTCCATGCCGAGAGCAATGGTTCGATCTCAAGGTTTACTCAGCCTTCACAATAAATGAGAACCAGCCCTTCCGGGAGCTGGGAAACCCCCGCTTCAACTGAAGTGGTTGATGTAAGGCCGGCCCCCTTACCTGTAAAAATAAATAGGTCCCGAATCGCCACATGCGACCCCTTCGGGGAGAACGCAGGTAAGAAATTAAAAAAAACTGGAACCACCTGCCACATCATGTGAGAGAGCTAGAGGACCATGGGAAGTTCCTGAATGCACTGAAGACAAGCAAATTTCTGGCATCATTTGCACAAGCGCTCTTGGAGTGACTATATTACGAAACGGCGCTATAAAGAAATCATCAACTCATCATCATCATCAAGTTCCACTATATGTGTAGCTTAGTTGCGTTAGCATTCTGTCTATGGGCATCTGATCGTGGAACCAGCGCTTATAAGCAAATACATTCTGCAACTTAGTATTAGATTATACAACTCATACGAGTATAGTTTTTCTATCTCTGTAAGCCCCGCCTAGAGGCACTTAGCCACGTCCCGTATTGGAAGAGCAGACTTCATCCTTGCAATACAGACTCCGATACAATGGATACAACATTGCCGTTTATATTTTATCAAATTAACTCCATTTAATACTGAACGTTGTGTTTTTAGGTTTCAAAAAGTCTTCAAATTAAAAAAAAAACTGGTCTTCTTTACAGGATATTTATTTTACATTTAGATTTATTTAAAAATCTATATTTATTTTTAACAATTCACATTTGTGGTTTAGCAATTTACATTTATTTCACCGCTGGTTCACTTTCACTTACAATGTCTTTCTTGTTCAAAAGCAGAGCGTCGTATATAGACTGACTCGTGCAAGCCGCTTGCAGCCCTTTATACTCCCAAAGATAGTAGTTACTAGAAGTCAATTTTGCTGGAACCTTCCAGAACTTGAATACTTAATAAACTTATAAATTTGAATACCTCTTTACCCTAGGTACCTATAATATTTACTCCAACTCTCATCGGCTATAACTAATACACCTAACTACCTAACACTTACATGTGTTTGTTATTTACATAACACTGCATTTCCATTCGAGCTCAGTGTTTTTTATTCATACTGTGAAAATTGGTTCATTGTACCAACGTGTGTGATGTCTCGGATTAATTATACTTGCTCAACGCTTTAAAGTGCTAATCCGAAGAAGCAGTTCAACCGCTTTCAATCTGTGTTGAATTCAGCAGCAAGATTTATAATCGGGATGTCCAAATTCGCTCACATCACTCCGCTGTTAAAAAAACTATACCAACATTGGCATCGTTTCCCGGAGAGGGTGGTCTACCTTGTTTGTCTGATGGTATATAAAGCCATCAATGGCTTGGCTCCACCTTATCTGACTGGCATGATGTTGCCTGTTGAAATGGGTGTGAGGAGGGAGACACTCAGATCCGTGGGCGATGGAGCAGTCAATTTGCTTCAGCCGCATCGTCAGATTCGTACAAATTTCGGAGACCGCGCTTTCCGTGTTGCGGGTCCGGTCGAGTGGAGCAGACTGCTACAGGTGGGATTCGAAGCCGAGCTCTCGGCATGGAATGCAAGCACTTTGATCAATTGAGCTGTTGACCGGACTTTTAATATTTAAAAAACTTAATATGAATGTTTCGTTGCAACTTAGATTATAGCTTATCACCACAGTCACGACGTCCTTCCTCATTCTTGAGCCCTTCTCCCCTCAATATTTTCTTGTGCGATATGATCGGTCCGTAGTCCAGTGACAACATTTCGTATTCGCAAATGGAAGGTTGTGGGTTCAGAATTCGAATTCCGGCGGAGCACAAAAAAATATATATGCTCTTCGCTGGGTTGAAAAATTCATAAAACCTTTACCAAGGACCGGTCACTAAAGGTCCATCCAGCCTTACAGCAACTGGATCTCGCTTGAGTATTGACGCTTTGATAAACAACGCCTCTGTGGCACTAAAACAAGTGTCATAGACCCCTAGAGTCTCTAAAATCTAGAGAGTATCCCGCAAGTATTTTTTTGAAAAAATAAATAGATTTTTTGTTTTTAGGCTTTCACGGCCGGATCTAGATGCTTGATTTTCTGGTTCCGGGTTTTGACCGTGGTCCATGTTTTTGCTTGTCTTCTTCTTTTTTCTTTTTATTCTTTCTTGAAGACTTTCAGCTTAAGTTTCGTCTCCTCTGTGGGCGACTTCTTCGGAGTTCTGCTCGCAGTAGCGAATATTCTTCAAGAAAGAATAAAAAGAAAAAAGAAGAAGACAAGCAAAAACATGGACCACGGTCAAAACCCGGAACCAGAAAATCAAGCAAATAAATAGATTATTGATTGATTTTACTCGTAGATTATAGAACACAGGTTTTTCAGCTACGACGTCCTTCTACAGAGCTTTTCTTCATTTGTGAGTCCTTCTTCCCTCAATGTTTCCTTGAATGATTTCTTGACTTAAAGGTTGGTATGCGGCTGACCAACCATGCTGTAGAAAATGGTTCACTTTGCCAATGTTGCAGGGTGTATGTCCATTTGATATTTGATTTTTATATTGTAGGTTAACATGCGGCATGCGCAAGCGCGAAATTGTACGTGTCTGCTTGTGAGAATGCATGTAATGTGTATCTCCAATTTTAAATATCTTTGCAACTTAGATTAGATAAGATAGAATATGCGGTATTTCCATCCCCTATTCTGTCAGTAGAGTCCTGTTCCCTATGAAGACTTGTCAATCCAAGATGGCCGCGAGTTAACAGCTGATTAGTCTTTATGCAAATATTACCGATAATCGGTAGGTAAGAGTTACCGTGGTGATGAGACTTCTGACCTATTGTCAGATGGCAGTGTTTTTACCTGCGGATGAGACATTAAATTGCTTGTCTGTGCTCTACACCGCGCATATGTTTGTCCGTGTATTGTCACCGCTGTCCCCAAACATCAAATATTCAGTGCCAATCCGGCGGCTCGCTGTTACTCTTTAATACTGCCTGTCCACACACACGGGCTCATGCTCGCACGAATGTGTGTGCATGTAGGTACAGGGCACTGTCATTCAATGTCGGTCTAATTAGACCGACATTGACATTCTTTCTTCTTTTCTTTTTTCTTTCCCACCTCTATGGTGGTTGGCCACTTAGTCAGGAGAGCGCCTCCCGAACAGTCTCAGTAGTAACATCTCGAATTAAGGCCTTAAGTCACATGTTAAGACGCTCAGAATCACTTTGCATTTTTGTTTGTAAATTTAAAATCCTCGAGCCCTAAACTCTCACGGCTATAATCTTTCAGTGATTTCTGAGCCTCCTTTGCTTTGTGTAAACACTTGGGAAAGTGTAGCTTCACGGGAGGGCCTTCTGCCACTCGCATCTCACATAACTTTTGCATGCGAGTCCTGTGACACATCCCCGGATGGGATGGATATACAGGGCGTGGGTCAGTGGAGGGGAGACTGACCCTGAGAGAAGGTGTTGTCATTCAATGTAGATACATACCATTGTAGAAGGTACATGAAAAAATGACGAACAAAATAAATGTTTACAAATTACATGCAACTTTGACTCTACCATTGCGAATGAATGGAATATCCAGAGTCATAATAAAAGGAGAGCTTGTATGCAGAATAATAATAATAATATTACGATGATTTATTTGGTAGGCGCTGTTTTTGTGTGTATCACACCTCAAGAGACCTCTGCGAGCTTGGTCGTCGCTGTAGAAAGCACCAATTCTCTAGCAAGAACCCAGTTGCTGTAAGGTTGGATGGACCTTTCAGTGACCGGTCTTTGGTAAAGGTTTGTGAATTTTCAACCCAGCGAAGAGCGCATTTGGAAGTATAAATGGTATATTTTTGTGCTCCGCCGGGATTCTAATCCACAACCTTTCATTTACGAGTCCGAAGTGTAGCCACTGGACTACGGACTGGTCCAAGAAATGCCAACAACACGCGGTGTACCTAGCGGTCACCCATCTAGGGCTGAAAGTCTCATCACCACGGTAATTCTTAACTACCGAATATCGATAATATTTTTGAAGACTTATCAGCTGTTTACCTGCGGCTATCTTGGATTGGCAGGTCTTCATACAAATATTACCGATATTCGGTAGGTAAGAATTACCGTGGTGATGAGACTTCCAGCCCAGGTAGCATCCGCGCCCAATGTTGCTTAAGGCGTGTTATAAAGCTAAATCTGCCGTTTTTGTTTCTTACACTTTATGGTCTTAGCAAAATAGTAACAGTAATGAAAAAAATCAAACATGTTTAATATTTTTTTATCTTAATTATAAAGCTTGAACAAAATATATAACTTAAGAATTGCCACCACAAAAAAATATTTAAAAAAACGCGTTTTTTTTACATTTTTAGCTTTTCTTTCGTGTGTGCTGTATTTTGGAATTTTGTTTTTGCTTTTTAATTACAGAACTATACATTGTTTAGGTTCCGTACTCAACATTTTTTTTATAATGTCAACAGTTTTTGAGTAAATATGGAAAAACTGAAACTACTAAATGAATTAAATTTTAATTAAATTCAAGAACACAGTTTTTCCGTATTTACTCAAAAACAATTGACATTATAAAAAAAAAAATTGAGTACGGAACCTGAACAATGTTTAGTTCTGTAATTAAAAAGCAAAAAAAAAAATTAAAATACAACACACACGAGAAAAAAGCTAAAAATGTAAAAAAAAACGCGTTTTTTTAAATATTTTTTTGTGGTGGCAATTCTTAAGTTATAAATTTTGTTCAAGCTTTATAATTAAGATAAAAAAATTAATAAACATGTTTGATTTTTTTCATTACTGTTACTATTTTGCTAAGACCATAAAGTGTAAGAAACAAAAATGGCAGATTTAGCTTTATAACACCCCTTAACTTCGGTGCTTTCAACATGGTATCGTCGTTGACAGTTATAGTTTGTGATCACGTCAAAACACCTTTATTACGTATCGTAACCAACGTCCTCACGAGACACTCTTGTTGCGACGTGAGCAAGGATGAACATTAAGGTGTGTTAGAGTGGCAGCGTGAATATAGTTGTGTTGGGAATAAATGGGGCGTTGTGTGTTGGTAACGGCGACTGCAGCATTAAAGTAAATGTCTTTAAAAGAAACTAAAATGTTTAAAAATTGGCAGCACAACAATGTGCCTTGGCACGGGTGGTTATGAGGTCAGCCCTGTACATACTTATATGCACAAAAGTGTTGTTATCATGTATTACATATTTCAGTATAAGTACATTATATGCTTCAGTCATACGAAATAGGTTAATTTCTTCTCTTTTTATGTCCGGTCGATAGCTCAGTTGGTAGAGTGCTTGCATTCCACGCCGCGAGCTCGGGTTCGAATCCCGCCGACGGTGTAAGAAATGATTTCCCGTGTCGGTGTTTATTTCAAATCTCAAAATTAAATAACGGCAAGGTTTACTCAGCCTCCACAAGAAATGACTACCAGCCCCCTCGGGAGCTGGGAAAGGTTGGCGTAAAGCTGGCCCCCTTACCTGTAAAAATAATTAGGCTCCACTCGCCACATGCGAAACCCTTCATAACGCGGCAAGAAGTCACACTATGTGTGTAGCTTAGTTGCGTTTTTTTATGTCATAAAATGATAGACTACATTTTTAAAAATGCATCTGCGTTTTTAAAAAATAATATCTGGCTAAGTTTTTAAATTACAGCTCTTTAAAATTCGCGCATTTTTGATTTCCGGTAAAACAGGACATTTTTTTTTTTATCTAGGCGGATGTGACGTCGATGGATCTTCGGATCTTTGGAGTGTGCCGACGGGCCCAGGTAGTCTGTCGGATCCATCTACGTCATTTTGACGTCACGGCGTTGCTAGATGCGTGGATATAAAATAATATCAATATTTTACTACTTAAATAAATTGCACAGAATCTGTACTCGACTTTCTTGCAAAAATTAACCCACTGTAAAGCTAGAATTGTAAAGTGTGTAAAGCTAGAATTATCTACCAGCTTATGCCGTTTCAATAAAAACATAATATATCAATAATAAATCAATTTTATTCCACCGCGGTGTGTACCTGCATACTCGTACAATATGGATATAGGCATATAAATACTTAAATGAATATAAATATTTGGTTGATTTATTTGTTGAGCACCGTTTTGTGTGAATCACACCTCAAGAGCCCTCTGCGAGGTTGGTCTTCTCTGGAAAAAGCGCCAATTACACAAAAAAGATCCTTGACTTATAGGTTGGTATAAAGCTGACCACCCATAGTGTAAAAAATAATTCACTTTGTCAATGTCACCCCTGTTTCAAGGAAGGTCGGCAAGAGTTGCAGGTTTTATGTTCATTTGAGATTTGTTTTATTTTGTAAGTACACATTCAGCGTTTTTAAGCGCGAATTTACACGTGTCTGTTTGTGGACATACATTTGAGATGAGTTTTTAATTTTAATATATCTTTGCAACTTAGATTTTAGAATCTAGATTATTATAGATGGTCATTAAACCCTTTTGTATGCAAACTAGGACTTTGTATGGTGGGTAAACTTTTTAGTTATATTTTGAAAAAGTAACAACTGATTTTTATTGTCATTTATAAAATTTTAAGAATCGCAGCCTTTTATCTAATTTTAACCCTTTGACTTGGTGGGAAGGTGGGAAGCTTCAACTGCAAGTGGTTGGCGTAAAGCCTTCCCCCTTACCTGTATAAACAATAGGTTCCGCTCGCCACATGCGACCCACTCTGGGAACGATAGTGATCTACAATACACACGAGTACTACACACGGGAGCTGTGTGCTAGGGCCTAGGCGGTCTATTGATTTTATGGAAATGGACTAGCACTGGATTTACATGAAAACTCACATTCTGTGCTCCACACTCGCACGGCCCACACAACTGCCATACAACCGCCTTCTTGGGGTGTACTGAAGGTTTCTGGAACCGCTATCATTTTATTGGAATCATCCACTGTGTTCGAGAAATCGAGAACAGTCGAGAAACGTCCGTATGAACGTATATAAATGTAAGCCGCAATTGTGTGCAGGCCATAGTATCGATTGAAACACTGAGCCGTGAAGACGATAAATCAAGGAATAGAAATCAGTACATTGTAAATAGTGAACCAAACTGTTTAAAATAAATTATACTAAAATAAATAATTGCAGTTTAATTAACAGAGAATCCCAACTAAAATCGCAACAAACCATTTACTGCTGATTTTTCCCGTGGTTGAATCTAGAAATGTTCAGTATGGCCCACGTCCCAAATAGCTACCCCTGCTGCCCCCCAGTGAGGAGTTAGGTAAGAATTGCACAACTGAGCTCTCAGCCTTTTAGTGCAAGTGATACCTTACTCCGCTCTCTCATTTACATAAAACTCCACCTGCATAAGTGGTCTTCTTATCCTTGTTCTTCAGCCTTTCTCACTCCAATCTTGGACTTCTCCATGCTCTCGCAACTCGCAACCAAACTACACAGATAGTTCAACTTCTTAAAACATAACTTCACAAGAAATGATTACCAGTGCCCTCGGGAGCTGGGAAAACCCCACTTCAACTGAAGCGCTATTCTGCTCAATGCCTTACACTTCGGATATCCATACAAGTCGAAGATTGCTAGCGCTAGCGATAAAAAAACGTTCACCAAAAAAAGTACACCTTATTTTTGGACACGACTCGCCAGCTTGTCGCCTTAAGGTCGCAAGGAATTTAGTAGAATAGCGCTTCTGAAGTGGTTAGCGCAACGCCCCCCTTACCTGTAAAACGCAAACGCAACTAAGCTACACATATAGTGTAACTTCTTGCCTGCGCCATCCCCGAAGGGGTCGCATGTGGCGCTTCGAGACCTCTTTATTTTTACAGGTAAGGGGGCCGGCCTCACACCAACCACTTTCAGTTGAAGTGGGGGTTTCCCAGCTCCCGGGGGTGCTGGTTCTCATCTCTTGTGAAGGCTGAGTAAGCCTTTGAGATCGAACCCTTGCTCTCGGCATGGAATGCAAGCATTCTACCAATTGAGCTATCGACCTTTTTACGAGCTTGATCGTCGTCGCTACAAAGCGCCAATTCTCAAGCAAGACCCAGTTGCTGTAAGGCTGGATGAACCTTTGGTGACCGATCATTGGTAAAGGTTTTATGAAATTTTCAACCCAGCGAAGAGCAATTTTGAAAATATAAATGGTATATTTTTTGTGCTCCGCCGGGAATCGAACCCAAAACCTTCCCATTCAGAGTCCGAAGTGTTACCACTGAACTACGGACCGGTCTAACAATAAGTATGTTTCACTCGCCACATTCGATCACTTCAGTGTAGAATGTTCTGGTGAAATCTCGCATGTGTCAGTTCTCAATGCTTCGAGAACAATCCTTATTCTCACCTATAAATAGAGACCGAGATGCTCCGTAACCAGACTTAGTATCTAAGCCGTCGAGCTGTACAATTCAAAAGCAACTCTGTGTACGAACCGAATGTGACCCGTACCTGAAATAATTGTGCAAAATAAATAACCGCAATTTGAACCCGGTAAAATCATAACAGTACCTTTTATGATGATGATGATTAAATATAGCGCCGTTTCGTGAAGATTGTCACTCCAAGGGCGCTTTCTGTGCTATCGGTACGAAGTAGTGTGTATTGAGGTTTTCCCTGGATTTCGATGCTCAAACTTCTGGTGGCAGCTGGTTCCACGAAGAGGGACCCGCAGGAGCAAACGCACGATTGCCGAACACAGTGGTTAATCTCCTGGTTGGCTCGTTCACCAACGTTTTGGAGCCCCTCTCTGCCGAGCGCAGCGTCAGTCCTCTCTCCTGTATATCCTTTGGGTGCACGAGTTCCTGCAAGTACTCCGTCGCCATTCCTTGCAGAGCGTTGAACACCATGAGGTTCAGTTTAAAAGTGAATTTTCAGACAGTGGAGTGCTTGCAGAAGTGGCGTGATGTGGCAGTACCTGTTTTGCCCGAATATCAGGCGTGCACCGGCATTCAGTACTGACTGCAGTCTCTTCAGCTGACATAGTGGTTGTGCAGCATAGATGGCATTGCAGTAGTCCACCTTGGACACAACAAAGTTATTGACAAGCGCTTTCATAGCCTCTAGTGGGAGGCAACTCTTGGCAGTATGGAAAGTACCTAGTTGCCTACACTGTTCCCTACCTAGTCCCTGCTCCATACAAAGTCACTTGTCAGGAAGCTACCTACTCCCTTTTCGTGCCTTATCTGCATCCTGAATCACAAATTCCATTAAAATCCTCACGGCAAGGTGCCCTACAGCATACACATGTATATAACCATTGATTTACGATATCTGTCGACTAGAAATTATTAAAACGAAAATATACATTATAAGAATATAATAAAATTAGGATGATTTATTTGGTGAGCGCTGTTTTTGTGTGTATCACACCTCAAAGGCCCTCTGCAAGCTTGGTCGTCGCTGTAGAAAGCGTCAATTCTCAAGCAAGACCGAGTTGTTGTAAGGCTGGATGAACCTTTCAGAGACCAGTCTTTGGTAAAGGTTTGTGACTTTTTCAACCAAGCGAAGAGCACCTTTGAAAATATAAATGGTATATTTTGTGCTCCGCCGGGATTCGAATCCACAACCTTCCATTTACGAGTCCGAAGTGTTGCCACTGGACTACGGACCGGTCTAAGATATTATATATCTGTTTCAACTTACTACGAAAATGGTCACTAGAAAGAGAACAAATAACTTCACAGTTGCATTTCCATGTGTACAAAAAAACTCGGGCGAATGTAAAAGAAATCCTAGAAAGTTCATACTATTGCGAATAATAATGGCTGCCGAACCAGTACGAACATTGCTAGAATCATCGATATAAATAATATACATAGATGGAGCGCGTGAGTGTTTTCCTATACAAACGGTTGTGCCACAAAATTGTAGAAAGAAAGAGAAAGAAACATTAGAAATTTTGTTATGTTTCTGTCTCTTTCTGATCTCCATGACAACATCAGGGGCCGCTGACAACACAACAGCTGAGGCTGACGTCTCACAACATACGTTTCCCAAAATGTAAGGAAAAATAACTTAATACGAATAAATTCCCATTTAAAAAAAAATCAGTGCATTATATTTAAGGTTGTGTAGGAACTAAAAAAAAACTTAAACAAAAAAGACCAATTACTGACTGTATCTTACTTTTATGTAATAGAGTATTTTTTGATAATTTTATGAATATCAGCAGATTTTTTTCTCCGTTATTTTAAAGGAGCATCTCTGAAAGTTGTCTTATATGCTCATTTACATTTTAATATCTTTATTTCTTTTGTATTTATATCTAAATAAACCTTAAAAAATACGATTAATGCGTCTAATATAAGAAAAAAAATCTATCGTCAAATAATGGGTATAAGTATGAAGATCTGAGTTTTTTTTTATATTTTGTGGTTTTTTACTGTATGCTTTTGTTTGTAATAATTCATCACGCGCTTATCATGAGTTTTATTTCATTAAATTAACTTATTTCTATTATATGGGGAAATTTGAAAATTTGATGAAACTGTCAGGCCATCTTCGCATGATAGTTGTTTTCAATTTACATGTAGGTACCTCGATGTTTCCTTGCCGACGCTTGGTAAACAACTGATTGCAAATGGGGCATACACTATCATTTAGGGCAACAATGATGTGGATCGGATATATACGCTAATGCTCCATCTATATATTTTATTTAAATCAATGGCTAGAATTAACAGAAAACACGCGTTTTAAATCTTGTGATCGCTGAAATTGACGAATTTTAAAGGAAAAGGCATTATTTTAAGACATTATGGCTTGTGTTGTAATTGGGTGTCGAAACACAAAATGGATTTGGAAAAAATGGCCTTATTTCTAATAACTATACCATTGCAACGTTTGACAGGACTGAGACAAATGTGGGCTATAGTATGTATCAATGCAGTAAGTTAGTTTCTGCTCCTCTATGTTTATATCCAACTATTCATATCTTCTGACAATCTTACTCACTTCAGGATTATTACATCGACAAATAACATAAATAATACGTCATTCCTTTGTGACTCGCAAATGAATCAAAACCCCTTTCATGAAATTGCTTGTAAAAAATGGTTCACTTTGACAATGTCACCCCTGTGTCAGGAAGGGTCGGCTAAAGTTGTAGGGCTATGTTCATTTGAGGTTTGGATTTTATTTGTAAGTATTTGTAAATACTGATTTTTGAAACATCGAAGTACTCCTGCACTGGCTCAAGTTCTCAGAAAGAGTGCGGTATAGACTGTGTGTCATGATAAAAGACATCCGAGATGGACAGGCACCAGAATACCTCAGAGAATTGTGTCAGATGCAGCAAGACACTATCTCCAGGACTCTAAGGTCAGCTAATGTAGGCTCCGCAAGGCTGAGGTTACCCTGAGGGGCAAGCCCTTCAGCTTCAGCCTTGATCAACTTTGGTGATCCTGCCTTCTCGATTTCGGGCCCAATGGCTTGGCACGAGTTGCCGGTTGAGGTCAGGAAAGAGCTGGACAGGGCAAGCTTGCAGATTAGCCGCCACTTCTTCCTGTCCTTGCATACTTCTTTCGTTTCATCCAGAGTCATAACCTTTTTCATACAAGCCCTCCTTTTATAAATATATTTATTCATTTATATCTTTAACTTAGATTATAGATTATAGCAATTTGCACCTTCGATATTCCTTGACTAATAGGTTGGTATGAGGCTGACCACCCATACTGTAAAAAATGGTTCACTTTGCCAATGTCACCCCTGTTTCATGGAATGTCGGCAAGAGTTGCAGGGCTTATGTTCATTTGAGGTTTGGATTTTATTTGTAAGTACACAATCAGCTTTTGTAAGCGCGAACTACACGTGTTTGTTTGTGGGCATACATCTGAGAGCTTTGAATGAATATATCCTTGCAACTTAGATTATAGATAGATAGATTATAGATATATACTGATGCGCGAAACAGAGATCTTGTGCTTCTGCGTTTTTTTTCTGACGATGGAAATTGTTATATTTGCCATAATAATAACTTTAATCCAGCCTCTATTTATCTGTTTCAATTGTTGGTGTCCTTTGCCTCCCATCAGCTGCCAGTTAATTAATTAAGGCTTATGTTTGAGAAGCACAGTGCAGTCTCGAGTGTGCCAGTGCCTGCCAAACTTCAGTGGATTAACATCAATTAAAGTTTGACTTGGCGAGTTACAGAACCATTTATAGCATTGACTTATGAGATCTGTGGTCTAGAAATTATTTTATTGATAATATACATTAATATGTTTCAACTTACTTACAAAAATGTCCTTAGTAAGAGAAAGGGAACAAAGAACTTCACAGTTGCATTTCCATGTGTACAAAAAAACTCGGACGAATGTAAAAATATTTCTAGAAAGGTGGTAATATTGCCGCGTGCGTACTATGCCCGAACCAGTCCGAACATGGACGCATGCGGTATAAATCTTGTGATCGATAAAATTGATGAATTTCAAAGGAAAAACAAACATTATTTTAAGACATTAAGGCATGTATTGTAATGGGGTGTCAAAATACAAAATGGAGAAAGCAAGAAAACAAAAAAATTGACACGTAAAAACTTGTTTGTATGGCACATACGAGACTTAAAAGTAGAACAATACAAATATCAAATACAAATTATAAAAGTACTTACAATATATTTATTTCTCGAGAGACTTCACAGATTTTCTCACAGACAAACAAAACACATAATTATACATTAGTAACAATATAAACAAAAACACGGTGTTATGGCCGAGGGAGTCAAGTGCCTGATCTTTCTAGCATATGTGGAATGGAATAACATTGGTTCGATCCCCGTTTGGGTCATTTGACCATAATTTTGATCCTGGTTCAACATATGTCAGTGTGTAATTACCAATTAATAATTAATTAATTTATACAATAATAAGTTATTAATTGATGATATTAATACCTGTTTCTGGCCAGTCAGAATACGTTGGTGAATTGCATTTCTCTTCACAAATCCATTTTCTTTAAAAAAACTAATAATAAAACACGCACCTTCTGATAACAAGTATAAGATAAGTTTGACGGTCCGTAGTCTAGTGGTTAACACTCCTGACTCGTAAATGGAAGGTTGTGGTTTCGAATCCCGGCGGAGCACAAAAAATATACTATTTGTATTTTCAAATATGCTCGGTAAATAATTCATATACCTTTACCAAAGACCGGTCACTAAAATTCCATCCAGCCTTACAGCAAATGAGGCTTGCTTGAGAATTGGCGCTTTCTACAGCGACGAACAAGCTCGCAGTGGGCTCTCCAAGTGTGATACACACAAAAACAGCGCTCACCAAATAAATCATCTTAATATTATTATTATTAAGGTTCCCTAACCAGTAGACCACGTGCTGTCTCTAACTCTCGCCGTACAATCAATGGATTAACGCTAAATCAGTGGTCGGCGCTATGGCCGAGCGGTCAAAGGCGGTGTGACCTGGCGGGCATGGCGGGCATTGCGGGTTCCAGACCGCAGGCTTTGCCCCGTGACCTGTTAATCGAGTAAATATAATTCACATAATGAACGCAACGCAACCAAGCTACACATGTAGTGTAACTTCTAGCATGCGCTATCCACGAAGGGGTCACAAAATTCGGGACCTATTTCTTTTTACGTGTAAGAGGGCCGGCCTCACACCAACCACTTTCAGTTGCAGTGGGTGTTTCCCCAGGTCCCGGGGGGGTCGGTTTTCATTTCTTGGCTGAGTGCACCTTTCCGGTCTTTATTTTGGGTTTGAAATAGATACCAAAACGGGAAATCACTTCTGACACCATCGGTGGGGATAGAACCCTTGCTCTCGGCATGGAATGCAAGCACTCTACCAACTGAGCTATCGACCGGACTAGATAGATCGGACAGAGTAGCAGAGAAACTTGCTCACTGTATTGATGCTGTTGCGAACTAAGGATTTGAAGTACTCACAGGCGCCTGAACATGTACGCTGGTGTGTAGAACAATCTGGCTCTAGTATGATGGTAGTAGTAAGGTACATAGAACGGCGGTCTGGTATGAGCGAGAGATCGAATGATCTGGAATATGCAAGAATGATCCCTTTTGTACCTTAATATACGGGCTGCAAAGGACATCAGTGGATTACCTATTTACTTGCATTCAACATTTGGACGTGAATACCATATACGCAGAGAAATTGTAAAATACGCAACTAAGCTACACATATAGTGTAACTTCTTGCCGCATGTGGCGAGTTGAACCTATTTATTTTTATAGGTAAGGGGGTCGGCCTTACGCCAACCACTTCAGTTGAAGTGGGGATTTCCCAGCTCCCGAGTGGGCTGGTACTCATTTCTTGTGAAGGCTGAGTAAACCTTGCCGGTATTTTATTTTGGGGTTTGAAATAACACCGAAACGGGAAATCATTTCTGACATCATCGGTGGGATTCGAACCCGAGCTCACGGCATGGAATGCAAGCACTCTACCAACTGAGCTATCGACTAAATAAATAAATTCTGTTAAAATAAGTAATTGCAATAAGTAAAGAGAACACAAACTAAAATTATAACAAAGAAGAGGCCGCAAAATAAATAGGTTTAACTCGCCACATGCGACCCCTTCGGGTATAACGCGGTAAGAAGTTAAACTATATGTGTAGCTTAGTTGCGTTTTTTTTTTATGGTTTTACTCAATGTTGGCAGGCTTGTGTGTCGCCATCTTACATATAATTGAAGAGACAGGAATGGTAAGAACAAGCCTGCATGTGGAAGTGTCTTGAATAATGCAGACTGTGGGGCACTCCAAGGGGAAATCGATTTCGTGGCCGCGCTAGACACAGTTGTAAAAGGCATTGCATGGCGCCCAAAGTCCGGACCACTGACGGCTGCAGTTCACAATAATCAATAATAGTAATAATGGGTAACGCGTCTGAGCTGCACATGAAGTGCAACTTCTTGCCGCGTTATCCCCGAAGGGTTTCGCATGTGGCGAGTGTAATGTTTTTTCTGGAATGAAAAAAAACGGATGTTACTGACCGTGTGTAAAGAGAAGAACGATTTTCTCTACGTTTCGTCGCATCCGACGTCTTCAGGAAGCGTGTGTCTTCTACAAGGAAGAAACACGAACTGTTGAATTATTGATGCTGGAGTGAAGCTTTCCGGGATCTGTTGCCGTGGTCCGTGGGAGCTGGAGCTTCCGGACGTTTCGCCCATTTCTACGATGGGCTTCTTCAGCGTGAAGTATGATGATGACGAAGATCTTGATGAGAACTGTGATCACAGTGCATCACAGTTCTCATCAAGATCTTCGTCATCATCATACTTCACGCTGAAGAAGCCCATCGTAGAAATGGGCGAAACGTCCGGAAGCTCCAGCTCCCACGGACCACGGCAACAGATCCCGGAAAGCTTCACTCCAGCATCATCAGCCGGCCGTGTAAGCCTAAAACTCTTGTTGAATTATTGTTGTTTGCTCGAGGTCGAAGGTTGTAGCTGCATTTATTGACCTTCGATGATGCTTATATAGATGTCGCAGTGTAACATATTTATTTTTACAGGTAGTGGGGCCGGCCTTACGCCAACCACTTCAGTTTAAGTGCGGGTTTCCCAACTCCCGAGGAGGCTGGTACTCATTTCTTGTGAAGGAGCTAAGAAGGAAAATTAAAACTTGCCGGAATTTAAAATGACTGAAGTGTCAACGATGCCTCCAATCGAACATAAAGTTTGAATTTCAAAATCTGAATATGAAGTTTAAATGTTTTTTTTTACCTTATGTTGACTACCTATTAGGCGCATGTGCCTGTATCGGGTGCACGCCCCTGATATGTGTATTCTCTATCGCTTACCACAATATCGTATCTCATGGGGCTTCCACACGCTTGCCAACCCATCTCAAGTCAAGCGCACAGTGTGTCGTCTAGAACATGCTAGCTGGACAAAATTAGTCAATTAGACAAAATTTTGTCCAGCTAGCATGTTCTAGACGACACACTGTGCGCTTGACTTGAGATGGGTTGGCAAGCGTGTGGAAGCCCCATCAGAGGTTTGCCTGTACTGCATACTGTATACTCGTACTCTACAATCTACGTCGGTGTAAGATTCTGTCTTCCGTAGATACAACGTGGTGACTGGTGAGCTCATCTCTCTTGGTGCAAGATATCGACTGTCTCACGCCCTGTACCCTGAGTACGAGTTGCAAAACTTGAGTAAAGTAAAGTTTACGGAAAGTATTAAAGAGTGGTTTTTCCCAAAATCTGACGTTTTTGTTTGTTTAAACTTGATTTTCTTCATCACTGTAACCCTTTTGCTAAGACCATAAAAGTGTAAGAAACAAAAACGGCAGATTTTGGGGAGAATCCCTCTTTAAAACTTTCCGTAAACTTTACTTTAACTCGTACTAAGGGTACTGGTTCCTCGTGTGCAACCTTAAATGATACAACTATGGCACACTTTTGGCATCGTTCTGGCACAGTCCAGGCAACGCATATAGTGTAACTTCTTGTCTGCGTTATCCCCGAAGGGGTCGCATGTGGCAATTCGGCAACTATTTATTATTCCGAGTAAGGGGTTCCTGATTGTTACGCACACCAGCCAGCTACGTGGTAACGAACCTTTTTTCTTATTTTTGCTGGAAAAAAAAACGCAACTAAGCTACACATATAGTGTAACTTCTTGCCGCGTTATCCCCGAAGGGGTCGTATGTGGCGAGTTTAATTCATTTATTTTTTAGGGGGCCGGCTTATGCCAATAAATACCACTTCAGTTGAAGTGAGGGTTTCCCGAGATGGCTAGTACTCATTTCTTGGGAAGGCTGAGTAAATCTTGCCGGTACTTTATTTTGGGGTTTGAAATAAACACCGAAACGGGAAATCATTTCTGACACCCTCGGTGCTCACGGCATGGAATGCAAGCACTCTACCAACTGAGCTATGACTGGCATTCCTTGTTTTTCCCCTAAGGTCTTCAAGTATTCTGTGATGTTTGACAGCTCTGAAATCGACAGGTCCGGTTGACAAGTAAGCCTCGTAGTTACAATGCCTTAACTTAGCTTCGTCTCCAGCAATATTATAAGTCAAAGCCTGGCACATTTATGGCACAGTTCTGGCACAGCTTTGGCACAGTGTGCTGGCCGTGTGCCTGCCCCACCCACAACTGGGTCGCGCCCCTAACAGATTGGGGCACACATCTGAAGCTATCAGCAGACCTCCAGAAAACATATATTACTCCTTAAAAATACATTTTGGTGAAATCAAGTTTACAATGGAGTCTAATCTAATCTAATCTAATCTAAGCTGCAAAGATATATATCATTTAAGTTTTATATTAAATGCATTCCCACAAGCAGATATGTATAATTTGCTACAGTATATATGTATAACTTGATACAGATGAGTCGGAACTAAAAATCAGGAAAAATTGTGGCACCGTAACTCCAGGTTGCTATCTAATCTACTCTTATCTAAGTTGTAAAGATATGCAAAATTGGGGATTCACATTAAATGCATTCTCACAAGCAGACACGTATAATTTCGCGCTTGCACATGACGCATGTGAACCTACAATATAAAACCCAATCTCAAATGAAAAAAAGTCCTATAACTCTTGCCGACCTTCCTTGTGGCGTGTTTCCTTTCTTACTGCGGGTTCGGCGACAATTCACGCTGAAGTACTACCGCGCACATTAAATTTATTATCAAGTTTCAGTTTTTTCATATTATCTCGAAAACTGTTCACATAACCTAAAATATTTTTCAAACACTCTCTAGACATTGTATCATTCTATAATTATGAAGAAAAAAAATATGTCCAAAATATTAAACAACAAAATTATAAGAAAAAGATGTGAACAAAATCGTGTCTCTTAAAATATTTTTTTGTAGCGTCATTTTTTAAGTTTTATAAAATATTTTAACTTTAAAATTTAGATAAAAAATCAATAAACACGTGTGATTTTTTCCATTAATGTCACTTCTTTACAAAGGCCATAAAGTGTAAGAAACATTTTTAGTGTGTGTCGTCTGTCGAAACGGGGGGTAAAAAAGGAAAGACGCTTCCCTGAAACAGGGGTGACAAAGTGACCCAATTTTTACACTATGGGTGGTCAGCCACGTACCAACCTATAACCTGTTTCAGGGAATGTCAGCAAGAGTTTCAAGATCTACATGATATGTTCATTTAAGATGTGGGTTTTAATGACGTAGGTTCACATGCGGCATGTGCAAGTGCGAACTTATACGTGTCATCTTGTGAAAATGCCTATAATGTGAATCCCCAATGTTACATATATTCGCCAACTTAGATTAGATTAGATTAAAGATTATTTTTATAGAATTTAAGGCCAGGAAAACTCGGAAAAGCTATGCCTTTGTTTAAGTTTCTTATTGTGTTGTGTACTACAGACACTTTGTGGTCTAACTCCCTGCTCCTTCGCCCAGCCTGACAAATCTCTCACAATCTGTATTCAGAAGCACTGAAATGAAACTTGCTATCTCCAGATCTATAACTTTAAGACCACTTATATTAAGCATTCATATAAAATACCCACGATCGCGAATTTTAAGAGCCCTTTATACCCTAAATCTGCCGTTTTTGTTTCTAACACTTTATGGTCTTAGCAAAAGAGTGACACTAATGAAAAAAATCAAGCATGTTTATTATTTTTTTATTTTAATTATAAAGTTTAAGCAAAATATTAAATTACGTAAAAATGCACAAACACGTTTTTTTACATTTTTAGCTATTTTTTTTTATCGTGTGTGCTATATTTTCTTTTTAATTACAGAACTATACATTGTTCAATGAAATATCTGGCCATTTTTTTATAATGTCAATAGTTTTGAGTAAATATGAAAAAACTGTGTTATTTGATTTAATTAAAATTTAATTCATTAGCTCATTTGGTAGAATGCTTGCATTCCATCCTCTTACCGAGAGCAACGGGTGTACTCAGCCTTCACAAGAAATCAGAACCAACCCCCCCCCCCCCCCCGCCGGTAGCTGGGAAACCCCCACTTCAACTGAAAGCGGTTGGCGTGAGGCCGGTAACAATAAATAAGTCCCGATGCGCCACATGCGACTCCTTCGGGGATAACGTAGGCAAGAAGTTACACTATATGTGTAGCTTAGTTGCTGATAACGCCAAGTTTGACTTTATCATGTGATGCGTGGGGAGGGTTTCTTTTAACCGCACTGGTTCTCCATAAATCGCGTTCGGGCGAACTGCCCAGCAAATCTGCCCAGGCAGCTAACCAAAGGAGCAAGGGGATAGGAATCACGGAATTAAAGTCAGGACTCTCCTTATCTCCAATGGATGGCTTCTTCACAGAGCACTGGTCGCGTTTTTTGTGTGTTTCTCCTTCGTTCGCGCGCGATGTGATTAGGTACCGTAGACAAGTCTGTCTAGTGTCACGTTCACACAAGTACTGAAGCTGGAGAGGTGTTTAGGTAAATTAGGAGTGGTCAGTTTATAGACTAAAGGACAAAGGATTTTATGGCCAGCTACCTATAACAAATCTACCTAACAATCCGCCCAAACAGTTACATTTTTTTTTTACAACAAGTTGTCGTAGATATTGTACGTTTAGGTATACAATATTCTTGTACTTTCTACGACAGTACCCCCAGTATTCAGGTCACTCTGATTGGCAAACTTTTATGAAGTTAATTTCATAAAAAACTTGAAGACTTTTCCTCGTTAGTCGATTCCTCGTTTCTACTGAAAAAGAAGCAATTTGTACTCCATAAGACGCGCGCCGTATAATTTTACGTACAATATACATTTATATTTTTTTTCACTTTTTATTGTAACTGTTACTCTGTTTGCCATTCCGCCAAGAGTGGCCAGAGCCTCTGCAGATTTGCCTCCATATATCCCTATCCTTGTATACCTCTCTCAATTCATTCATATCCATAACCTATTTCATAAATTTCCTCCTTTTACATTCGCTCTGAATATCCCATTCTTTCACATTTTTGAGTAAAATTGCCTAAGCGCTATCGGACTCTATCCGTCCATCTTCAGAGGCGCAATTTAGTCTCCCAGTTTGACTGGAGGGGCTCGCTTAAGGCCACCCCCTTACCTGTAAAAATAAATAGGTTCCTCTTGCCACTGCGATGCCTTCGGTGGAAAATGCGGCAAGGAGTTACACTGTACCTACGACTCATAAAACTGTGAAAAAAAACTATGTGTTTCGTAAAAAGGTATTTTTGATCACGCCACTACGCTTCTAAGTAACTGTAACTGTACTGTACTGTAACTGTAACTGTAACTCTGTCGCCATTCCGCTAGGGGTGGCCAGAGCCTCTGCAGAGTTGCCTCCATTTTTTCCTATCCTGACATACCTCTTTCAATTCCTTCATACCCATCACCTTTTTCATGCATTTTCTTCTTTTACGCTCACTTTGTATATCCCATTCTTTCACAATCTCCTCAATCTGATTACTCCATACTTTTCTCGGTCGTCCCTTCCCTCTTTTTCCTTTCACACTTTCTTTGTATATATACTTTGTCAGTCTATCATCTTTCATTCTTTCCACATGCCCAAACCAAAAATATGAATCTTAAATCTTTGCAGCTTAGATTTAGATTTTAATGGGGTTATTTTTAGACATTTTAGTCGCCCGTTGAGCCCACGATTTGACAAACTAATGCTGCATTTGTATGAAGACCTGTCAATCCGAAATGGCCGCAAGTGAACAGCTTCATACAAATATTAGCGATATTCGGTAGGTAAGAATGACCGTGGTGATGAGACTTTCAGGCCAGGCATCATTAGTTTGTCAAAGCGTGGGCTCAACCGACGACTAAAATGTCTAATAATAGCCCCTAAGTTTCTATAGCTTGTACGCCTTTTCTTTTTCTTCTCTGACTTATTTAATCTAAATCTTAAAATTTTAACATATCTTTGCAACTTAGATTTTAGATATTTCATTAACTAGCCTTGAATTGCCTAGCCATCAAGCGATTGACGATGGATCTGAGAATGGCGGTACACAAAGGCATATTGTTACGGACTTTGATGTATGGGAGTGAAGCATGGACAGTGAATGATAGCAAAGTAAGTAAAATATGTACGGTGAAAATGAAGCATTTGAGAAGCATGACAGGAAAAACTCTGAAGGATAGAGTTAGGAATGCATGGGTAAAGAAAGAATGTAATTTGAAAGAGGATGTGAAAGTTAAGGTACAAAAGAATGTGATGAAATGGTTTGGGCATGTGGAAAGAATGAATGATGATAGACTGACAAAGTATATATATAAAGAAAGCGTGAAAGGAAAAAGAGGTAAGGGACGACCGAGAAAAGTATGGAGTGATCAGATTGAAGAGATTGTGAAAGCATGGGATATACAAAGCGAGCGTAAAAGAAGAAAATGCACGAAAAAGGTGAACGATATGAATTAATTGAAAGAGGTATGTAAGGCAGCTCTGAAGAGGCTCTGGCCACCCCAAGTGGAATGGTGACAGATTTACAGTTACAGTTACAATTAGAGTACACAAGACGGCACTTCAAAATACACGGCGCTTCAAAATTTTGTCACATTACGCCGCACCTGAAGTCCCTTCACTGGCTGAAGATTCAGGAACGGGTCCAGTATAAGATAGACTTGCTGGTCTTCAAGAGCCTGCGCGGGACCGCACTGCAATATTTAAAAAATATGATAACTCCAGCGACCACAAGCAGCAGAACAGCAACACTGCGATCAGCTGCATCATGTCGCAGTCGGATAGAGTTTCCAAGAAGGGAAAAGAAGACCGTTTTTGGAGATCGAGCCTTCAAGGTGGCTGCTCCAACGATATGAAACGGCCTCCCAGATGACCTGCGCGAAATGGATCTGGAGAGTACTTTTAGAAAGGGGTTGAAGACCCACCTGTTCGCGCGTTCATATGAGCAAGCGCCTTTGGGATGACCAAGAGTCATGAAAAGGCGCTATAAAAATCTTGCATTATTATAAACAAAAACGCAACTAAGCTTCGCATATGGTGTAACTTCTTGCCTGCGTTTCCCCGAAGGGGTCGCTGTAAGGCTGGATGGACCTTTGGTGACCGGTCAATGGTAGGTTTTATGAAATTTTCAACCCAGCGAAGAGCAAATTTGAAAATATAAATGGTATATTTTTTGTGCTCCGCCGGGAATCAAACCCACAACCTTCCCATTCAGAGTCTGAAGTGTTACCACTGAGCTACGGACCGGTCGTTATTATTATTATTATTGATTGTGCATTATGTGCTGGATAAATTCCTCTTGTATATAATAATTAGAGCTTGGCCTTGCGGAGTGCTGTCGTCCATAGAGCCGCTAATAAAGCTAAAGGGACTCTTTATGTAAAATATCATAATAAAGAGTGGAGAAAGGTCACCGAGAGACCTTTGCGAGGAAAGCAGCCCTGGCAGTTGTTGTGTACGCAGAGGCACGCTCGGCCGAGTGACGTCAACACTAAATCACACAAACAAGTTGATGTAATAAGGGGAGAACAATTGAAGTGAGAATAATAACAAATTAATAAGCGTTCGTTTCTTGGATTGGACAGAGAGAAATGGTGGACAGAAAGAATTGTACAGAAAGACATGGTGGTTGATCTATGGGTAATGTTGGTGGATAGGGGTTTTTTTTAATAAGATTTTTTTCTGTTTGTCGTCCATACATAATATTATTTGTTGATTTGAAAAATATTATTTGTTGTGTATGTTCCTTGACTTATAGGTTGGTATAAGGCGGACCACCCATGCTGCAGAAAATGGTTCACTTTGCTAATGTTATCCCTTTTTCATAGAACGTCGACAGGAGTTGCAGCGTGTATGTTCATATGAGATTTGGGTTTTTATTTTGTAGGTTCACATGCGGCATGAACAAACGCAAACTTGTACGTGTTTGCTAGTGAAAATTCATAGAATGTGAATCCCCATTGTTACATATCTTTGCAACTTAGATTAGATTATATGTTGTCCAGTGGATAGTTGAGTTGGAAGAGTGCTTTCATTCCATGCCGAGAGCCTGGGTTCGAATCTCACCGAGGGTGTCAGAAATGATTTCCCTTGTTAGTGTTGATTTTAAAACGTAACAAAAAATACAGGCAAGACTTACTCAGCCTTCACAAGAAATGAGTACCAGCCCTCTAGCGAGCTGAGAAACCCCCGCTTCAACTGAAGTGGTGGGGTAAGGCTGGCCCCCTCTAAACTAATTTAAGTTGAAAAGATTTGAAACATTAAAGATTCATTATATTTTGTATTGTTTGAGTATTAACACTGTGAAAATTCATATATATATATATATATATATATAATTGGATAATTTATTTAAAGCGCCGTTTTTGTGTGTAGCACACCTCAAGGGCCCTTGGTATAAAATATATGAGGAATGAGAAGATATGAAGGGAATAATATAAATAATGGGGTATGTCCATACTCGTATACATGTGAATGCACATACATAATAATCTTACATTATAGGTAAATAATATATTCGTATAGTAATACATAAAAATAAAAATAGTTAAATAAAGTGTAGGATTAATTGGGATATGATACACTGAACAGGTAGGTGTTGAGTTTTTTCCGGAACGTCGACTCTGGGCTTGCGGTTTTGACATCCAGAGGAAGTCCATTCCACACTGCAGGTGCACCATTGTAGAAGGCTCGGTCGCCGAAGCATGTTCGGTATGGACGATGAGGCTCATTTAGTCTTATCCCTCCTGATACAGAGGATCTTAGCACCAGATCACTCCTGTTGGACTGCTGGGATAGCAGTTCAGCCAAGTATGTTGGAGCCTTCCCATTGAGTGCCTTGTACACAGTGTAGCATATTTTATAAGCTACTCTCTCTGGAAACTTCAACCAATGCAGGTTCCTTAGTATTGGCGTGATATGACAGAACTTTCCAGTTCCGAAAATCAGTCTTGCTGCCGAATTAAGGACCGATTGAAGCCTATTGTTTTGCTTTTTTGTTTGTCCTGCGTCATTGTCCTCATATTGTTTAATTTTATAATTTTTTGATGAATTCAAACAAAACACTGTATATTTTCACAATGAAATTTATTTAAAAAGTTTAAAATCTTTAAACTACATAATTACAAACGTTTTCAAACTAGTAGGCCATCATCAGGTATCAGCTGGTGATGACCTACTAGGTTGAAAACGTTAGTGTAATTTGTTCAAAAAATTTTAACTTTTTAAATAAATTTTATAGTGAAAATATAGAGTGTTTTGTTTGAATTCATCCAAAAATTATAAAATTAAATTAAAGATTCACATTATGATGATTTTCTCAGGCAGACACATATAAGTTCGCGCTTAAACATACCGCATGTGGACTTACAATATAAAAACTCAAATCTAATGAACATTACCCTGTAACTCTTGCCGACCTTCCCTGAAACAAGGGTGACATTGGCAAAGTGAACCATTTTCTACAGCATGGGTAGTCAGTCGCATACAAAGCCGCATACCAACCCTTACCTGTAAAAATAAATATGTTTCACTCCACACATGAAAATTTCTTCGTGAATAACGCGACAAGGAGTTGCGCTCTATGTGTAGCTTAGTTGCCTGTCTGACACGTGGCACATGTCTCAGATTATATGCCTAATGTCACGTTGATGACTTCCACAATGAAATGTATGTATATATAATTTGTGTAAAATTCCTCCTGGCAAAAGTCCAGGAATATTTTTGTCTTTGCAGAACTGGGACATCGTGACGATCCTAGCATAATATTTAATATGTAAGCATAATCTATCTATCTATCTCATATATTTATAATCCTCGTGTGACAGTGTTTGTGGTCACACTCCTTCGAAACGGCTTGACGGATTCCTATGAAATTTTACGCATATTTGATAGATGTGAATAGGATATCCAGAGTCATAATAAAAGGAGAGCTTGTATGAAAAAGGTTATGACTCTAAATGAAATGAAAGAAGTATGTAAGGACCGAAAAAGATGGCGGCTGATCTGTAATGTAGGCGGCTAAGGCCAAGAATCAGTTTTCATTTTTATAGATTTTTTAGTGTTTTTAGTGTTTTGTATAACTGGATGTAATTAATTGCTTGTATTCCTTGACTTATAGGTTGGTATGTGGCTAACCACCCATACTGTAAAAATGTTTCACTTTACCAATGTCACCCCTGTTTCAGGGAAGGTCGGCAAGAGTTGCAGGGCTTGTGTTCATTTAAGATTGGGTTTTTATATTGTAGGTCCACATGCGGCATGTGTGAGCGCGAAATTATGCGTGTCTGCTTGTAAGAATGCATTTAATATGAATCTCAAATGATACATATTAGTCGGGATTATAGCCGCGGGGGCCAAGAGGGCTGACCTTTCTAGCTTGTTTCGAATGGAACAACGTTGGTTCGATCCCCGCTTGGCTCACTTGACTTTAACTTTGACCCTGGTTCAACAGATATTAAAACAAAGTTTTTTATTATTTTTTTTTTAAATTTTAAAGATGAACTTTCACAAAGTTACTGCAACAAACCTAGATAATATGATGTTGAACCAGGTTATTGGGTACCTAATTATTATTTAATAATTCATTAATAATAAACAATAATTAATTATTAAATGATGATATTAATACCTGTTTCTGGCCAGGCAGAATAGGTTGGTGAATTGCATTCCTCTTCACAAATCTATTTAAAAAAAAAAAATGCAACTTAGATTAAGATCTATCTCATATATACAATTCTCGAGTCACACATATTTGATAGGTATGAGAATCGGCCAACAAGTATATTTCATACAGCAGCTAATCCTTGCAGCTTAGATTATAGATTATAGATTATTATAGCTATGTACTTATATGATTGAGAAGAGAGTACCCAGATTTATATTTTAATTTTTTTCGACCAAATAGTTTTTTCGTATTTTTTTATTATTTCTTGACTTATAGGTTGGTATGAGGCTGACCACCCATACTGTAAGAAATGGTTCACTTTGCCAATGTCACCCCTGTGTCAGGCAGAGGCGGCTCGTCATTAGACATGTTGGCAGTTCATAATTTCTGCATTTACATTTTTTCTTTTATTTTCCATTTTGCTTGGAATGAAAGTTGCAAGAAATACATACATATTATAAATATTTTATTTAGGTATACACGAGAACGTACCTACACCCGTTTTGTTGCATATAACAAACAATTACAACAATTAAATGTATTTGAAGCAAGTTTTTTTTACTAAGCCACATATATAGTGTAACTTCTTGCCGCATTTTTCCCGTGACGAGTGTAACTTATTTATTTTTACAGGTAAGGGGGCAGTCCTTACGCCAACCACTTCGGTTGACGTGGAGGTTTCCCAGCTCCCGTGGGGGCTGACAGTGACGGCCGATGGGTCAGAATATTGGGTGGCAGAAATTTTCAATATAATTATGGCCTACACCTCTTCCCCCACTCCCCCCAATGTACCATACACTTCACGCTGACCGGCCTTGAAAATGTTCGCTGAAATGTTAGCACGAATATTATAATCGATGACTTACATTGTGTAAAAGAGCTTCCTTTAACGGGGATGATCGCCGTCGGTAAATCCAAATTAATTCACTTCATAACAACACAGCAAAACATAGCACTTAAAAACACTTCACATAAAACCTTTTCCTTTACACCAACACCATTTAATAATTAATCTACCTCACAGCTTTTACATGAATATTTGTTTATTTTATCTACCTCACAAATGAGTGTTAATTATAAATTTACATAAGAAATTCAATATCGTCACTTAAAATACGAAAATATATTAAAGGGACTAAGGTCTGCCTCCGGAGAAAAATCCAACTTAACTGAATTTAAATTAAATTAAGATTATGGAGCAGGAGGAGGAAAGATCTGTGACATCATCTTGTACTTACATTCTTAAAAATAACAAGAATGTATTGTTCTGCAAGATTAGCAAGTTCAGAGATTTGCAACCTTTGACAAAACTAATCATCCATACTTTAAAGTATGGATGATTAGTTTAAAGAGATATTTTAAAGTACGTTATAGTGGAGAATATGAGTGATGGTACAAAAGAGTACAATTGGGCGTATAGCTGGGCAAAGAGTTTAGTTGAGCATCTACAAATAATGGACGATTCACGACTGATAAAAATAGTGCACAAAGATGATCCCCAAGGAAAGCGTGGAAGAGCAAGACTGACAAATTAATAAATTGATTAAATAAGCAACATTTCAAATTATTGAAATCTGCAGACTGAAAAAAATAAGAGAACTCACGAAGAAAGTAGGGAATGCTGAGAATATAAAAATAAATATGCAATCACAGAACAGAGTAAAGACGCTGACTGACGCTGACCGCCACTAGCGTAGAGATGGTTGGTTTCATATCAGTTAAAACACAGTTTATCCATTTGTATTATTTTGCTTAAAATTCTCGAAAAAACACTTGTTGACCACGACTGAATATTTTTCACTAGGAATGGAATCCTCAAGCAAATAATAAAAACGTCGATAATTAAAAAGTAATGAGTTTTTGTCGGGCTTAACTTGATCTTAAAATAAACAATTTGTATCCTGGCTAACAATAAAGCATTGTATTTGAATTATATTTTAAGTATAGAGCTTTATGGTAAAACACAAACATACTTTATGCGAAGATTTTTATTGATACTAAAGCAGCATCTGTTGTGAGCGTTTCAGTTTTCATTATTTTTTTTGTAAACGCAATAGTTAAGTGTCAGGAAATACTTTATAGTTTTGTTTTAAATGTCGAATATTGAAGTCTTTTAAACAAAGAGTTGGATATGCTCTGAACATAAGAGTTCCTTTGGTAGAATAAAAAAAAAAGTTTTGTCACAATTCTTCTCCGTTCATGTCATGTCACTTACCTAGGAAAAGCGTGCAGTGCCGGAGCTGCTATCTAAAAATGTACAGGCACCTCAGTATTCACCGTTTGAGCTGTTTTTTCAATAAATGTATGGACTTCATAGAAGGAAGTATGGGGCATTGCCACATATGCACGCGATAATATTATACATTTAAATACCTAGCAACTCGTAGTCTTTACATGTTCGTAGAGCTGTATAATATGTAAAATAATGATAAATGTAAAATAGGACTTGACACAGAGGATATTTTATGGGGAACAAAATTGTAAGTGATGGGTCGTGGCATTCTTACAGGAGGTGCAATGCACCGATGCACCTTAGCTGGAGCCGCCACTGGTGTCAGGGAAGGTCGGTAAAATTATTAGGCAATTCTCATAAAATACTTCATGACTTCAGGATTTTCCCACTTTTGTAATGTTTTCTCGCGTATAAAATAGGAAAAAGGTGCATTTATATACCACGATAACACTAAACGATTGATTCCGTATTTAAACCATTTAGTAATGATTTAGCCACCTGAAGATGCAAACGGATTGTTTGCGAAACCGGTAGGGAAAACAAATATTGTTATGATTTTAGTTCTGATTTGGATTTTGTTCTTTTAATCAAACTGCAATTTATTTTTCAGGATTTATTTTACACAATGTCCATTTCAAATGTACTGATTTCTATCTTATGCTTATCGACTTCATGGCTCAATGTTTTAATCGACATTCTCTAGCACATTCCGGACCCTTCTACACACTTCTGTATTGTTCCATATTATTATAGTTACCAACAACTACGTGCCTGGGCACATGCATATATTTAAACTCACAGTAGACCATCGTTAGGTTTAGGTTGGAATTTTTTTTTTTTTTTTTAAGGAATCCTGTGCGGGAGGCTCCCCAATTCTTAAGAGTCTTGGGGGTCTATGCCACCCTGGAAGGGTGCCGCAGAGGTGTTGCTTGAGTTCTTGGTTCTGTCGTGAGGCGCTGCAAGGAAGTGGTGATTGATGTTGGTTTTGAATAAAACCGGATTAAATTGGGAAGGGAACACAGATACTGGTAGACCATTCCATAAGCGGGCAGTTTGGCAAAGGAATGAGTCATGAAAACGCCAAGTTCTCATAGTTTTGAGATCGACTGCAAAGGGATGAATGAGAGTCGTACTACGAGTTTCCCTTTCTGAAATGAGAGGGGGAGGGATTAATGAATGGAGCTCATTAGAACAAGCTCCGTGGTAATATCGATAAAAAAGACTGAGCATTCCAACCTTTCTTCTGTGCTGGAGCGGCTGCAGATCGGATGTCAGAGAAGGATCATTGATCAACCTCACTGCCCTCCTTTGCACAGAATCAAGTTGGTCACTCAACTTCTTGGACATACCACACCAGAGATGGCTGCCATATTCGATAATGGGGCGGATTTGGGATTTATACAGAGTCAATAATTGGGCTGAAGTAAAAAACCTACGAGCTCTGTATAATATGCCGAGTCGCCGGAAAGCGGAATTACGATCGTTTGACATATTTACCATAATTATAACTACACAGTTAAAAAAAATGATCGAATATTACACGAACCGTTATAAGAGAACTTCCATTATTCACGACGTTTCGTTAGCGACGTAGCTTCAGGAGACACCCTCTCTGCACGACGACTGAGGATGAAGTTGAGTTCAGTTGAGTTCATCCTCAGTCATCGTGCAGAGAGAATATCTCCTGAAGACGTTAGCTACGTCACTAACGAAACGTCGAGAATAATGTAAGTTCTCTTACAACGTTTCACAGTAGACTATACTAGAGGCGGGCACATACACATAAGCAAGCCACGCAATCTGGCTTCATAAGTTCGTTACAGCATACTCGACGTAATAAAAAACAAACTCGTTCTTTATTTCTTATCCTATGTATATTATGTGTTGTAAGGCTTTTTTAGATGTTTTTGTTTTTAGTGTCTCAGCCCCGCCTGTTGAACACGAGATGAGCGGGGAACAATATACCATCAAGTAGGCGGAGGTTCATTACATACAGTCATCTGTCACTCAGCCTGTCCCTGTCACTCCCTCCACCCTCTGTGCGAGCCAGACAAGGACAACAGGTCTCTCCTACCCACACCACAACTCTCACTTTCTTGTATCGGAAAATTTAAGCTAAAAAAAAGCGCCCTTGACAAACACTTGTCTCTTTAATCTCGGCTCCGCTGAAGGAAATTCTCTCCTATATTTCGACGCGAGAATATATTTTTTTGAGTACTTAAACACCTCTCTTGCTACGTGAATTGTTGAGGTTTTGAGCGGTCCGTAGTGTAGTGATTAACATTTCTGACTCGTAGCTGGAAGGCTGTGAGCTCGAACCCCAGCGGAGCTCAAAAAAATACCGTTTGTATTTTTAAATACGCTCTTTGCTGGGTTGAAAAAATCATGAACCTTTACACCAAAGGGCGGTCACCAAAGGTCCATCCAGCCTTACAGAAACTGAGTCTTGCTTGAAAATTGTAGCGACGACCACGCTCGTAAAAAGTCAAATCGATAGCTCTGTAGGTAGAATGCTTACATTCCATGTAGAGGGCAAAGGTTTGATCCCCACCGTGGGTGTCAGAAATGATTTCCCATTTTGGTCTATTTTAAACCAAAAAAAAATATCGGCAAGGTGTACTCAGCCTTTACAAGAAATAAGTACTAGCCCCTTTGGGAGCTGGGAAACCCCCACTTCAACTGAAAGTGGTTGGTGTGAGGCCGGCGGAACAGCAAATTTGAAATTTGATTTTATATTTTCTGTGCTCCGCCGGGATTCGAACTCGCAAACTTTCCACTTATGAGTCCGAAGTTGTACCACTGGACTAGGGACCGCTCATATAAAATCATTTAATGAATATTCATCCAACTGAGATCACAGCTTCCACTACGGTTTGGCGCCAGACGCGTAACATATCTGACATATTTGTATGTCTCACCATTATCATCATCTAACATGTGAGAGAGCTCTGGGTGATCCTGCCAAATATCTCAGCCGGTGAATAGATCACACACAGAGGCGGTAAATAACCCAAGAATGTGCACATTCACATGGAATCTGTCATTCATTCTTCTTCTTACTATTTTTTTATATTTTTCATTTCAAATTTGCTCTTCGCTGGGTTGAAAAATTAATAAACCTTTACCAATGACCGTTCAGCAAAGGTCCATCCACCTGCAAATGGGTCTTGCTTGAGAATTGGCGCTTAGTAGCGAAGACCAAGCTCGCAAAAAGTCCGGTCGTTAGCTCAGTTGGTAGAACAAGGGTTCGATCCCCACCATGGGTGTCAAAAATGATTTCCCGTTTTAGCGTTTTTTTCAAGCCCAAAATACCAGCAAGGTTTGCTCAGCCTTCACAAGAAATGAGAACCAGCCCTTTCGGGAGCTGGGAAACCCCCACTTCAACTGAAGGGCGCTTTCAGGCTTGACGCGGCGGTGAAGAAATGGGTCTTCATTCCCTTCTTGAAACTCTCGATCCCTTCCTTGGCGCGCACTTCAAGTGGCAGCTAGTTCCAAGTGGACGGTCCCGCAACGGCGAAAGCGCGGTCTCCGAATATACCAAGTATACCACTATATACCACTTATATTGTCAGATATACTCTTCGCTGAGTTGAAAAATTCATTAACCTTGACCGGTGACCAAAGGTCCATCCAGCTTTACAGCAACTGGATCTTGCTTGAGAATTGGCGCTTGGTATAGCGACGAACAAGCTCGCAGAGGGCTCTTGAGGTCTGATTCACACGAATACAGCACTCACATATTTTTTTCATTTATCGATCCCATACGTGACTTGAAATTTTCCAGTCGTTGACAATCCCATACAAGTTGTATGCTAGCAACTAGCCGTGGGTCAATACAGACTTGTATAAATGTTTTAAGTGGCATGCTGGGCTCCACAATGCAAATCGAGACACGACAAAACGTCCATTGAGAAAATTTCAACCCGACAAAACGTCCGCGCAATAAAATGGCCACCAACAGAATATCCAACTACACAATACCCATCGACAAAATGTCCACCGACATAATATCCGCGCGACGAAATGTCTACCCAACGAAATATCTACCCGACATAATGCCCATCGACATTTTTCTTAAAAAAAATATGTTTTGTAGTTTTTGAATTTTTTACTGTTTAATTGTTTAGTGTTTATTTGTTTTATATATTTGAATGTATTTAATTGCTTGTAGTCCTTGACTGATAAACTAAATGTATGAGGTTGACCACCCATACTGTAAAAAATGGTTCACTTTGCCAATGTCACCCCTGTTTCAGGGAAGGTCGGCAAGAGTTGCAGGGCTTATGTTCATTTGAGATTGGGTTTTTTAAATATTGTAGGTCCACACGCGGCATGTGTGAGCGCGAAATTATGCGTGTCTGCTTGTGGGAATGCATTCAATATGAACTTCAAATGATACATATCTTTGCAGCTTAGATTTAGATTGCATTCTATAATCTATAATCTATAATCTAAGTTGCAAGGATATATTCATTTAAAGCTCTCAGATGTATGCCCACAAACCAACAAGTGTAGTTCGCGCTTACAAATGCTGAATGTGTACTTACAAATAAAATCCAAACCTCAAATGAACATAAGCCCCACAACTTTTGCCGACCTTCCCTGAAACAGGGGTGACATTGGCAAAGTGAACCATTTTTTACAGTATGGGTGGTCAGCCTCATACCAACCTATAAGTCAAGGCATTCCTCTTCAAAAATCTATTTTTTTTATTAATCTTGTCGGTGGACATTATGTCTGTGGACATTTTGCCAGTAGACATTTTGTCTGTGGACATTGTGTCGTTGGACACACTGTTTATGGACATGTTGTCCTGGAACACATAATATGTACTTGCATGGAAGCAGACAGAGCGGCGACCAGGAAACCAGGCCGGCGCAAAGCCTGCAGGGTGCATACCTACCCTCCAGTGCACAGCCCTTATTCTCTGTGCAGTGTGCGGTACAGACTTCTCGTCCCCCCAGTGCCTGTTTGGCTTATCTACCATTTATATATTTATTTAAGGATAATTTATTTATTTCATTTTTTACATGACCATAGAGTGTCGTTTTTGTGTGTGTCACACCTCAAGGGCCCTCCTAATCATGAATGAGATATTTTATAAAGGTGCCGTTTCAGTGCTCCCTTAAAAATGCCAACAGATTCCGAAACCCTCACTCCGGGTGGCAGTCTGTTCCACTCCATCGGTCCCGCAAACCGGAAAGCGCGATCCCCAAAATTAGTGCGTATTTGACGGCGAGGCTGCATCAACCTGACAGCTCGATACCCCGCTGACCTAAGTGTCCGCCCCCTCACGAAAACATGTTTGCCAGATATGATGGAGCCAAACCATTTAGGGCTTTAAATACCATCAAACACACACGGTAGACCACCCTCTCAGGAAAACGAAGCTAATGTAGTTCTTTCAACAGCGGAGTGATGTGAGAGAATTTGGACATCCCGAAGATCAGTCTTGCGGCCGCATTCAGAACAGACTGAAATCTGTTCAGTTGCTTCTTTGACTGGCCGATATATAATGTGGAACAATAATCAATTCGGGACATCACAAAAGCACTCACCAATGTTTTAACCACACCCGGCGGTAGACACCTCCTGATAAGGCCAACAAATGAAGCGGCTATTGTTTTGTCAACCTGCTCCTCCATTGTGAGATTCCGATCCAGCATATGTAGCTCCCAAAAGGATTCAAAGATGACCTTTCAAAGAAAGTGTTGTAAAAAATCACACTCTACACAATCTGAGCTAAGAATAAAATGTAAGACACGATAATGAGAGAGTTTTATTCATAGCTCAGGATTGTGTAGAATGTGATTCTTCAGACAATTTCATTTTAAGGTCATCTTTGAATAAAATTGTAGATTAGCCAAACAAGCACTGGGGGGATGAACTCTTTAGAGGATTTGGCCACCCTCTACGGAATTCCGGCAGAGTCACAGCTACAGCATCGTTCGGCAGCTCCTGAGTAATGACGTTTTTCATTATTAAAGGCTGATAAATGAAATGCGATCCCCGGTGGCAGGGTAAAACGGCACAGTGGCAAAACGACACATGACAGAATGACACATGACAGAACAACAAATGACAGAACATCACAAAACAACACAGAAAATACATCACTATGACAAGTCGAATATGTGTGTGTCCAATCAGGTTTTTTTTTTTTGTGTTTGTGTTTTTTATTTATTTAAAAAAAATAGATTTGTGAAGAGTAAAGCAATTCACTAAACTATTCTGCCTGGCCTACAACATGTATTAATATCATCAATTAAGAATTCATTAATGTATATTTTATTGAAATATTAATTAATAATTACCAAATGACATCTGTTGACCAGGATCAAAGTTATGGTCAAACGACCCAAGCGGGGATCGAACCAACGTTATTTTATTTCAAACACGCTAGAAAGATCAGCCACTTGACTCTCCCGGCCATAACACCGTCATATTTTGTCAAGTGATGTTTTTTCAGGTGTCGTTTATGGTATGTGATGTTTCAGATACGTAATGTACTGTCATTGTGATATCCTGTCATGTATCGTTCTGTCATGTGTCGTTCTGGGATGTGCCGTTCTGCCATGTGTGGTTTTGTCACTGTGTCGTTATGTCATGTGTCGTTCTGTCATGTATCGTTCTGCCATGTGTCGTTATGTCATGTGTGGTTTTGTCACTGTGTCGTTATTTCATGTGTCGTTCTGTCATGTGTCGTTCTGCTGTCGTTCTGTCATGTGTCGTTCTGCCATGAGTCGTTCTACCATGTGTCGTTCTACCATGTCTCGTTCTGTCACATTCGCACGTTTAAATAATAAGTTTAAACAATAATAAAGAGCAATAACTCAAAAATTGGGAAAATAGAGATTTTGTAATAAAACGCAAGAACAATGGCGAGAAAGGTAGAATGCGACAGCCGTTCAATTTGGACGAATATGACCGAAATAAAACATCGGTCGCCTTTTTCATTCCATACGGGTGGTACAGGTTGTCTGAACTTCAAACGTGATTTCCCAACATTCTTATTTTTTTAGTTATTGCTCTTTATGATTAAGTGTGCGATGTATCGTTATGTCATGTGTCGTTATATCACTGGGTCGTTCTACCATGGGACCGCGTTTCCCATGTAGGCATTGAAAATATAGAGAGTTCCCACTGGTCTCTCCCTGGGGAAATATTCCACTCAAGTGGCAGCCAGTTCTGCCGCTCTAGGGGCGGGTACACGGGTCGAATACTAGTGCATTACTAGGCAGGTGTGTGCGTGAGCTGACACTCGCTTAAACATACGCGTTTTTTTTCGGAATGGGATATCCAAAGTCATAATAAAAGGAGAGCATGTATGAAAAATGTTATGACTCTGGGTGAAATGAAAGAATTATGTAAGGACAGAAAAAATGGCGTCTAATCTGTAATGTTGGCGGCTTATTCATTCAAATTTTATGTTATTGATCTACTTATTGACTTTTTTAGTATGATTTCTTTTTAAGGACTCGTATTCCTTGACTTATAGGTTGGTATGAGGTTGACAACCCCTACTGTAAAAAGTGGTTCACTTTGCCAATGTCACCCCTGTTTCAGGGAATGTTGGCAAAAGTTGCAGGGCTTATGTTCATTTGAGGTTTGGATTTTATTTGTAAGCACACAATCAGCATTGGTAAGCGCGAACTACACGTGTTTGTTTGTGGGCATACATCTGAGAGCTTTGAATGAATATATCCTAGCAACTTAGATTATAGATTATGTATTATTTGTATTCCTTGACTTTTAAGCTGGTATGAGACTGACCGCTCATACTGTAAAAAATGGTTCACTTTCCCAATGTCACCTCTGTTTCTGTTTGTGGACATGCATTCAATACCAGTTAAAATAGGCTGACAAATATATTTTAAAAAATGAAAAATGTTGATGCCTTAGTTCTTTTCGGGTTAAACCATGTTCTATTTGCAGTATTTTTTCTGCCGACGTTTCGTTTCCTCGAGCGGAGAACATTTTCAAGGTTCGAAGCGACGGGGCAATTTTACACCCCGCTTGCTTTTGGCAGCTAGCTGTATTTATATCTGTCGTGTTTCTTTGCTGTGATTGGCGGGCTTTGGCAAAATGTTCATGACAACTACAAATACACTTTCTTCTTCTAAAACTCTATTTTTTTTTTTTTTTTAAGAAATCCTGTGCGGGAGACTCCCTAGATTCTAAAGACTCAAGGGGTCTATGACACTTGTTGTAGTGCCGCAGAGGTGTACGAGCTTGGTCGTCGCTACAAAGCGCCAATACTCAAGCAAGACCCAGTTGCTGTAAGGCTGGATGGACCTTTGGTGACCGGTAATTGGTAAAGGTTTATGAATTTTTCAACCCAGCGAAGAGCACATTCGAAATATAAATGGTATATTTTTGTGATCCGAATCCGCAACCTTCCATTTACGAGTCCGAAGTGTTGCCACTACAGACTACGGACCGGTCCAAGATGCCAACGACACGCGGTGTACCTGAGCGGCTACCCATCCAAGCACTGACCACGCCCAACGTTGCTTAACTTCGGTGATCTATGGGAACCGGTGCTTTCAACATGGCTAACGTCGCGTCGTTGACGATGGACTAATGGATGTCTATGAGAGTTTAGTCTGCTTGTGTCTATGGACATGCCGTCGTGTTTTATGTCTATGCTTTATTCGCTCCTCACATTATCGTGCGTTATATTGACGCATCAGCGCTGCCAACTGTGAAAATAAAATAAAAACCTCTGACGTCACAGCTCGGTTCCAAATTTAAATGAAATGTCATCGGAATGTCGCTCCAGTTCATCCTCACACACAAACACACACACACCATACACACACACACCATACACACACGCACACGCACACACACACACACACACGCAGAGAGAAAGAGAGAGAGGCGCCGTGACGTCACAGACCGTCACTTATACGTCATCGTCATCATCATTATCCCGTCTGAAATTAGTCTACGGATGATAGAGTAAATATTGTTCAACTTGAAATCAAAGTTCAGCGGAGGAAACCTGTAGGTACTATATACGTAGGTGAAATCTTCTTCCTCTTCTTCTTCCTCAGCTTTTTCTCAGTCCACTCCTGGACGTAGGCCTCCTCAAATCCTCTCCATTCCTGTCTATCGGCTGCTGTGTTCAGCCATCCTCTGCCTGCAGTTCTCTTGATGTCGTCCAGCCACCTCAGTAGGGGTCTCTCCGTTCCCCACTTGGGCATCCTAAGGTCAACACTGGGCGATCCTTTTCGGCCACCTGCCATGGTCCTGCCTTGCGGCGTGACCAGCTCAGCGCCACTTTAAGCAGGCCACTCGCTGTATGACATCAGTGACACCAGTGTGTTTACGGATTTCCTGGTTTAGAACCCTGTCTCTGAGGCTAATTCCCAGCATCCTCCTTTCAATGGCGCTTTGGCACGTCCTTAGTCTGTTGGCGCTATACTGAGTGAGCCCTTTTGTTTCCAAGCCATAGGTGGATATTGGAAGCACGCATCGTCAACGACGTTACCATGTTGAAAGCACCGGTATTCATCAGATCACCGAAGTTAAGCAACATTGGGCGCGGATGCTACTTGGATGGGTGACCGCTCAGGTACACCGCGTGTCGTTGGCATTTCTTGGACCGGTCCGTAGTCCAATGGCAACACTTCGGACTCGTAAATGGAAGGTTGTGGATTCGGATCCCGGCGGAGCACAAAATATACCATTTATATTCCAAATGTTCTCTTCGCTGGGTTGAAAAATTCATAAACCTGATCACTGAAACGGATTTTACAAACTGTGTTGTAGGTAGGTTCATAAAATCCGTTTTGACTTGCTTGCAGATAATTTCAAACTTTGTGCCGCGTTAATTCCTCCGCGTTTCTACCAAATACACGGAGACGAAATATTTTTGATTTTCCTATGCAAACATAATCAGTAATTCTTCCGTCATCTGAACCGTTGCTTTCCAAGACGAAATTGAAGTAAATATTGTGTGTTTTCTATGGTAATAATTTCTAAAATTCGACTCAAAACAACAAAGCCGCCGTAAATAACAAATGAGAAAAGACGCCATATTGGAATTAGCTAAAGCATAAAACGTATGCTCCCCAAGATTGGCTAGCAAAAATATCGTTGCTATTAGACTATTTTCTTGCTATTTAAGCATATTTCAAAATACCGTTTTTAAGATTTAAAGCCATTTTTATGCTATTAGGCGCATATGCTAACGATGAAACTACCGAGCCTAAGAATACACATCATCATCATCATCATTGGCACGACAACCCGGGGTGGGTCTTGGCCTCCCTCAGCAACCGCTACCAGCGCTGTCTATCCAACGTCTTCCTCCTCCAGTCCCACATTCCAACTGCACGGCAATCCGCCACCACTCCATCCAGCCATCTTGAACGTGGTCTTCCCACTGTCCGGCGCAAGAATACACAACGACTTAATATTTCAGTTTCTACAAGTTTATACAGTATTTCTCTTTGGTTGTCAGTCACATCTTCGTCTTCCCCCCGGACATAAAAACTTTATGACTAATACATCACTGATGTACGGTCCAGCACGGAACAGGCGCACGCATTTTAATCGGTATTTTTTAAACTAGTAAGGTTTTTTTTTATAGTTTTTTTTAAATAGATTTGTGATGAGGAATGAAATTCCCCAACATATTCGACCTTGCCAGAAACAGGTATTAATATGATCAATTTATAATTGATTATTGTATTGTTCCTTGACTTATAGGTTGGTATGCGGCTGACCACCCATAATAAATAATAATATTAGGATGATTTATTTGGTGAGCGCTGTTTTTGTGTGTATCACACCTCAAGAGCCCTCTGCGAGCTTGGTCGTCGCTGTAGAAAGCGCCAATTCTCAAGCAAGACCCAGTTGTTGTAAGGTTGGATGGACCTTTCAGTGACCGGTCTTTGGTAAAGGTTTATGAATTTTTCAACGCAGCGAAGAGCACATTCGAAATATAAATGGTATATTTTTGTGCTCCGCCGGGATCCGAATCCACAACCTTCCATTTACGAGTCCGAAGTGTTGCCACTGGACTACAGACCGGTCCAAGATGCCAACGACACACGGTGTACCTGAGCGGTCATACTGTAAACCATACCATACTGTAAAAAATGGTTCACTTTGCCAATGTCACCCCTGTTTCAGGGAAGGACGGCAAGAGTTGCAGAGCTTATGTTCATTTGAGATTAGATTTTTATATTGTAGGTCCACATGCGGTATGTGTTAGCGCGAAATTATACATGTCTGCTTGTGGGAATGCATTTAATATAAATCTTAAATGACATATATCTTTGCAGCTTAGATTAGATTAGATTAGTATATTTTAATGAATTATTAATTATTAATTACCCAATGACATCTGTTGAACCAGGATCCAAGCGGGGATCGAACCAACGTTATTATATATTCCAAATTCGCTAAGAAGATCAGCCACTTGACTCCCTCGGCCATAACACCGACCGTAAAAATAATTGAAATTGTATCGACTTCTTTCAACACAACTAAGCTACACATATAGTGTAAATCCTCTCCGCGTTATTTCTAAAGGAGTCGCATATGGTGAGTGAACCTACTTATTTTTACAGGTACACCAACCCATTCAGTTGAAGTGGGGGCTTCCCAGCTCCCGAATGGGGCTTGGTAATAATTTATTGTGAACCTTGCCGGTTATTTATTTTGGGTTTGAAATAAACACCGAAAAGGGCTGACACTCTCGTTGGGATTCGAACTCGAGGTTTCGGCATGGAATGCAAGCACTCTACCAACTCACCCACTAAGGTAATTTCACATGAGCAATGTTTGTATGTGTACTGGACCAATGTGTCTTGTAAATGCTGGAAATTGATTTTGAAAATATTAACAACCGCTCTCACATTATCGAGTTTTACGTTTTTTTCTTAGCTCACATTGTGTAGAATGTGATTCTTAAGACAATTTCATTTAAAGGTCATCTGTGAATCAAATGGGAGGCAAACCAATCAAGCACTGTTAATCACCACGGTAATTCTTACCCATGGAATATCGGTAATATTCGTATGAAGACCTGTCAATCCAAGATGGCTGCAAGAGAACAGCTGATTAGTTTTCATACAAATATTACCGATATGCGGTAGGTAAGAATTACCGTAGTGTACTAATCAACTGTTCACCTGCGGTCATCTTGGATTGACAGGTCTTCATACAAATATTACCGATATTCGGTAGGTAAGAATTACCGTGGTGATGTGACTTCCAGCCGGAAGGACGAACTGAGCTTTTGACCGGATTTTCTTCAAATTGTTATTAATTCACGTAAGAACTTGTTAATACAAAATAATCGCTCAATCTTCTGTGCTTGGGTAACTGTAGCTATAACAATAAGAAAGTAATTACAGGAACAGAAGGCTGTGATTAAATTATTCTCTGAAACGCCTTAACGACCTCGACATTTTACTTACGTCACTGGAGGATATAAATTATATTACTCATAACCTTGTTTGTTTTCTTTTTTAATAAATTCGTGAAGGCGAAAACTATTCATCGACTAATTTTTGCTTGATCATAAATAGGTAACGACATTATCAATTGATGTACAAATAGTTTTGTTAGTTTAATGAACAATCTAATCTAAGTTGCAAAGATATGCTACATTGGAGATTCACATTATGTGCATTCTCACAAGCAGACACGTACAAGTTCGCGCTTGCACATGCCGCATGTGAAACTACAACATCAAAACCAAATCACATAAGTTATTGGATCATTCATTCATGTTTTAAAGAAATGTACTTAGTAGTTTCAGTTTTCTCATATCTTCTCAAAAACTTTTCACATTTTGAAAAATCGACTTTTTGCTAGACTAAATAATGTATCTACTCGTATACTTCGGTATTAAAAAGAAAAAAAACTTGTTTTCTTAGTTTTATTATGATGTGAATAATGTATATGTGATTTCGTAAACAAAAAACAATGTATTATTTTATTTTATTTTTTTTTTTTTTTTTTTTATTAGACAAACAAACAGTTATACATGTAATATATGGGATAAACAACATAGTTATACAATTTCAAAAACCAGCAAAGTTTGCAAACATAATGTAGTATAATTTCGTTTATAGCTTAATTAAGAAGGAGAAACAAGAAAAATTTGGAAAGTAATATGAGAAAAATGAAGAAGAAGAAAGAAAAAAACAAAGAGAAAACGACTATTAACTTAATCATCACATAAAGAGAGGAAAAGGAATGGGGGGAAGAATAGGAAAGGGAAGGAAAAAGAAAAGAAAAGGAAAAGGAAAGGAAAAGGAAAAGCATCCAACGATTAAACCCCATGAGACCCCGCTGTCATTTATCCACCTGATGATGCGAACGGAAGTTTGCGAAACCGGTTGTGGTATTAAATAAAATAAAATATTCATAGTAATCGAATACAAAGTGGTTTTTCTTTTTATCTCAAAAAACAAATGAGCTATTTAATTTCACAGGTTTGTTTTTGCTCTCCTGGAAAATTTGTTCTGAGACAGATATACCCCACAGCCTTTACACTACCAATCTAAGGACAACTCGCTGCCTTAGTTTTTGTTTATCGTATACGCCATTGAGAAAATTTTACATGAGCAATGTTTGCATGTGTACTGGACCAATGTGTCTTGTAAAAACAAGAAATTTATTTAAAAAATATTTAAAATAACTCTCACATTATCGAGTTTTACGGTTTTTCTTAGCTCAGATTGTGTAGAATTTGATTCATAAGACAACTGCATGAAAAAGTCATATTTGACAAGATTGGCGTACATGGTAAACAAGAACTGGGGGAGCGAACTATTGAATTCGATTGTTTGTTATTGGTGGTTAGTTTTGTGCTACACCGTGCCCCTGTCAACACAGCCTCTTGTTGACAGTGCGGCATAAGGAGCCTCCCATCTGACTGCGTGCTAGTACATCTGTCAGTGGGAGCCGCTCCTCGTAAACCACGACACGCGTTTTATTAGCAAAGGTTTACCATCGCTTAATATATAAGTCAGTAATGCAGGTTTATGATCACTGGCCAGCGATGCCCAATAAAATACACCTTTTCCTGCAATCGTTTCATTCAATATTAATGATTGTAAATGAGTCGTATAAATGCAAACGCCGTCAACTCCTTACGCGATGATTTTGAGAAAAATAAACTTGTGTTTTGAACGCAATTATTTGTGTATTGGAGATGGCGGCGTTTGCACGAAATCATACTTTTTCAATTAAAATTACGAAGGATTAAGTGAGGTTTACATTATATCGCACACAGCAAATGATTTGTTACACTGCGCAGAATCAAATTCAATAATTATCTCAAAAATCATAAAATTTGGAGATGACGGCGTTTGCAGTTATACGACTCAAATGTTCCTTGACTTATAGGTTGGAATTCGGCTGACCACCCGTGCTGTAAAAGTGGTTCACTTTGCCAATGCCACCCCTGTCTCAGGGAAGGACGGCAAGAGTTGCAGGGTGTACCTATGTCAATTTCAGATTTGGTTTTTATGTTGTAGGTTCACATGCGGCATGTGGAAGCGCGAACTTGTACGTGTCTGGTTGTGAAAATGCATCTAATGTGAATCTCGAATGTAACATATCTTTGCAACTTAGATTAGATTAGATAAGAAAAAAAAAAAAAACACTTTCATGGCCGGTGTTAATAATAAATAATTCGTTTATGTGTTCTTTCGGGTTTGGCCATGTTGTATTTGCAGCTCCTACATTTGCCGACGTTTCGCTTTTACAAGCACAAAGCATCTTCAAGGCGAGTTATCAAAGCGCCTTGACGGTTTTCGTTGTCTTCGCGGACGCGCGTTGCGAATTATTTATTATTAATGATTGTGCTAGACTCTGAATGATACGGTCCGGCTGTGAACAGCTAAGAATATGAGATCGGTCCGCGGTCGAGTGGTAGCGCTTCGGAATCGTAAATGGAAGGTCGTGGGTTTGAATCCTGTGCGGAGTACAAAAACATAACATTTATATTTTTTAATATTATGTCTGCAATTGTGTGATGCATTTAATATGAATCTCAAATGATACATATCTTTGCAGCTTAGATTTAGATTAAGATCTTGGCTGGGTTGAAAAAATCATATATCTTAACCACAGATCACGGAATATAAACCTTAACCAAAGGCCGGTCATCAAAGGTCCATCCAGCCTTACAGCAACTGGGTTTTCATTGAGAATTTTTGCTTTTTTTTTTACTCTTGTGGTTTGATTCACTCAAAAACAGCGCTCACAAATTAAAGCAGTCTGAATTTGTATATATCTATGCATTTCACTCTAAATGCCCATAAATAAATCTGAACCGTAAATGATCATTAGCTCTGCAACTTTTCCCGCATTCCCATGGAGCAGGGGTGGCATTCCAGAACGCAAATTTAAGAGGGTTGCGTTCAATAAAAATAACTGTTAAAATGCTACTTGTATGTTAAGAGTCTGACCACTCTAAATTAACTGTTTTTTTTATTGATATTCCATTTTTATTCCACTTAAAAAATGCCTGCATTCCGTGCGCAGGGCTAGGGCTCAATCCCCACCAAGGGTGTATCGAAATGATTTTCCAAATTTCAGTGCTTATTTCAAACCCAAAATAATACCTGCCAGTAAGGTTTACTCAGCCTTCACAAAAAATGAGAACCAGCGCCTCGGGAACAAGAAAACTCTCGCTTCAAGTGAAGTGGTTGGTTTAAAGCCGGCCCCTTACCTGTGAAAATAAATAGATTCCACACGCCACATTCTACTCCTTCAGGGATAACTTGAATCAAGAAGAACTTTGATAGATGTTTGTAATCTCAGAAAGGTGTGTGTATCTGAGTTTGACGCGCCCAATATTTTAAATAAAATCAATTTTAGATTACCTAATCTCACTAGGTCTTGTTTTCCATTTTATCTCCATAAAACCAATACCTTTGCAGGTTCGAGAAATCCAACCTATAGAATGTGTGATGTTTATAATAAGAGCTTTTCGCAGTGTGAACTATTTGAGACCACTAAATATAAATTCAAAAAACAAATACGTTTACTTATTTTTGGATCTGATATTGTTTCTGGGGTGGGTTGAGTATCGGGCTATTTTTCTATTTTCTATTTTTTATTTTTCATTTTCACTTTCTATTTTTTTTTTTTTTTTTTTTTTTTTTTTTTTTTTTTTTTTTTTTTTTTTTTTTTTTTTTTTTTTTTTTTTTTTTTTTTTTTTTTTTTTTTTTTTTTTTTGTTCTTTTTTTTAATTGTTTGGGGGCAAGTGACAAATTTATGTGTGTATTAGATTTATTTTAAAGAAATATTGTAATGGTGTGAATGCTGTGTATGCTTCTAGTGTTGTATAGCTGTGATTGCCTGCGTGATGTTTGTGTGAAGATGAATGCTTGTGTCTATTGATGTAGTGTGCATAGTTTGGATGATTGGTTATTTGTGTTACTGTTGCTTATTATTTTTTTATTGTTTATATGTACCAATTGTCTGTATTGCACCTCTTAATAAATAAATAAATAAATAAATAACGCGGTAAGAAGTCACTCTGTACGTGCAGTTCAGTTGCGTTTTTTTATCAACCTGAAAGATATGTAATTTGTTATATAGGTATATATGTTCCTTGATACCTATAAAAGTTGGTATGCGGCTGACCACCTATGATGTGGAAAATGGTTCACTTTGCCAATGTCACCCCTGTTACAGGGAAGGTCAAAAGTTGCAGGGTTTATGTTCAGTTGAGGTTTGGATTTTAATTTGTAAGTGCACATTCAGCATTTGTAAGCGCGAACTTATACGTGTCTATTTGTGGGCATGTCGCACGCTTAATAATAAAGAGCAATAACTCAAAAATTGGTAAAATCGAGATTTTGTAATAAAACGCAACAACAATGCGAGAAGAATAGGTAGAATGCGACAGCCGTTCAATTTGGACGAATATAACCGAGATAAAGCATCGGTCGCCTTTTTCATCCCGTACAAGTTGTACTGGTTGTCTGAACTTCAAACGTGATTTCCCAACATTCTTATTTTTTGAGTTATCGCTCTTTATTATTAAGCGTGCGATGTATTTGATATGAGCCTTAAATGTTAACATATCTTTGCAACTTAGATTATAGATTACAGGTTATTATTGCAAGCTGTGTGTATGTCTGCAGCAGACGCCGCAACTCCATTACTTTATGATTTTCCGAGTCATTGGCCGCCGCCGGGGCGCCCAGCCGCATGCACACAGCTACATCAGCATCATACCTATACTTACAACACACGGTATACTCTCGAGAGCGCGGTGCAATGCCGTGAACTTCATCCTAGAGTCTCTCACGGACCACTAACCTCTCTAATCACTAACCTACGACCGATATGTAGAAAACATAGACCCATTCTGTGGACTAGAAAATATTTTGACGAAAATAGACATACTCAGTGACGGCTCCAGGTAAGGTGCATCGGTGCATTGCACCCCCAGTAATAATGCCACGATCCAATACTTACAAATTATTAGGGTTAGGGGGGTAATCAATGACGGCTAGTATAAAAATGCACTGCTCGATGAAAAATCGACAAGCCGTCACTGGACATAATAATATCTTTTTTGGAATTAAAAAAAAAACGGATGTTACTGACCGTGTGTAAGGAGAAGAACGATTTTCTCTACGTTTCGTCGGAGTCATATCCGACGTCTTCAGGAGATGTGTCTTCTACGAGGAAGAAACACGAACTGTTGAATTATTGTTGTTGGAAGGTAGCAATAGCACCAACTTTCTAGAAACATTTTCACATTCTCTCGAGTTTTTTTGTACACGTTGAAATGCAGCTGTGAAGTTCTTTGTTCTCTTTCTTACTAATGACCATTTGCGTAAGAAAGTTGAAACAGATATATAATTTATATTTTCGTTGAAATAATTTCTAGCCCACGGATATCATAAGTCAATCTAAAATCTAAATCTAAGCTGCAAAGATATATATCATTTAAGATTCATATTAAACGCATTCCCACAAACAGACATGTATAATTTCGCGCTAACACATGCCGCATGTGGACCTACAATATAAAAACCCAATCTCAAATGAACATAAGCCCTGCAACTCTTGCCGACCTTCCCTGAAACAGTGGTGACATTGGCAAATTCAACTATTTTTTACAGTATGGGTGGTCAGCCTCATTCCAACCTATAAGTCAAGGAATTATAAGCAATGGTTTTACATTTTGGTCGTTCAGTCCAAACGTGGCACCCTCCCCTGTAACAGGGGCGGCGCTGGCAAGAGAGTGGTCAGGCATATTGATTATGATTGCTGTTCACGTGTTGGCAGGTCACGCATGTGATTTATGATTTCTGATAGTTTATTAGTTTGGCTATTTTGTTACTTTAGCTATTTGTGGTAACTCCCTTCGATCAGTTGTTTTTTTTTCAGCTACGCTACTCCAGCACGCAAATCCCTAAAAGCCAAAATAGCAATACCAAAATCAATACAATAATGCCAATACAACAAGCCAGGGCTGGGAGTCTCACCACCACGGTAATTCTTACCTACCGAATACCGGTAATATTTGTATGATATATCAGCTGTTCACTTAGGGTCATCTTCGATTGACAGGTCTTTATACAAATATTACCGATATTCGGTAGGTAAGAATTACCGTGGTGATGAGACTTCAGCCCAGGGGGGGAAGTCTCGATGGCCGTGAGTAGATCTTACCGTACCTCTCTGAAGATATGACGGAAATAACATGGCGGGGCCTAAACAGCTGATCGTTGTTACATATAAAATGGATCAGCTGTTGATACGCTGCCATATTGTATTTAATCCTATCTTCAAGTAGATTCAATAAGAACTATCGACGGCGCGGCGGTAGGTAGATCTTACTGTACCTTTCTAAGGTAAGGATAAAAAACATGGCGTGCGTAAGCAGCTGATCGTTTTTCCATATAAAATGGATCAGCTGTTGATACTCCGCCATGTTTTATTTAATCCTATCTTCAAATAAATTATATAAGAACTATCGACGGCGGTGAGTAGATTTTGATGTACGTTCTTGAAGATAGGACGGAATAAAACATCACTGTGCCTGCTGATCGTTGTTACATATAAAATGCATCAGCTGTTGATACGCTGCCATATTTTATTTAATCCTATCTTCAAGTAGATTCGATAAGAGCTATCGACGGCGCGGCGGTGGGTAGATCTTACTGTACCTTTATGAAGATAGGACGGAAATAATATGGCGGTGCCTAAACAGCTGATCGTTGTTCCATATAAAGCGGATCAGCTGCCATATTTTATTCCATCCTATCTTCAAATAGTTACGGTAAGATCTACCGACGACCGTCGAGACTTCCCCCCCAGGAATACACTGACCGCGACTTTGTACCCAGTATTGGCTCGCGGAACACGGAAACTTTGCCAGTAGGTACGCTACGCTACCAAATAACAACGCTACTAAGCTGCACATATAGTGTAACTTCTTGTCGCGTTCTCCCCGAAGGGGTCGCATGTAAAAATAAATAGATTCCACACGTCACATACGATGCCTTTGCGGGAAACGCGGCAAGACGTTACACTATATGTGTAGCTTAAAATAGCGTTAGGTGGTATATTAAGTATTGCACTTAGGTCCGGTTATTTCAAAGTGAGCATAGAGACTTTATACTGAATGAAAAGGACGCATTTACAGAATATGTCAATCGTTTAGGTAGTTTTTTTTATAATTTTTTATGCTAATGTTGAAAATAACAAGCCTTTATAATACTCGTAGTATATTTACAAGACTTAGGATATTCCTTCGTCAATTTTATCATATTTCGCTCCGGTCCGTAGTCTAGTGGTTACGCTTCAGATTCGTAATGTAAAATTGTGGGTTCGGATCCCGGCGGAGCACAAAAAATGTACCATTTATATTTAATATGCTGTCCGCTGGGTTGAAAAATTCATAAAACCTTCACCAAAGACCGGTCACTAAGAGGTCCAACCAGCCTTACAACAACTGGGTCTTGCTTGAGAATTAGCGCTTTGTAGCGACAATCAAGCTTGTAAAAAATCCAGCCGATAGCTCAGTTGGTAGAATGCTTGCATTCTATTCCGAGAGCAAGGATTCGATCCCCACCGATGGTGTCAAAAATGATTTCCCGTTTCTTTCTTTTACCCTTTGTTTAGCGACGACCGAGCTCGCAGAGGGCTCTTGAGGTGTGATTCACACAAAAACAGCGCTCACCAAATAAATCATTCTTATATTATTATTATTATTCTGCTTACGTATTAGATAGACGTCCTTTTACCGCTGAGTCGCCGACTTTCTACTGTTTGTTCTAGAACCTATTTCTTTTGAATTTAAAACCAAATTTTCTTTGAGAAAAAGCTCTCAAGTACACGGCAAAAGTGTCGACACCGCCTCAGGAAGAGTCACCTAACAGGATAAGGTAATATCTCAACCAGCTTTCGTTAAGTTAAAAGTTACGAGGCTCGTCCCCGCAAACCAATTAATGTCGCCGAAATGTAATTTTCTCAAAAACCGCAAATCGGATTATGTATAAAGTTGGGTAAGCAGGTAACGTAATTATACAGCTAAGTTTGCGCGGCTGTTCATGTCAACACGAAACCTCTTGCATTGATTTTCTGGAGCTTTCCTTCTCGGTACATTTTGTATGTGTTGTTAGAAACAGTTCCTCTAATAAAAATAAAAAAAGCATTACGTTTATACTCAACCATCGCGTAAATAAATAAATGACGTGAAAAATACAATTGGACTTCTAGTGAGTGTTGCAGTTTTCATATATTTAGTATGTTTACTCGATGATTGATCTTTTTTTTACATAATATTACAATGTTGTATAGGTACTTATTCGGAGTATTATTTTCGGAACGTTTTATATTGAAAAAAAAACCCTAAAAACTAGCGGCACGCGAGCAATCTAGATTGGAAACGAAAACAAAATAAAGGAAATAATATTTATTATTAATTATACCAATCAATTTACAGTGTGCAAAAATGTGAAATAAACTGTTAAGGAAAAACAAGCAATATTTTATACATACTCAATAAATAAAATAGTATTACAAGTTGTAAACTAGTGCTGTGTTAGTGTTATGTTTTGAGAGGAAGGGATTTTTCAAAGAATATTTGTTTTTCCGGGAACTTACTCGGAGCAACCGAAGAGCTGAAATAAAACATGATTAATGATCTAACGAGGAAGATACACGCGAGAAAAATGGAGAGATAACATAATCACTGGAAGTTGTGAAGCAAATAAACACAGCGGACCTGGCTACTCATTATAGAGCAACTCGCTGTGGGGAATAAACAAAACTATGAATAGGAGCGGACCGAGGACTGATCCCTGAGGAACTCCTGCACTAACAAGTCTACTCGTACATCAACACTCTTGCAAGTTGTGTACACAAGTAGGAAGAACGAAACAAAGTGATTTTATAGCATTCCTGCAACTGTGTTTGCATCAAGTTTGTTCACAAACAATAGCTTTTTCATTGAAGGAACAAACTTTAACAAGAATTTACTCATCAAATATACATCAGAGACTTTGGATTCCATGCATTTTTGTTTACAAAAGTCTGCTTTCCTATATGTTAAGATACTCTTGGATAGAATCTGATTTTGAGTCAATTCTCACGTGTCTTGCTTCAACGCTTCCTCGCCTTGCAGAGCTTCCTCATCAGGCGGGTGTGGACGAATGCTTCAACGTCTAGTTCCTGACTTTACTCTTAGACATTATTTATAATCTATTATACTGCAAACTTACTTCACCTATCGAATTACTAGATTAATAAATGGCTCACAAAGTGGCGAGTCTCAAGCTGCATTCAATATATATGAAATAGAAACACTAAAGATAATACACAAAAGTCTGCAATATTTTATGAAACTAATAGAGAATTAAGCAAAATGGTAACACACAGTTGTAACCAGTTGTTTATTTGTTGACTTCGTGATGATATTTTATTGATAAACTTTAATACGTGATCTATAGACATCAATTCAACTAAACAACGAATTGGAAACTTTGGAAACACGCCACGTTTTTATATAACTTGGGAAACAGTTGGCTCAACAGAGACTTCAAAAGATTACAACAAGCAGAGAATACGTCAAAAATAAAAAGCTAAATAATTGATCGAACTATTATGAAGTGATTGTGAACAGTATTTTTGGATAAGAACAAGACAATTTTGCGTAGCTTGAAGAAGAGTTGCGCATTGTTATTGACTATTTGTGTCGCTGTTTGGCAGTGCTGTTAGTGTTTGTGGTTGTTTGGGAGATGTGTTGTTGAGGATGAGCGAGCGCTGTGGAGACATCCCCCTGCTGCCTGCTGGAGCTGGCTCTGCGGCTCCCGGGGCTCCCGGGGGCGCGCGCTGGTCCTCCGTGCGCGTGCGGGGCTCTGCCCGCAGCCTGGTGAGGCTGGAGCCCTGTAACGGGCTGGGGGCTCAGCTGCCGCTCAATGGGCTCCTGCCCACGCCGCCGCCCCCACCAGTGCCCCCCGTGTCGGCCACCAACATCGGCAAGGAGGTAATGTAACAGTCCGACAGACACACTCCCACAACATAAAATAAACCTTGTGTCTTCTGTAACTCGGACTGCACCATATATATTTTTTCATGATGTCCAGAGTCATAATAAAAGGAAAGCTTGTATGAAGAAGTTTACGACCCTGGATTGAATGAAAGAAGTATGTAAGGATCGAATGAAATGGCGGTTGATCTGTAATGTTGTCGGCTAGGATTAGGGTTTTTTTTAATTAGAATTTTGTATTATGTTTTAATTTTAATTTTATGCACCACATTTGTTACATGTTGATTTAAAAAATATAATTTGTTGTATGTTCCTTGACTTATAGGTTGGTATGCGGCTGACCACCCATGCTGTAGAAAATGGTTCACTTTGCCAATGTCACCCCTGTTTCAGGGAAGGTCGGCAAGAGTTGCAGGGTGTATGTTCATTTCAGATTTGGGTTTTTATATGGGTGCGAACTTATACGTGTTTGCTTGTGAAAATGCATACCTATAATGTTTCATATCTTTGCAACTTAGATTAGATAAGACTTCTGTAGCTCGGACTGCACCATATTTTTTTCATGAAATTGTAGTGCTAGATTTGTTAGAGAAATAAACAATACAAAACTGTCTCTTAAATATGTCTTCCTGTTCCATCAGAAGCGCTATTTTGCTAAATTCCTTACGCATACCTATGTAAATAGATGCTATCAATTTGTGACGTCTAAAATCTTAATCGAACCAACCTCCCTAACCACTAATCAGTGCATCATTCGTTTTTTAATCTTCGTGAAACAAATCCCACGATGACGCGTAGGTTGTGTTTGCGTTTATTTATAAAACAGGCGCTTACAAAATGTGTGTGCTCGTTCTCGGTACAGCTGCACTCGATGTACTTACCGAACGACCAATAAAAGCTCGGCCATACATCACTGTCAGCTGTCAAAGCGCAGACAGCTGTCAACTGTCAGATGATGGAAATAATTATACACAGTGTGTCAACACTCTGCTGGAGCCGCACATCTGATAAAGCGTAATAAACAAGCAAAGCATTAATTCACCTGCGGGGAATAGTAATTTTATGATATGATCTACGCACATTATCGTTCTGTAGCGATTGTTTATGGTTTCAGTCATTACTGGCGGTATTCACCATTGTCATGTGAATGCTTAAGTTTTGCTAAGGGGCTGCCCATATATTACGTCATTCGCAAGGGGGGGGGGGGGGGGGGAGTCTGGTCTGCGGATGATGGCAAATGATGTACGAGTACCAAAAGTGACGTCGTTCTTGTAAATACCAATTTCTACAAAATATACAAAATATTATGTAAGTAATATAACATTATTAATTATTAAGCTCATCCATTATTACAGTAAGAGGGGGAGGGGGAGTCATTAGATAATGACTATAGGATGATTGTAAGGGGGGGGGGGTCGAAAATCGGCCAAAATCGATGACGTAATTTATGGACGGCCCCTAAGGAATAATTTCTAGTCAGTATCGACATAGATTACTACTATTTCAATACTTACTAGAAATTTTTCCTTAGCAAAACTTAAGCATTCATATGGCAATGGTGAATACCGCCATAATATGTGATTATTTTTTTAAACAAAATAACCATTGAGCTATATAGGTATATACCCATTGTATATACCCAACTCAATGACCATAACCGATTCTGGTAGCGCCCCTAGCATCAGTTTAGCTGCCAGTGCACAATTTTCACGAGTATCGAAGATTAATGCAAAAGTGAATACTGCCGCTAGGAGTGCTATCAAAATTGTGTCCTTCGAGCGCAATTCTGATAGCACCCCTAACGGAATTTTCACGAGGAAGGTGAATAGTTGCATTCATGCATTGAAATGAAATACTGCAGCTAGGAGTCCGGTCGATAGCTTAGTTGGTAGAGTGCTTGCATTTCATGCCGTGAGCTCGGGTTCGAATCCCATCGAGGGTGTCAAAAATGATTTCCCGTTTCGGTGTTTATTTCAAACCCCAGCAAGGCTTACTCAGCCTTCACGAGAAATGAGTACCAGTCCTCTCGGGAGCTGGGAAAACCCCTACTTCAACTGAAGTGGTTGGCATAAGGCCGGCCCCCTTACCTGTAAAAATAAATAGGTTCAACTCGCCACATGCGACTCCTTCGGGGATAACTCGGCAAGAAGTTACACTATATGTGTAGCTTAGTTGCTATCAAAATGGGATCCTTCAGGCACAATTCTGAAAGTGATTTTATGATAATATGATCTACATACATTACTCTTCTGATTTGATTGTTTTTGATGTCAGCCGTTATGTGTTTCTTTTTTTTAAAAAAGTATACCATAAAGAATACACAAGAAACGTAAAATACTTATCTATTGTGTATTATACGAGTGTGAACTGGGAGCCGATTTCGATAGCATCCCTAGCGTCAGTTTTAGCCATCGATATAAATTTATTTATATCAATGGTATTAGCTGTCAGTGAGCGATTGCCGCCATAGTGCCGCTAGGAGTGCTATTACAATTGTATCCTTGGGTCGTGATTCTGATAGTGCCCCTAGCGGCAGTTTAGCTAGGTACTTGTTTATATTTAAAAAAAAAAAATTGTGAAGAGGAATGCAATTCACCAACATATTTTGCCTGGCCAGAAACAGGTATTAACGTGATTAATTAATAATTCACTATTTAATATTTTTAAAGCATTATTATCTAAAGTAAGTAATTAATAACTACCCAATGACATCTGTTGAACCAGGTTTTCTCTCTCAAACTCTCCAACAGTATAGGACTGTCAGTAAAACCACCAACATTTTTTTAAAAATCAACATAAGAAAACCGTTGAGCCATAATTCTGAGCTGCTACTAATATGTAGAAAAATCTATAGAAATGCAGAATTAATCTTGTACTTTTATTTGAGCTTTAATATCCTCATGTTCTAAAAATATATAAGGTAGGTACCTATGCTTCGTTACATTTTATAAATATGAAAGGTCATGAGTATTTCTTACTTTCAAATCTTATTACATTCAAATCAAATGTCAGATGTGTGATAGATTTTCAATTGAAGAAAATAATGATGGTTTTATAACCTACGTCTTCCCTTGCAATGCAATGCCTGTCACAATGACAAATAATCTCCTTCGTCATAGTTTAGTACCACATTGTGATCTCAGCGCCCTTGGAGTGACTACATCACGAAACGGCGCTATTATAAAGAAATCATCAACTCATCATCATCATGTGATGTTGTCCTCAAACAGTCGCGGCTGAAGGAAGACAGCTGTCATCACAGAGAAATGCCATGTCCCTGCCATGGTTTAAAGCCTTCTGTGGTTTATATTTCTGTTGTCAGGTTATAAAGTTTATGTGTCCCTCTGTGTAGGCATCCAGAAATGCAATTTGGCTTAGTTTTTCATCATCTGTATGGCAATACACATAATGTTTTAATAGCAAAGACAAATAGCCTACAAATGTTGGCAATATAAAGATCACGTTGTTACACTGCCATCTCTATGATGAGTTTGGAATAAACTGTCTTTCTATTTGGAGATTATGGAGACATCAACTTGACAAACCAATTTAAGTTTGCTGTTTGTCTGTTTATATTGTGTGTCCTGTATCTCTCCCTTGTGTAGTCTTGCTATAGGCGGCTGCAGCTGTTACGTTATATTTTGTATTGCTAATAAAAAACCCCACACAAATTACTTCCGCTGCTGGATATTGTTAACTGGACACTTACGCCCCTACTCTTTATATGAATTTGGCATAAATAAGAAGAAAAATAAGAAGTTGCTGTGGAGTCAGGCCTGGATTAAGCCTATCTGGGCTGGAAGTCTCATCACCACGGTAATTCTTACCTACCGAATATCAGTAATATTTGTATGCTCCTTGACTGATAGGTTGGTATGAGGCTAACCCCCCGTGCTGTAAAAATCGGTTCACTTTTGCCAATGCCACCCCGGTTCAGGGAACGACGGTAGGAGTAGCAAGGTTTATGTTCATGTGAGATTTTTATTATTTGTATGCACACATGCAGAATGTGTAGGCGCGAACCTACATGTGCCTGTCTGTTGGCATGCATTTAATATGAGCCTTAAATGTTAACATAATATGTATATTTGCAGCTTAGATTATAGATTATAGAAGACCTGTAAATCCAAGATGGCCACAAGTGAACAGCTGATTAGTCTTGATACAAATATTACCGATATTTGGTAGGTAAGAATTACCATGGTGATGAGACTTCCAGCCCTGGGGCTCTGGTACGATGAGAGACTTCCCCCCCCCCTCCCCCAATTTTTTTATTCATTGAGAACGTAAATGTACCTGTACCGCGACTACAAAACATTGTGTAAATACTTCACCATCACTTATATCGATGATATATATAAACACACTAGAGGCGCCGTGGCATCTTCCGTAGTTTTCTGTTTATCCGATGCTCACCATCCTGCCCCACTCTCTTCAGTTGTTGTTAGTGAGTGTTGTTGTGTTGCAGGTGCTGACGCTGGGCGTGCCCGCCCCGCAGTACCCCGCCCAGCCCGTGCGGCTGCACCGCCTCACCATCCTGCACCACTCTCCCTACAAGGCGGCCTGGGACTGGCTCATCCTGCTGCTGGTCATGTACACGGCCATAGTCACTCCCTACGTGGCCGCCTTCCAGCTCAACGAGCCCGACTTTGACAAGCGCAAGAACCGCAAGTTCGGCGAGGACCCCATCGTCGTGGTGGACATGATCGGTAACAAGCAATCTCCTGCCCTCACTCCCGCTGCTTTGCTTTATCTACCAACAACTAAGACCCAGTATTTTCAATGTTAACATAAGTGACTTTAAACTACCCACACGATTGACATAAGTGCATCTTTTTCACTCACTATAAATTTGCTATAATAACGTTGAAAATACCGGATCTAAAGGTGTGTTATTTCAACAATAGCATAGAATCTATACACTGAATAAAAATAACTAACGTATCAGACACTTGGAGGTAGTTTTTTTCTTCAGTTTAAAGCCACCTAAACCATCATTGAAACTACTCGCCCTAAGAAATAGCTTGTATTCCGCAAATGAACAAAGCTTAATACTAAAATAAATCAAACTCCTCATATTATAGAACCTCCAAGTGTATGGAGTGGCAGTTTCATCCATGTTTGCATTCCTATATCAGAAGTAGAAACAAATAAAAATACACAAATGTAACTCTACACTCATTAACTACGCACTATAGTCTTGCAATGCTATTCTTAGACATTTTGGGCGTCCGTTGAGCCCACGCTTTGACAAACTAATCATTCCTGGGCTGGAAGTCTCATCACCACGGTTATTCTAACCTACCGAATATCGGTAATATTTGTATGAAGACCTGTCAATCCAAGAAGGCCGCAAGTGAACAGCTGATTAGTCTTCCTATAAGTATTACCGATATTTGGTAGATAACAATTACCATGGTGATGAGACTTCCAGCCCTGGAATCATTAGTTTGTTAAAGCGTGGGCTCAACGGATGACCAAAATGTCTAAGAATAGCACCATTAATGTATTGAAGTCATCTCTTCCAAGATTTCAACAGCGTTATTCTTTTGGAGAAAGGAATCTCTCAGCAGTGGTGCTATCAGTGGCGGTGTTGATGAGCTGGTGCTTGTTACAGTGGATGTGACCTTCATCGTGGACATCCTGATTAACTTCCGCACCACGTATGTGAATGGTTGTGACGAGGTGGTCTCCCACCCGTACCGCATCGCCATGCACTACCTGCGCGGCTGGTTCCTCATCGACCTGGTGGCCGCCATTCCCTTTGATTTGCTGCTGTTTGGCACGGACACAGACGAGGTGAGCGGCATCCCGCAAGGCACTTGTGTTGGTTTACCTTATGCTGGAACCACGGTACCTACTACTGTAGTGCTTCACAGCTGCCAGAGACTCAACTTACTGATCTTTCCAAATCTTAGCATCATTCCTGACCGCTAAAATTAGTCCCTCAGTGTCTTTCAATAGCCATCAACCACTTATGCTCTCTGGGGAATAAATCAAGCAAAGGTTATACACATTAGTTCCATTGAAAATACCTAAACAATCATGAGAATTTAAAATCCCTTTGTTTAGATATTATGTTGCTTGCTGTCCGGTCGATAGCTCAGGTGGTAGAGTGCTTGCATTCCATGCCGAAACCTCGTGATCGAATCCCACCGAGGGTGTCAGAAATGATTTCCCGTTTCGGTGTTTATTTCAAACCCCAAAATAAAATACCGGCAAGGTTTACTCAGCCTTCACAAGAAATGAGTACCAGCATTCTCGGGAGCTGGGAAACCTCCACTTCAACTGAAGTGGTTGGCGTAAGGCCGGCCCCCTTACCTGTAAAAATAAATAGGTTCAACTCGCCACATGCGACCCCTTCGGGGATAACGCGGCAAGAAGTTACACTATATGTGTAGCTTAGTTGCGTTTTTTTGCGTTTTTGCTTCACAAACAAGTTTGATCACTACTTGACAATCATAGCCCTAAACACATTCTTAAGATGAGTTAATGTAAGCGGACAGAGATCATAAAAGCTCTAATAGATTACAAATAAGTCTTAATTTATAGCTAAATCTGCTTGCCCTTATGTGATTCAATTCTTTAAAACAAGAGAACTTAGCAGACCTCAGACCATCAATGTATGTTTTGCAACCCCCCTTGTCATCCTCCAACTCTTTCTTCAGTAACTGGGTGTGGAAGGGTTTATTTCTGTTATTGGTTAGTTGAGTCTCAGCAGTTTATAGTTTTGAGCGCAAACAAGACAAAACAAAGTAAACAGTAGAGTCTTGATCACCAACTCCCCGCTACTGCTGCAACAACAACGACAACACAACTAACAAACATCAAGTAAGATCAACAATCATCCCAGCAACTCACAGACCACAAGCATAGGTGAACCATATGAACAAGCATTCAGTCAGACTATTTGTCAAATGTCCAATGGCCAAATGACAAAACATCTTGCTCAAATGGCCAAATAGTCAATCATACTAAATGCAGTTTAATAAAATCAAATGACATTCAACAAGTCTATATGACAAATAGCATGGCATTGAACCAGCAAATTGATCAAAACATATTTTTGGTTAATGAATGGGTCATTACCCAATCATTAAAATTATGATCATCAATTACAAATTGGTGATCAAAATACTTACATTAGTTAAAAACTATTTTTTTGCTTACAGCGTGACTGATTTTCAGTGTCCAATGTCCTTGAATCCAAGTTTTAATGGTGCTGCATCATCTGTTAAGTTTAATTTCCTCTAAATTTCTGATTGAAATGACTTTTCTAATTGTGGAGCAATCAAAGTGCATTGATTGAGCCAGTTGTTCATGTGTGTCTGTGTGCTGGTCTTCATGTCCATCAGCCAGCAGTGTGTAGTCCCCCCTCCCGCCTGCTTTCCCCCGAGGACTGAGGTAAGCAGGAGCACTTCCTCCTCCAGCCCACAGACCCTGAGCACTCTGCACTGTACAGCAGCTAGAGCCACAGCAAGCACAGCCAACACAGCTCCAGAAACAGGTAGGACACCACCACCTGGAGGGCACAGCTGCCCAAAACTAACCTCCTCTCATCATCACATCTCGCTTGAGCTGCTCTAACCCCACTTCTATCTTTCAATCACTCTCTCCCTGTTTTGTTATCCACATTTTCATTTTATTTTGCAACTCTGATCCCCCACAACTAACCCCCTTTACACTTTTATTCCCTCTCGCTTGCTTCTCCATCTACATCCTGTTCCACATCTTGTGGTGCTCCACGCCGCCTCCTCCGGCGACCTGCAACACCAGCCACTCATACAAACCTAAAGAAGACATCGGCTAAATGTACAATAATAATTACAAGGCAAAATCACTCATTTATGATACAACAAAGTAGTGTAGACGTGGCGCAGCATACTCGTTACAACTGTCAAGATAAATATCTGAATAAACAACAAAATAAATAAGGAATTGATTTAAAAGTTAAATGTCAGATTGGTAAATGTTATTGAAGGCATCACTAACTCACTAGCATGAGATGAGTGAGACCCAGATCACAGAGTTGCCATCTGCGTGTGGGAGAGTAAGTAGAAGCTTTACATTATGTTATTGGTGTTAGTTGTGTGTCGCTAGTATTTTATTATCTTTAGTATTTGTTGTTTCTCTTTGACTCTCTTCTTGCAGACATTATTCTCAATTAAATACTTGTTTCTGTGGAACTCCAGGACTGTACGACTCACAAACAAACATTACTGGATACAAAACTGTGTGACTCGATGGTCAGCACTGTCACTTATCACTGTCACTGTCACTAGCTACTGTCACCTTGAACTGTCACTTAAACTATCAGAAGTGACAACTGCCGCTCTCTCCTCGCCCGCCGCTAATACTATTACTGTCTCCCCCTAACTGGCTCACCAACATCCAACATAACCTCACTCAGGGCTGATGCCGTGAGGAGCTGTTCATGTTCATGTTCATGTTTGTTGTTCCCCCACGAGTCTGGTGCGTCTGTTGTTGTTGCCCCTGGTTTGTGGTCTCCCTGTGTTCTCTTGTCTTCTGCCTCGCGTCTCCTTGACTTTGCTTCCCTGTTCTTGTCCTCACGCTTGTTTGCTGTTACAATGTTTGACTTTGCCTCTCTCTCTACTTCCTTCTCTCTATCTCTCTCTCTTGTTATTCTGTGTCATGCTGTGTATTAAATGTTTGGTGTATTTTTCAGAACTTGTCGCAGCACTGCTCGTTCTCGTACAAACTACTTATTGTTACTTTCTCCAGAACCTCAACTCCGAGCCTTTTAGTGTAATCTGTAACTTCAATACCTCCTTTTGTCTCAATCTAACTCTAACATCTCTCACCTTGACTATCAAAGTGTATTTTTTCCAAATTATTGTATTGATTGATTTTGAAGGCCGTGAGGAAGGGAGGCTGTTCCAGCAAGGAACTAGCGAGGGAAGGAGTCAGCAAATACAATCTTACTTTAACCATTTCCTTGTTGTCGATGTTCCTGCACTGAAAACCTGTAAATCACTAAATAGGTTATGATAAGCGTGGCCTCTACTTAAACATAACCTCAAATGTAATCAAGAATAACAAGCAGCAAGCTGTGATGTGAGAGCCGCGTGTTTAGGTCGGTCAGTTTGTCATAATCTATAGATTGATTTGAATGTTGGGGCCGCCTCGCCGGTGCCTTTATCTCTTAGAGACTGAGACGTTTGTTCTGCTTTCACAGTTGACCGTGGAGAACGACGAGGTATATGAGATTGGATTAATTACTACTTAAGTACCACATTTTGTTTTGTTGATGGCGGCCCCACCCCACAGAGACGCCCACTGCCTCTCTCGACCTGCCTTGTCTTGCTGGCCACATGCAGCAGGTGACACTCGCTGGCACCAAATGTCCAACAAACAATTCCTACCTCCGTTTTACTTGATCTCAACAACTCACATATTTTGTCATATCTTACACTCATTGTGTAAAAACAAGATGATGTTAAGTAAGCAACCACAGTCCATATGGTAAATACAACAAACCCGTCTGTTTGGATGTAAGGATACTGTTTGAAAACAAAGATCATGAAGCTGCTGATAATGGTTGTGTTAAAGAAAAATGTCAACGCTGACGCTGATGAACCTTGAAACTCATTACATTATTGAAGTAGATTAATCTTTTGCCAAAAATGGTGTTAAATTTTGCAAGAATGACCTAAAATCGAATACAATCTTCTGGATTTCCAAGTGAATTGTGTAATTGGAGATTTTATTGTGCTTGGCACTGCTGCCCTTGTGTCGCCTGTTGTGTGTGTTGCCTGTATCTGTCCACTGTCAGGCGCCCCCGTGGGGTGTGGTCGCTGTTGGGTTTGTTTACTTTGGCTTTCACCGCGAGATGTTGATAGTCAGTCATGGCGGCGCGGCAGGAGACTGCGGCTCCCTACTCTCATTCACCCTCACACAGGACTAGATATTACTCTTCTGTGACTCATAATATGTAACCTTCATCTGCCAGCAGTACTTCATCACTTAGTCTGTTGATGGTCCAGGGATGAACTAGTTTCAATCTTGAATCAACCAAACCTTGCTCAATGCAGTTTGTCTATTTTGAGGTTTAAAGACCCATGACTTTATATTAGATCAAAACAAAATTGGTCAACAGCACTTAATATTTCTGTGATTTGTCTGGTTCATAGCATAATAATTAGTCGAGCGTTTGTATTCAATACCTAAGGTAAGGATTCTATCCCCACCAAAGGTGTCTGAAATGATTAAAATCAAAATACTAGAATTGATTACTCAGACTTCATGAGAAATGATAATCCTCAGAAGCTTACAGTAACCCCTTTGGAAACAACGTGGTAAGAAGTGGCACGATATGTGCAGTTTGAATGTGATTCAGAGAGTTTTTATTTTAAAAAGTTTATCTTAGGACCATCTACATTAAAATCTGGCCGTGTTCATAGACTTGCGTACTGAGTTTACGAATAAGCCAGGGAAGTGTTGCCGTTCATACTAAACCTGGATTTATCTTAGCACAATAATGTACTAAACACACACATGCACAACTAACGCATACTCACCCAAGAGCATTACAAGTAAGTAGGTAATAAAATATTAGTGTCCGTTCAACTGGAGAATACACTTGAATGGAGTCAACACAAAGTCCATAGATAACAAAAGTATTGGGGCTTCATACGGCTGCATTGCTAGGGTAAAACTTATCTGATACTTTGTTATTTGTTGCTAATAACATTACAGTTCAACACACATTAAACTGAATGTGGTGAATGACACTTTTAATAGTTCAATGTGACGTTGGCTGATCAATTGCTAAAATTGAATAAGTGTTTTGTTGAAGAAAAACAAAATAAAATCCTTTGAATTTTCAGGAGTTTTAATGCCACGAAGACATAACAGCCTCTTCTTTAACTGGGGAAAACGTGGCAAGAAGTTACACTGCATACGTAGCTTAGTCTAATTTATGGTGTTTAGTAGCGTTCACTATTACAAGGTTAATTTGAGTCTAATGAACTTGAAGATACACTTGAACTGTCACATGGATGACAGCCTCATAATACTGCAAGTCTTGTGACATGTATTGCCCTAGCGTTCTCTTCCCTTGTCTGCTCCATATTATAATATAACTCTGTCTGTTGTTACCTGCTGTATGTCGTATGTGTGTATGAGACGTGGATAACTGTTAATGAGAATAGTTGCCAAGTCTCTGATACACATGTGACAAGCGGGACAAACTTCAGCTCTCTGAGGAAATGCATTATTAACAGCAGAAAACAATACTTGCTGTCACACTGGCAAGATAACCTACAAATTCTTTCCAAGCAAATATAACATGTGAAAGTGTAACAATAATTGACCGGTCCGTAGTCTAGTGGTAACGCTTCAGACTTGTACATGGAAGGTTGTGAGTTCGAATCCAGGCGAAGCACAAAAAATACACTTCATAACCAAAGACCGGTCATCAAAGGTCTATTCAGCCTTACAGCAACTGGGTCTTGCTTGAGAATTTTCCACAGTTTCTAGGCAACTGTCATGTTTATATCTCCTTTGACATATGCCGTTAGTATATCTCATTTTTGTTGTTGTTTACCTATTTCTCTGTTTCATGGTACATTTGTGTCTATGGCAAAAAACAGACGTAAGCCATCTATGTATTTTATATTGATCGATGCTCACACTCAACAATTACAAAAGCCACTACACATGCACTGAGCACGCTTCAGCTTACTGCAGACAGACAGACAGACAGACAGACAGACGGGCGGATTACTATGACAGATCCCTCCACGAGTGACCCCACATACACCCTACAAGTTTTTCTGGTTTCTGTTTGATCCATCATTCTCGATTCATTCATTCATTGAAAGTCAGATCATTAAGTACAGGTATTGATTACTGAATAATTAGCTGTGAAGTTAGCTACAGAACTTGCAGCTGTCAAATGCAACAACAACTCTTGAGTTTCAACCAATTAGCTTTTGTCCCGGGCAGTCTCCTAACTGCACTTACACCTAGTCCACTAGTTTATGAAGCCTTACATCAATATTAAATAGGTACTAGTTGAGTACAACCGCATCAACAATAAACTTTACAATTTGTCTAGAATTTAGTAGTCCGATTTCTTACATTTTTCTCTTTTCATGCCTTAGAAGGTTTTAAAATCCACTGTTTTACTATTTTATCTGCCACCTTTACAATTGGACTCAACTTGTTCATGTGGTTGATAGCTTGAGTGACAGCTTAACAGCCTTTGGTTTGAAACAGACGGTATATCAAATATGATTCCTTCTTTTCATATTTCCTGTTAATTTCTAATTCAGATTGTGTCCAAATAGAGATCCCAATTCTTTGAAAAAGGGGAAATGTCAAATTATCAAAATAGTTAATTTACAAACGCTGCAAAATCTACAAAAATAGATTGATCCAATTTTGATAGCGCCCCTAGCGTCAGTTTTAGCTGTCATTGAGAGATTTTCACGAAGAAGGGGGATAGATGCATTGATGTTAGGCAAGTGAGGAAGGGGGATAGATGAATAGAAAAAAAATCCTGCCGCTAGGAATGCTGAATTAAATGTCCTAGAATCAATTATATCTACCTGGGTAAAAGGAGAAACTAGAAAAAATAAATTACTTCTTGTATTTTTTAGTATTCAAACCTGTGATCTGGCACATGATTACCGAAAACTCTAACCATTAAGCTGTTAATAAGAGTACATAAAGTCTTAGTTTATCTAATTTCACTCGAGAATAACTAACCCCGTACTATGAATAGGTTGGAGACAGAACATAAGTTTAATTTGAAGGCTCTTGAGGTGTGATTCACACAAAACAGCGCTCACCAAATAGATAATCCTAATTTATTATTATTATATGTAGCTCAGCTAGGTCAGCCATGGACTGCTATTCCGGTAGAGATGCTAAGCATTCAGTATATTTTGTACTTTGCATTAAGTTTAAGGTATTTTTGACTTAGTATCAGCTGGAGTGGCTTCTCTAAGTATTTACTTAAAGTTTATACTAAGCATTGTGTCTCTGATTACACATTTATTTCTGTGTTTCTACGTTCAGAAGTTAGCTAATGAAGTATTTGAAGAACTATTGTCATTATTGCAAGAAATCTCCTAATGACTAATACCGATGGAAGCTATGTATGTATGTACATTTTCCTGGAAATTGCCATCTTGAAGAAGAAAAATAAGTGTTTAGTACACTCAGATTTGTCCGTAGTCTACTGGTTAACGCTTCAAGCTCGTAATCAGAAGGTTGTGGGCTTCATTATTTTCTATAAAGCACCAAAAAAAAACATTAACTTTATCAAATATACTCTTTGCTGGGTTGAAAATTTATCTACCTTTACCCAAAAACAGTCTCCAGAGATCCATCCAGCCTTACAGCAGCTTGGTCTGTAATTGGCAATTGGCACTTTTCATAGCGATGACTAAAGTTGCAGAGGGCTCTTGAAGTGTGATTCAATCTCTAGTCAACACCAGACAAATCCAAAGCCAAACCTTTATTCAGAAAGTCAGCCTTTAATCTTTAAAGAGATTAAAGATCTATTAAGAATGGAGTTGAAATGTAGCTACAATTATTTTTTGGACGGCAGACTTCAAAGATCAATGTGACTAGGGACCATAGCAACCAATAACAAAATACTAGTCAGGTTTCCCCCTAGCTAGCAACCTGGCCTGGTGACATCACATATTTTTGCCTGTCATTTGTATGGACTCCATTCCATCATAAGAAAACATATCTTTCATTCACTTTATTTTAAAAATAATGTAGCGTAGATGTGCAGTCAATGCAAAAAAACTGCTGTACCCTGGGTATAAGACATTGCGTAAACTCGATTGCGTAAATCAAAAGAATATACCAAAACTAAATCACTGTCTAGGAGTGCCGTCCTATATTTCATGCATTTTTGATTTACGCAATGCTTTATACTCGGGGTACCTACTGAGCAGCTGTAAGGATTCCTGGCAATAATGATCGAATAAGTTTAATGTTACCATCAGAAACATCTACATTAAAAATATATTCATTACAATGAAATAAGTAAAGTAAAAATGTAGAAACATGGGAGATAAATGTTCAGAATGCAGACAGAGTGACCTGAGTCTGTATCGTTGAAGACATACGGACTGGCTTTAGCCACATCTCCTCGATACATTGTATTGTTGATGACGTACGGACTGGCTTTAGCCGCATTTCCTCCATACATTGTATTGTTGATGATGCACGGACTGGCTTTAGCCGCACCTCCTCTATACATTGTATTGTTGATGACGTTCGGACTGGCTTTAGCCGCATCTCATCCATACATGTATTGTTGATGACGTACAGACTGGCTTTAGCCGCATCTCCTCCATACATTGTATTGTTGATGACGTACGGACTGGCTTTAGCCACATCTCCTCCATACATTGTATTGCTGATGATGTACGGACTGGCTTTAGCCGTATCTCCTCCATACATTGTATTGTTGATGACGTACGGACTGGCTTTAGCCACATCTCCTCCATACATTGTATTGCTGATGATGTACGGACTGGCTTTAGCCGTATCTCCTCCATACATTGTATTGTTGATGACGTACGGACTGGCTTTAGCCACATCTCCTCCATACATTGTATTGCTGATGATGTACGGACTGGCTTTAGCCGTATCTCCTCCATACATTGTATTGTTGATGACGTACGGACTGGCTTTAGCCGCATCTCCTCCATACATTGTATTGTTGATGACGTACGGACTGGCTTTAGCCACATCTCCTCCATACATTGTATTGCTGATGATGTACGGACTGGCTTTAGCCGTATCTCCTCCATACATGTATTGTTGGTGATGCACGGACTGGCTTTAGCCGCACCTCCTCTATACATTGTATTGTTGATGACGTTCGGACTGGCTTTAGCCGCATCTCCTCCATACATTGTATTGTTGATGACGTACGGACTGGCTTTAGCCACATCTCCTCCATACATTGTATTGCTGATGATGTACGGACTGGCTTTAGCCGTATCTCCTCCATACATTGTATTGTTGATGACGTACGGACTGGCTTTAGCCACGTTTCTTTCATACATTGTATTGAGTATAATTTGTTTTTTTTCTTACTTGCGCTTCTGTTATTGTTTGGTTTCATTTTTTGTCACTTGTCTTTACAGCAGTAGTCAGGTTGTTCACTGACAACAGCTTTTTCTTTAACTAAAAATACAACCGCCGCTAGTCTAAGTAAAAGGTCCACACACAGGTCAAATGCACTTATTCGTACTTGCGTGATTGGCCCATTATGATATCTGAGAGTTTTGCAAACATCAAAACTCCAGTTCAATTATTACAACAATAGATAAGTGACTAAAAATTTTACAAAATAATAATGTTTCTAAGCTATTGTCAAAACTTCAACCTACTCCCCATTACTCATGACTTAATTTAAGTTGACGCGTTTAACGAGCTTAAGTTTCTAGAACATTTTTAACAATAAAAGGCAGCTTGGCTTTGGTTTGGTTTTTAAAACAATCTAATAAGTATGGTCACTTTACATTAAACCCATATTGAGCTGTTTCTGATGAATGTTTATTCCTTGACTAATAGATTGGTATGAGACTGACCACCCATACTGTAAAAAATTATTCACTTTACCAATGTCACCTCTGTTTCAGGTAAGGTCGGCAATAGTTGCAGAGCTTATGTTCATTTGAGATAAGGTTTTTATTCTAAGTCCACATGCGACATGTGTAAGCGGGAACTTATACGTGTCTGCTTATGGGAATGCATGTGTTGTGAATCTCAAATGTAATGTATATTTGTAACTAAGTTTATAGGTTATAGATTGAGCTTTTATGTATTTTCAAATAAAATGCTACCAACCCTATCATTCTCTCAAACATTGGAGTTCTAATCACAAAAACATTTAAATATGTCAACCGCCATTATTTTGCAATCTCATTTAACAAACTTTTTATAGATTTTGTTTCTATTACAAAGATAATAAACATATATCATTTAAGGCGATGAATTCAGTGACTATTTAGCCACCTGAGGATGCAAACGGATCGTTTACCAGACCGGTCGTTGAACTGAATATACTCGCCGTAATCAAAATCAAAGTTGTTTTATTTCTTATCTTGTAAGGTGTAAAGATTACAAAGCGCCTCTACAATAAAAAATAAAAACAAACTAAGCTAGAATTTAAATTAGGCATGAGTATTGGATTTAAAATTAAGTTGAACTCGTTACTAATACTAATCACTTGTAACTTTACAAAGGACAAATCTGTGAGTATATTTGGTGTTTTGTACTTGGTGTTTGGTGTAGCATGCGCCTTGTGTCATGTTTTGGTTAACCTGTATGAGATGTTTAGTATAGTGTGTACAGTAAACTAGCGGACTGAGCTTTCGTGTTTTACTCTTTAGTATATTTTGACATTTCATGTGTACTAACTGAACGTGGAGATTTCGTAAGAGCCGCTGTTTTATCATCTGACAAAGGTATGTGTACAAAACAATGCTAAAACAAACTAATTGTTTATTTTTGTTGTCGAGTAAAATATAGGAAATAAATAAAACTAAATAATTTGCTTGTCAAAATTGTCTAGTTTTTTGTTGTTTTTTTTTTTTTATATATTCTCTCATCAGAAGTGGGGATATGTTTCATTAGATTTAGCACATTGAAGTAAATTTCAACCTCCATGGCTAAAGTTTTAGTTAGATTATGTATTTTTTTTAGAATGGAGTTCACACATTTAAAGTGGGGAAAACAATTTCACGTCACTGGTCAGGGTTACAGGAATGACAGTCATACTCTCAATACTATGAATACTGCTACATACTGTATTTATCACAGATCTGTCATCATAATATATTTCAAAATGCTGTAAAATTGAAATAACCCCTGATTATCGGGAATCCATTTTTTGTAGTATGGTTAGCAACCTGTGATACCACATAGACGAGGGATATTTTGAATGTGCAGACTCCATACCTTTTACGGTTAACGTTTTTTTTTTGAGAAAATCAATGGACCACTGTTTTGACATTTTTCAATAGTAATATTTGAATTTAGAACCTAGTTTTAAAACAGGAAGTGGCTTTACTTGGTTTTGATTGGTTGAATATAGTGTTGCCCTTTCGCTAATAAACATTTTGTTGCCAGATTAAATAATGTTATTCCCAACAGGTAGGTTGAAAATTGGAATTATTGTTTTCAAAATTAATAAATAGATTCAAAATTATTCATTACAATTATTCAAAGTGTGATTTATCTTTAGATTGTTTTTTTTGTATTGTTGGCATGCCACTGATTTTGTTGGTGCCTTCCATAGACCACCACCCTGATTGGTCTCCTGAAGACGGCGCGCTTGCTGCGGCTGGTGCGGGTTGCCAGGAAGATAGATCGCTACTCGGAGTACGGCACGGCTGTGCTGCTGCTCCTTATGGCAACATTTGTCCTCATAGCGCACTGGCTCGCTTGCATATGGTAACATAACAAACCACTTATATATAATTACTAAAAATATTCAAAACTACCAAACTTGTTATACATCATCATTAACTAAGTCTGAACGGTGCTATCGCCCCCAAGGCCCCTAAAAAAAGTGAAAGATATTTCTAGCGTATTTGGAATAGAATAACGTTGGTTCGATCCTCGCTTGATTCATTTGACCATAACTTTGACCCTGGTTCAATAGATGTCATTGGGTAGTTAGTAATTAATAATTCATTAAAATAAACAATGATTAACTGATAATATTAATACCTGTTTCTTGCCAGGCAGAATAGGTTGGTCAATTTCATTCCTCGTCACAAATCTATTTAAAAAATTAAAAAACAGCGAAACAGCACTATCAACTATGTGTGGTGTCAAAAACATCATTTTGATTAGAATTAAATCACATTCATAGACACTTGAATGACTACCTTCATGGTTGTAGGTACGCCATCGGCAACATAGAGCGCCCGCAGCTGACCTCGCCCATCGGCTGGCTGGACAACCTGGCCAAGGACATGGACACGGAGTACTACGGCAACCAGACGGGCGGCCCCACGCTGCGGTCGCGCTACATCACGGCCCTCTACTTCACGTGCACGTCCCTCACCAGCGTGGGCTTCGGCAACGTGGCCCCCACCACTGATGCGGAGAAGAGCTTCACTATCCTCGTCATGCTGGTGGGATGTAAGGATGACACACATTCAACCGCCCTATACATATCAACGCAAAAAAAAAAACGCAACTAAGCTACACATATGTATAGTGTAACTTCTTGCCTGCGTTATCCCCGAAGGCGTCGCATGTGGTGATTCGGGACCTATTTTTTTTTACGGGTAAGGGGGCTGGCCTCACACCAACCACTTTCAGTTGAAGTGGGGGTTTCCCAGCTCCCGGGGGGCCTGGTTCTCATTTCTTGTGAAGGCTGAGTAAACCTTGAGATCGAACCCTTGCTCTCGGCATGGAATGCAAGCATTCTACCAATTGAGCTATCGACCTTTTTACAAACTTGGTCGTTTTTGCTACAAAGCGCCAATTCTCAAGCAAAACCCAGTTGCTGTAAGGCTGGATGAACCTTTTGATGACCGGTTTTTGGTAAATGTTTATGAATTTTTCAACCCAGCGAAGAGCAAATTTGAGAATATAAATGGTATATTTTTTGTGCTCCGCCGGGATTCGAACCCACAACCTTCCATTCAGAGTCCGAAGTGTTACCACTGAACTATCTAATCTAATCTAATCTAAGCTGCAAAGATATATATCATTTAAGATTTATACTAAATGCCTTCCCACAAGCAGATATGTATAATTTCGCGCTAACACATGCCGCATGTGGACCTACAATGTAAAAACCCAATCTCAAATGAACATAAGCCTTGCAACTCTTGCCGTCCTTCCCTGAAACAGGGGTGACATTGGCAAAGTGAACCAATTTTTATATTATGGGTGGTCAGCCGCATAACAACCTATAAGTCAAGGAACATACATGACAAATTACATTTTTTTAAATCAAAGAATAAAAAAAAAAAAAAAATAGGGATATATATAATACTATGCCAGACGGATAAAAGTTAATAGGGCATAAGCGACAAAAACTAAATTGTTCAGGAGAGCAGTTTAAAGTTTGAGATTGCAGAACAATGGACATAACTTTTTTTATTCTTGCAAAAATCTTTATAACCTCAAAATGAGTTGTCAATATCAAACAGCTTTGACAGCACTGGTGGTCAGATTTGGAAGTAACTCCAAACCAAGGCGGGTGTCATTTTTTCTCTAATTTAAATGTGTTGTGTGTCGTTATTAAATGTGTGTTGTGTGTGTGTGTTCCAGCCCTCATGTACGCCAGTATCTTTGGTAATGTATCAGCCATCATCCAGCGCCTGTACTCCGGCACAGCCCGCTACCACACACAGATCCTCAGAGTCAGGGAGTTCATACGCTTCCATCAGGTAAATAAAACATGCATATGATGTCAGATCTTCTTCTTAATCTTGTTCCTCATTGCTGAGGGTTGTGACCCTTGCGGAAGCAACAAATCCTCTCCAGTTTTTCTTGACTGCGCTGCCTCTAGCGCTTCAACCACTGAGGTGCCTTCTGCTGACTTCACTTGATCGGTCCATCATGTGGGGGATCTTCCTATCCAAGTTACCGATCACAACCAGATAGTCGTTCCAGACTATCCTCATTGTCACGGACAAAGTATTCGAAGAACTAAAGAATACAGCGTGTGCATATATTAGCCAGAGTCAAGCCATCCAAACGTAGCTTCCCACAAATGGACTTGTTGGTACGTCTAGCTGTCCATGGGATTCGGAGCATAATAATGAAGCAAGAACTTACACTATATGTGTAGCTGAGTAGTAGCATAGCGTAATCAAGTTAACTGCATGACTGAGTAATGTACAACAAAGCATTACAATCTCAACTCCAAAGTTGTCAGGCCAGTTGTACTGCGTTGCTAGTCTAGCAGATGTGAGCCCATCAGATGTCCTGCTAATCTATGTGCCTGTCACGCTCCAGATTCCCAACCCTCTGCGGCAGCGCCTGGAGGAGTACTTCCAGCATGCGTGGGCGTACACCAACGGCATAGACACCAGCAGCGTGCTCAAGGGCTTCCCGGAGTGCCTGCAGGCCGACATCTGTCTGCACCTCAACAGAAACCTGCTCACCAAGTGCTCCGCCTTCGAGGGGGCCAGTCCCGGCTGCCTCAGGTCTCTGACAGCACCATAATTTTTTTAAAGAAATCGTGTGCGGGAGACTCCCTAGATATCAGAGACTCTAGGGATCTATGACACTTGTTGTAGTGTCTCAGAGGTAATTACGAGCTTGGTCGTGGCTACAAAACGCCAATACTTATGCAAGACTCAGTTGCTGTAAGGCTGGATGGATCTTTTGATGACCGGTCTTTGATAAAGGTTTTTATGATTTTTTTAACCCAGTGAAGAGCAAATTTGAAAATATAAATGGTATATTTTTTGTGCTCCGCCGGGATTCGAACCCACAACCTTCCGTTTACGAGTCCGAAGTGTTGCCACTGGACTACGGACCGGTCAAATTGTGCTTATGTAATATATTTCTGTGTTAACAATGATTGAATTAAAATATTGGATGGAACTATGACTATTTTTCTGCACTAGTAAGTGTTAGCAGAGATTAAGTATTCTTTGTTTTGAAGAAAACACCTATTTGAGCAAATTGAGTAAGACGTGTTATTTTACACAAATTATTTCAGATTCGGTTCGGATACAGAGTCACTTTACACTTGCACAATACAACAGTTGGTTGATTTCTCAAGCCACAGAGAGTTTTGGTCCTTATTTTAAAGTAGGAATAAAGATTGTGCTCGAAACACGGAGCATTGCTACTTGCTAAATTTTGCCAGAAGATTCTACCTAACACTTAAGCAATCTTAAACAAATTATTATCCTTATAAGTATACAACATCTATTTATTTCTTGAGAGACAACACAGACTTTATTATTAACTCACAAAGACAAACAAAACACACAACTACATATTCGTAACATTATGATGGGTTTCAGACGCTGTTTCATGAAATTACAGAAGTATGCGTTGTGTCTGTTGTGTGACATTGTTATCGTTGTGTGTTCCAGAGCATTGTCGCTGCGCTTCCGCACCACGCACGCTCCCCCTGGGGAGACGCTGGTGCACCGAGGAGACGCCCTCTGCTCCCTGTACTTCATCGCCCGCGGCTCCATAGAGATAGTGAGGGACGACATCGTCATGGCCATACTCAGTAAGTCTGTCACTCCCTGCCTCTACTCACTATGGTTTAATAATGATGTATCAATACTCAAGATATCTTAAAGCGCCTGCGAAAGTGGTGAAAGAAATCAATAATCAGTTTTTGGTGTGACTTTTCTATGACTTCTTGTTTAATTTCCGCTGCTTTTAATGAAGATCAGCAATCATAATGGCTATTTTCAACATGATTTTTTATTCATTACTATGCAGCATTTGTAAGCGCGAACTGTCACGTGTCTGTTTGCGGGCATACATTTAATATGAATTTCAAATGTTAATAGATCTTTGCTACTTCAATTATAGATTATACATTTTAGAGCCAACAATGTTTAAAATGACGTTTCACAGTGGTGGTCTAATTTTATGCTTCACACTAATATTGTATGTATCAACAAATCCGGGTGCTCACATCAATAGACGACCATTCCAAATAAGGGATTCAACGTGTGTTTCTTGCATTTGCAGGCAAAGATGACATATTTGGTGAGAACCCATGCCAGCACGTGACGATGGGTCGCTCGGCGTGTCGCGTGCGCGCCTTAACCTACTGCGACCTGCACCGCGTGCTGCGGGACGACCTGGCTGACGTGCTAGAGCTCTACCCAGAGTTCGCCTCCAACTTCTCCAGAAACCTCGATCTCACCTTCAACCTCAGAGACGTAAGGAAACCCCTAGTTCCATTGGGCGCCTGCATTAGACTAGTCACATAATTAGAATGGACTACGCAAACCTCGTAAACCACCTTACACTCTCTGAATAGGGAAATTTCACATTTTTTTTTCGTGTCGATTCAAATCCTTTTTATTTGCTTATATCACAAAACTTCTTGAATTTTATTTTCTTTATTCATCTTATAGCCATCGCGATACTTGCAGCGTAGTGGATACAAGAAAATGACATTGCGGCAGATCACATATCCGTTTCAAAACCTGTCAAAATTTTCAAAAGTTATTTTTCAAATATAAAATCATACGGTGCTATTCTTAGACATTTTAGTCGTCCGTTGAGCCCACGCTTTGACAAACTAATGATGCATTTGTATGAAGACCTGCCAATCCAAGATGGCCGCAAGTGAACAGCTGATAAGTCTTCATACAAATAAAATTTGGTAGGTAAGAATGTTCGTGGTGGTGAGACTTTCAGCCCAGGCATCATTAATTTGTCTAGAGTCATTATTTTTTTCTCTTTTTTGGAAAGTATCCTGAAGGTAGGGGTAGAGCAACACATAAACCTTATCACTCATGTTATTGGCATTGATTGTTGTTGTGTTGTATTCCAGGATCAGCAGCCCGGAGTGCAGGGCCGGCCCCGCAGAGTGAGAGCCCCCAAGGAGGGCCGGCCTGCCCACAGCCGCGGAGACAGCCTGGCGGACAGACCTGTGAGTCACAACAACACGGCCAACTTGTAACTGTCAAACACAATGTTCTTTACCCATAAACGGCTTAAAATGAACATAAATGACAGCTATAAGAGGACACTGCTATGACTTTAGTGCCTTCAAACTGCTAAAATAAATTCTTCAACCAAATACCTCTTCAATTTTAGTTTTTTTTTTTTTTAAGGAATCCTGTGCGGGAGGCTCCCCAATTCTTGAAAGTCTTGGGGGTCTATGTCACCCTGGAAGGGTGCCGCATAGGTGTTGCTTGAGTTCTTGTTTTGTTATTTTTATTTATTTATAAGTGGATTTGTATTTTATTTATTTAGTTTTATTTATTGAGAAAAGAAACACATGTTGACTTCTTTTATTTTTATTCCGGAAGTAACATTTTTAATTCTTCTTCTTCTATTTACTTTCATAGACAATATTACCAACATGCACATATGTGAGTTACTATTATCAAAATTACATTTTCAACATCTTGCTACTGTCGTAAAGCGCTGCAAGGATCAAGTGGTGATTGATGTTGGTTTTGAATAAAACCGGATTAAATTGGGAAGGGAGCACAGATACTGGTAGATCATTCCATAAACGGGCAGTTTGTCAAAGGTATGAGTCATGAAAATGCCAAGTTCTCATAGTTTTGAGATCGACTGCAAAGGGATGAATGAGAGTCGTACTACGAGTTTCCTTTTCTGAAATGCGAGAGGGAGGGATTAATGAATGGGGCTCATTAACTATTAAAAGTAATGTTTACTTACATGATGGTGACATTAGTTTTGATTTTTACCACATTCATTTTAAGCTGTTTAGGCCTAGGTATAGGTAGCTATCAGTAATGGTCACCAACTGTCATTCACAGTAAATTTCTTTCACTAAAACTGATCAAACACTTTTATTTAACTTTCCCATCATATTAAATACTCCATTTTGGCACAGTAAGTTGGTACGTTGTCATAATCCACAAAAACCAAGGTGCTAACTTTTACATTAACCTGTTTTGATCAAACACTGCCATGATGTCTATCCATTGCTTTTCTTGGCCTGTCATACTATTATTTTTTGTCTGGACTATAATTATGAAATGACACTTAATCAAAAAATAAGCTACTCAAATATACTCAGACAATACGGTTAAGAAAAATATTGTTTGCCAGTAGATAACTAGTACCTGTAACTGTAACTCTGTCACCATTCCACTAGAGGCAGCCAGAGCCTCTGCAGAGCTGCTTTCATTTATTCCTACCCTTATGTACCTCTTTCAATTCATTCATATCCATCACCTTTTTCATGCATTTTATTTTTTTACGCTCACTTTGTATTTACCATTCTTTTATAACCTCCTTAATCTGATCACTTCATATTTTTCTCAGTCGTCACTTACCTCTTTTTCCTTTCACACTTCCTCTGTACAAATGCTGATATGCCAATGTGAAAATAAACAATCCAAATGCAGGAGAGATGCTGTCAGGGATCTGTTGCCATGGTCTATGGGAGCTGGAGCTTCCGGATGTTTCACCCATGTCTACGATGGGCTTCTTCATCATCACACTTCACACTGAAGAAGCCCATCGTAGACATGGGCGAAACGTCCGGAAACTTCAGCTCCCATAGACCACGGCAACAGATCCCGGAAAACATCTCTCCAGCATCATCAGCCGGCCGTTTAAACCTAAAACTCTTATTCAATCTAAATGCAGTGGATCACATTTATGCATGTGAATGTAAATATTGCATAATAAATGTTGCAGGACTCCAACTCCAGTGACGAGTCAGAGTCTGGTCGGGGCATCCTGGAGTTCTGTCCTGACAAGGCGGGGCAGGACGTGACGCCGCTCAACCTGCAGTTCGGGCGCGACAAGCAGCGCAGCACCACGCTGCAGAGCATCACAGGTGCGCAACACACGCACGCACGCACACACACAGCACACATGCACACACAACTAACAGCAAGATCTTTGCTCTAGTCAGGCATGGAGTAGGGCTGGTCTCTAATAGATAAAACTGCTGGATCACTCAGCTGAGGCTGTCTAAAGAGACAAGGAACGCAACTAAACTACACATATAGTGTAGCTTCTTGCCTGCGTTATCCTCAAAGGGGTCGCATGTGGCGATTCGGGACCTATTTATTTTTACGTGTAAGGGGGCCAGCCTCACACCAACCACTTTCAGTTAAAGTGAGGGTCTTCCAGCTCTCGGGGGTGTTGGTTCTCATTTCTTGTGAAGGCTGAGTACACCTTGGGTTTGAACCCTTGCTCTTGACATGGAATGCAAGCATTCTACCAACTGAGCTATCGGCCGGACTTTTTACAAGCTTGGCCGTTTTTACAAGCGCCAATGCTCAAGCAAGACCCTGTTGCTGTAAGGCTGGATGGACATTTTGATGACGGGTCTTTGGTAAAGGTTTATGAATGTTTTCAACCCAGCGAAGAGCAAATTTGAAAATATAAATGGTATATTTTTTATGCTCCGCCGGGATTCGAACCCACAACCTTCCATTTACGAGTCCGAAGTGTAACCAGTGGACTACGGACCGGTCACTCTTTCTTTTCATGCTCTCTAGCTAGGACACAAGCCTGTGATGTATTTACACAAAGTTTTATCATTGTAAATCATTTTCAAATGCCCTTGAAGGGGGTGATGAACTTTGATGCCTTCAATTTGAGAGCAAGAGAGTTTGGCTTGGTTCGGCACGCCTCAGCAACTAATCAGCTCACAGAGGGCGCTTGAGGTGTTCATCGAATAAGTGATGATTCCACATCTCTTCATGTACTTTAAAAACACGAGCTTTCACACCTTAAAAGTGTCTTATTTTTAGTTTTTTCAAAAGTAATCTATTGATTAATCAAAGAATACAAATAGAAAATGAATCCATTCAAATAGCTGCCACATCCATCAATAACTTTACACACAGACACTTTATGTCACACTTGTCCAAGTATTGATTATGAATAAGCTAGTAATAGTGAAATAAGGGATGTTTAGTGTTATGATCAGCACACAACACTTAATACAAACAAATTATGCAAAGAAGGAGAACGAGAACTTAGTGCGACACTTACTGAGCAACCCAGTGAACTTAGCGCTATGTGTAACTCAATGTGTATCTGCCTTAACCGCCAGTGTTGCAACAATTACCTAATAACTGATGCAAAGTATATGAAGGCTCCACAATACAAAGCGACTACCATTTAATTTGCTGCTTACCCATCAACATGTAAGATTTTTCTGAAGCCAGTAAAATTTGGTTAAATTTTATGATGTTTTTAGCATGGTGATGATTAGGTTCATCTACTCACCATGAAGCCAAAATATATAAAATTCCACAAACAAAAATATTACTTTTTACAAGAGGCATCTCGCTACCTGCAGGCAAAAGTGGGGAAAAAATGGTAAATATTCATTTAGCCTTAAAATTAAGGTGTACAATTGATATTCATGTTTAATTTGAGTCATTGCAAGAATTCAAATCAATTTCATATGTGCCATTTAAAAGGCAAATCCAAAAATATTCATTCTGAAACGTAATTTGCCTCTACATCGTGAATGCGCCTGACATCCACAGAGTTGAATCTTGCATCAAAATTAGCGTTAATTATTTCATTTCTAGTTTACAAGAATTTCATAACAAAATATCTGTTGCCAATCCATTTTCTGATTATATTAACTTTGAAGAGTCAAGGAATTTCATTTGATGTGGCTACGATTGGTGGACAATAATTCTAAATTTAATTTTAAATCCATATTCATGAACAATGCTACGAGACCTCATAGTGTGAGGGAATACTTTGCATGAATGCTAGAAATATAATAAATCTCATACCTAGAAGCATGCTTAGTGTTGCTTAGTGTTTTATGAGGTCTCATAGCATTGTTTACGAATATGCTACTGTATACATTTCCCCGCATAGATAATTGTTGCAACATTGGGCTATAATTGTGAATGTAAAGCAATCTGCGAGTAAAACAAATGTGAAGTGAGGTTAAGTTACCAAATGTCAAGTAACAGGAGGATGAATTTGACATTTGGTGACTGTATTTCCTTTCATTTGTTCATTGTTCACACTTTTGTTATTAGTTCACAAGTTCACTTGTGTAATTAAGTGTTTATAAAGTATTAGAAAGCAAAATATGTGAATGTTGAACAAGCCAGACTTCTTGTCTTCCGTCGTGTGTTACTGATATTTAGTGAGGCTGAATCTATTCTAAACATAGACTGACTTATCTGTGTTAAATAGGTATATTTGACATTGACAAAACTTGAGTGACAAAATGAAAACAGTATGCTAGAAGGAAAAAATATAAAATATTGCAACCATTCGTATTCAGTTTTTGAGTTGCTTTCAAACGCTGTATTTATAACCTTAAAAAATGTGTTTTAAAAAGAAAAGTTGTTTTTACCAGTAGAACAAAGTGTGTACCTACATAATTTTGTACTTTCACAATAAAATACATTATTTTTAATGCAGCAACATTTGAGAAAGTGGGGTTTTTATTTCTCAATGCTGCTAACTTAAATACTAGATATAGTTATTCAAGTTTATTATGTGTAAAACGTATCACCTGTATTCACAATTATGTTATATGACTCACAAGGTGGTTGGTCAGCACGAGGCATGGTTTCTAGGGCTGTGATTGGTGCTTGCATTTGCCGTGTGAAGTCTCATACATTGTTAATGACTATGGGTGTGTGAGTGCAAAGTTGGGCTCAGTCTAGGGAGGTGTTTGCAGAATGAGATGTTTGTTGCTTGGTCTTAGATTTGTTTGTCTTGTTGCATGTTTGAATGCTTGCCTTATTATCTTTCTTCAGTAACTTAGTTGATTCAGACAACAGTTTGTTTGTTTGTTTAGCTCTCGCTACTTCCTTCTTACTCTCCCGCACTGTTACATCTAATCTCAACTTTTCTGATTGAAGTTCAACATTAGTTGTAGATGTTTCAGCTCTGACTTGATTGGCACGGGAATGTGGTGTGTTCTGATTGTCTCACTGAACATAACTTTAGAGTGTTGAGTAGTTTCCCTACAATAGCTGATGTGTAGACCACTCCTCCAGGCTTCCCTTACTTGACGTAGTGTGTGGTGTGATGTATGACTACAACTTGCATCAGCTCCTCGTCTCCTCTTCTGTGACTTGACTCTGTGTACTTTATGTTTCCAGCAGTATTCTTTTGGTTTAGCGTCCGAGGTTCACTAAGCCCGGTCAGATCCAAATTACTAAATTACTAAGCTACTTAATTCTCCTCGTAGGTTGTTACTCACTGACACTGTCTGTTGATCACACAACATACCCTACACATGAATTGGTTATATTTTGGTTCTTCTTAACCGTCGCTTCAACAAAAGCTCAGTCAGTTGCTGGTCTGGAAGTCGCTGCGCTTGGATCACCTGCAGGGAAACTTTACATCTCACTCCAACCATGAAAACACTCCTGGAGAGTTAATTGGTAACTTTCATCCCCCACAGTAGAGATCACAAGTACCTAAAAGCCATTCACTAAAGAGGCAATTTAAAGAGAATTTTACAAATTAGGCGCTAAATAAGCTGCTCAACAGTGCCTATCTAGAGCTTTGATAATGTATGTACATGACAAAATATTCTTTCTTTCTTGTAACAAAGTAACCATAAAATTGGTACTTTTCTAAAAGATGTTGCTGTATAAGACGTTAGGTCAATAGTTAGCCAATCAAACTCTAACAGATACATGGAATAAGAAAAAGATATAGAAGAACAGTGAAGGAGAATATAATTCAAAAATATTTACTTTAAAGCAATTTAGATAAACATTAAAAAAAAAAATAGTTTTCTTGAATATTGTTCATTCTTTTCATAAGTTCCACTCATTCCCTTTTGGTTGATTGGAGGTAATCCTCCTCATGCTGCGCAGGTCCTCGTGTTTACCCATGTTTCCTTGCAGCTGATCCACCAGCTGTCCTCCTCCAGCGCAGGTTTTACTAATACTGTTGATTGGATGATTGGTTTCCCCTGACCGGTGACTGAGCCTGGATGGTGTTTGTTGTTTTGTTCCTTACGCAGGCATGCTCGCCCAGCTGAAGCGGAGTATTCCCGATCTCCATCACAAAACCCACCAGCCGTTACATAACGCATACTGTGAGTACCCACTGACAACTCCCAACAGCCCACTCACCTCTAACCTGACCTAACCTAACCCACAGCCAGACCTAACCTCAACCTAACCTTATCTGTAACAAATGCCAACTCAACATCATTTCAACCTAAATACCAGTTTATAAATAGCAAGTGGATTGATTTAGTTGAATAAAATATATGAAAAACAGAGCTATGTTTTCTCTAAGGATATCCAATTGCTTAGATTACAAATTTACAAAATTTATATCTTACTTACATATATCTATAGTGTTCATTAGAATGCCTATCAAAATAATATTTTTATGAGCATTCACTAAAAAATAACTACCAGTGACCACAATGCACTGCTTGGCTTGTGCAGTAGTTTGGCAACGTTGGAAAAATTGGATCCTTATTTTCCAATAATAACATGTATCACTATTTCGGAAAGTGATGTCACATGATGTTGAGTTGACATAATTATGGTTAACTTCTAAGGATGTCATGAACATGTGAATACTACATGTTTTATGAATAATGTGTTACTGACGTCCTTGGAATGTGTCTATAACCCAAACACAAGAGTTGCTGTCAGCACCAACTGTCATGAGATATTGGTTAAGTGTCAATGTGTGTCACAAGTATCAGGGGCACATGCTTATTGTGTGGTGACAGCAGCTCCTCTATTTGTGTAAAAGCTTGCTAACTTAACTCCGGAGCCAAAATAATCAAATAACTAAACACATTACTAAAATAAAACACCGGCAGATGCTATTTTTACATGTTGTATGTAGACAGACTTTATGCAAAATTCTGTTGATCTAATCCAATGGGTGTCACCTCAGACTGCTAATCAGAAGGCTCTTTACTTAATCCCATCAAAATTCTACAAGAATTGAGGGCATGAATGTCAGTGATTCTGTAAGAATTGAGGACATGAATGTCAGATATTCTGAAAGAATTGAGGACATGAATGTCAGATATTCAGGAAAAATTGAGGACATGAATGTCAGATATTCTGAAAGAATTGAGGACATGAATGTCAGATATTCTGGAAGAATTGAGGACATGAATGTCAAATATTCTGGAAGAATTGAAGACATGAATGTCAGATATTCTGGGTTGAGGTCAGATACTCTGGGATGAGACATGAATGTCAGATATTCATGTTTGCCCATCTCAGAGTTGGTCAAAGCTGTGGATTAAACTTTACAATGACTAAGTTTTATCAAGTGACGACCAGATAATCGTAATGGTTTATTACTGTTGACTTACGTTTAGTTATTTGTTCAACTTTTGGCTCCTCGGTTAAGCGACATATAAGTACTTGTATATAAATATGTATGATTTTGATTCTCCCGCTTTTTGTCTGAACAATCAGATGTAGCGTCTGCGTCCCCCATTTTGATTTAATTATACTTAGGTTTTGTCATGACAAGGTTACACTGACGTAACTGCTAAGAATGCCTGACAGATATTACCGTATTGCTAGGCCCCTCTCCTCTATTATTGTTCTTATAAACTTTAACAGTTGTATTTGATATGATTTGAAAAATAAAGTGTTACAGGAACAGGTAGCGTTCTCTAGGCTCTGATTGGTCTAACATTATTAGAGACAATGAAACCATTTTGATTATGAAACCACTTGAAAAAAAAGATTGACAGTAGGCAAACAGTTTAATAATTACTAAAAAAGAAATGAGAGGACAAATTTGTGTGAAATTTTTTTTAAATCAAGAAATATTAAAAAAAATTGGCTTAAGACCTATTTTAGGTACCTACGCTTCAAACCAAAAAAACTTGATAATACCTCCTGTCAGTTTGCATACAGCAAGCAAGGTTTCCCATTTCTAGTGACTGACAGGGTTATTCACAACACGTTTGATCCGTAGCTAATCCATGGATAGTCGTTTTTTTGTATGAAAAATTGGCATTTGGGTGTCGGCTGAGCCATGGATTTACTGTGTGTGAATAACACTGATTGTGTATATAACTTTTACGTCCCTCCTCACTTGTCTTTATTTTGCAAATATTGTAAACTAAATCATGTTTTTATTTTTTATTTTTCCACTTCTAAAATTTTTGCTTGATTCTTTTCATAAATGAGCACATCTAGTTTTTTTTTCACATATTATATATCTTTTTCTGTATAAAGTAAAATAATTAAAAAATACTTATTGAACAAAAATGATACACAAACCTTACCTTTAACATATTTGTCTTTATTTCTTAAGCTTTTTCAAGTGAACATTTTTTTTAAAAAAAACAGAAAATTGTGCAATTATTTATTAAAAATAAAACATAAAAGAAAGATGATAGGTACATTTTCAAAAAATATATTTAAATGGCAAAAATATGTAATATTATTTTAAGTGTTAATATATCTTTGCGACCTCGAAAGAATGAATATGAATGTCCATTCCAGTGACAATCTTAATGGTAGCCCAACCAAGAGACGATCCTCAATTGGTTCCCAACCAGGGGACGATCGTCAATTGGTTCCCAACCAGGGGACCATCGCCAATTGGTTCCCAACCAGGGGACGATCGTCAATTGGTTCCCAACCAGGGGACGATCGTCAATTGGTTCCCAACCAGAGGACGATCGCCAATTGGTTCCCAACCAGGGGACGATCGCCAATTGGTTCCCAACCAGGGGACGATCGCCAATTGGTTCCCAACCAGGAGATGATCGCCAATTGGTTCCTAACCAGGGGACGATCACCAATTGGTTCCCAACCAGGGGACGATCGCCAATTGCTTCCCAACCAGGGGACGATCGTCAATTGGTTCCCAACCAGGAGACGATCGCCAATTGGTTCCCAACCAGGGGACGATCGTCAATTGGTTCCTAACCAGGGGACGGTTGCCAATTGGTTCCCATCCAGGGAACAATCGCTAGTTGGTTCCTAACCAGGAGATGATCACCAATTGCACCCCAACCGGACTAATCGCGATTTGGGCTCTTAGGGGGGCGAAAATTATGTGGGATAATTGGGGGACGACGGATTGTCAGGGGTGTGACAGTCCTCTGAAATCTGTGAACAGCCCCCCCCCCCCCCCATAGACAGTGTTTTTAAGATGAAATATTATTTTGTAAATCACGTGCAAGCCCCTCCCCCTTCGCTTTCTTTTAAGCAAAAACACATTGGGAAACACAGCCCTAAAAGAAGCACCACTAATTATTGCATTTGATCACAATCTTTTGAGCTCTTTTTGCACAAACTTTTGCCTGTCACCGTGTAATCTAATCTAATCTAATCTAAGTTGCAAAGATATGTCACATTGCGGGTTCACATTATATGCATTTTTACAAGCAGACACGTATAAGTTTGCGCTTGCACATGCCGCATGTGAACCTACAACATAAAAACCCAAATCTCACATGAACATACACCCTGCAACTCTTGCTGACCTTCCCTGAAACAGGGGTGACATTAGCAAAGTGAACCATTGTCTACAGCATGTGTGGTCAGCCGCATACCAACCTATATGTCAAGGAACATACACAATAAATTACATTTTTAACAACAATATAATGTAACATTTGCCAAAGTGAACACAAACAACTTTCAAGTAATATTATCAGCGACTTAAGTATTTTGTGTGCACCAGACAAAATATTTGTCAGTCTTTTCCCTAGCAACCCGGCCAGATGACGACACAATATTGTCTATGCCAATTCACGTGCGGATCTCACTCATCAAATTTTATTTTAAATTAATTATTACATAATTTATAATTACCCAATGACATCTATTGAAGTAAGGTCAAAGTTTTCGTCAATAGGACATAACGGGATTTGAATTTGCGGTTTTTTAACAACACTAATTCAAGTGCCAAGGCGTTATCCGCTAGATTGTACCATGGACGTATTTATGTAAAGGGTGGAGGACTACCAATATCATTTGGTATTTTTTCAATCTAACAGTAATACCAACAGCACATTAATACCTAACGATTACAAGGAAATTGATATTGGAAGAAGCATTTGTTTATGGACTGCGCTTATTATCCATACTTACTCTACTATAGGTCACAATCATTAACTTATAATATCTGTGGACTAGAAACTATTTTAACAAAAATAGACAGTGCATCCATTTCAACTCATCCGCAAATCGTCTTTAGTTAGAAAAACAAAAAAAACAGTGAAACTACAAAATCTTTTTAGAAAGTTGGGAGCGTTGAAATTCATGCCTGCGCAAACGCTATGCGCACGCGCTTTAAATGTTTTGATGTGTTGTAGTCAATATAATTGAAAGTTTGGAAAGAAAAAGGGCATTATTTTAAAACATTATTGCATGTGTAATTATTCGGTGTTGAAACACAAGATGGAGAAAGCAAGAGAACATAGGATTTCACATGCTTGTTAAGGTATTCTATGGTATTTGACAGCTCAATAGTTGACAGGTGGGCCATATGGTATTGTTGTGATCTTAGTTGGGTTCTTTTAATTAAACTGCCATTTATTTTTTTAAGATTTATTTTACACAATGTCGGTTTACAATGTGCTGATTTCTAGCTCTTGCTTTTGACTTCACGGTTCAATGTTTTAACCGACCTGGCCTGCACACAATTGCGGCTTACATTTATATACGTTCATACGGATGTTTCTCGACTACTCTCGATTTCTCGAACACAGTGGATGATTCCAGAGCATTGTTCTACCAGCGTGATTAGAATCACGTATGCACTAATACTTTCATACACTCGTTACAGTATGTAAAAGAGAAAGAATCACAAAAGAACTTGGTGAATTTTCATAACAATATAACAACTTTAAAGGCATTTTGAGACACATCGTATTCTGTGCTCCTTGTATAAATCATTGCGTAAAGCTTATCTGTAATCCAAGGGCCTGATGCGCCAAACTCCAATCAGACAAAAATCGAAATTAAGTGTGATTTCTCCCTTTCATATAAAAATATGGTTGCATATACGTAACAATATGTATCAGTGCCGTAAGCTAGTTTCTTCTCCATCAATATTATTACTCAATGGTCACAAATCTGTCTTTAAATTACAAATATCAAAACAATGGGAATAACGGTAACTAAATTTTCAATATCAATGTGTTAATATGATAGTATGAGGCTTTGATTGTCTGTACCTGTACCTATGTGCTTCAGTACTGTGTTGTGTTGTGATGTTGGCGCTGCCAGTGTGGCCGTGTCTGATGATTGTTGTGGTGTTGGCAGCGCACTCGCCTCCCCCGCTGGCTGCCGGGAGCGCGGGGCGGCGCGCGGGCGTGAGGCGCCAGTCCTCTGTGGGCCCCCTCACCGACTGCCCCCCCTCCCCGCCAGCCGAGGCCCCCTACACGGCCGGCACCCTCAGCCAGTCCCGCTCTCAGCCCCACTCAGTCAACACGCTGCACAGGTGAGCTGCAATATATAGATACATTCATCATCGGTCAGTAGTCTAGTAGCTAGCACTTCAGACACATTAATGAAAGGTCGTGGGCGAAGCAGCAAAGAGCATATCGATGGTTAAAAGGAAATAGGGCACAAGTAATGTTTTGGTTCAAAATGAGTTATGAATGCTATCCTACTTAAAATTTTCCGCTCTTTCTAATGCGCTAACTCCCATGGCTCTACGATGACTTCTTTTAGGGCCAAGCAAAAAACTGCATTTTCAAAGTATGGTTTTGGAGTAACCAACAAAATTTTTGGCCTTTTATTCCTAAAGGCGCTTGTGACAAAAAAACTCGCAAAACAATGTAAAATCACATTAATAGGAATGCCAATAAATGCCTTTATTTTTTTAATTCTAGCGCTGTTTTGATTTTAACAATATAATAAAAAATAGCAAATTTATGCCAATTTTTCTGCAGTCTCAAACTTTAAGCTGCTCTCCTAAACAATTTACTTTTTGTCGCTAATGCCCTAGATATCCTTTTAATCGTCGATATTTGATAATAGTAAGCAATAGAACTTTTTCATTTACTTGCTGATGTTCCAGGTTGCACGCCTCCCGTGCCCGCTCCTCTGAGGAGGGCAGCCACGTGCACGCAGGGGGGCACACGCACGTGGACAGCCTGCCCGTGTTCCCCCCGCTGTCCCTGCCCACGAGACACTTCTCCCGGAACTACTGCAGGACACTCATGCCTGACAGGGAGACAGATAACCTTAAAGGTAAACACAATGGAACTGCCGAACTTACTAGGCTAAGATTTAATCTAAGCTGTAGTTACTGTCGATGATGATGATGATAAGGATGTAGAATCCATCTTTCCGGGCTTGTAGACCATGTTCATTCTACATCCTTATCATCATCATCATCTGAAGCCGGCCATGAAAGCCTAAAAACACTTGTATTTACTTACTGTCGTTTGACATAATATTTAAAACATATAATTAAATTGCAAGAGTCATAATTATTAAAGAAGAGCTTGTATGAAGAAAGTTGTATGAAGAAATCAAAGAATAAAGTTTGCAAAACCGGTCATGGAACTTATCATACTCAACGTAATCTAAAACAAAGTTGGTTTTATTTTTTATGTCAATGTGGCACTTTGACTCAGCACCATTATTATTAGGCTTATTTATTCCAAATAACAAATAATAAGAGAGTGCCGTTTTTGTGCCTAATCTAATCTAATCTAAGTTACAAAGATATGTAACATTAGGGATTCACATTATATATGCATTCTCACAAGCAGACACTTACAAGTTTGCGCTTGCAAATGTGGCATGTGAACCTGCAACATAAAAACCCAAACCTCAAATGGACATACACCCTGCAACTCTTGCTGTCCTTCCCTGTAACAGGGGTGACATTGGCAAAGTGAACCATTTTTACAGCATGGGTGGTCAACCGCATACCAACCTATAAGTCAAGGAACAATGTGTGCTTTTTAAAAAGGTGTGTCTTGAGTGCTCCGCTCTCCGGGAAACAAAGCCAATGTAGTTTTTATAACAGCGGAGGGATGTGAGCGAATTTGGATATCCCGAATATGAGCCTTGCTGCCAAGTTCAACACAGATTGAAAGCGGTTGAACTGCTTCTTCGGCTGACCACTATGAAGCGTTGAGCAGTAATCAATCTGAGACATCACTAACGCGCCCACCAGAGTCTTAACCGCATCTGACCATTGTGTAATATTTCCAGGAGCGAGTCACACGATCCTAGTGCAGGACGTGTCAGGCTCCTCAGGAGGCGTGGGAGTGGGGTCCCCTGTGGGGTGTCGCTGCAGCCTAGTGCTGGAGCGCCTGGAGGAGCTGGGGGCGCGCCTCAGTGGGCTGGAGGGGCGACTGGGCGGGCTGGAGGGCCGCCTGGGCAGCGACGTGCGCCGCATCCTCGTGCTGTTAGACGGGGGTGCCTTTCCCGGGGGGCGCAGTCCCCAGGCCTCGCAGGAAACAGACTTCATCACTACCACTAGCTCACTCGCTAACAACGAACCTGATGTGAGTTATACAAGCTGTTCACCTACATATTACGTTTCAAAGCTGTAACCCGAGCCCGAACGAACATAAGCTCTTCAACTCTTGTCGACTTTCGCTGAAACAGGGATGACATGATTGTAAAACATAATGGCATGAGCTATTATTGGGTATCAAAACGAAAGATAGAGGTTCTAATCTCAACTAAATATCATCTTAACTTAAGTACCTACCTATCAAATAAAGTATATCTACAAAATCAATTTCTTAAATGAATAATAATAATAACATTATATAGGATGATTTATTTGGTGAGCGCTGTTTTTGTGTGAATCACACGTTCAAGCAAGCTTGATCTTCGCTATAAAAAGCGCCGATTCTCAAGCAAGCCCAATAATTGCTGTAAGGCTAACTGGCATAAATGAAGTCCCCGTTAAGATGGCATGTCTTCTAGTTTGAACTTATTGACCAACTGATATTGTGTGTGTTGTTGTTCCAGCTGTGCCGACGAGGTTTGGGTCAGCGCTCGGCCAGTGAGCCGCCCCCACCTCCCCCTGCGGCGCCCGCCCTGCCCCCCCCGCCCCACAGCCGCTCATTCCAGCGGTAGTCTCTGTCACTGCCACCACCCAACCTAACCTTTTTTTTTTTTTTTTTTTTTTTTTTTTTTTTTTTTTTTTTTTTTTTTTTTTTTCCTCGGGGGAAAGGAGGAGTGAATCTTCAAAAAGACACCCCCTGGCCCGTACCAGAGAGCGTGCCAGGTTTGTCAACTGACTAAACACTCCCCCCGAAGCAACTTCACCACACCTCGGAAAGCAGAATTAACCAAAACATCGAGGTGTGGCTTATCTTACCTTAAGGGTATACTACAAAGACGGGTTACGCGACCTCTGGATTGGGGCGCCTCCGCCTCTCACGCTCGGCCTCCTCCTTCACGCCGATAACACGAGAGGCAAAGGCCTCCCAAGCACTCCAGTTCTCTTTGCTTTGGAGCATTGACGCCACCATCGCGTCCACACCCAGGTGATCGGTTCCGATGGCAGCCATGAGAGACTGCCTCGATTCCGCCCAGGCGGGGCACGAGAGCAGCGTGTGCTCCGCGTCATCGTTTGACGAGTCGCAGTGCCAGCATGCTGCAGTTGCTTCTTTGCCAATCCGATGTAGATAGGCACCGAAACAACCGTGTCCGCTCAGCAGCTGCGTGAGCCGGAAGCTCAGGTCGCCGTGTTTCCTCGAGCACCAGGGCCCAAGGTCACTGACAAGCCTGTTCGTCCAGCGTCCGTTGGCTGCCGAACTCCAGCGATCCTGCCACTTCGACATCGTCAAGGCCCTATGCTGCGGTCCCTTACCTGAATCGTACACCGCTTTGCGCTCCAGCGCCAGCAGGTCTACGGGCGGAGAAGAAGCCAGCACCAAAGCCGCGTCGGCGGAGATGGTGCGGTAGCCGGAGATCACTCTCAGAGCGCTTCTTCTCTGGACGGCAGCCATCTTCTTCCTGTGCTGTTCTACCTCCAGTGACTTTGCCCAGACGGGTGCCCCATACAGAAGTATGGAGTGAACGACCTCATGCAAGAGTTTCCTCCTACATGATTTCGGTCCACCCACATTCGGCATGAGCCTCCCCAGCTGAATCGCCACTCCGCTTGCCTTGGCGGCCGCCAGCTCGATGTGTTCTCCGAAGCGGAGACCATGATCGAGTTGGATCCCCAGGTACCGCAGCGATTTCGCCAGCGGCACCTCGAAACCCTCCAGCAGCAGCCGAGGCAGAAGAGGTCGCCGCTTTCGGCAGAACAGCACCGCCTCGGTCTTCTGGACTGCGAGCTGCAGTCCGGCTCGGTCGAGCCATCTCTTGACCCGACGAAGCGCCTCGTTCCCTGAAATTTCGAGGTCACGGGAGGTCTTCCCCTCGATCACTACCGCGATGTCGTCCGCGAAAGCAACAAGACTCGACCCCTCAGGCATGTCAGTCCGCAACAGTCCATCGTACAGGGCATTCCACAGGGTGGGTCCTAAGACCGATCCCTGCGGGACGCCCGACGACACCCGTCGCTTCTCTTCCACGCCAGAAGGGCCGTGACGATACTCCAGCGTCCGGCCATCGAAATAGTTTTCGAGCATTGCCATCAGATAGTCTGGTACCCGGAAGTCCTCTCTCAACGCTCTGAGAACAAGTTCCCATCGCGCGGAGTTGAAGGCGTTCTTGATATCCAGCGCTATCATGACGACCCGTCGGTGACTCTTCACCGTGCCCTCCCACGCCCTTCGGATCACACTTACCACGTGACCGACGGCGTCCACCGTAGATCGGCCCCGCCTGAAGCCGTACTGTCGGTCGGAGAGCCCCCGCTCCGGATCCTCCAGGATGAGCTGTAGTCTCCCGAGCAGGAGGCGCTCAAGGAGCTTCCCGAAGCCGTCCAGCATGCACAACGGCCTAAAGGAAGAGGGTCCGTCCGCGACCGCCTTTTTGAGAATGAGGACTAGCCTCTGTCTCTTCCAGGAGGCGCCGACTAGGCCCTCTTCCAGGCACTTGTTGTACACGTCGAGCAGCACTTCCGGAAACCCCCGGGCCACCAACAGCACGATCTCATTTGGGACCTCGTCAAGTCCAGGGGCCTTACCTGTGCCTACCTTCCTCGTGGCAGCCTCAAGCTCCTCAGCCGTGAATGGCTGGAGATCGGACGCAGGTGAAGTAGAACGCACAGTTCTCGGCCGGTCGTCGTGGCGCGGGAAGAGGCCATCAATTACAGCGGTCAGGTTCCGGGGATCGCTGAGGTAAGGGTCCAGATCCCGTCCCCTCAGCCTCTGTCGCACAATTTTGTACGGCAGACCCCAGGGGTCTCGATCCACCTCCTCACACAGCTCCCCCCAGCACCTTTCCTTACTGCGCTTGATGGCGCTCTTCAGGGCCCTCTTCGTCGTCCTGAAATCTTCCACTGCCTGGAGGCTCGTCCAGCCCGAGCGCTGAGCACGACGCCGCGAAGCCAAGCATGACCGACGCAGGCCGGCAATCTCCTCAGTCCACCAATAAACATTTCGTCTGAGGGAGTGCCTACCGCGCCGGACCATGGAGGCGTCGCAGGCCCGCTCTACCACCACGCTCAGACTACTTACCTTTTGTTCCGCCCCGGTCGCCGCCGCGATCTCTCGGCTGCCATCCTCGATGACGGTGAGCAGGGATTCGGGGTCCAGGGAGCGGAGGCTCCATCCTGTAGCGGCGGCCCTCAAGCCGGGGGTGACGGCCCGCAGCCCTATCGCCAGAGTGAAGGTCACGTACTGGTGATCACTTTGCGTGTGTTCTGGGAGCACACGCCAGTTCTTCACCCGTCCGATCATTCCTTCATCAGCGAAGGTTACGTCGATGACAGAACCCGTGGCGCCTCTGCGGAAGGTGAACTCCCCACCGACATTTGCAGGCAGCAAATGTAGGCACGAAGCCACCTCACACAGGAGAGCACCCCGTCGGTTCGTCACCGGCGAGCCCCAGTCCGTCGCCCAGGCGTTGAAGTCGCCCGCCAGCACCACAGGCACCGACGCCGTCCGGACGTCCTCCTCGAGGCGTCGCAGGTCCTCCTCGAACTGCTCAATCGGATGGTTGGGGGAGAAGTAGCAGCTGTAGATTCTACAGCCTGCCACCTCCACCCAGGTCCACCCGCGAGCAGCGGGGGCAGGAGCACTCCTGGCGACGCACAGGCTCGTAGAGGGGAAGAAGATGGCCGCCGACCCGGCGCCGTCACAGTACCAGCGGCTGGAACAGTCACGATACTGCTCCGACACCAAGACGACGTCCACCCCCTTCTCTCGCACCACCTGAAACATAAGATCCTGGGCCGCTTGACAGTGGCCCAGGTTTATTTGTAATATTTTTACTTCAAACATTTTTCAGACAGACATCGTCGGAACGCCTCGCACTGTGAGCTTCCGCACCAGTGCGTGGCCCTATGACCCGCCCTCGAGCAGGGCGCGCAGTGCAATGCGGCACTACACCCTGCCGCCGCATGTCCTTCCGCTCCGCAGCGCCTGCAGAGCTTTCCGCTCCCGAGCCCCACCACACTGCACCGGGATGCAATGTGGGAGAACCCAAGGCAGCGGAAGCACTGCCTCACGTCCACCCTCGGACGTAAGCGGCATCGGAGGAGCCCAATTTTCAGATGTCCCTCCCGAATGAGGGCATCTGTCCTCGTTGTCCACGGCACCCTCGCCGTGCACATGTAGGACCCCCACTGGGTCGGTCTCAGGGGAAGGACCTCGACTTCATCGATGTCCCCCCCCAGAGCCCGGCCCAGGGAGGCCCTCACTTCCCCGACCTCTACACCCTCGTAGAGGTCCTTGATGGTGACTGTCCTTTTTGGGGACAGCCTCTTAACCACCAAGTCAGGCCCAGCGACTTCGGCCAGTAGTCTCTCCAGAGCCGGCCCCCGGGTCTCACCCTTGGCCAGGCGAATCTGAAGTGAGCCGCCGGCACCCTTTCGGATGCCGTGCACCACTGGCAGGCCTGAGTCTTCCTTCCCCCCCGCAGAAGCCAAGCTTCTGAGGACCCTCGCGTATGAGGGCGGGTCGTCCGACTTGATGGCCGGGGAGATGGTGATATTCTCCGCCGGCCTTGATAATCGTTTTTGGTTATTACCAGCTTTTTTATTCTTACTCTTTACCAGGGTCCATTGTCCTTGTTGCTGCTGCTGTTGTTTCTGCCGCTGCTGCGTCTGTTGTTGCTGCCGCCGCTGCTGCTGCTGCTGCTTTTGCTGCTGCTGCTGCTGCTGCTGCCGTTGCTGCTGTTTCTGCTGCTGCTGCGGTCGTTGCCTCTGTGAGTGGTTGATGGGCGGCCGCTGCTCTTGCTGCGAATCCTCGCTTTCTGGAGGCTTCTTTAGCCTCTTCTTCTTTGGCCGCTTCTTTGGCGGCTCTTGTCGCTTCAGCGGCTCTTGCCGCTTTGGTGATTCCGTCCGCTTTGACGGCTCCTTGCCTCTTTCTTTCATCGGCGAGGTCTGGCAGTCACCGTCCCGAACATCGCGGATCAGGTCCACGAGGCTGTCCAGGACCGCCTGCAACTCATTGCTCGCCGTCCCCACTCCTATCTTAATCGGTACATGCACGTTGGTTCGTGTCCCGATAAACTCCTCGACCTTTCGCAGGCCCGTCAACGTCTTATTTAGTTTTTTAATAATTTCTTCCATTTCAATCCCACGAGTAGCTAGGGAAATACACGTCCAGCCGACCAGAGCCCCGCTTGGCCGGCTAAGCCTGAATACTTGGAGGTTTCGGCAGGTACCTCCAAGGGAACGTTCACGACTGCATTGATGCATGCATTATTAGTGCATGATCATTTAACGTCACTGCAGCCACACACCCATCGGCACGTTGCCTCTACACCTTGGGTTTTGACGGGTTCGCTTTAGTTAAGTCTGCCGACGCCTATCCTACCACCCACCCAGGATACGCGCCTATCTAAGTACCACCCACTAGATTTTTTCGGCAGACCGTAAGCCCCCTAGCCACAACAAGGCCCGAACCATGAAGGGGGACCCAACCTAACCTAACCCAACCCCACTTCACCTAACCTAACATGCATTCATATTCCTGCTCTTGCACCTCTCTCACATCGCCCCATCCACCTCCCACTCCCATAGCGCTTCAACAAGAGGTCTTAGTAACATAAGAATGCCCTTAACCTTTTCGCTTCTGAATATTCTGCCTATATGAATACCTCCAGTACGGAATACTTATTCAAAAACATTTTTAAAAAATTTACTGATTTCCTACCTTCATTGATTGACAACACTTCAAACTATGTGAACAGTCACGTGTATTAGTTATTCAAGAACAAAAATCACAAAGGTCTAGCACATACTTCCACTTGCAGTCTTTTGAATTCTTAAACAAAGATGTCAGGGATAAGTTGAAAGTTGGATGATGTCTATGATTTACAGCCGCACTGTATGCAAGTTTAGGTACGCTTGATGCCCATGTGTGTCACACACAGTTGAATGGTTGCAGTTGTCCACCTATTTGATGCCTGACGCGGTCGGGATAGCAGCTGGCCGCCATGTCAAAAAACAAATATGGAACGTCTGCGCCGAAAATTTTCAGACTCCATTTTATTGCTTTCTTTAGGCACATTCTAATGCTGCTTTAACCACTTGTTGATGTGAATATTCCTATATATTTCCTCAAATAGAGCCAGCGGATGTATTTTATATGTATTTGATAAGTTTACATGTTTTTATCATTATTGACTGATTATGTTATGTTATATAAACAGACACAGCTGGTTTGTTTGTTGGTGTGTGATAAATATCTACATATAACACTGTTTTTTATTGCTGTGAAATCAGAAACAAAACTGTTTTATTGTTTATCTTATAAGATGAAAGATTATAAAATAAATTAATCTACAATCAATAAAATTGCATGTATTACAGGTTTTGTTTAAAATACGGAGAATACTAGGAGAACTTTATGAACTTTTATATGGAAAAATAATAAAACATGATATAGTTTTCAATGGTTAATTATGTATAACATAAATCACACGCCTCAAACAACCAGTTAATGAAGCATAGGTGTAAGAATAAAGACAGCTCTTTTTACAAAAAGACGTTCAAGTCTAGAACATTATGCTTAATTTTTCACCAACAACTTTAAATGTTGAAATGTAAAATGAGGTGCGAACATTGAAAAGGGCGCAAAAATAAACCTCGTCATTCGGCCCAGTTTCCTCCAAATCTGATCGCCAGAGGCGCTAATCTCTCATCCATACAAAGGCTTTTTATCTGTCAAATCGCAATTTGGAGGTTCTATAATCTATAATAATAATCTATAATCTAAGTTGCAAGGATATATTCATTTAAAGCTCTCAGATGTATGCCCACAAACCAACAAGTGTAGTTCGCGCTTACAAATGCTGAATGTGTACTTACAAATAAAATCCAAACCTCAAATGAACATAAGCCCCACAACTTTTGCCGACCTTCCCTGAAACAGGGGTGACATTGGCAAAGTGAACCATTTTTTACAGTATGGGTGGTCAGCCTCATACCAACCTATAAGTCAAGGAATATGAATAATAAATTACATTTAAATATAAAAAAGAACAAAACCTTACAAAGAAATCTATACAAAAAAAGTAAAAAATTTCCTATGCAAAAAATGTAGCAAATGAATACACCAACATTAGAAATCAACATTGCAGATTAGCCGCCACTTCTTCCTGTCCTTGCATACTTCTTTCATTTCATCCAGAGTCATAACCTTTTTCATACAAGTCCTCCTTTTATTATGACTCTGGATATCCCATTCATTCGCTATTTCAGAGATTTGATCCTTCCATACTTTTCTCGGTCTTCCTCTACCACGACATCCAGGTTAAATCTAAAATATACTTATTGCATATTTAAAACATGTCGCTTTTATGGAAAATAATATAATACATCTACTAAATTTGTTTTAATCTGCAAAATAATTCAAAAAGTGTGTTTAAAATTGTACTTCAGTTCAATAAAAATAAAATTATTATTGAGAAAGCTCAAATGACTGATTTCAGTTTGACGGATATCGGAGTGCACTTTAATATGCAAGAAATTCACCTTTAAATGAAGTTGTATTCTACAATTAATAGTCGTATTATAGTGTTATTTCTTTGTGAAATTTCATGAAAGTTAAAAAAAATAGTGTGTTCTTTGACTGACTAATGCTGTAAACTAGCAAATATTCCCTAATTCTGGGGAATTTACCATGGGTGGCAAATATTTTGAATGTTCGGACCTCATTAAGTTTGACTTTCCATGCCATCATAATTTAAGATATGAATTGCTTGGACACAGGACTTGTTCTTACACCTCTGCAGTCCACATATTATTATTATTATTTAAGCGAACGTTGTATTTATGTTGAGCTATGTCTGTTGTTGTTCCAGTATATGTTTTGTTATTGTGATGTTCTGTGAGGAAGTTTGTGTGCCGCGCGTTGTATGTAAGATATGACTTAACATTCATCTGAAGGTTGTGATTATCAAGTTTATGTTTGTGGTAAAGCTCAGTCAGTCAGTCAGTCAGTCAGTCAGGAAGCGAGTCAGCCAGGTCACCAAATCAACCAGCAATCTGTCAGACAGATGTCGCATGTTGCCATCGTCATCATCATCATCCTTGTTTGATGTACTGTATTGTTGATGACCAGTGTTGTTAATGCTACTTGTTGTATTAAGCGCATACATATCAGTGGAATGATGAAAGAAAAGGAATTTATATTGTTAAAGAATAACTCAAACCTGTTACTTACTTTATTACTGAGAAACATTTTTATGTACTTACTTATCTTAATTTGTAATTTTTTGAAATTGGAACAGGTATCAAAACTTGTTTAAAGGCTTTGTCAAATTGGGAACGTTTTTAATGTGCGTCAAGGCATTTAAACACCGTAACATGCATTGTACTTGAACGGCTTCGACATTATCAGTCGTCGTCACTGGTCACACTGTCCAGCGACTCAGATGAAAATGACTTGTTGCTGCTTTACACATTTTTATAACCACTGTTTCTTGTAAAAAAGCACTGGTTTTTTCACTGTATAAAAATATGCCCGGTGTCAAGGAAAATTTTGTAACAAAATTCAACCTGACATCCAGACTCATTGGCAGATAGACGCATACTGGTAGCTCTTTGCTCTGTTTGACATGTAAAGACATGTTCATCACAACACATCGCAGCACTATAAACCGGGACATTTTAACGCTTCGACCTGTGTTAGAAACGCTTCCTGTTTGACAAAGCCTTAAAACTAAAGTCATGAGTTTGTTTGAGCTCTTGCTTTGTGCCTGCCATGGTCTCACAGAACCAGTTGCTCAACAATAGATCAGCGACATTTGATTGCCTGAAAAGAACAAAACATGAAACTTCCTTGTGTCTTCCCAGTGCGTGTTTGGCTCGTCTACCATTTGATTCAAAGATGACTTTTCAATGAAGTTGTCTTCAAAATCACATTCTACACAATTTGGAATAAAAAAAAAATGTAAAACACGATAATGTGAGAGTTGTTTTACATATTTTGAAAAACTATTTCCTGTTTTCATGAGACACATTGGCTCAGTACGCATACAAACATTGCTCAAGTGAAATTACCTCTCATGGACATAAGATAAAAACAAGCACTAAGGGGAAGGTTGTGTCTTCATTCGGTTTAAAATTGTTGATCTATTTTGTTGATGCAACAGGTCGCATATTCTAATCATAAGTAGAACATGTTCCCCATACAAGCACAGTCTCATCATCTTGCCTTTAACTTTAGCACTAACGGTTTATGGACAAATTGACTTAAGGGACTCGCCGGTTTACGTGACTTATGCGCTTTTCGCAAAAGGGTCACTCTGGCCGGCCAACACTATGAAATACAAAATAAAACAATTAGCACAATGACAAACCTTATATACATAATAACTATGATTAGGAAGCAAAGAAGAAGACGACAATTTGCATTTATAAAGCCTTAACGGATGTACTTGCTTTTGCTGAGAATGACATGTGAGGACAGCTGCTTCCACAACTGAAAACTAAGCAAAAACATTAAGGTACGGTATTTTGAGCAGTAGTTAAAAAAACTTTCAATTTACTGCAGATTCTAAATTTCCATAGTTTGATCTTCAGTTTTAGTTGACTGATAAACAGAATACACTGGAAGTGGCAAGCCCCGCCCCTAATCTTAGAAATGATTACAATGCCATTGAAAAGCTTTTTTTCAAATAAACAGCTGATCTTAAAAATCGATTGTATAATTTGATTTTTTTACTTAATTGACTCCTGCATATTTCAATTAATCAGATCTAGTCGTTGTTAATTTGGAACGGCTGTTTTTGATGTAAGGATACATAAAAATTGCCGCCAGCGGAACATTTTTTGTGTCGTTTTCCGGATATTATGCTCGGGAGGGTGTCAGAAATGGTTTCCCATTTTGGTGTTTATTTCAAACCCAAAATAAAATAACAGCAAGGTTTACTCAGCCTTCACAAGAAATGGGCACCAGCCCCTTCAGGAGCTGGGAACCTCCCACTTAAACTGAAATGATTGGCGTAAGGCCATTACCTTTAAATATAAATAGGTTCCACTCGGCACATGCGACTCCTTGAGAGGAAACGCTACAAGAAGTTACGCTATAAGTGTAGCTTAGTAGCGTTATGCAATTGATTTTTATGACGAGTTATTTGTTCCAAAGCTTTTCAATGACATCATTCTAATATTAGGAGCAGGGCTTGTCTCTTCGGGTGTATTCAGTTTGTTAATTGACTAATACAGAAGATCAAACTACCAGAATTTTGAATCTGCATTAAATTTAAAGTTGTATTTGACTACAGTTCAAAATACCAGGCCTAAGGAATTTTGAAAGCTGTCAATACAGTTGTTTGAGGGATGTATTTCAGTCATTGAGGTGAAGTGCTCGTTTAACATAGACTCGGCAGTTGTGGGAGCAGCAGCCCTTAGCTGTATAAATAAATAGTTAGTCTGTACAACAAATAAATAAACCTGCAGAGCGTTGGTGGATACAGTATAAGTGTATGTTTTGATATCGGCAGCGCAACATGGTGCGGCGACACGTTTGTTGTGCTGTACATAAATAAGAACAATTTCGTCCAGTACTTTAAGATGCTCTAAGGTTACTTATGTGTAGATACCTGTAACAGGGCGCGACCAGAGACTACTGACACACACACGCACACATGCAGGCTCTACAAAGGAACTTAACAAGCGAAAAGAAACCTCGTCACCCGGACGGGTTGCTAGGGAAAAGGCAAACACTTTTCTTCAGGTTCGACCATGTTCTATTTGCAGTAATTTTGTCTGTCGACGTTTCGTTCCCTCGAGCGGGAAACATTTTCGAGGAGTATAAAGGTGCTCCGTCGCTTCGAGCCTTGAAAATGTTGCCCGATCCAGGTAATGAAACATCTGCAGACAAAGTTACTGCAAATAGAACATGGGCTAACCCGAAAAAAACTATGTCATCTGACACCCACCATGAAAGTGAAAGTGTAAAAGTTTATTAACTATTTTGTCATGGGTTGCTAAGGATGGCAGTCCCATAACAGACTGACGTTTGCTTGCCAAGAAAAAAGTTTTAAGTTCAAAAAGGTTTGGACCTTATTATGAAAAATCTCTAATTTTTAAAGCGCCTTTTACATCAACGTTGCTTTCCAACATAACAAACACCGCAAATCTATGGATATGCAATAAGCTTTAGGCTTACATGCTCCATGTCTTATATTGCTTTCGACATTTTACAAAAATAAATACCAGACCTGCAGAAAAAGTTCCTATGTAGGGATGTGACACACACACACATACACACACACACACACACATACAGCTTGAGCCCATTCAGTGTTTTATTATAATTATTAGTTGTTAAGAATTTTTGTGATACCTCCCTAGCGTGTTAAGCCATTCTTTATTTATTATCAACTCGTACTTTGCTTGGTTTAGTATAGCAAGTGGACTCAAGTGTCATATCACGAGGTGGCGCTCGAGTGTCATATCACGAGGTGGCGCTCGAGTGTCACATCACGAGGTGGCGCTCGAGTGTCACATCACGAGGTGGCGCTCGAGTGTCACATCACGAGGTGGCGCTCAAGTGTCACATCACGAGGTGGCGCTCAAGTGTCACATCACGAGGTGGCGCTCGAGTGTCATATCACGAGGTGGCGCTCGAGTGTCACATCACGAGGTAGCGCTCGAGTGTCACATCACGAGGTGGCGCTCGAGTGTCACATCACGAGGTGGCGCTCGAGTGTCACATCACGAGGTGGCGCTCAAGTGTCACATCACGAGGTGGTACTCAAGTGTCACATCACAAAGTGGCGCTCGAGTGTCACATCACGAGGTGGCGCTCAAGTGTCACATCACGAGGTGGTACTCAAGTGTCACATCACAAAGTGGCGCACAAGTGTCACATCACGAGATAGCGCACAAGTGTCACATCACGAGATAGCGCTCAAGTGTCACATCACGAGGTGGTGCTCAAGTGTCATATCATGAGGTGGCACTAGTGTGTCACATCACAAGGTGGCGCTCAAGTGTCACAACACGAGGTGGCTCTCAAGTATCACATCACGAGGTGGCGCTCATGTGTCACATCACGAGGTGGCGCTTAGGTCACCTTGAAAATACCAACTGGAATAACATGTTTGTACATAATGTATGAGTGACTCTGAATACACAAGCTCTACATCTGACAGCTGGGCTGCAAAAACTGATCTATCTCCAATTTTGATGTATCCTTACATTAAAAAAACAGCTGCCGACAGGGAAGGCGGCGCCATCTTGAAAATCGTTAGTTAGCTAACTAAATATTTACTGGGAAAATTTGGTGAGTTAAATATTATGAAAATTTAACAGCAATTGCATTTTAGTTGACTTTACTATTACCCGGTATACTTGAATATACCGGGCCTATTTAAATCCAAAATGCAAACCCATTCACCTATTCTCAATTTCTCTCGTCATTTCTCCATTCTTCTCAAATATACTCACTAGATGCGGCATAGCCATCATAGTGATCAGTTTTTGTGGAGCAGCTTTGCGTTAGAGATGTTTAATATGTTTATTTGTGATATTGTGTACACCACACTCTGGCAATGTATAAAAATAATAATTTGGTACTTAAATATAGTTCACAAGTTGAGGAAATTTCCACAGCCTTATCTACAGCCGCCGTCTCCCTCCCTCCTCACACACACGGGGAAAGAGCGAGGGGGACGGCATATTTCACAAGCATTACACATTAGTAAGAGACACAGAGTTGTACTAAGTTCGTTCCTTGCTTTAAATGTGACCAAGTGAATTATATAGAAACAAAAGCGGAAATCTGAGATTTTTGAAAATTAAACAAATACTTGGAAACATTTGAGAATGCAATTTTCTGTTTTATCATGTATTTATTGCATTTTTTTTTAAATCCTTGATTGCCACTTATGGTTCTATATACAGACGCAAATAGCACATCTATGATCTCATTAGCAGAACAAGTTCTCATGTACAGTTGTACACGGCTTTTAATGAATCTAGATGACAGCTAAATGAGGGCTCTGTATGACTGTAGGGCCTTCAAACTGCTATATAATCAATATTTATTACTTTTTATTTCTTCAACAAAATATTTCTTAAATTGCAGCAATTCAGTAAATGTCATGTTGAATTATCAAAAATGGCTTAATAGAAGATGGAATACAAATATTACCAATATTCGGAAGGTAAGAATTACCATGGTGATGAGACTTCCAGCCCTAGACAGATAACTTCATGAGATTTCTCCTTAAACATAAAAATAAATATAAGTGTTAGTTCAAATAATGTTTTTGTCCTACACGAATACCTTCTATTTGGTTCGTCTAATATCGGAAAAGCGTAAATTTTGTATGTGTACTTACAAATTAAAATTTAAGCCTAAAATGAACATAGTCCCTGCAACTTTTGGCGACCTTCCCTGAAGCAAGGGTGACATTGGTGAACCATTTTTTACAGTATGAATATCTGTTTTGGATTGAGATCATTTTGTGTTGTTCGCCATAATGCAGTGCTTCGCCAGTCGCTGGAGAGAGCTGGTAACACTGCTCATTCGCTAATCCCTAAATTTTTCATTATTTATCACAAACACCCTCTGGGAATACAGCTTCTTATTCATAGCAAGGACAAGGGTCTAATGAAAAGCACAGGTTTAAATTCTATTTTTCTGTGGTAAAAAAACAGTCAAACCTCTGTCATCTTAATGCATTTTCACTCAAAAGATTAGCCTGAAGTTTGACAGACTGTTTACTATAGAAAATTTGCATATCGCCACCTTAAACGTAAAACTTAATAAGTGTTAGTTCAATGATTTGGGAAATCGTAGATAAAACATTTTATTCGGTGTAACTTCTCATAGTTAGTGAACAAATTGTAAAGAAGTCTTTATGGAAATCTTCTAAACTACAGGATTTTCACACTGTTCAAGTCTTTTCTCTCATAGAAAATAGGAAAAAAAGTGCATTTATCTGAGTAACCCGTTAGTTTAATATGTCACTTATTCAGCTTTACTTTCAAGGTATCGATATAAATTGCTTTTAGACTAAACCCTTCTTTATAAATATGGCAGATAGAGTTTAGAGCAACACGACTTAAATTATGTACACTTACGAGGATGTAGACTAATACACATAACAGCCCCCTGCCTAGAGGTACACTAAGCTAGCAGTGAGCGGCTCCCTGCGTGCTGACACAGCCTGCAGCCTGGCCAAACCTCGAACGGCAACTCTAGACCTTTTATAAGATGATAGAATGAGATGCGGCCGAGGCCCGGGTGCGAGCTGCTGTGTTGGTCCGTGCGGCGCTCTTACGCTCAGTAAGTAAGGACGACAAGCGATATTGTTTCTATGTGTTGCGTTACATGTAAATATACATAGTTAATGTTACACGTACAGACCAGCAACTTCCCGCCGTGATCTTGTCTGACATCATGAACTTGCCGAAAACGGAGACTTAAAATCAACTTTACAGAAATCCCTGAATCAAAATAAGACTTCCTGTTCTTTTGTTGTAATTTTGCAACTGCCCCAAACATTTGTAACTGCCCCAAACACAGCTACATGCAGTAACAGGGGCAAATGAAAAACACCTATAACGTAAGCAACATGTGGTAGAAAATGCATTTAATATTGAAATGAAGTTATTGTTTTGTGCTATTTTAAAAGCAAAGCGAAAACAAATTATTCTGAAATGCATTTATCTTTGTGTGCGATCCTCAGCACCAGTCGACTGCAACCCAACGCATGTTTAGAGTAACTTCATCATTCGTCTAATATGCATTCTAACCTGAATGGGAACTGTGTTTTTCTGTCACAAAATATTTTATAATGGCAGTGTGCCCACAACCAAAAATATAACTATTCATTACATCTTATGAAGTACTTCAAAATTGACTTTATAGTGGAACAATGACAACTAAAGTCTTCCTTGTTTACTTTTCAAATATATCAGACACGATCATGTTGGTGTTAGTGCAGCTGTGTGTATGTGTGTGTACTATTTATGCACATACAAACACAAGTATTGTTCCATGTGAGAAAGCCGAGCCCCGCTTTGTACTTTTTATACGACGTTGATGTATCTCCTAGGACGTACCATTACATATTATGATAACTTACAATTACGCTGCGCGACGTTGCGCTACGTTTAGGTTTAAGCCAAGCAATGTTAAATCAAACAAAACATTATGTGATTTGCTAACTTAAGATTATTATATTATTAATCAATTTTGAAATTTCAATAAAATAATCACACATTTTGATGTGCCTTGTTTTCTTCGGCTCTTCCACAATCATCGCCCTTGGTAAAAGGACAAAGAGTGGATGGCCCTACTCAATCAACTCCTCCCAATCCCCTATTTCAAATGTCTTCCTCCAATCTCCCACAATGTACCTTATGCAACAGTGCTTGACAGCAAATTCTACATGAAATCAATGTAAATTATATCAGTAAATATGGATGTAAAGATGTATGTCCCAGAGGGGCCTGTTGTTTCAACATGATTTGGTAAGATAAAAAATCAAACAACTTTTTTTGATTTTGGGTCCTCTGCGATCACAGATCCGAGAGGGCCCTGGACTCTCTGAAAACTTTTTAAAAAGGTGTCTTGAGTGCTCCACAAAATACACCCACAGATTTAGAGTTCTCTCCGGGTGGCAGTCTGTACCACTCTATCCGACCCACAACACGGAAAACACAGTCTCCGAAATTTGTACGCATCTGACAGCCCGACTGGACCAAATTGATCGCACCATTGCGATCTCCGGTAGATCTGAATGTCTGCGTCCTCACACCCATCTCAACAGGCGAAATCATGTCAGTCAGATAAGGTGGAGCCAAGTCATTGATGGCTTTATATACCATCACACAAACACGGTAGACCACCCTCTCCGGGAGGCGAAGCTAATGTATGTAGTATGACCAGATTAGAGAAGCTTTTGTATCCGACAGATTATGTACTCGTGTTCATCTCACAGCTTCATCAGGGATTCTGTTGTACTCGTAGGTAAGTTTATAAAAAGACGTGCATATGAATAAAGACAACTTTATTTAATTTTTATCTAACACGGATGAATGCAGTTAGTCCAGAGGTGGAAGTCTCGACGGCCGTCGGTAGATCTTACCGTACCTATATGAAGATATGGAATAAAACATGGCGGTCTGTGAACAGCAGATCGCTGTTGCATATAAAATGCATCAGTTATTGTTATGCAGGCATGTTTTATTCCGTTATATCTCCAAAAATATATGATAACATCTATCGATGGTCCTCAAAATTTCCACCCCTGACCTTCTGCTAACTGATTTTATAGTGAACATGATTCTCTCTTTTGCTGTTTCTTTTTACCCAACTAAGTACGGAGAGGGTTTGGGCATCAGAAGAAACGCAGAAGTAATGAAGATGTTTGTGGTTATGCGGTAAATAAATGTTCTTACATTATTATACAAAAAACATGTCAATAAGAAGAAATCTATGCTTATAACTATTGTACATACATATACATTAAACATACATAATTTATGGGGTGAGACATACTTATTATATACTTACTAATAATTATTTAAAGTTTAATTTTAAAATACAAGGATACAAACAAATATAAAATCCATGATTACGTAACTTTATACACAGAGATATCAGAGATATTTACAATTAATATAAAATTACTTACGTTACTTTGCAAAATACAGAAGCATGCATTTAGACTATTATAATTATAGGGCCTGTTGCACTAACCTCCAATCAATATTTGATTGCTTAATTCTGGTAAGGATCTCGGTTAAATATTTCTTGGAAGTGGGTAATAATATGATGGAATTTGAACAGGAAAGATGATGCACATCAGCTGGTATGTATTTCCAACCATTTTTTTTTATTTTATGGGACAAATCACACTTGATTTTGATTTTTGTCTGGTTGGAGTTTGGTGCAACAGGCCCTTACTGTGAGATAAATTACACAAGAAAGTATGTACAAAAGATTCCTCGTAAGAGATGCTTGTCATATTCCAAGGTCACACCACACACACACACACACACACACTGCAGATCCTGATGCGCTGGTGCAAAAGGACTTAGGCCAACTGAGCAAAGGATGGCGGAGAGAAACATAAATAACAGGCAAGTAATTTGTACAGAAAATTGTTAAAAATGAAAAACTTTGTTATAATTCACTGTGTGAGCTTTATTTTTAAAAACACTACTAGTTTCGGTGGGTCAATATCCACCATCGACGGGTGTCAACTTAAAACTAACATAGAAATACAAAAAATACAGTCAGAATTTAATCGATTATAGAAGGGGAGGGGGTATAAGGTGGGCGGAGCTTAAGAGGAAACAATGAAAGAAGAGGGGATGTATTCGGAAAGACAATGTTGTTAATTAAATTGTTTTCTGAATTTAAATTTTTGTGTATCTGAAGATTTTCAAAGTTACTCATTATCTTTCCTTTGTTAGTAATGTGGTTTAGGAGTCATGTGGAGTAATGTGGTTTAGGAGTGTGGTTTACTCCTAAACCACATTACTAACAAAGGAAAGATAATGAGTAACTTTGAAAATCTTCAGATACACAAAAATTTAAATTCAGAAAACAATTTAATTAACAACATTGTCTTTCCGAATACATCCCCTCTTCTTTCATTGTTTCCTCTTAAGCTCCGCCCACCTTATACCCCCTCCCCTTCTATAATCGATTAAATTCTGACTGTATTTTTTGTATTTCTATGTTAGTTTTAAGTTGACACCCGTCGATGGTGGATATTGACCCACCGAAACTAGTAGTGTTTTTAAAAATAAAGCTCACACAGTGAATTATAACAAAGTTTTTCATTTTTAACAATTGTAAAGATGAACTTTCACAAAGTTACTGCTGAAAACCTAAATAAGTTAATTTGTACAGAATTTAATCTGTTACAGCTATTTCAGATGAATAAGGTATTTAGCAAGACATGTTCACCAACAAAAATTATCTTCTGCAGTGCAATTTTGGAAACAATTTCTCATGAAGCCGGTTTTGAGGTAAAAATATTTGCCTGAAGGTTTTGGAATGAATATTTTAGTCAAATTTAGGTTAGATTTGCTGACGTTGTGACATATTTGTACAATTAATCAAATAACCGGATATTTATACGAAATGTAAGTTGTAGAATTTCAGTGTTCTTGATGTTTCATTGGCTTCTTATTCCATATTCCACATCTAAGTATTTCCAACGGTTTGTATAAATATCTGGTTATTTAATTAATTTAAAGTAATTTTACAAAAATTAATATTTTGTTAGTCCAGCAGTCATAACATTTTCACACTCTGGTGACAATCTGTCCACATGACAAACACTCTGGTGTCAAATAAAATGCAGTTGATAGCATATTGTAAGTCACACACAAGTGTCATTGCGAGTCACTCTATAATGACAGAGCCACTCATACTTTTGCCTTATCGAGATTCATACCACGATCCTTCTGACTGGTAGTCGATGACATTAGGAGCAATGACCCCAGGCCTGGCGTACATCATGTAGCTCCACTCCGGGGGCACGAAGGCCGAGGTCTCAGCTGGCGCGGGCTTGGGAAGCAGCTTGTCTGCCGCCGCCTGCTTCTGCCTGCTCTCCATGACCTTCTTGAAGTACTCCACCACGTTGGCATTGAAGGCGTTGATGTTCTGGTTGGCGAGCGCAGGGTTGATGTGCCACTTCTTGATCAGGTTGTGTGTTTTGCTCCAGCCGTCCAGCATGTCCTTGAGCTCAGGAGTGGGGATGGAGCCGCGGTTGGCTCCCTCCTCCGCCAGCGCCGACTCCTCCGTCACCTCGGCTTCCTGTTCCTTGTGCAGCTGCAGCAGCTCGTCCGCCGTCAGCTCCTTCTTGTGCTCATCGATCAGCCTCTCCAGATCCTCGATGCTGACCTCCAAGTCCATGGCCTTGCTCATGGCAATGATGTCATCGATGGCCTGCGCCACGAAGCCGTTGATGTCCTTCTCCGTCATACTGCCGCGCCACAGCTTGCACCAGCCGGTGATAATGATGCCCGGGGACAAGTCCGTCCATGTTTTCTGGATCATCTTTACGGCATGCAGGATGTTGAAGTGGTTCTTCCAGAAGTCGCGCAGGGTGAGCTCCGTCTGGGTGGTCACGTCGTAGCAGCGCTGGAACAGGGCGCGCGTGTAGAGCTTCTTGAAGCAGACCATGACCTGGTGGTTCATGGGCTGGATGAGCAGGGAGGTGTTGGGGGGCAGGTACTTGATGCTGATGAAGCTGCGCCCCTCGATCATCACGTCGTGCAGGCCGGGCGGGTGCGCGGGCGTGTGGTCTAGCACCAGCAGCACCTTCAGCGGCAGCTTGCGGTTCTCCAAGTAGTTCTTCACGCAGGGCGCGAACACCTCGTGGATCCACTCCAGGAAGAACTGGCGGCTGATGCAGCCTTTACTGTTGGCCCGCCACATCACATTCAGCTCACTTTTCTGGACGTTGTTCCTCTTGAAGGCGCGGGGGTTCTCCAGCACGTGCACCATGAGAGGTTTGATCTTGCAGTCTCCGCTGGCGTTGGTGCACACCATCAGGGACATCCGATCCTTGGTGGGCCTGGCGCCGGGCAGGGCGAGCTCTTCTTCCGTGATGTAGGTCCGGTGCGGCAACTTCTTCCAAAACAGCCCCGTCTCCCCGCAGTTGAACACTTGCTGCGGCACGTAGCCGTCCGCGTTCACAAACTTCTTGAAGTCCTCCACGAAGGTTTTGGCGTCCTCGGTGTTGGAGCCCGCCTCCTCGCCCTGCTTCACCACCCAGTGCACGCCCGTGCGCTTCTTGAACTTCTCGTACCAGCCCCGACTGGCACTGAACTTCAGCGTGTCCCCGGGGGTCTTCTGCTGGATCTCGTAGTAGATAATCTTGGCCTTCTCGCAGATGATGGACTCGGTGAGTCTCCCTCCGGCCATCTGTCTCTCCGTGATCCACATGAGCAGGATGTTCTCCATGTGGTCAAACGTGGGCGTCCGCTTGTTGCACAGGATCTTCACTCCCTTGGCCACGTCGGCCATCTTGATGGCCTCCTTTTTCTTGAGGATGCTGTGGATGGTGGTCCTCGCCATCTTGAACTCCTGCGCCACATTCTTCAGCTTGACTCCGCTCTCGTAGCGCGCTATAATCTCTTTCTTGAGGGCGATGGTGGTCCTCACGGCCTTCCTCTTGGGCGACTTCTCCTCCACCACCTTCTTGCGGGGCGCCATGCTGCCTTAAGCGCACTGCGCGGCCTCCTGCTCTCCGCAGTACTGCAGCTGCTCCTCGTCTAGCGTGCCCGTGAAGCTGCTCACGTCCACGTGGCCCTTGTTGAGGTGCACGGGGGGCAGAGGCGCGGCCCCGCACGCACAGCGCCGCCCGGACACGAAGTCGAAGGCGCCTACTCGGCTGGCGCAGGAGGCGCGCGGACAGCGTAGGCGGCCGCGCGTCCAGCCGCTGTCCTGCACGGCGCGGAGCACCCACAGGGGCAGCGAGGACTCAGCCAGGAACACGGCGGGCTCAGCACAGCATTGTGGGGCCCCAGCGCCTGTGGGGGAGGCGCAGGACCTGGACAACACACAGCGACACTTGCTGCACCTTATCATCATCACACGCGCGCATGGAGGGACTCCCTGTCACGTAACTAATGGCTGCTGTTCCTGGCGATTTGCCGCGATCTTACTTCACGATCTTGGATCACTAAACAGTAAATAAGCGAATAAAACACTGCCACAGGTTATGAGGCTGACATTGTGTTCGCAACTTCTTCTTCTTCTGTCGCTACTGCAAACAATAAAAGAAAACACCAAAATCCAATACAAACTTTCGTAAAGAAAGATTATTATTTAAGTACTGTGTTATACAGTTTTGTTTAAAAATAAAAGCCTCAAAATATTTTTTTTAAAGGTTTTAATATTATTTTTTTTATTAAATAATACCTATTGGTATTGAACAAAGCATATTTCGTATTTGATATGGCTCAAGTCACAGCTCAAGTCAAAACACATCTGTCAAAAGTTGATTATTACGCGGCCGGTCATCATCCCTCAGCGAGCTCGTCATGTGTGTGTAGCTGCAGCAGTCAGCTCCCGGCAGTCTTGTGTGGTGCAGGGACAGCAGAGCGGCCTCACGCCCTTGTTTAGTTAGATGCGCGGCAACATAACCTCACATTCCTCGTGATGTCCGTGTGGAGCCGCGCTCGCGCCGTGGTGGTGGCGGGGGCGCAGACTGGCGCCCTGATGGGCCTGGGGGACGTGCTGGCGCAGGCTCTGGTGGAGCGCACGCCTCTGCAGGAGATCCAGTGGCGCCGCACGGCCACCTTTACGCTGGTGGGCGCCTGCTGTGTGGTAAGACTTAAGCCCTATCCACCAATCCTACTTTGCTTACCTTAGGCAGAGGTGGGCACAGATAATCTGTAGACAAAATAAACAGACAATGGCGGAAAATCATCTGCAGATAATTTCCCAAAAGTCCAACAAAATCATCTTAGATAACAGATAAAGATGATCATCTGCTATCTGTTATCCGACATCTGTCATCTTTAGATAAGATAATGCCTACCTCTGACCTTAGGCCACCCTAGTGCTAACCTTAGGCCACCCTAGCGCTTACAATAGTTTTTATTCATGTACGACTTAATAGTTGGAATGAACTGCATTACTATGTAGTCCAGTACCCTTAGTACGAGTTGCAAAACTTGAGTAATGTAAAGTTTACGGCAATTATTAAACAGTGATTACCCCCAAAATCTGCCGTTTTGTGTTTGTTTGAACTTGATTTTCTTCATCACTGTAACTCTTTTGCCAAGACCATAAAGTGTAAGAAACAAAAAACGGCAGATTTTTGGAGAAATCACTCTTTAATATTTTCCGTAAACTTTACTTTTCTCAAGTTTTGCAACTCGTACTAAAGGTACAGCACTCTTTTATGTCAGTCGTTCATCTTACATTCTTTCTTGATGAGACATTTTTTCCTATTTTCTACAGAGAAAACATTAAAAAAAAGTGTAAAAACCCTGTAAGTAGTAAAGAACTTTTTTATGAGCTCTTCCTTATTATAAGTTCACTTACAAGAGAAGTTACACCTAGTATGATGTTTAATCCATAATTTTTCAAATCAGTGTAGCACTTATTCAGTTTTACCTTTAAATTGGTGATATATTACATTTAAGATTCATATTACATGCATTCCCATTAGCTTACACATGCTGCATGTGGACTTACAACATAAAAACCCCATCATTTTACTAACATTCGCACCTGAAGTCCCTTTACAAAATAATATGATGCCATGTATCAGTCTTGCCGCTGCATTCAGTACAGACTGGAGTCTCTTTAGCTGGCTCTGGGGCTGTCCGACATATATGCCATTGCGGTAGTCGATTTTCGACAGCACGAAGGCATTGACAACGGTTTTTAAGGCCTTTGTTGTCAGATTTCTTCTAATTGAAAGTGTCGGCAGCACTATTAATCTAAGAGTGTTGGCAGCACTGCCCAGAGACAATACACCCCTTGCTATCAACTCACATGTGAATAGTTACAGTCCAGAGTGATAATAAACCAACAAATAACATCAAAGTATTCTTATTGTATATTTGTAATACCAAACCTCAAATACCAAGTATACAACAAGTATTCACCCATACTGTAAAAAATGGTTCACTTTGCCAATGTCACCCCTGTTTCAGGGAAGGTCGGCAAAAGTTGTGGGGCTTATGTTCATTTGAGGTTTGGATTTTATTTGTAAGTACACATTCAGCATTTGTAAGCGCGAACTACACGTGTTGGTTTGTGGGCATACATCTGAGAGCTTTAAATGAATATATCCTTGCAACTTAGATTATAGATTATAGATTTGATCGCTTTCTAGTCTAGTGGTTAACACTTCTAACTCGTAAATGGAATGAAGTGGGTTCGAATCCCGATGGAGCACAAAAAAAACATACCATTTCTATTTTCAAATATGCTCTTTGCTGGGTGAAAAATTCATAAACCTTTACCAAAGACCGGTCACTAAAAGCCCAGCCCGCCTAACAGCAACTGGATCTTGCTTGCTTTCTACTGCGATGACCAAGCTCGCAGAGGGCTCTTGAAGTGTGACACACACAAAAACAGCGCTCACCAAATAAATCATCCTAATATTATTAATTTTCCAGGGTCCAACCCTGCGCGTGTGGTACGGCGTCCTTGAGCGCCGGTTTGCGGGGCGTCCCCTGTACAAGGTGGCAGCGGACCAGCTGCTGTTTGCCCCCGTGTTCATCGCGGGGCTGCTGTCCCTGCTCGAGGCTGCCGAGCTCTCGGAGAGCAAGCAGCAGTCCTGGCGGCAAGCGTACCCTGACATCCTGCGCACCAACTACATGGTGTGGCCCTGGGTGCAGATCCTCAACTTCTCCTATATGCCGCTGCGCCTGCAGGTGCCCACGGCGCAAACTGTAGCCGTCATGTGGAACACCTACATCTCGTGGAGGACCCACAGACAAGAGGGCACACAGCCAGCGCAGGAAGACACACAAACAGCCAGAAAAGAATGACACAATCATCAAAACTACGGATCAAACTAAACTTGGTGAAAATCGGAACTAACGTCGCCATCTTGTAAAACGTCACTTTTGTTAGTTCAATGTGATGTCAGCTGACTTGCTTAGAGCCTGTTGCACCAAACTCCAATCAGAGAAAAATCAAAATTAAGAATGGATTGATTAGATAAGTGAGATTGCGAACAAATGGAATTTACAGAGTGGAAATAAGAGAAGAGTGTGCATGAAAAGAGTGATGAAACTAGATGAGATGAAAGAAGTATGCAAGGACAAAATCAAGTGGAGGCACTTGTGTGGAGGTACCGGCCACCCCTAGAGGAATGGTGGCAGGATACAAGATAAGACAAGTGTGATTTCTCCCATCAAATCAAAATTTTGTTGCATGTACGTAATTCAGCTGATATTCATCATCTTTCCTGTTCAAATTCCAACATATTATTACCCACTTCCAAGAAATATTAAACCAAGGTTCTTACCAAAATCAAGCAATCAAATTTGATGTGTGAATCAAATATTGATTGAAGGTTGGTGCAACAGACTATAACGCTAATAAAGCACGCAGAGGACTCTTGAGGTTGAAGAAAAACATAATAAAACCCACTGATTTTACTGCACTTGTTTGCGCAGGCGTGAGTCTCAAAGTTACCAACTTTCTGGAATGATTTTGTATTTTTACAGTTTTTTTGTTTACAGTGAAATGATACTGTGAAGATCTTTGTTCTCTTTCTAACTGTAGACGATTTGCAGTTAAGTAAGTTGAAAGGGATATAGTTTGTAGTGGACAAATATCATAAGTCAATACAGATATGTATTTCTTCCAGTTGTTTACGCATTGGTTGTGCAAGTTGTTTATTTGACAACTAAAATACATATCTAGTACTTTCGGCCATAAGTTCCTAGAATAATGTGCCATAGAGAATAAAACTAGTGATCAATATTTCTCACAACATTCATTATTATTGCTCAGAACATGATATTATAAATGTTCCTTTGTATACAATGAAAAGACGCTAATGATCTGATCTTATATTATGTATTTGTAATTGACATCTTGTTGGTAGATTGCTATTTGTAAGTGTTACATGAATAAAGTATATTGTACTTTTAGCCTGTGGTTCTTACTTTGGCACTTTCCTCAACATTCTTGCAAGCAGTGCACCCTAAGGTATGCTATTAGCTTCAGTAACATTGATCCACTTACTTGAAGAGTTACTGGCACGCCTCTGCACTAGAGTTTTTGGTTTTGCCTCACAATATATGATAAATAAATGTATAATTATCTATATTTAAAAAAAAAAACAGTTTTTTTATCTTCAAACATTGAGCATTTATTTCACTGCAAGTAGGTACTTGCTTACATCAATTTCAAGAGGACACTGTTACAAATTGAAAGGAGGATGCTGGGAATCAGCTTCAGAGACAGGGTTCCAAACCAGGAGATCTGTAGACGAGTGGCCTGCTTAAAGTGGTTCTGGGCTGGTCACGTCGCAAGGCAAGACTTTGACAGGTGGCCAAAAAGGATTGTCCAGGGGCGACCCAGGATGTCCAAGCGGGGAGACGCCAACTGAGGTGGTTGGACGACATCAAGAGAACTGCAGGCAGGGTATGGCTGAACACAGCAGCTGATAGACAGGAATGGAGAGGATTGGAGGAGGCCTACGTCCAGATGTGGACTGAGGAAGTCGGAGGAAAAAGAAATAACAAGAAGAAGACTGTTACAAAATTAACAAGACAAACCATAGAGAAACCTTCTCATGTATATAACCATAGACAAACCTTCTCATTTCTCTACAGTTCTGTCTTGTCAATTTTGCAATAATGTCCTCTTGAAAATGACACAAGCAAGTCAAAAGTACTTAAGGTGAAATAAATGCTCAATTTGTGAAAATAAAACTGTTTTTTTTTTAATTATACCTTCTCATAGAAATGAATTTTCACTGTGTAAGTAAATACACAAACTCAAAAAAGTTACATAGCTCTGCGTCAGAGTCCCGCTTTGTAAGTCCTTCTGACACATTCACATGCACATGCTGTCCTCCAGCGGCACATATGAGAAGTCGAGGATCTGCACCCAGGGCCACACCATGTAGTTGGTGCGCAGGATGTCAGGGTACGCTTGCCGCCAGGACTGCTGCTTGCTCTCCGAGAGCTCGGCAGCCTCGAGCAGGGACAGCAGCCCCGCGATGAACACAGCAGCTGGTCCGCTGCCACCTTGTACAGGGGGCGCCCCGACATCACTTGTGAGTGATGTGTGTGGTGTAGAGCTGGTAGAGCTGCTGGGGGGAGAGGCCCCAGGGTGACAGCTCGCTGGTGGCCATCCTCTGCAACAACACACACCTGCTAGATCAGAGCGTCTCACGGAGTTAGACCTTCTACTGAGCACTGACCAGGGGTGGAAGTCTCAACGGCCGTCGGTAGATCTTACCGTACCTATTTGACAGGGGCATTATTGCGTTCATCCCATGCAGGCACATGCGCCTAATAGGAAGGCAGTGTACGCGGTGTACCTGAGCGGTCACCCATCCAAGTAGCATCCACACCCAATGTTGATTAACTTCGGTGATCTGATGAGAACCGGTGCTTTCAACATGGTATCGTCGTTGACATCATCTTGTCAGCGCTCCCAGCTATACCTATCTTCCTATCATTATTCTTTTAATTTATTATTAGACCCGTCCGTAGACAGACCGTAGTCCAGAGATCAAAAGAGATACAAATACAGAAATTATATGTAAAGTTTTGTATTTTGTTTGTCAGCTTCATATATTTTGTGCGCATGGTACCAATCGTCGAGACTCTCACCTCCAGAAACTATCGGTCACCTCCTTTGTCTACTTGATGAAGTTTCTTTGGCTTCATCGTCAGTTTGAAATCATTCTCCGGCCAATTCAGCTTTCATGGTATAAGTTTTTTTTAAGTTTGAGAAATAGATGTTATCATTGTCGGTGTACAAATTTGACAAAATTCTAATTTAAAATTAAAATTAAAAAAACCCTAGCCCCAGCCGCCAACATTCCAGATCAACCGTCATTTCTCTCTGTCCTTACATACTTCTTTTATTTCATCCAGAGTCATAACCTTCTTGATACAAGCTCTCCTTTTATTATACTGTACTGTAACTGTATCCTGCCGCCGTTCCACTAGGGGTGGCCGGTACCTCCGCAGATGCGCCTCCACTTTTTTCTGTCCTATGACTCTGGATATAAGAATTTGAAGGCAACAAATGTTTATTTGAGCAAGTCGGTCTGTGTCTCACCTCAAAATCACATCCATACAAAGATACTCCGATCCTGATGCGCTCCAGCACACTCCCCAGCATGCCTGTGGGACAGCCTGCTGCCTGTTGCTGCTGCTGCTGTGTCTGCTCCTCATGAAGTCTCCCCTTACTGCTCAGGTACTCCTGCAGGTGCAGGGGCCGGTGCAGGGTCGGGGTGGAGGTGTGGCGGGGAGATAACACGTTGCTGGTCGGGAGGGTGATGAAGGCAGCGGAGCCCACATCACCGAAACGGAAGTTGAAGGACGGAGACGAGGGGCTGCAGCTGCAGGCAGGGGAACCAGCTGCTGCAGAGAAACCAGCTGCTGCAGGGGAATCAGCTGTGGAGAAGGAGACTAATGGCAATGAACAGCATTATAATGTAATGTTACGAACTTGGAGTACCTATGTGTGCCGGTACATGCATACATAGTGTGTAGAACAATCTGGCTATAGTGTGATGGTGGTAGTGTTACGAACTATGAATTCGAAGTACATACGTGCGCCTGTACAGGTACAATAGTGTGTGTAGAACAATCCAGTATGATCCATTGTGGTATTGGAACAGCTGTCTAGTATAATCTAAAACATGGAAGAATGGTCTCTTTTTACGTATATATACGAGCTGCAGTGGTGCGGAGGGGATCAGTGAATTAGTCGCTCCAAGCATTTTGCCGTGAAGATCAATATACGCAGAGATTATCAATTGTTGTAAATTGTGAACCAAACTGTGGAAAATAAATGCTGTTAAAATAAATAATTGCAGTTTAATTAAAAGAGAACCCAGTAAAATCATAACAATATTAATCATTGTATACAAAATACCATGTTCCTGCGGAAAAGTATACATAGGTACAACGCTACGCAGTGTGAAAACGCGCTTGAAAGAGCATAATAGGAACTGTCGGCTAGGACAGGTAGAAAAGTCGGCAGTTGCTGAACATGCACTGCAGGATGGCCATGACATACAGTTTGCCATGACGGAGGTTCTTAACACAACGAGACACTTCTTTACTAGACTAAATCATGAAGCTATAGAAATTTTTAAACACAAAAACAACTTCAACAGGAAAGAAGAGACCTCAAGGATGGATAAAACATGGTACCCTGCACTTCGCCTTTGTTCAAAAAATCCGCCAAAATGCAACAGCACGCACAGAACCAATGAGAGCCCAACGGACACAGTACCCAATCAAGACGAAGTGATTCCGACGAGCACCAATCATGTTCCGTTGACGTCATCGCGGTCCAATAACAACGTTGAGGACGCGCATGCGCTGTTGGGATGCAGTGGCGGCCCCTTCTTCCAGAACCATGACATAAACACTACAATAACCAACCCACAGGCCGTTGACAGTTCCGTGCTAAGGAAGTCAGAACGCCTGAAGAAAAAATACGCTGAGGAGGCCCATCGCAGATAATGGGCGAAACGTCCGGAAAAAAGTGTAACAAAAAAGTGTAACAAACTTCCGATAGAACATGGCTACACAACCCGAGAAAAAAAAAAAAAAATTTTAAGATTGTGTCAATATTAATCATCATCATCATCAACATAAGCTTGACAGCCCTGGGTGGGCCTTGGCTGAATCTAGGATTCTCCGCCACTCTCGTCTGTCCATCGCCTTTGCTCTCCAGCTACGTATGCCCGCCTTGGCTGCATCTGCAATAAAACTGTCCATCTATTGCATTTTTGGCCTTGCAGGGCTGGAAGTCTCATCACCACGGTAATTCTTACCTACTGAATATCAGTAATATTTCTAATTAGCTGTTCACTTGCGGCCATCTTGAATTGACAAGTTTTCATACAAATATTACCGATATTCGGTAGGTAAGAATTACCGTGGTGATGAGACTTCCAGCCCGGGTCTCCTTCAGCCTTGTGGTGATGAGAGTGTTAGGTGCTGAATGGAGTTTGTGTTGTCCATTCTAATTACCTGACCAGCCCACTGCAAGTGTCCTACTTTGATGGGATGGGTTGGGCTCTTTGTAGATGTAGTAGAGAACTTTGTTGTACCAACGATGCCAACCATTGTAACCACAGCATGGGCGGTTAGCTGCCAAGAGTGTTGTTGAATATTCCACACATTTGTGATATATGCAATAGGGTAATATCATATATTTCATAAAATGATAGACTACATTTTTAAACATGCATCTGCGCTTTCAAAAAAAAAATATCTGGCTTAGTTTTTAAACTATGGCTCTTTGAAATTCCCGCATTTTCGATTTCCGGTAAAACAGGTCATTTTTTTATCTAGGCGGATGTGACATCGATGGATCTTGGTTCGTCGATGGATGGAACAGGTGGATGTGATGGATCCAGGTAGTCTGTCGGATCCATCTCCATCATTTTGATGACGTGGATAGCCGGCTGCGCTGCGCTTTGGCAGGACTCTTTTGAAAATTATCAATGATATCTTTATTTTTACTACTTAAAAAATATGTGGTTGTGATCCTTGAAACGCACTCTACACAACCATACCATTTTTAACCGTTTTCCCCACCACTGCAAATTAGGGAAAATTTACGCAGTATTTTACACTAGGGATACAGTAAAAGTTGAGTTATGGTGTTTGTTGTTTACCTGTGTGCGTTTCCGTGTACTGCAGCTGCCACAGCAGGGTGGAGGCCCACAGGCTGTGTGTGTGTGAGTGCGGGGCGCAGTGCAGGGAGAGCAGCGTGTGTGTGAGCGCCTGCCTGTGAGTGTGTGTGTGCGGGGCGGGCAGCACGGCGGCCAGCAGGGGCAGGGCCCCGGGGGCGCCCACGCGCAGCAGCAGCAGGGGCAGCAGCTGCCCGGGGCACGCAGTCCCCGCACACAGCAGCGCCCTGCACAGCTCACTCACCTCCTCACACCAGCCCACCTCCAGCACACGCATACACTGCAACAAGTACAACACAGCATGTGTGTCTACATCATAGAAATTATTTTAACGAATATAGACATTATATATCTGTTTCAACCTACTTACGTAAAAAGCCCTTAGTAAGAAAGAGAACAAAAATCTTCTCAGTTGCATTTCCATGTGTACAAAAAAAAAACTCGGGTAAATGTAAAAATGTTTCTAGAAAGGTGGCAGCATTGCCGCGTGCGTACTATGCCCGGTCCAGTCCGAACATAGACGCATATGGTATAAATCTTGTGATCGATAAAATTGACAAATTGTAAAGGAAAAAGGCAATAATGGCATGTGTTGTAATTGGATGTCAAAACACAAACTGGAGAAAGCAAGAAAACTGAAAAATTTACTTGTAGAAACACGTTTTGTATGACTACACAACTGCAATGTTTGACAGGACTGAGACAAATGTCAGCTTTAATATTTTTCAATGGAATAAGTTCTCAAAAACCCGGAGAGCGAATCTCCAGTATCAACTGCCGACTGTGTTAGCCTAAAACTCCTATTGAATGTGTGTGTGTGTGCTCACCTCCGCCATGAGGATGTGAGCTGGCACGTGGGGCAGGCTGTCCCTGTCTGTCTCCAGCCACCAGCTGAGACAGCTGCTCACCTGCCGACCCACTTCGCTGCCCTGGAACACATAGTGCAACGTGCAACAGTCTGGCTTTATATAAGTTCCTGCTTGTACATCCTGCCTATTTACACAAACTGAACATTTGGGTTTTTATATTGAGGTTCACATGCGGTATGTGTAAGTGCGAACTTATACGTGTCTGCTTATGGGAATGCATGTTATATTTCTTTGCAACTTAAATTATAGACATGAACTGCTGTGAAATGCTGCATGTGAAAATGGTTCACTTTGCCAATGTCACCCCTGTTTCAGGGAAGGTCGGCAAAAGTTGTGGGGCTTATGTTCATTTGAGATTTGGATTTTATTTGTAAGTACACATTCAGCATTTGTAAGCGCGAACTACACGTGTTGGTTTGTGGGCATACATCTGAGAGCTTTAAATGAATATATCCTTGCAACTTAGATTAAAGATGAACATGAACATAAGCCTTGCAACTCTTGCCGTCCTTCCCTGAAATAGGGGTGACATAGGCAAAGTGAAGCAATTTTTTACAGTATGGGTGGTCAGCCCCATAACAACCTATAAGTCAAGGAACATACATGACAAATTACATTTTTTTTAAATCAATAAATAACAATATATACATGAACATAAAAAACTAAATCATAAAACCAATTTTACTTTAACAAACCCCAGCCGCCAACATCACAGATCAACCATCATTTCTTTCTATCCTTACATACTTCTTTCATTTCCTCCAGAGTCATAACCTTCTTCATACAAGCTCTTCTTTTATTATGACTCTGGATTAATACAGCTTATTATTATAGCTTATAGAACTGCTCCTTGCTCCGTGCTCCTTGACTGATAGGTTGGTATGAGACTGACCCCCCGTGCTGTAAAAGAGAGCTCTTGAGGTGTGATACACACAAAAGCAGCGCTCACCAAGTAAATCATCCTAATATTATTATTACAAGTTCCTTGACTTATAGGTTGTTGTGAGGCTGACCACCCATACTGTAAAAAATGGTTCACTTTGCCAATGTCACCCCTGTGTCAGGGAAGGTCGGCAAAAGATGTAGGGTTTATGTTCATTTGAGGTTTGTATTTTATTTGTATGTACACATTCAGCATTTGATATGAGCTTTAAATGATATCTTTGCAACTTAGATTATAGACAAGTGTCTTACGGCCCCATGCTGTAGCAGCAGATGAGTTAGCTCTTGCAGGCAGGCGCGTCTCTCTGCTGTGGGGGGCGCCGCCTCTCTGTGTGGTGCTCCGTCCACACAGGGCGCCATCACCAGTGCAGTGAGCAGCCTCACGGCCCCCAGTCTGGCTTCCGCACCCCTCAGCGCCTTGCAGCAACACGACAACACTGCGGGGCATGACCACAGACAACTGCGAGACTCCTCCTGCCAACATGCCAACACTCATGGCAGATCACTTCTTTAGTATTAACCCCCTATCTTTAGGTTATTTCCTGAGAAATGGGCAAAAAATAATCAGGAATGGAAACAGCAATGTACGTACCCCTGACTTTTGAAGAGTATGTATGAAAAAATATGAAACGTCAAACAAACAACCGAACGCTTAGCCTGCCCTTGAGGAACTGACTTATCTGTCAACGACGTTACCACGTTGAAAGCACCGGTTCCCATAGATCACCGAAGTTAAGCAACATTGGGCGCGGATAGTACTTGGATGGGTTACCGCTCAGGTACACCGCGTGTCGTTGGCATCTTGGACCGGTCCGTAGTCCAGTGGCAACACTTCACGGATTCGGATCCCGGCGGAGAACAAAAAAATACCATTTATTTTTCGAATGTGCTCTTCACTGAGTTGAAAAATTCATAAACCTTTACCAAAGACCGGTCACTGAAAGGTCCATCCAACCTTACAACAACTGGGTCTTGCTTGAGAATTGGCGCTTTCTACAGCGACGACCAAGCTCGCAGAGGGCTCTTGAGGTGTGATACACACAAAAACAGCGCTCAACAAATAAATCATCCTAATATTATTTATTATTTATTAGGACCTTTACTCCGGTCTTTAGCTCAGACCTTTACTTGACCGGTCCGTAGCTCAGTGGTAACACTGCGGACTCTGAATGGGAAGGTTGTGGGTTCGATTCCCGGCGGAGCACAAAAAATATTACATTTATATTTTCAAATTTGCAAATTTTTCAAATTTGGGTTGAAAAATTCATAAAACCTTTACCAATGACCGGTCACCAAAGGTCCATCCAGCCTTACAGCAACTGGGTCTTGCTTGAGAATTGGCGCTTTGTAGCGACAACGATCAAGCTCGTAAAAAGGTTGATAGCTCAATTGGTAGAATGCTTGCATTCCATGCCGAGAGCAAGGGTTCGATCTCAAAAGGTTTACTCAGCCTTCACATGAAATGAGAACCAGCCCCCCCGGGAGCTGGGAAACCCCCACTTCAACTGAAAGTGGTTGGTGTGAGGCCGGCCCCCTTACCTGTAAAAATAAATAGGTCCCGAAGCGCCACATGCGACCCCTTCGGGGATAACGCAGGCAAGAAGTTACACTATATGTGTAGCTTAGTTGCGTTAGTACTCCTGTTGACATTATCATCATGATTTATGACAGACTTAGATGTGTGAGACAGACTTAGATGTGTGAGACAGACTTAGATGTGTGAGGCAGACTTAGATGTGTGAGACAGACTTAGATGTGTGAGGCAGACTTAGATGTGTGAGACAGACTTAGATGTGTGAGACAGACTTAGATGTGTGAGACAGACTTAGATGTGTGAGACAGACTTAGATGTGTGAGACAGACTTAGATGTGTGAGGCAGACTTAGATGTGTGAGGCAGACTTAGATGTGTGAGACAGACTTAGATGTGTGAGACAGACTTAGATGTGTGAGACAGACTTAGATGTGTGAGACAGACTTAGATGTGTGAGACAGACTTAGATGTGTGAGACAGACTTAGATGTGTGAGACAGACTTAGATGTGTGAGACAGACTTAGATGTGTGAGACAGACTTAGATGTGTGAGGCAGACTTAGATGTGTAAGACAGACTTAGATGTGTGAGACAGACTTAGATGTGTGAGGCAGACTTAGATGTGTGAGACAGACTTAGATGTGTGAGACAGACTTAGATGTGTGAGACAGACTTAGATGTGTGAGACAGACTTAGATGTGTGAGACAGACTTAGATGTGTGAGACAGACTTAGATGTGTGAGACAGACTTAGATGTGTGAGACAGACTTAGATGTGTGAGACAGACTTAGATGTGTGAGACAGACTTAGATGTGTGAGACAGACTTAGATGTGTGAGACAGACTTAGATGTGTGAGACAGACTTAGATGTGTGAGACAGACTTAGATGTGTGAGACAGACTTAGATGTGTGAGGCAGACTTAGATGTGTAAGACAGACTTAGATGTGTGAGACAGACTTATATGTGTGAGACAGACTTAGATGTGTGAGACAGACTTAGATGTGTGAGACAGACTTAGATGTGTGAGACAGACTTAGATGTGTGAGACAGACTTAGATGTGTGAGACAGACTTAGATGTGTGAGACAGACTTAGATGTGTGAGACAGACTTAGATGTGTGAGACAGACTTAGATGTGTGAGACAGACTTAGATGTGTGAGACAGACTTAGATGTGTGAGGCAGACTTAGATGTGTGAGACAGACTTAGATGTGTGAGACAGACTTAGATGTGTGAGACAGACTTAGATGTGTGAGACAGACTTAGATGTGTGAGGCAGACTTAGATGTGTAAGACAGACTTAGATGTGTGAGACAGACTTACATGTGTGAGAGCCAGGCTGGTGAGCAGGGCCAGCAGGTGCCCCTGAGTGCTGGGCAGTGAGCAGCCCCCCATCAGGCAGTGCACCAGCAGGGGCAGCTGCTGCCTCAGCAACAGCAGCGCGGGGGAGCTCACTGCGCAACGCAGATCCTGGTACATCACAAGGACTATACATATAATGCTATGAACGTATGAGTTTGTGGGGACTAATGCCTTTTTCCTTTCAAATTCGTCCTTTTAGCCATCACAATTTATCTGTCAAAGCTCTAGCTATGTTTGGACTGGTTCGGCATCCATTATTATTCGCAATAGAACCAACTTTCTAGAAACATTTTTACATTCACCCCAAGTTTTTTTGTACACATGGAAATGCAACTGTGAAGTTCTTTGTTCTCTTTCTTACTAATGGCCAGTTTTGTAAGTTGAAACTGATATATAAATAATTTCTAGTCCACAGATTTCATAAGTCAAAGCTGATAAGCGTGTTGGTAGAATTTATATATTTGCTAATTTAAATAAATAAAAACTTCCATCCGGTCCAGTCCGGTTGATAGCTCAGTTGGTAGAGCGCTTGCATTCCATGCCGTGAGCTCGGGTTCGAATCCCTCCGAGGGTGTCAGAAATGATTTCCCGTTTCAGTATTTATTTCAAACCCCATAATAAAATATCGGCATGGTGTACTCAGCCTTCACTAGAAATGAGTACCAGCCCTCTCGGGAGCTGAGAAACCCCCACTTCAACTGAAGTGATTGGCGTAAGGCTAGCCCCCTTACCTGTATAAATAAATAGGTTCCTGACTTATAGGTTGTTATGCGGCTGACCCATACTGTAAAAAATGGTTCACTTTGCCAATGTCACCCCTGTTTCAGGGAAGGAAGGCAAGAGTTGCAAGTTCAACTCGCCACATGCGACCCCTTCGGGGATAACGGGCAAGAAGTTACAATACATATGTAGCTTAGTTGTTTGCCTTCTATACCACCAATAAACTGGAAAATATACTTTCAAACAATAAGCCCATTACAAAATCTAATCTAAGTTGAAAAATATAATTAACATTAGAGATTCACATTATATGCATTTTCACAAAACAGACATGTTTAAGTTTGCGCTTAAACATGCCTCATGTAGTCCTACAATATAAAAACCCGGACCTCAAATGAACATACACCCTGAAACTCTTGCCGAGCTTCCCCGAAACAGGGGTGACACTGGCAAAGTGAACCATTTTCTACAGCATGGGTGGTCAGCCGCATACCAACCTATCAGTCAAGGAACGTCCACAAAAAAATCCATTTGTAAAATAAACAAATAATAATATGTAAAAACATCAAAACAAATACAGAATACTAAATTCCATTTGGAAACTATATTCAAGCATAAAGCTTACTTCTTTATGACACAAATCAACCAATGGGGTGGATTGTCATGGTTATTAAAATAAAAAAGGTTAATGTTTTTATTATTGTTGCAGAAGTAATTACAGAAAACTCACAATAATGGCCGCCTGCTGTTGCTCTGGCTTTCCAATGCGCAGTAAATAAAGAGTGTCCTTGTATGAAGACATTCTCCTCACATTGCAATTCAATAGACAGAACAGAATAAAGCCTTTCCCCACTTTTTACTTCATACTTCTTGCTACTGAAATGACATTACACTTCAGATCACCTTAAATTTTCCCTCCAAAAATTATACATCTCGGTGCTGCCAGGTGTGAAAAAAAAAATTGAAAAACATAGACATTAACAATACCTACCTACTCTTTTCATTTTAATCATTGAGTTAAAATATTGATGGAGAAGAAAGTAGGAATTATGGTGTTGATACATACTATATGACTCACCTGTCAACCACAGAGCTGTCAAACACCACAAAATACTTCATTAATCATGTGCAATCCTATGTTTTCTTCATTTTGTGTTTTGATACTCAATACTTGCACATGCCATGTTTTAAAATATTGCATTATTTCTTTCACAATTGTTAATTTTATAAATGCGGACTAATAGAATCACAGGTGCGGACAGCGCTTGTGCAGGCAAGAATTTCAATTGTCAACTTTTAAAAAAAAAATTGTAGCTTCAACGAAGTTTGTATTACAACGAAAAGACACACAAGGTGAAGATCTTTGCTCTCAACGATTTCGCTCAAGTTTTTTTTTTTAAGAAAGCCTGTGTGGGAGACTCCCTAGATTCAAGAGACTCTAGGGGTCTATGGCACGTCTTGTTATGTGGCAGTTGTCCTTATCCGGTTGCAGGGCCGTTAGCTGCGCAGTGCTGTGGTGTGTGTTGCGTTGCTTTGGTTTGGTTTGAGACACTGTGAGGAAATGGCAATTGATGGTGAGAAATGAAATTGATAGTGTCTGTTTTCGTTATTATAGTCAATGATTTAGAATCTGTGCATTTGTCTATGATCTAAATTTTAGATCATAGACAAATGCATGCATGTCGTAGAGGTAATGGCTAACCAATGTAATATAATATATTTATTTATTGCTCAAGATCCTAGTCATTATGATTTGTGATGTCAGTCTGCCAAGGAAAAATATGTAGCTCTATTGTAAAATAAAAGGCAGTCATGTTTTTCTATTATTTTATTCTTCGTGGATCACTATATCCTAATATCAACGTTAACCATCATGTCAGCAGGAATTACAATACCTATCAAGGGGAATACACAAACATCCACTGTTTTATTATCACATATTTTGTAATCATTACTTATCCATCTAAATTATACATTGCAAGACAGAAAACGTAGACGACTATTCATACTTACAGCAATAATATAATACAAGGAATTACGATTAAAGGAATCTTTATTCTTCAGCCTGTCTCTCACTAGAAACTCCACGCAGGCTGCACCAAGGGGGCCCCGGTGCCACCTGCACACATCATCACCTGTATCTGCCTCGGAGACTTGCATAGACAGATAACCTCACTTTTTACACGATAGAAAAGATATAACACATATTATTATCTACAACCAGGGCCTGGGCTGAAAGTCTCATCAGCACGGTAATTCTTAACTACCGAATAACAGTAATATTTGTATAAAGACCTGTCAATCCAAGATGGCCACAAATGAACAGCTGATTAGACATTAACTGGTCTTCATACAAATATTACCGATATTCGGTAGGTAAGAATTAGCCAGCCACGAAGTCGCAACGGGCGTTGGTAGATCTTACCGTATCTATTTGAAAATAGCATTGAATACAACATGGCGGTGCCTGAACATCTGATCGTTGTTCCATATAAAATGGATCAGCAGTTGAAACGCCGCCATGTTGTATTTCCTCCTATCTTCAAATAGGTACGGTAAGATCTAATGACGGCGACCCTAGTATAGTTACATGATCTATGGAGAATTGGATTGAAAAAATATTGATTTATAATATATTAAACTCTCCTGAGTTGGCAAGACTGTCCTTAAAAATATTTTTTCAAGTTAATGGCAACACTGCCAGCTTGGCGATCAGACAATGCACATCCTGCAGAAAACATACTGCAAGCCAATCTATAATCTAAGTTGCAAAGATATTTAAACATTTAAAATTCCTATTAGATGCATGTCCACAAGCAGACACGTGTAAGTTTATGCTTACAAACGCTGCATGTGTACTCACAAGTTAAAATCCAAACCTCAAATGAACATAAGTCCTGCAACTCCTGCCGAGCTCCCCTGAAACAGGGGTGACATTGGCAAAGTGAATCATTTTTTACAGTATGGGTGGTCGGCCTCATACCAACTTATAAGTCAAGGAATCAAATAATAATTAATGGGCGAAACATCCGGAAGCTCCAGCTCCCACAGACCACGGCAACAGATCCCGGAAAGCAACTCTCCAGCATTGCCATACCCCGCCCGTTGTCCTTGCCAATGTTTAAGGGGAGTGTACACTATGCTTTAAACTTGGGGGCGGCTGATCCACACTTCACTTATAACAACAATATTAAAATCTTACAAACAGACCAGACTTGTGAAGACTAACAATCACTCTTATCACATAGATGCAAGGGCCGGCTGTTCCAGAGTCTACCCAACATCTTAGTGGTAGACATCTATATGTATCGCCACCCTAAAGGTACAACTGAATAAGTGCCAGTGGCGAAGCGTGCCATACAAGCCGGTTCCCATGGGCTTCCCTTTTAAAATGATATATAATAATAATAATAATATTAGGATGATTTCTTTGGTAAGCGCTGTTTTTGTGTGTATCACACCTCAAGAGCCCTCTGCGAGCTTGGTCGTCGCTGTAGAAAGCGCCAATTCTCAAGCAAGACCCAGTTGTTGTAAGGTTGGATGGACCTTTCAGTGACCGGTCTTAGGTAAAGGTTTATGAATTTTTCAACTCAGCGAAGAGCACATTCGAAATATTAATGGTATATTTTTGTGCTCCGCCGGGATCCGAATCCACAACCTTCCATTTACGAGTCCGAAGTGTTGCCACTACGGACTACGGACCGGTCCAAGTATATATGTATATAACAAAGTAGTTAAAAAATATAGGCACAAAGTAAAAAAGCACATTTAAAACCAAAGAAACAATACATATTTTTTCCCCATTGAAACCATGCAGTCTACTTTATTATCATTTTTGCCTCATTTTAAAAGGGAAACTGATGGGAATCGGTTTGTATGGCACCCTTCGCCACTGATAAGTGCTGATTCATTGATTTGAGAAATCGTGGATAAAACATTTTATTGGGTGTTTTATTGGGGAACAGCGTAGTGGTACGAGTGAATTTGGACATCCCGAATATGAGCCTTGCTGCCGAATTCAACACAGATTGAACTGCTTCTTCGGCTGACCACTATAAAGCGTTGAGCAATAATCAATCCGAGACAACACAAACGCACTCACCAGGGTCTTAACCACATCTGATGGCAGAGACATTCTAATTGCTGTACTGTTCCTTATAATTATATAATAACTGCTTTTCAGCAGTCAGAATTGATTTCAAGGAGTTGAAGATTTGTATGAGTTGTCACTTCAAAAAATAAATAACTGAATAAATAAGAAAACAAATAAATAAATGATCCTGCATAAACCTTACATCTGAAGGTGAAACATGAGCAGGAACTGATACATGCGGGACAACCAGCCCTCACAGGAACAACAAAGAGTAGCACAACAGTTAACAGTCCTCCTTGCCACATGCCCCGCCTCCTGTAGGAGTCACAGCCAACACCAAACACCACGCCCTGATACAACATGGAACTATCAACATCCATTCTGTAAATGTTAGGTTAAAGTTGGAATGATGGCCGTTTGACATATTTACAATTATAATAACTACAGTTAAAAAAATGGATACTAGATGAAGGGTTGCATGAGAACTTACATTATTCTGGATGTTTTGTTGGCGACGTAGCCAATGTTTTCAGGGGACACCCTCTTTGCACAACGACCGAGGATGAACTGATTTTTATAACAAAAACTGTCACAAATCACTGCCTAACTTGCAGGAAGGTAGAAATAAAAGTGTTGATAATTGTGACAGACCTAAACAAATCACTGCAAGGTATGCAGTGATTTGTGACAGTTTTTGTTATTAAAAATCAGTTCATCCTCATTTGTCGTGCAGACAGGGTGTCTCCTGAAGACGTTGGTTACGTCGCCAACGAAACATCGAGAATAATGTATGTTCTCTTATAACGGTTCGTCTAATATGCAAATATATTTTTTAACTGTATAGTTATTATAATTGTAAATATACACTTCCATTCTAGCAACACCCTGCATGGGGCAGAGGAACCTTACAATGAGCTCTCGCCGCACAGAACATGAGACAAGACGATCCGTTGACGGAGGACCAGTGCGCACAGTCAAGTAGCATGAATCAACACAAGTAGACCTATACACACATGGGAAGAGTTGGTTAACACGTTGACTGCCAACTACGAGATAACTCGTAGATTGCTTTATTTTCCAGGATGCCAACTACGAGTTATCTCGTCCTGTTTTTACTTGCCATTTTTGTGCAGCTACAATAAAACTCGAAATATATCAGTGCTAATATCTATAGATGGCTTCTGAGAAAGAACAAAAAATCAAAGATGGCTTGCATGAACAGAAAATCTATTTTATTGATTGTAGAGGCATCAACTTTGTAATGGTTCATCTTAAAAGATAAAAAGTATTATTGTCTTTTAGAAAATCTATTTTTATGCTTTTTGATGATAACTATGCACTACAATTAGAGTCTTTTAACAACTTGACACTGGCGCCCCTGCTGAATGCGGGAATCCACCACAAAGAAAAAGAAGAAGAATTAGAGTCTTTAATAATATAATGCGATTTAATCCAATTTTCAGTCATTGTTTTAGGCCAGATTTACAAAAATTGCCATGGCAGTCAATGTGTAAATGTGTATACAATCCACCCATGTGTGCCTACAACACCCACTGCGATCTCTTAACTAAGTTGCTCCCAACTTTTATTCTTGTCCATAACTTTAGTTTTTGATGGCAATGTAAGGTGCAAGCATCAGATGTAGACAATCACTCCACTGTAGTCCAAACTCCGCACTAACTTCACGTCTTTAAGCCTTTAAGATCATGAAACGGTGGTACACAAAATTATCATTAAGATTATTACAACGCGTAACGACTTCAACAAAATAGGAAATCTTTCTCACTAACGAGTCAAACCATAAAAATAACCAATTAACCACATCCTATCATAAACAATTAGTGAAATACAAGGATTACATTTGATGCAGCATTTCAGTAACAGTGCATCACAGCACCTTGGCAACACTGCCGAGTCAGCTCACTACGGGGACAAACAAGCCACTTAAATTTTTATTTGTTACCTGTACCCTTAGCACGAGTTGCAAAACTTGAGAAAAGTAAAGTTTACGGAAAATATTAAAGAGTGATTTCTCCCAAAATCTGCCGTTTTTGTTTCTTACACTTTATGGTCTTAGCAAAAGAGTTACAGTGATGAAGAAAATTATGTTCAAACAAACAAAAATGGCAGATTTTGGTGGAAATCACTCTTTAATAATCGCCGTAAACTTTACATTACTCAAGTTGTGCAACTCGTACTAAGGGTACTGTAGAGTAGGAGTTCGTAAGTTAGCCCAGTGTGCCAAGCAAGACGATAAAAAAATTCATTGAAAATATATCTGCCTTCTAAAATTTTTTTGAACAGACTGATGTTTGAATGGTGGCTTACTCATAGACTTGTTCCAGTATTGAGACTGCTGCATATTGTATTTTTAACCCTATTCCTAATGGAAATTTATTCTATCCACTCAGTCAAGATCACATTCGAAAAAAAATCAACCTCAGACAAGCAGATCCATAGATCAAAGTAAAACATTTTTTTACAATTAGGGGCCCCTGCTGCTGGGCTCAGGCCGCTGTCCCCCGTCAGCCGGTGTGTGCCTGCAGCAGGCGCGGCAGAGTGACCTGTCTCCTGAGGGCCGCTCTCCTGGGCGGCTGGCAGGAGGTCACGCCCCCGCCCAGCCGCCGCTGCAGCCGCTTTGCAAACTCAAAGTCCTTCTTCTCCTGTAGCAGCATTTCTTCTATCCTCCGCTGTTCCTCCAGCACCTCGGGCTTGCAGCGGGGCGAAGACTCCTTGCAGGGCTTGTGCTTCTTGGTGTTGGGCGGCTGGAGGTGCTCGCCGCTGCGTTTGCTGCGCCCCGCTGCCCCCCGCACAGCCGGCTCCTCCAGGGGCGAGCTGCTAGACGTGGAGGACATCTCCCCCGGCATCTGGACACACAATACAACACATGCTAGATTACGCACTCTTACAGACATTTACTCTATAAAGGCTTCGTCAAACAGGAATTTTATTTACAATAATAATAATACAGTTAAAATTTATTAATTGAATATCAAGACCGGTCCGTAGTATAGTGGTTTACACTTCTGACTTGTCAATGGAAGGTTGTGGGTTTGAATCCCGGTGGAGCATACAAAATATACCATTTATATTTTCAAATTTGCTCATCGCTGGGTTGAAAATTTCATAAACCTTTACCAAAGACTGGTCATCAAAAGGTCCATCCAGCCTTACAGCAACTGTTTCTTGCTTGAGAATTGGTGCTTTCTACAGCAATAATCAAGCTCGCAAAGGGCTCTTGAGGTGTGATTCATACAAAAACAGCGCTCACCAAGTAAATTATCCAAATATTATAATTACTATGTAAAAGACACCTAGTGCCATGTATTTTGATACAAATAAAAATAAAAATAGACTACGAGATGTTGTACCTGAGTGGTGTGTCTCAGCAGGCAGACGAAAGCCGAGGAGGAGGAGTCTGTGGAGAGGGAGCCTGAGGAGGGGGAGGAGGTGGAGGAGGGGGAGGAGGCGCGGCTGCTGGCCAGGCCGCGCAGGCGCCCCCACGAGTTCACCGACACACTGCAACACAAGGCAGCAATGTTAGTGGAAAAGCTGGATGCGTTTTTGTAGTTTATAGGGAAAATTTGGAAATAAATCTAATCTAAATCTAAGTTGCAAAGATATGTCCCATTGGGGATTCACATTATATGCATTCTCACAAGCAGACATGTACAAGTTCGCGCTAACACATGCCGCATGTGGACCTACAATATAAAAACCCAATCTCAAATGAACATAAGCCCTGCAACTCTTGCCGACCTTCCCTGAAACAGGGGTGACATTGGCAAAGTGTCGGTGCTCTGGTACTTCCTCTTCCTCCAGTAACAAATTCTCCTTCATAGCTTCTTGGTGTGATACGAGTATACGATCCAACTTCATAAGCTCGTTGTGCTAATGTTTGCTTGGGGAGCAATTTTTTCAAATAAATATCAAAAAATAAATAGGTTTTTATAGAATGAAAAATATGGATTTTACTGACCGTGCAAAAGAGAAGAACGATTTTCTCTACGTTTCGTCGGAGTCATATCCGACATCCTTAGGAGCGAGTCTCTTCTACGAAGAAAACCACGAACTGTTCTAGTTGAAAATAGTTTGTGGCTCTTCTTCGTAGAAGAGACACGCTCCTAAGGACGTCGGATATGACTGCGACAAAACATAGAGAAAATCGTTCTTCTCTTTTGCACGGTCAGTAAAATCTAATTTTTCATTCTATAAAATGGGTTTTTATGTTGTAGGTTCACATGCCGTATGTGCAAACACAAACTTATACGTGTCTGCTTGTGAGAATGCATATTTTTCCCACTTTCGCTTCTTTTTCGCTTGAGTTCATGCTTAAACATGCCACAAGGAACATACACAGCAAATTACATTTTTAAAATCCACAAATAATATGTATGGACATCAAAACTAAAACATTTAAAACAAAATTCCGATTTAAAAACCCCAGTCCTAGCCGCCAACATTACAGATCAACCGCCATTTCTTTCTTTCCTTACATACTTCTTTCATTTCATCCAGAGTCATAACCTTCTTCATACAAGCTCTCCTTTTATTATGACTCTGGATATCCCTAATCATCTTCTAATCTAATCTAATCTAAGTTGCAAAGATATGTTACATTGGAGATTCACATTACATGAATTCTCACAACCAGACACGTACAAGTTCGCGCTTGCACATGCCTCATGTGAACCTACAACATAAAAACCAAACCTCAAATGGTATATATAGGAAGGAAGGTGGTTTACTTGTCTGTGAGAGTGTCCCTGGGGGGGTGCGGGGTGAGGGTGATGGCCGCGGACACGATGAGGGGGTGCACCTTCACGGGACAGCGCTTCTTCTCCGCCCTGCAACACAGCACAATCACAAAGAGTCTTAATAAAATATCATACATCAAAATCACATGGAGTCTTCATACAGGATTATCTAACATAAAGTGCACAACCACAATAGGGAAATATATATTGTTTCTTTAATAAAATAATCCCTTCAACTGCGGGCGACACACTGTCAAGTTTAGGCTTGCATACAGTGCAGCTGTCAATCATAGACGTCATCCAACTTTGAACTTATCCCTGACATTGTTCAAGAATTCAAAAGTCTGCAAGCGTAAATATGTGCTAAACCCTTGTGATTTTTGTTCTTGAATAACTAATTACACAGAGTAAAATGTTTTATCCACGATTTCTCAAATCAGTGAATCAGCACTTATTCAGTTTTACCTTTACTGTTAATGTATCCTGCCGCCGTTCGACTAGGGATGGCCGGTACCTCCGCAGATGCGTCTCCACTTTTTTATGTCCTTGCATACCTCTTTCATCTCTCCAACATTCATCATTTTCTTCATACATACTGTTCTCTTATTCTCACTCTGCAGGTTCCATTCTTTCGCCATCTCACCTGTTTGGTCTTGCATTCCTTCCTCGGTCTTCCCTTTCCAAGCTTTACTCTTGACATTTTTTCTGTACACTTTCTTTGTTAGTCGTTCCACCATCCATTCTTTCAAGATGTCCGAACCATCTCATTGTGCTTTTTTGTACTTTCATTCTTAAATTTTCTTTTATACCACACTCGTTTATCACCCAATCATTGCGGACTCTATCACTCAGTGTCTTTCCAGTCATTGCTCTCAGGTAAGCCATTTACATCAACCGTACATACTTTACTCAACTCACATTCGTTAACTGTCCACGTCATACTTCTATCCATCAATGTCGGTACCAATATGCCATTGTGTACCACTTTACATTACTCCATTACAATGTCCTGACATTTACATTATGACCGGTCCGTAGTCCAGTGGTAACCACTTCGGACTCGTAAATGGAAGGTTGTGGGTTCGAATCCCGGCGGAGCACAAAATATATACCATTTATATTTTCAAATTTGCTCTTCGCTGGGTTGAAAAATTCACAAACCTTTACCAAAGACCGGTCATCAAAAGGTCCATCCAGCCTTACAGCAACTGGGTCTTGCTTGAGAATTGGCGTTTTGTAGCGACGACCAAGTTTGTAAAAAGTCCAGTTGATAGCTCAGTTGGTAGAATGCTTGCATTCCATGCCGAGTGCAAGGGTGTCAGAAATGATTTCCCGTTTCGGTATTTCAAACTCAAAATAAATACCGGCAAGGTGTACTCAGCCTTCACAAGAAATGAGAATCAGTCCCCCCGGGAGTTGGGAAACCCCCACTTCAACTGAAAGCGGTTGGTGTGAGGCCGGCCCCCTTACCTAGGAAAATAAATAGGTCCCGAATCGCCACATGCGACCACTTCTGGGATACATGAGTGGCTTGGTTGCGTAGCTAATCTCATACCTTTAAGGTGGCGATATCATGTAATTAAAAGTGAGTTAGTTAATGAGTAGGTTTGTGTGGCTTACCTCTGTGTGGGAACGGGGTGCAGGGGCTTGAAGTAGCAGAGCTCCATGTTGAGGGAGTCCTCGCTGGCCGTGTCCACATCAGGGGGAGCCACAGCGCGCGGGGGGCCCTCCTGCACGCAACACAACGAATCAGTACATTCATTACATATTAGTGACGGTGAGGCTGGCAAGGTAAGAAACCATTGAGGAGCAGGAACTAACTTACTGCATTGATACACACTATCTGCCACTTTTGTCTCAGTCCTGTCAAACGTTGCAGTTGTGTAGTCATACAAAACATGTTTTCACATTTTTTGTTTCAAATTTTATGTTTTGTTGCTTTCTCCATTTTGTGTTTTGACATCCAATTACAACACATGCCATAATGTTTTAAAATAATGCCTTTTTCCTTTATAATTCCTCAATTTCATCGATCACAATGTAATGTAATCTGCAATGTTGATTTCTAATGTTGGTGTATTCATTTGCTACATTTTTTGCATAGGAAATTTTTGACTTTTTTTGTATAGATTTCTTTGTAAGGTTTTGTTCTTTTTTATATTTAAATGTAATTTATTATTCATATTCCTTGACTTATAGGTTAGTATGAGGCTGACCACCCATACTGTAAAAAATGGTTCACTTTGCCAATGTCACCCCTGTTTCAGGGAAGGTCGGCAAAAGTTGTGGGGCTTATGTTCATTTGAGGTTTGGATTTTATTTGTAAGTACACATTCAGCATTTGTAAGCGCGAACTACACTTGTTGGTTTGTGGGCATACATCTGAGAGCTTTAAATGAATATATCCTTGCAACTTAGATTATAGATTATATTATAGACAAGATTGTAATATTACTTAAAATAAAATTAATAACAGGATATTTATACAAAGTTAGTTAGAGAATTTTAGTGTTTTTGATGTTTTGTTGGCTTCTTATCCAACATCATCAGGAGACACTTCCTTGTTCAGCCTATGATGCTGGTTGGTTGAACGGTTTGTATAAATATGGTTATATTTTTTTTTTCAGTAATTTAACAAAAAACTATGAGTATGCTATAATAATCTAAGTTGCAAAAATGTATTCTAAATCTAAATCTAAATCTAAGCTGCACAGATACGCATCATTTGAGATTCATATTAAATGCATTCCCACAAAGCAGACACGCATAATTTCGAGCTTACACATCCCGCATGTGGACCTACAACATAAAAAACCCAATCTCAAATAAACATAAGCCCTGCAACTATTGCCGACCTTCCCTGAAGCAGGGGTGACGTTGGCAAAGTGAACCATTTAACATTTAAAATTCATATTTAAAGCATGCCTGGAACCACCTTCCTCATCATGTGATACGAGATGTAGAGATGGAGGACCATGGAAAGTTCCGAAATGCACTGAAGACAAGCAAATTTCTGGCTTCATATGCACAAACGCCCTCGGAGTGACTACATCACGAAACGGCGTTGTAAAAAAATCATCAACCCACCATCATCATCATCATCATCCACAAATAGACACGTGTAAGTTTGCCTAGTCTAGTGTGAAAAGGTAAAGGATGGTGAATTAAGTAGTTCAGACTTATCACAAGTCACAACAAAATAGAGACAAGTGCAGTGCTTTATGTGCAGAAAAATATACAGATGGAGTAATTCTGTAGTTGGCAATCGTGCGTTTGCTGTTGCGGGTCCCTCTTCGTGGAACCAGCTGCCACCGGAAGTTCGAGCTTCAAAATCCAGGGAAAACCTTAAAAAAACCCTCAAGACACACTACTTCGCCGCGATAACACAAAAAGCGCCCTTGGAGTGACAATCTTCACGAAACGGCGCTATACCAAGTCATCATCATCATCATCATCAATAAGCATGCAGAAGACGGCAGTCGGAGAGCAATTAACAATACTGTCAAACACTTCATGTTTATTCCTGATGACGTCTGCTGTAACACCTCCCATAACATCTCTGTACCTACCTGTGTGTGGGTTTTTTTCCTTTTTATTTTAACACCTTAACCGCCCTATGCATATGAACGTACGGGATACGCAAACTTTGAGTGTACCATTCTGCTACATCCCGTATCGCGTACGCAATTGAGAATAATAATATATTTTTAAACTACAAACCGCCTGGCGTCCGCCTGAGTTCTAAAATCATGTCATTAGAAGTCTAGACAAGTTAGTTCCTCAAGGCCAGGCTAATCGTTCGGTTGTTTGTTTGACGTTTGGTAATTTTTCAAAATATGCTTAAAAAGTCAGGGGTACGTACATTGAGGTTTCGATTGCTGATGTCTATGACTTGGAAAATAACCTGAAGGTAGGGGGGTTAATAGGTGGAAGCTTATACAACTTGTACCTGTGTGTGTGTGTGCGGAGGGGGGACCGCCCCCCACAACTTGTTGTTAAGGAAGTTCTTGAGGAAGCGGCCGCAGCGCGCCACCGTGGACACGGACACCAGCTCAGGGGAGGGCTCCTGCCTGTGTGTGGGGGAGGGGCAGGGGGGCTGCCGGGACAGGTAGGCGTCCATGGGCCCCAGCCGGTAGCCTGGAGCTCCAGCAGGGCGGGCCCCCCTGTACACACCCACAGCTGCCGGCTGCTGCTGCTGCAGCTCCCTGCAACACAAGTAACCAATCAATGCTGTGAGTGTCACTTGCGATGGTGGTGGGACTCACCAGCACCCAGCCTGTCATTTCACAGAGCTCCTCTGTGTCTTCAGGGCTGGAAGTCTCATATATAATAATCATATAATCTAAGTTGCAAGGATATATTCATTTAAAGCTCTCAGATGTAAGCCCACAAACCAACAAGTGTAGTTCGCGCTTACAAATGCTGAATGTGTACTTACAAATAAAATCCAAACCTCAAATGAACAAAAGCCCCACAACTTTTGCCGACCTTCCCTGAAACAGGGGTAACATTGGCAAAGTGAACCATTTTTTACAGTATGGGTGGTCAGCCTCATACCAACCTATAAGTCAAGGAATGTCATCAGTCAAGGAATGTCATAAGTCAAGGAATGTCATCACCACGGTAATTCTTACCTACTGAATATCGGTAATATTTGTATGAAGACTAATCAGCTGTTCACTTGCGGCTTGTTCATCTTGGATTGACAGGTCTTCATACAAATATTACGGACATTCGGTAGATAAGAATTACCGTGGTGATGAGACTTCCAGCCCTGGGCTCTTCAGCTCTCTTGCTGCTGGCGTGGAGCAGCCGCCCCAGCAGGAGCACCCAGCACTCTGCCTCATCCTCAGAGAGTCCTCCCCTCCGTGCACTCCCTGCTTTGCGTGAGTGTACCTGATGAGAGTCTCCGTCTGCTCTTTGTGCTTGTCCTCCTCCAGCTGCCTCTCCCGGCGCGCCTCCTGCAGCTGCTGCAGATACTCGGCGCGCAGCTCCCCGGGGGCGCACAGGCCGCGCGCACTCAGACCAGCTGTAATAATAATAATCATATTATGATTTATTTGTTGAGCGCTGCTTGTGTATATCACACCTCAAGAACCCTCTGCGACCTTGGTCGTCGCTGTAGAAAACGCTGATTCTTAAGCGAGACCCAGTTGCTGTAAAGCTGGATGGATCTTTGGTAAAGGAATATGAACACCAGGCCTAACTGTGCAGGGTCGAGTCCTGCTCTCTACAGAGTAAAGAGGAGGGTACCTAGATAAAGTCAACACAACAAGATGGCTCGTCGTAATATAGGTCCAGTAGTGTAGTGTAGTGTAGTGCAGGGCAGGCGCTCACCGCTCTCCGCCTCCCTCTCCGCCTGCTCGCGGAGCTCCCCCCCGCGCCGCCTCACGTGCCCCCACAGCTGCAGGTCCACCAAGCTGCCGGCCTTGCTGCTGCGCCTCAGCCAGGAGCCTATCCTGGTGCGGCACAGCGGGCAGCTCAGCGCCGCGCTCTCCACCGTGGCGCGGAAGCAGCGCAGGCAGAAGCTGTGGTCGCACGGCAGCGTCACGGGCTCCGTGAACAGCTGCAGGCACGCCGTGCACGTGAGGTCCTGCACGCTCAGCGCTTCCAAGTTATCACATTTTTTCGCTTTTCCCGGCGGCTTCCTCCTCAGCCTGGTGGCCATTTTCTGTCAACAGCTGACGACGCTGCTGCCAACTGAAGCAATCTGACGTTTCTTGTCTGTTGACATTTGCACAATAACATTTTTTACCTACGTTCGGCGCAAAAAATGTGTGTTTTATTTTAAAAAAATGTTGTAGAATCCATATAAAACAGAAAATAAATAAGGAACATGAAATTTTAGAATTTATTTTTCATATTATTACAAATTAAATAAATAGGTATATTTGTTTTTGTTGATTCAGGTGGCAAAATTGCTCAAGTGACACATGTCAAAGCGCGGCTGTCAATTTTTAAAAATATTTTCGATATAGGTTACTGGTGAGGTGCTGGTGAGTATGAAAATAGATTTCTATGACAAGAATTTGACTTTCAATGAAATGAGACATTTCTTCTATGAAACATTGCCTCCTGTAAGCTGTGACTCACGCGCGTTGTCTGTGATCTAGAGCCATGAAGCGCCGTCGCGCCGCTTCGGCCCCGCCCCCCGCCTCCCCCCTGGGCTGGCTGTCCCCCCACGTGCGCCCCTGGCTGAGCGTGTCCGGGCTGCGCGCGCTGTGGCTGCAGCCCGGCCTGCCCGGCTCCGTGGGCGCCGCCATCTTGCTGCTGGACCTGCTGCTCAGCGTGCTGGTGGTGCAGCGCGTGCCCTACACGGAGATAGACTGGCGCGCCTACATGCAGGAGTGCGCGGGCTTCCTCAACGGCTCCACGGACTACGCGGTCCTGCGCGGGGACACAGGCCCCCTGGTGTACCCCGCGGGCTTCCTGTACGTGTACTCGCTGCTCTCCTGGGTGACGGGCGGCGGGCAGGACGTGCGGCTGGCGCAGCACGTGTTCACGCTGCTGTACGTGGTGCAGCTGTGGCTGTGGCTGCGGCTGTACGCGCGCACGGCCAAGGTGCCGCCCTACGCGCTGGCGCTCAGCGTACTCACCTCGTACCGCATCCACTCCGTGTATCTGCTGCGCCTGTTCAACGACCCCGTGTGCGTGCTGCTCAGCGTGGCGGCGCTCAACCTCTTCCTGGCGCAGCGCTGGACGGCCGGCAGCCTGCTGTACAGCGCGGCCGTGTCCGTGAAGATGAACGCGCTGCTGTACGCGCCGGCCCTGCTGCTGATGTATGTGGTGTGCCTGGGCTGGAGGGGCGCTGTAAAGCAACTGGCAGTGTGTGCGGGCCTGCAGCTACTGCTGGGGGCTCCCTTCCTGCTCACGCACCCCGTAGCATACCTGCGTGGGGCCTTTGACGTGGGCCGGGTGTTTGACCACCAGTGGACGGTCAACTACCGCTTCCTTCCTGTGCACATCTTTGAGAACAGGAAGTTCCACCTGGGTCTACTAGGGCTGCATCTTCTCCTGCTGGGCTTGTTCTTCCCTGTGGCCCGGCGCTACCTGCGCAGCTTCCGGGAGCTGAAGGAGGCACAGGAAGTCCTGCAGCCGCAGCTGGAAGCCGAGCGCGAGCGCAAGGACAAGCTGGAGCGCGTGGTTCGCCGCCGCCCTCGCCTGCAAGCTGAGGAAGCCCTGACCCGCAACCAGCGCCATTTCCTGGAGAGCTATGAGAGCCAGCTGGCGCAGGCGGGAGGGAAGCGGGAGGACCCCCTATCCCTTTCGTTTCAGTCGGCCGACCGCCTGGCGTTGCTGCCACTGCTGCTGGCTAACTTCATCGGCGTGGCATGTGCGCGCAGCCTGCACTACCAGTTCTACTCGTGGTACTTCCACAGCCTGCCCTACCTGGTGTGGTCGGCCTCGCTGCCCACGGTGCTGCGCCTGCTGCTACTGGCGGTGTTGGAGCTCTGCTGGAACACGTACCCGAGCAGCGAGCTCTCTAGCGCCGCTCTGCACGTGGTGCACGCTGTGCTGCTCTGGAGGATCTACTGCGCTGCCTCCCACTCCCTGCCCGCCCAGCACATTCGCAGCAAGCAGCCCTGACCTGCTGCCTCTCACACACACATACAATAGGAATGATGGACTGAAATTATTGAATAAAGATCATTTCTCCAATCTGAAAGTGCTATAATTCTGGATGTTGTTAAACAAAATCATTAAAATCAGGGTCTCCAAGATTTATAAGATTACTCTATAAAGTTCAGGGGAAGAGTACCTACAAACTGTTCCACCAAAGTGCATCAAAAAATTGATCAAATTTAATTTGTGAACAGAAGTGAAGAGATGCAACATTTGTAATATATTTTTTTGTTAACCTGGTAACTTCCGGTCCATTGTCTAGTGGTTAGCGCTTCGGACTCGTAAATGCAAGGTCGTGGATTTGAAAATAAAAAATATACCATTTATATTTTCAAATATGCTCTTCACTGGGTTAAAAAAATCATATATCTTTCCCTAAGACCGGTCGAGGTCCATCCAGCCTTACAGAACTGGGTCTAGCTTGAGAACGGGCGCTTTCTATAGCGACAACCAAGCATGCAGAAGGCTCTAAAGGTGTGATTCACACAAAAACAGCGCTCACCAAATAAGTCATCCTTATATTGTTATTATAATATTAACTTCATAAAATCTGTCCTGTTAAGAAATAAACAAATGACACATGTTATTCTCGTCTGACCTTCTCGTGGATTACCTGTTATGAACCTATGATCTATAATCTAAGTTGCAAAGATATATTGGTTGCTGAGGAGGGCAGTCCCATACAAGACTGATCTTTGCTAACCGTGGAAAAAGTTTCAAATTCAAAAGTGTGTCCATTTCTTCACGGATTAGCCGTTGCGTAATGGTCATTGTGCAACGGGCTGTAGAAATGTATGGCATTGTGATAGTGTTAGAAGTTTTGTATTGAGTAAATTACCAAATGAAAGTAGAAAGAAGTGTCTTATGTTTACTTCAGTATCTATAAAAAAGCTGTACATAAAATATCCTTCTTATGTTTTTGTGTACAATTTTGTAAAAAATACATATTTTATAAAACTTTTTAGTATGTTTTAAATATGTATATGAGTCGTATTAGAACCACAGATGGTAATCCAGAATAGGGTAATCTCGCATATTTATACTTCAATTGTACGTAATTTTTCACCCCAAATGGTGCGGTCGTAATATAATCGACTATTACCAACACCATCCGTGGAATAAAATTCCGTTCAGTATTAAAAAACCGTGTATCAATACACACAGAAGTGTCACGAATAAATAATTTAACTAAAAAACATTTTTAAGTGTCAAAACAATACGATTTTTTAAATCCCAAGGAAAAGGCTAGGGACGCCATCTTGGTTCTTTCGTATTGTGTTTCCAACTTTTTATTTTTGCGAACACTAGAGCTGCTCTCCGAGATTTGTGTTTCCGCTTTTGTTTCTGTGTTTTTCCGTGCCTTTTTGCAATATGTCCGGGGAGCAAGAAAGTTCGGGAAAAAACCAAAAATCGAAAAAAGGCGCACGCCGCGCACCTTCCTCCTCCAGTTCCTCTGACAGGGAGAGAAGCCGTAGGAGGCGCAGCAAGCCCTCCAAGACAGAGGAGGCCATCAAGAGGCTATCAGAGCAGCTGACTGCGCTTCAGCACTTCGTTTTCAGACAAGCTGAAGGCAGCATGTCTGAAAGCGGCAGGGAAACACCTGCATCGCCACAAGACACCCTCTTGCCTCCACGTGCTGAAGATGTGCTCGTGCCCCCACCTACCGAAGTTTCTCCACCTGCCGAAGCGCCTCTAGCGGAATTCCTCATGCCTGAGCCGATGGTGGCCCTCAAGGAGTCTGCTTTCCCTGCGCCATCATCCCACGCGCTGAAGACCTTGGAGCGTCTTCAAGGCTTTAACACACATACATGGGCAAACGTGAGGTACACGAAAACCTTGAAGGAGTATGTAGCAGAGCCAGGCTTTAAAGACCTGGAGGTGAACCCCGAGTTCCATGTGCTCGGCAATTCGTCTCCCCAACTCGCTGGCATGGAGCGGACCCTGGCGGCCATAACGCACGCCGCCCTGCAGCAGCGGAACGCCATGCAAGAGGGCCTGCAAAACCTTTTAAGCTGGGCAACCAGCGAGGGCACCAAACTGTCACCCAAAGCCCTAGAGGTGAAAATAAAGGAAATATTCTGCCAACCAGCAGTCACCAAGGCAAGTGATGATCTGCTGCAGATTTCGTGCGGGAAGAGGGCGGAGGTCATCGAATTTCGCCGCGAGCGAATCCTGGATCACTGCAGAAACCAGTTCGACAGGCAAGCTCTCCTCAAGATCCCTCCATCAAGCCGCCATCTCTTCGACGAAGAAGCCCTTAATTCCCAGCTACAAAAATTGGGAGGCTTCGCAAAGGTGCTCCGTCCCACCACAACACCGCAGCCTATTTACCCCCTCAAGGTGCACGCTGGACCTTCCACGTCACATGAAAATGGGGATCAGAAACGCCTTCCGCCGAAACGAACCCCAAGCAAACCCTTTCATGAGGGGCAGTATTATCGGCCAGTCCATGGTACTCGCGCCCCTCAGACTGGCAGGCATCCCACCTCCGGTCCTAAAAAGGGAGGAAGAGCGCCAAAACCAAGGCGCGGACAAACTTCCCGCCGTCGGTTCCAAGGGGACAGATGACTGGCGGCCTTCTCCATTTCGGGCGGGAATGCTAGGGAGTTTTTACAAAGAATGGCAAAATGTAAATGCTCCCACTGCCATTCGAAAAATAATCAAGGGTTATCGAATACCCTTCATCACGAAGCCTCCCTTGTCTCTCCCATCAAGCGACAAAATGAGAAAATTTGCTACAAGAAGGACACAAGGAATGGAAAAAGCCATCAGGGAAATGCTGCAAGAAGGAATTCTGGAGCCGGCGCCACACAACACGGGATATCTGTCTCAAATGTTCCTACGGACCAAACGGGACGGAACACAAAGGCCAATATTCAACTTGAAAGTCCTAAACGACTTCGTAAATACAAAGAAATTCGCCTTGATATCCCACTACAAAGTCCCAGAATTCCTCCAACCAAACGATTTCCTGACAAAAATCGACATCTCCCAGGCATACTTCCACATTCCAGTAGCCAAATCTCATCGCCGCTTCCTAAGACTGGTTTACAACAATTGTCTCCTACAAATGACATGCTTGCCCCAAGGACTGAGCAGCTCGCCCCAGATTTTTGCCTCAATAACCAACTGGATTGCCGAAACACTTCGCAATCAAGGGATCCGAGTTATTGTGTATCTCGACGACTTTCTACTGGCTCACCAAGACCAAGAAACCCTCCGGATACAAACACGAGACACACTCACCTTTCTTCAAAAACTGGGATGGACAATAAACATACAAAAATATATCGAGGAGCCAACGCAGTCCATAGAGTATCTGGGAATAACATGGAATACCCAGCTGAATCACATGACCCTGGGAGAAAACAAAAAGCAAGGCCTTGTCGCGTGCTTAAAAGCCCTTCGCCAGAGGAAGAAGTGGCATTTAAAGGAGGCACAAAGCATTCTAGGAAGGCTCAACTTTGCCACCTTCGTTATTCCACGAGGCCGTCTTCACTGTCGGATGATGCAGTTAGCAGCTCACAAAATGAGCGTGCAGACACCTCACCGATACCATCCCATAAGACATGCAGTACTAGAAGATCTAGCTTGGTGGATTCAGAATATGAACACCGCCAATGTCATACACCCGCCAGGAGCATCACACTTCATCGTGACGGACGCAGCAGATCACGGTTGGGGAGCTCAAGTAGACGACAAACCCATAGCGGGGAAGTGGACCCTCGAACAAACAAAGTGGCACAGCAATATGAAAGAGATGTACGCCATCTTGCAGGCTATGAGGTATCAGAGCAGATATTTGAAAAATTCTTCCTGTCTCATCCAGTCGGACAACAGGACCGTGATAGCCTACTTGAGGAACGAAGGCGGAACAAAGTCTCTAAAGCTCCTCCAAATGACCTTCAAGATTTTTCAGTGGACAGACATGCACAACATAAAACTACAAATGAATTACCTCCCAGGACGATACAATGGACTGGCAGACCATCTATCAAGAGGAAAGTTGCTACCCGAATGGCACCTGCAAAGGGCAGTGACAGACAAGATCTTTCGGCAATGGGGCAGACCCACAGTAGACCTGTTTGCATCAGAAACAGCTCATGTAGTAGACCAGTATGTCTCAATAAACGTCAAAGATCAGAATGCCCTATTTCACAACGCGTTCAGCAGGAAATGGAACTTCACGCTGGCCTGGGCGTTTCCTCCTCCATGTCTGATTCCACGAGTGCTCACTCATCTGAACCAATCCAGGGGAACATACCTTGTGGTAGCACCCAAATGGATCAAGGTGTTTTGGCTACCAGACCTGAAGAGCCGAGCCCTGTGTCCACCCATAACAATTCACAACCTACCATGCAACCTGGTGGACACAACAACAGGACTCCACCCTCCACAAGTACAAAAACTGGAGCTTCAAGTATGGATGGTTGGGGCTGGGATGAAGCATTAGTTGGCTGGACCAACCAAGAAAGGTCTCTGCTCAATGCAAGCTGGCGTAAGTCCACCAATGCAGCTTACAAACAGGCTTGGAAAAAGTGGTGGGAGTGGAGTATACGGAATAAAATCAACCCTAAAAATCCCTCAGGATCTGAGCTGGCCCAGTTCTTGGCCTACTTAAACATAAAAGAGAAGCTGGCACCCAGAACCATAGCTCTCTACAAGTCTGCCATAGCAACATGGGTTGACCCAAATACAGAGTCACGCCTTAGTAACCATACTCTGGTCAAACAAGTCCTCAAGGGAATTAATAACACAGCAACTAAAAAAGACAAACCCCCCATCTGGGATCCTAGACTTGTATATAATTGGCTGAAGGATAATACTCTAACTCCGGAATCCATAACACTGTTCGAAGCATCACGCAGATGTGCTGTAATCCTCCTATTAGCATCGGGGCGGAGAGTGCACGACCTTACTCTACTGGAATATTCATCTGATCGCTTCGTGGATAACCAAGATAATATTATCCTGTGGCCCAAGTTTGGATCCAAAACGGACTCTAACACCCACCAACAATCAGGGTGGAAACTAAGCCAAGCAGAAAATGAAAATGTGAATCCTCTATTTTGGCTCCGAAAAGTTACAACATTATCGGAAGATAGAAGGAAAAGCGCGGGAAATCCAAAAGCCTTATTCATCTCAACGAATGGTATACCTAAAGCGGCCTCAAGGACCATCATCGGCGGATGGGTGAAATCAGTGTTAAAAGACACGGGCATCAACAGCAGTCCCGGCAGTTGCAGAGCAGCCGTAGCCTCTCTCAGTTGGATGGAAAACTGTCCCGTGGAAACAATACTGGCAAGAGGGAATTGGAAAAGTGAAAACACATTCTCAAAATTTTACAAACGAGAACTATATAAAAGCCTAGAGGCCGAGCGATCATCATCCTTGGCCAACCTATTTACACCCATCCATTAAGACATCACATAGATGCCAAGCGATCATCACCCTTGGCCTATCTATCTGCACCCATCCATCAAGACATCACAATTGACATAATATCAACACTGGCATCTCACCGGCGATAACAAACACTTCTCACAAATAATGAGGAACATTCCAGACAGGACCTTAATACATAATAGCAGAGTTTTACATACCAATAAAACTCATATTATGTGTGGTCCTGTCTGGAATGTATACCACATTACTGCCTCGTGAGAGTACAACTGAAGGGGAAACATTCCCTGCCTGGTGAGATGAGGGTGGCCAACCCAAAAATATGACCAGTACCAAATAACATCAAATACCTAACCCAAAGTTGGAAATAAATGAACTGAATGGAAAGGATTATCATCATTCTGGGGGAAAAAGGAGCGTCTTCTCTCTCACAAATAATGAGGAACATTCCAGACAGGACCACACATAATATGAGTTTTATTGGTATGTAAAACTCTGCTATTATGTCAAAAATTTGTAGGCCACATTATTAAAAATGCATCTGTGTTTAAAAAAAAACATCTGGCTAAGTTTTTAAATCATAGCTTTTTAAAATTCACACATTTTCAATTTCGGGTAAAACAGGATTTTTTTGATGCTGGAGTGAAGTTTTCTGGGATTGGTTGCCGTGGTCTATGGGAGCTGGAGCTTCCGGACGTTTCGCCCATTTCTGCAATGGGCTTCTTCGGCGGGAAGTATGATGATAAAGATGATCTTGAAGAGAACTAAGTTGTTTTCAAGATTTTTTTTATTTAGGCGGATGTGTCGTCGATGTATCTTCGGAGTATACCGACGGGCTTGGGTAGCCTGGTTGATCTATCTAAGTTTTTTTGACATCACGACTTTGCCAGCCGGCCGCGCTGTGTTTTTGCGGGACTCAAATTTTCGGAATTTTATTTTGGAAAATTATTAATTAGTGTATCTATATCTTTATTTTTACTACATAAAAATTATATGATTGTCATGCTTGAAATGTACTCTACACAACTATAGAATTTTCAGCCGTTTTCCTCATCACTGCAATTACCCTATTGTGCATAAAGAAAAATGCATTCTATGGGTCCATTTATTTATCTTATTTTTCCAAAAAATCCTAGGTTGCCGTCTGTGTTTCTATAAGGCATTAATCAGTATCAGGGTTATTGACAATACAATTAATCCATAGCTCATGCATGTATCATCGTTTTGCTGTATGGAAAATTCACATTATGTGGCAGTTGAGCCGTGGATTTGTTGTGTGTGAATAACACTGTATGTGTTTTAATAGAAATCAGGTTGATTATGGCTACTCTATATTTATAATGAAACCTATTGTTTATGTTTAAATAAAAATTAATTTAAAAAACTGTGTTTTTTTTTTGACTTGCACTAAGTAGGTATATTATTAACATATTGTGCTTTATACTACTGTACAATGGAAGTCCAGTGAGATATTTGATTCAGTAAAATGGTTATTTGAAGGGAACCTTCTTATTCCTTCAACTTTCAGACAATTGCTCGCAATAAAAATAATAATTGGTCTATTTTACAAAGCGCCATTTGGTGGCACTAGCCATCCCAACGGCACTTTTATGTGTTGAAGCTTCTATTAAAAGAATGTGTCTTTTAAGTAACTTCCTGGAACTGCCAACATTGGTATCTGTTCTCAACTCCACAGGTAGACTGTTCCAGCGGAACTTAAAACCCTGTTCCCGAGACCCGAAGTGGCAGTGCTATTCTGCTGACCTCTGGGCAAGAGATCAAATAATGCAGTGGTTCTATGTTGCCGGTGGATATTTTTTTGTTTTTCTTCAACAATAGATGGATCCATCTACGTAATTTTGACATCACAGCGTGTTTCTTCGGTCCCAATGCGTTATGGCGGGATTTAAATTCTCGACATTTTATTTTTGATAATTATCAATGATATCTTTATTTTTACTATATAAAAAATATATGGTTGTGATCCTTGAAGTGTACTCTACACAACCATAGTATTTTAAACCGCTTTCCCCACCACTGCAATTACCCTATTGTAAACGTTATAATTTGTGTCAATATTCTAGGATTGAAGCCACGGGTCATCTGCCCTATGTGATGCTGCAGCTATTTTTTCTGTATTGACTTATTATATCTGTGGACTAGAAATGTTATGTAAAAATAAAAGGCACTATATTCATTTCAACTTACTGAGCTCAATGCTGTTCTTAAGTAGTTAGAAAGAGAACAAAGATATTTACAGTGTCTATGTAAACAAAAAAACTTAGGTGAAACAAGGAAACATTTCCAGAAATTCCAGTTGGTTTTATGGCTGAGAGAGCCAAGCTGGCTGATCTTTCTAGCGTATTTTGAATACAGTAACGTTGGTTCGATCCCCGCCTGGGTCATTTGGCCATAACTTTGACCCTGGTTCAGCAGATGTCATTGGGCAATTGTAAATTAATAATTCATTAAAGTAAATAATAATGAATTATTAATTTGATGATTATTATAAAATACCTGTTTCTCCTCAGGCAGAATAGGTTGATGAATTGCATACCTCTTCACAAACCTATTTTTTTTAAATTAATAGATTTAAAAAAAATTATAGCTTTAAAACCCACTCATGTGCAAACATTGTAAATCTTTTGATTAGTAACTTTTTCTATTTTAAAGGCATTATTTTAAAACATGCCATGTGTACTTAATTATTGGGTGTCGAAACACAAAATGGAGTGGGCAAGAGAATATCGGAACATATTTTGTAAGATTATATAGTTTTTCTCGGGTTAGACCATATTGTTCTACTTGCAGTAATATTTTCTGCCAACGTTTCATTCCCTCGAGCGGGGAACATTATCAAGGCTCGTAGCGACGGGGGACCTTTATCCTCCGTTTACTTTTGGCAACTGTCACAACGACATACATGATGACAGAGATGAGAAGAGCATCAGCAGCCAGCCAGTTGTTAAAAGTAAACGGAGGATAAAGGTCCCCCGTCGCTACGAGCCTTGATGATGTTCCCCGCTCGAGGGAATGAAACCTCGGCAGAAAATATTACTGCAAGTAGAACATGGTCTAACCCGAGAAAAGTATATCATTGAACACCGACCATGAAAGTGAAAGTTTAAAATTTTTATATTTTGTAAGACTTCACCACTGCTGTGTTTGACAGGAATGGAGACAACTGTGCCCCTAAGTGTGTACCAATGCCGTAAGTTATTGTCTACTCCTCTATATTATCTGAATGGTTTTCTGCTGTGTTCACACTACCTGCTGATATGAACAACTAATTAACTTGGCAACTTGTGCTATCTGAGGTCATACAAGGCAGATTGTTATATATATATTTACAAGGATAATTTATTTATAAGGTACAAATAATTGAAGAGCGCCGTTTTTGTGTGTGTCACACCTCAAGGGCCCTCTCAAATCACGGATAAGATTTTTATAGCGACGTTATAATCACGTTGACATCAAATATGTCATAAGCTTGACGGAAAGCTCCTCAGGCACTTATGGATCAGGCCCTTGTTCCCACCCTGTAACTGTAACTCTGTCACCATTCCACTAGGGGTGGCCAGAGACTGCAGATTTGCTTCCATTTTTTCCTATCCTTGCATACCTACCTCTTTCAGTTCATATCCATCACCTTTTTCATACATTTTCATCTTTTACATTCCATTCTTTCACTCTGTAGTCTATAATTTAAGTTGCAAAGATGTATTATCTAGATTTTCAGCAGTAACTTTGTGAAATTTCAATAAAATTCAATTCTGCTATAATTTACTTTTTCTGTGCTATTCTTAGACATTATAGTCATCCGTTGAGCCCACGCTTTGACAAATTAATGTTGCCTGGGCTGGAAGACTCATCACCCATGGTAATGCTTAACTACCAAATATCAGTAGGTAATATTTGTATGAAGACCTGTCAATCCAAGATGGCTGCAAGTGAACAGCTGATTAGTTTTCTCTGGAACAAGGGGGACATTGGCAAAGTTAACTATTTTTTACAGTATGGGTGGTCAGCCTCATACCAACCTATAAGTCAAAAACCATTTGAAATATATCTATCTTAGTTGCTGCTCTTTTTTTCATTTACCTACATAAAAGGCGAAAGATGTTTATTGATTTACATAAATAATCGTAAAATGTTGCCTTCATCCAGAGGATTCCCACCAATGAGGGTATACAACCAGGGACGTGCATCCCATACAGGCACATGCGCCTGATAGGTAGGCAATATATGGTAAAAAACACAAGCTTAATATTGAGAATTCAAATTCAAAATTTAAGTTTAATTGGAACGATTTTCAAATAAGAAATTTTGAAGAAATGGGAGAGAATATTTATTTTTATATGCATTTGCCTGTACCCTATGCACGTGCCTGGATACACATACAGCGTGGTACAACAAATGGAAGCAATCTGTTTCCATTTTGTTTTAAGGCTGTGTAAAGTATACTATAAAAAACGCAACTAAGCTACACATATAGTGTAACTTCTTGCCTGCGTAAGCCCCGAAGGGGTCGCATGTGGCGCTTCAGGACCTATTTATTTTTACAGGTAAGGGGGCCGGCCTCACACCAACCACTTTCAGTTGAAGTGGGGGTTTCCCAGCTCCCGGGGGGGCTGGTTCTCATTTCTTGTGAAGGCTGAGTAAACCTTTGAGATCAAACCCTTGCTCTCGGCATGGAATGCAAGCATTCTACCAATTGAGCTATCGACCTTTTTACGAGCTTGATCGTCGTCGCTACAAACCGCCAATTCTCAAGCAAGACCCAGTTGCTATAAGGCTGGATGAACCTTTGGTGACCAGTCATTGGTAAAGGTTTTATGAATTTTTCAACCCGGCGAAGAGCAAATTTGAAAATATAAATGGTATATTTTTTGTGCTCCGCCGGGAATCGAACCCACAACCTTCCCGTTCAGAGTCTGCAGTGTTACCACTGAGCTAAGAACCGGTCTACCGGACTATCATGGTGGATAAACCCTAATCCTGTTGCTTGCTAAGCGGATGCTTAAACGAGCCTTGAAATCCCATGATACAGACCCGTGTCACGACAAAATGTCCATTGACACAATGTGAGTGGACATTATAATAATATTATAGGATAATTTATTTGGTGATCACTATTTTTGTGTGAATCAAATCTCAAGAGCCCTTTGCGAGCTTGATCGTCGCCATAGAAAGTGCCAATTCTCAAGCGAGACACAGTTGCTGTAAGGCTTAATGGACCTTTGGTGAAGGTTTATGAATTTTTCAACCCAGCAAAGAGCATGTTTGAAAATATAAATAGTATATTTTTGTGCTCCGCCGGGATTGGAATCCACAATCTTCCATTTAGGAGTCTGAAGCGTTCCCACTAGACTATGGATCGGTCATAACATTACGTCGATGGGCATCTTGTCGTGGAACCATACAGACCCTTGATAGCTCATCTAGACGGCGCAGCTGGCTGCTCCTCGCACGGTGACTCTGAAACAAATCATCATAGTTTCTCTGTGGTGCGGTGTGGCAACATAGCTGTCACATGCATCCTGTATGGGGGAAGAACCTTGGCAGGCTCAAGTTTGAATTATGATTCACGTGATTGGGCTCCTAATGATGTCATATATGAAGATGATTTATTTACTTTTATTTCCTACATGACAAAAGAGCATCGTTTTTGTGTGTTACACCTCAAAGTCCCTTCCAATCATGAATGAGATATTTTATAAAGGTGCCATTTCAGTGCTCCCTTAAAAATGCCAATAGATTCCGAAACTCTGGGTGGCAGTCTGTTCCATTCCATCGGTCCCGCAAACCCCAAAATTAGTTTAAGTATTTGACAGCCAGGATGCGTCAACCTGACGGCACCATTCGCCGGTGCCTTCAGTGACCGCCCCCTCACTCACCTCGGCAGGGGAAAACATGACTGCCAGATATGATGGTACCGCACCACTTAGGGCTTTGAATACTATCAAACACACACGGTAGACCACCATCTCAGAAAAACGAAGTCAATGATGCCATGTACGTTCTCATGCTGGAGGATACAGAAGAAATTATTGAGGTTTCTCTACATGAGGACGTATAGGTATTATCCTTGGCTGTATCCAAGTATGTTTGTACTCGGCATGCTTGGTTTTAGTAGCCTGGAGGCAAGACGGAATGAACTTTTGATAGTGCATTATGTCTGCTTGATTTGTGGTGTGATTTGAAATTGGTATAAGGGGGTCCCCTTATAAATAATAATATTAGGATGATTTATTTGGTGAGCGCTGTTTTTGGGTGTATCACACCTCAAGAGCCCTCTGCGAGCTTGGTTGTCGCTGTGGAAAGCGCCAATTCTCAAGAAAGACCCACTTGTTGTCAGGTTGGATGGACCTTGTAGTGACCAGTCTTTGGTAAAGGTTTATGATTTTTTTCAACCCAGCGAAGAGCACATTTGGAAATATAAATGATATATTTTTGTGCTCCGCCGGGATTCAAATCCACAACTTTCCATTTACGAGTCCGACGTGTAGCCACTGGACTACGGACCGGTCCAAGAAATGCCAACACGCGGTGTACCTGAACGATCGCCCATCCAGGTAGCATCCGCACCCAATGTTGCTTAACTTCGGTGATCTGATGAGAACCGGTGCTTTCAACATGGTATCGTTGTTGACAATACCAATTACTTCACTTGAACCATCAGCCGGAATGTAGCCCTAGCCCTTTGGCATGAAATGCTAGCGTTCTACCAACTTATCTACCGACCAGCATCAAAAAGCATAAAAAAATTGTTCTTCTTAAACAGTTGATTAATTTAATTTTCTATGTAGCGTACTTCCTATCTTTAAGTCCCTACTCCTAACTAATGAGGTCTGAACATTTTTGAATTTGGAACTTTTTCCTCAGCGATTCAACGTCAGTCTTGTACGGGGCTGCCATCCTTGCCAACCAATAACAAAATATTTTAAAGCCTTTTCCCTAGCAACCCGGCGGCGTGACAACACGATATTGTCTATGTCGATTCACATGCCTACCTCATTGTAATAAGTGTATTGTGCCTTGACTACAGTATTTGGCAGTTGTTATGCTAGTAATTAAGATGAGATGTATACATACTATTGCGTTAGCTTTAATACATCTCTCAGATGAGCCAAAAATAACCCACTAATGAGTGTCCCACTCTCACCTAGCTGCCCCGACAGCGATACAGGTAACATTGTCTCACCTTAATAGACAATACATACCTATTGTTGAAAATAACATTCTCTGGGAGAGGGTGGTCCATACCAGGAGAGCATGACTACACATCGCACATTTAATAATAAAGAGAAATAACTCGAAAATTCGGAAAATCAAGCTTTTGTAATAAAACGCAAGAACAATGCTAGAAGAATAGGTAGAATGCGACAGCCATTCAATTTGGACGAATATGACCGAGATAAAACATCGGACGCCTTTTTCATCCCATACAAGTTGTCTGAACTTCAAACGTGATTTCCCAACATTATTGTTTTTTGAGTTATTGCTCTTTATTATTAAACGGCGACATCTAGGGAAGTTTTTAGTCACAATAATTTCTGCTAAAAAAATACAATGAACAATGGAAGGTGTAAACAATTTTGAATAGCAAGTCAATGGATGTAAGAAACTTCATACGAGTTAAATGATGATGCCATCCAACGGGCTAAGGTAACCAAGAATATGGCTCAAGACTCACCTCTTGTCTAATCATATGGACAAGCGCCTTTGTAATGACACTGTCATAAAAGGCGCTATATAAATTTTGTATTAATAATAATAATAATGGCAGTAGCACAAGTCTGCTATCTCTGTATTTCCCATCTGCTCATGCTCGCACACCGACTTGCCGACTTGCTGGCTTCCCTCTTCAGCTCACCAGGCCTCCTTCAGCAGCACAGTTCATGTCCACATACATCAGAATGCTCTGTACTCAATCCTGCTCATAAACCAATACATCTAGTTATACATACTCGTACTCTTGCTCAGACTGACTTGCGCCCGCATCCCCTCCTCCGGCCACCCGCACTAGGCTCTTGCGATTCTGCATACACACCTCACACTGACCCTGTCTGTCATATTCCATGTACAAATAATCAACAATTACAGATACATAAGTAGAACATTCAGTCACAACATGAGTTGACATTCGTAGAGTGCACCAGTTCACATATTCTGTATTCAGAGACAACACTCCAGGCAGGGGAGCTGCTCGCACATGCACAAGCGGTCAGAGGTTGTAAATGAAACATTCATCTTGTTCTAGCACATTCATCTTTATTGACAAAATATCAGACAAACAAACAAACAAACAACGTCAGCAAGTCTAGCAGAAGACCAAGTCATTTCCATTTACCACAAGTCACATCAGATAGTCAGCCTGGAGTTCATGATCCCTTCCATGATAATGTACAGTATCCTCTCACAGATACTTACCGTCTACAGCACACACACGCTCACACTCACACATGCACACGCATCATCAACAGACTCATGCTGAGGGTTTGTTGGAGTTGTTCCACTGTCCGTTGTGGTTGTTTTGGTTCCAGCCGCCTGCAGGAGGCTGCTGCTGAGGCCAACCCTGCTGTCCCGCGGGCGGGGGCTGCTGCCCCTGTCCCTGCCCCCAACCCTTGTTCTGTCCCCCCCAGCCCTGCTGCCCCTGTCCCCAGCCCTGATTCCAGCCTTTGGACTGGTTATTGGGTTGATTCCCATGCCAGTTGGGCGGCGCGCCCTGCCCAGAGCCTCCTCCACCCCCCGCGCCCCCCAGGAGCCCCGCGTTCAGCGCGGCCGCCACAAAGCTGATGGGCAGGTTAACGTTGGCAGTGGCGGAGTTGTTGGGATCGACTCCCAAATTAAGCTGATCGAAGTTGACTCCGTTCCCTGGCCCTCGCCCATTCCACGCTTGCGGGGGACCTCCTCCCCCTCCGCCGCCGCCCCCGCGGTAGTGCGCCTTGGTCTTAACCTTGGGCGCGGCGCTGGAGACCGACACGGACACGCCCTTGATGACGTGGTCCTCCTCGCACAGGCTCTGCGCCACCTCGGGGTCCAGGAAGGTGACGAACCCAAAAGCGCGGAAGGGACGCGGCACGAACACGTCCGTGACCTCCCCGAAGGCGGAGAAGTAGTCGCGTAGGTCGTCCGCCGTTATGTCCTCGGTGCAGCGGCCCACGAACACCTTGCACGGCAGCTGCGGCACCAGCCCCTCCTTGGAGATGGGGATGCGCACGTCCACCCAGCGCCCGTCGATGTTGTGGCGCTGCGTGAGCGCGCGCATCTGGGACGCGTATGTGCCGAAGCGGATGAAGCCGAAGCCCTTGAAGTTGCCCGAGGCCTCGCGCTTCAGCTGCACCATCACCACCTCCCCGAACTGCTCGAAGTACTCCCGCACGGACTCCTCAGTGGCCTTCCACGGCAGCCCCAGGCATATGAGGTCCGAGCACGTGAGCTTCTTCTGCAGTCGCTTGGTCTTGGCGGCCGAGTTGTCCTGCGAGTCCTCCATCTTGCGCTTCTTGGGGAACACGCACAGGTACACGGTGGCGGCGTCCCAGCCCTCGTTAGGCGGGTGCAGTAGTCCCTCACTGAGACGCACGCCCCGCACGGCGTTGGTCTCCGTGTTCCTGAACTTCATGCCGCACGCGCCGGGGTACACGCCCGTCACCGTGGACAGCAGCATGGTGCCATCCTTCTCCAGCGGCAGCTCTATCGGCTCCTCGCTCTCCTCCTCGGCCACTTGCAGATAGTCCACGGACATTATACCCTCCAACAACAGCAAACTACAGGGCAAACTTTATATTGACAGTAATGATTATGTAAAACAATATTTAGATTACATTCGGGCTTGGGGCGCTTGGATTGGCCGAAACAAAATGGCGTTGAAAGCACAGAGTCACAGAGTTGAAAGCGTTGAAAGGTATTCACAGGACGTCACGTCGAAAGTGCAGCTGTGAACAGACTGTGCATAACAAGTTAAGATGCTTTCTACTTTCTTTAAAATATAATCTGATTTAATAACATTTTATATTCAGATCTCCAATGAAAAAACATTATAATCTTCTTGACATGTCAAATAAATAAACTTGCTTAAGTTTTAAGAAACAATGATTGAAAAATATAAATATTATACCTAAAATTAATCGTACATTGTAAATCCAAAAATAATTATTTATGAAGTAGAATTTAACAAATAAAAAAGGTTGAAATGATTGATTTTCTGCGTGCGAATATAATTTGCCTTAATTTATTTGGGATCATTATAATAGGGAAATTTCACAAAAAAAAATTATTGTGGATTTAAATTCCTTTATATTTGCTTATCATAAAACTTCTTGAATTTTATTTTTACTTGCTTTTTTTACAAAGTTATTCATGTTCAAAAAATGAAATTTGAATTTACGCGCCAAAACGCTCCTTGGATTGAATTTTCGACTGTGACGTCACTTTTTTTGACTTCTTATAGCCATCGCAATAACAGCAGCGCTGTCGATACAAGAAAATGACGTCACGGGGGCTACAAATTTCGTTGACGGATCGCACATCCGTTTCAAAACCGGTCAAAATTTTCAAATGATCTTTTTCAAATTTAAAATTTTATAAATTTATTTTGAACTTGAAATGAGGCCCTTGTTTATATGCTTATCGTAATCTAACAAAATTATTTATTTTTTACCAAATTCCTCACTATTGCAAATACCCTATTTGGTAGGTATAAAGATGGTAAAATGTGAGTACGGTATTTGGTTATTTTTATTTTTATTTTTGTTCTGGCAACAAGTACTTTTATGAACATTCCATCGGTAGCCATTTTGTTTGTTTTGTCCCGCTCACTCATATGAGAGCGCGCATGTGAGCTTCTGAAACACATGATTCCACAAAATCATAAAACGACTGAACATCTGAAAAACATGGTGGTAGCTGGTAGCCATCAAATTATTGTTGTGAGCTAATAAACCCAAACGTATTCCAAATGTATAGTGATCCGAATTTCAAGTTGAAGAATATATAGTTGGATCTCGCGTCATCGAAAATGTCTTCGATGCACTTCGTGATTCATCCTTTACCGGGGACAGAAGATCAACTGATCGATAGGTAAACCATGCAACGAGACCCTCTCCTATCCCGATCTCCTCCGACACGCAACTAGCCTCTCTGCGGAGTCCTTTTCTGTCGATATTTGACCACCTCGCTGTCATTAATCTCGCTTTTTCCCCCTTTGGACTGGATGCCCTTTTGCAGTTTTAACGATTTCTAGATCCTTCTTTGCTCGGGCGATCTCGCTTACCCTTGTTGTTCCACGGAGTCATCCTGTTGTATGCGCTGTTCGGGGCTCCGCGCTGGGAGCTGTTCGACTCATCCGCACGCAATCCTTGCATTTCACTTGAGAATTTTCATAACCTGTATGTAAAGATGGTGTCCTGTTGCTACGTGGTTGAGTCTTAGCACTGACATGGCGCACTCCTCGCTGCGCTAGCCCAGCTGCTGGTGTGCCTAGCATATTAGGTGATCCACCAGCACGCCTGTTATGGGACTGATGCATTCCCTATGTTATCCTACAACAGTTATTGCTGTCAAGGTCCCTAAAATTTTCCTACAAGTCATTTCTGTACCGCCACCTAAAATTTTCCTACAAGTCATTCCCATCCAGGCACCTAATATTTTTATTACATATCATTTCTATCCAGGTGCCTAATATTTTTCTCAGAAATCATTTCTGTCTAGGCGCCTAACACTTTTCTCACAAATCATTTCTATCGAGTGGCAACATATAATTGGCCATGTTTTTTGTAATTGCTATTATTATATTTCTTATGTCACCCCTGTTTCAGGGAATGTCGGCAAGAGTTGCAGGGCTTATGTTCATTTGAGGTTTGGATTTTATTTGTAAGTACACAATCAGCATTTGTAAGCGTGAACTACACATGCTGGTTTGTGGGCATACATCTGAGAGCTTTGAATGAATATATCCTTGCAACTTAGATTATAGATGTAACGCTGTTTGTTGTCCTATTAAAACAAAATAAAATATCCAGGCACCTAACATTTTTCCTTCAAATCATTTCTGTCCAGGTGCCTAATATTTTTCCTACAAGTCATTTCTGTCCAGATGATGATGATGGATGATTTCTTTCCTGTGGCGCAATTTAATGGTCCAGGACCATCTCAAGGGCGCCATGGCTTCTGGAGAAAAGTAGTGTCTTCAGTTCCTTTCTGAAGGTGGTGGTAGGCTGGTTCGCGCGAACACCGATGGGCAAATTGTTCCAGGCAACCGGCCCGGCCACCGCAAAGCTTCTGTCTGCAAAATTTGATGTGTTCCCTCTATTGGGCACTATAACCTTGTTGACAGCAGTAAGGGCAGAGCGTAGTGGTCTTTTTGAAGTCCCATCGACAGAGCATAGCTCAGCGAGACATGGGGGTGCCGTGCCGTTCAGGGCCCTATGTACAGTGAGACACAACTTAAATTCCACCCTCTCTCGGACCCTCAGCCAGTGCAGTTCTCTCAGCAGTGGCGAAATATATATATTAATATCCAGCCTTTGGTTACACACGCAGCATGTGTAACTTCGCGCTTACAAATAAACTAAACCTCACATGAACATAAACTTTGCAACTCCTTTCCCAGAAATGGAGTAGCATGGGCAAAAGTGAACCAAGGTTTTACATTTTTTTAGGTAAACTTTATCTAGATAAAGATGTCGGTGTTATGACCGAGGGGGCCAAGTGGGCTGATCTTTCTATTGTGTTTGCAATAGAACAACGTTGGTTCGATCCCCGCTTGGGTCATTTGACCATAACTTTGACCTTGGTTCAACAGATGTTATTGGGTAATTATTAATTAATAATTCATTAAAATAAACAATAATGAATTATTAATTGATGATATTGATACCTGTTTCTGGCCAGGCAGAATAGGTTGGTAAATTGCATACCTCTTCACAAGTCTATTTAAAAAAAATATATGTGGTATTACAGATGTCCAAGGATCTGTATGAATGTATGTGCAAGCTGAGCCCCAGCACTGCTGTGATGTTCAGAAGCGCTATTCTGCTAAATTCCTTACGACCCTTAAAGCGGCGTGATAGCGATTCGTGCCCATAAATAAGGTGTACTGTGATTTTTTATACATGGAGCTCTTTCGCAAGCGCTAGATGATGATGATGATGGATGATTTCTTTCCTGTGGCGCCATTTAATGGTCCAGGACCATCTCAAGGGCGCCATGGCTTCTGGAGAAAAGTAGTGTCTTCAGTTCCTTTCTGAAGGTGGTGGTAGGCTGGTTCGCGCGAACACCGATGGGCAAATTGTTCCAGGCCACCGGCCCGGCCACCGCAAAGCTTCTGTCTGCAAAATTTGATGTGTTTGCTCTATTGGGCACTATAACCTTGTTGACAGCAGTAAGGGCAGAGCGTAGTGGTCTTTTTGAAGTCCCATCGACAGAGCATAGCTCAGCGAGACATGGGGGTGCAGTGCCGTTCAGGGCCCTATGCAAGCTCTGACTTGGATTGATATCCATAGTGTAAGGAATTTAGCAGAATAGCGCTACAGGGCAGCCTAAGAGTTGACGGGATTTTGTTAATTTGAGATTGGGGTTTTAGGTCCTCATGCGGCATGCGCAATCGCAAACTTAAAGGTGCCTGCTTGTGGAACTGCACTTGATTGTTTCCACGTGATATGCTTCATGTCACTTTGTCAACGACGTTAGCCATGTTGAAAGCACCGGTTCCCATAAATCACCGAAGTTAAGCAACATTGGGCGTGGTCAGTGCTTGGATGGGTAACCGCTCAGGTACACCGCGTGTCGTTGGCATCTTGGACCGGTCCGTAGTCCGTAGTGGCAACACTTCGGACTCGTAAATGGAAGGTTGTGGATTTGGATCCCGGCGGAGCACAAAATATACTATTTATATTGCGAATGTGCTCTTCGCTGGGTTGAAAAATTCATAAACCTTTACCAATGACCGGTCACCAAAGGTCCATCCAGCCTTACAGCAACTGGGTCTTGCTTGAGTATTGGCGCTTTGTAGCGACGACCAAGCTCGTACACCTCTGCGGCACTACAACAAGTGTCATAGACCCCTAGAGTCTTTAGAATCTAGGGAGTCTCCCGCACAGGATTTCTTAAAAAAAAAAAAAAAAAAACATGATGTGTTGTGGCATGTTCCAGGCTGAAGGAGGTGTCGGAGAGGCTAAACAGGTTTGCCTCGGGGGGCGCCTCGCCTGCTCTGTCAGGGCTGCGCAATGTGCGGCAGGTGGTGGTGGGACCCACACATGTGGCCTGTCTGCTCGAGGACGGCCAGGTGTGCCGGGTGGCCTTCTCCATCATCCCCGACCGACTGGACCTCACCAAGAGCGACATCAACAAAGGGTAACCACACACTTAACATCAACACACACTAACTGTCAACACACACACATGGCCTGCCTGTTGGAGGACGGCCAGGTGTGCTGCGTAGTCTTCTCCATCATCCTCGACCTCCTGGACCTTACCAAGAGCAACACCGACAAGGGGTTACAGAACACACCATCAACACACGCTAATCATCAACATAATTTGACTGATCGTATCATTTTACATTTTACAACATGTCATTTGACCGGTTTTTAGTCTATTGATTAACGCTACAGACTCGTAAGCCTAAGGTCATGAGTTTGATTCCCGGCGGAGCAGAAAAAATATACCATTTATATTTTGAAATATGTTCTTTCCTGGGTAAAAAATTCATATCTTTACCAAAGACCTGTCACTAAAAGGTCTATCCAGTCTTACAGCAACTGGGTATTGATTGAGAATTAGCGCTTTCTACAGCGACGACCAAGCTCGCAGAGAGCTCTTGAGGTGTGATACACACAAAAACAGCGCTCACCAATTAAATCATCCTAATATTATTATTATGTATATCCTAATATTATTCCTTGACTTATAGGTTGGTATGAGGCTGACCACCCATACTGTAAAAAATGGTTCACTTTGCCAATGTCACCCCTGTTTCAGGGAATGTCGGCAAGAGTTGCAGGGCTTATGTTCATTTGAGGTTTGGATTTTATTTTTAAGTACACAATCAGCATTTGTAAGCGCGAACTACACGTGTTTGTTTGTGGGCATACATCTGAGAGCTTTGAATGAATATATCCTTGCAACTTAGATTATAGATTATAGATAGATGTAAGGAGAACTTGTTGTAATAAGGTAAGCTGACTGTCGCTGTGTGTGCTTGTTCCAGCCTGGGAGGAGGCGGGGGAGGGGGCAGTGGCGGGGGCAAGGCGGGAGGCTCGGGGGCTGCTGGGGGAGGCGGGGGAGGAGGGGGGGGAGGCGGCGGCGGGGGCCCTGCTGCTGGCGGGGGAGGGGGAGGGGGCAGCTCCTCCAGGCAGCAGCCCCGCACCAGGGCGCGCATCATGCGCCACAACACACTCAGGACGGCGTCCACGTCACAAGGTAACACCACACACTCAGATCTGACAATCTGTAGCCTAAGTTGCACAGATATATTACATTTAATATTTATATTACTTGCATTCCTATACACGACTAAGTTATTATTTTTTTTTTAATTTTATTGTACCTACGGACCTTTACGGACCGGTCCGTAGCTCAGTGGTAACACTGCGGACTCTGAATGGGAAGGTTGTGGGTTCGATTCCCGGCGGAGCACAAAAAATATACCGTTTATATTTTCAAATTTGCTCTTCGCCGGGTTGAAAAATTCATTAAACCTGTACCAATGACCGGTCACCAAAGGTCCATCCAGCCTTACAGCAACTGGGTCTTGCTTGAGAATTGGCGCTTTGTAGCGACGACGATCAAGCTCGTAAAAAGGTCGATAACTCATGGTAGAATGCTTGCATTCCATGCCGAGAGCAAGGGTTCGATCTCAAAGGTTTACTCAGCCTTCACAAGAAATGAGAACCAGCCCCCCCGGGAGCTGGGAAACCCCCACTTCAACTGAAAGTGGTTGGTTTGAGGCCGGCCTCTTTACCTGTAAAAATAAATAGGTCCTGAAGCGCCACATGCGACCCTTTCAAGGATAACGCAGGCAAGAAGTTACACTATATGTGTAGCTTAGTTGCGTTATTGTACCTGAAGATGATTGTAAATTGAAAACTTTCATAAAGATTAATTGAATGAAATTAATAACTAATGAAGATATACAGTGTTTCATTGGAATTTAATTTAAAAATATATTACAAATCAAAATATTTCTGGTTTAACCTGTTGTGTGGTGCAGGCTCGAGCAGCAGCAGCAGCAGCAGCCGGGCAGCAGGAGTGATCATCGGGGCCTCGGGCTCCGGGCGCGTGGTGTCTGTGCCGGCGCAGTACGTGCCCGAGGACCTCATCAGCCAGGCACAGGTGGTGCTGCAGGGCAAGAGCCGCAGCCTCATCATCAGGGAGCTGCAGGTAATGGATGGTGTTAGTGCATAGAACGGCGTTCTGGTGTGAGTGAGAAATCGAAGAATGATCTGGAATATGCGAGGAAGATCTCTTTTGTACGTATATATAGGGACTGCAATGGTGTGGAGAGCGATTAATCGCTCCAAGCATTTTGCCGTGAAGACCAATAAGCAGAGATTATCAATTGTTGTAAATTGTGAACCAAACTGTATAAAATAAATTCTGCTAAAATAATTGGTTGCAGTTTAATTAAAAGAGAACCCCAACTTAAACAATACCATAAACGTCACATGACGTTTGTGATGTACTGTCATTTTGTCATGTGTTGTTCTGTCATGTGTCATTATATGGTGTGTCGTTTTGTCACTGTGCCATTCTATCCGGTCAACCCTGTTCACAAAGCTAGCAACCTTCCTTTGTCCCTCACGTGTGGTGAATGAGAGTGTGTGACGTTGCAGCGCACCAACCTGGACGTGAATCTGGCGGTGAACAACCTGCTGTCCCGCGACGACGAGGAGGCGGAGGAGGGCGAGGGCGGGGAGGGGGGCGACGGCTACGTGCCCGAGGACCTCATCTCCTTGCTGGATGGCGGCTTCCACGCTGCGCCCGCCGACCACTCGGTCATCATAGACGCCGACGCCATGTTCTCCGAGGACATGTTTGGCTACACCGGCATACGCAGGTCAGAGGAACAACACTTTCATCTTTAATCTAAGTTGCTACTATATATTACATTTACGACTTATACTCATTTAATATGCATTCCCACAAGCAGAAACGTTTAAGTTCCCGCTTATCCTTTCAACTGCTAAAGTGAAATCTGCTCAACCTTTGTGATTTTTGTTTTTGAATAACTAATACCTGTGACTGTGCACATAGTTTGTTCACAAGTGTCGTCAATCAATTAAGGTAGGAAACAATAAATGTTTTAAAAATGTGATTGAAAAAGTATTCCGCACTGTGGGTATATACTCGTATAAATAGGCAGAATATTCAGAAGCGAAAAGGTTAATATCAAAAGTGTTTTGATTCACAATTAGCCATCATGTGAAATGAAGTGCATGTTTTCCTTGCAGCCGTGGCAGTGGGACTCGCGGGGGCTTTGGCTCTGGCGTACCTGTGGGCGGGGCGGGGGGCAGCAGTGCTGGGGCAGGGGCGGGGTCCGCGGGCCGAGAGAGCAGCAGCGCAGGCGCAGATAGGGCCGGCGAGTCCTTCTCCCGCTGGAGGGACCGACAGTACTTTGGGCCCCGGCGCTGGCTGGAGTCTGCGCTCAGGGACACCTCCTGGGACAAGGACCCAGGTAACAAGCTTCCTCCTCACCCAGCTAACAGGAACATCTCTCGGTATGGCATCTTAGAAGGAGCAGCATTAGTAATGCACTTGGCTGGGCTCCATACAAGCCCATAAACATATCGACGGTAAAAAGCCTATTTGACTTAAGCGACAAAAAGTCAATTTTACAGGAGAGCCAAAAAACTGTTTTTTTTTTTTATTATCTGCCATAACATTTTTGTTAGTGGATTAAATAAAAAAAAATGTAAGGAGGCAAAGCTTATTTTTTTATTTGCTTTTTTTTAACATAAGTAGATTTTAGATAAACATATACATTATTGAGATACTGTCGTTTAAGCAATTTGGCATTCATAATTATTTGAGGATAAATGACTGATGCGCCATTTTGCTTTCTGTCATAAATGTATGAAAATGCCTTAAGTACCGACTCAACATTTTTTATTTCGAGGTAAAAAGACTTAAATCCATATTTTCCTTTTGTTTAAATAGGGCTATTTAATTCATACGCCACATAAAGTTTATACCTTGAGAAGTAAAATGACTTATCCGTAAAAACAATGCCTATTCGTAAAGGGTATATCTGACTTAAAGACAAGGCTGTTTTATTTTTCGATACAAAAGAACTGTGGTAGGAATAAATAATAGAAGTATACTTTCCTAAAAATCTTTTTAATTGAGCCAAAATATGAAATATTAATTAGTAAATAAATGCAAAAAATAGCAGTAAACTAAAAAAGGTAACCTGATGATGACCTACTAGGTCGAAAACGTTTGTAATTTGTTTTAAAGGTTTTAATCTTTTTAAATAAATTTTATTGTTCAAATAAACAGTGTTTTGTTTTGAATTCATTAAAAAAAAATATAAATTAAAAAAGGTAATTTGAGACCACAAATTAATGATAACATTATATTTTGAATTGGTTGTGTATTAACACTGTGAAAATTCATATTCAATATTATTTTATTAATTTGATTGAAGATTTAAATCAAAACACTGTTTTGTATTTTCACGATTAAAATCAATTTATTATTTAATTTACAAACGTTTTCGATAAAATATCATCGTCAGGTATACAAAAATTTAAATCGATGATATTTTATCGAAAACGTTTGTAAATTAAATAATAAATTGATTTTAATCGTGAAAATACAAAACAGTGTTTTGATTTAAATCTTCAATCAAATTAATAAAATAATATTAATGATAACACATAATTAAGAACAAGCAAAATAATAGCAATAAAGAAGAATTGAAACATTACATAAAAGTACACATTGCAATAGCTTTTAATCAAATTATTTATTGTACAATTGTATTGTACCTGAGTGAAAAAACTACGAACACAATTTTTGTTTCTTTCTATATAATAAATGGTTAATGCTGGAGTGAAGTTTTCCGGGATCTGTTGCCGTGGTCTGTGGGAGCTGGAGCTTCCGGACGTTTCGCCCATTTCTACGATGGGCTTCTTCAGCGTGAAGTATGATGATGATGAAGATCTTGATGAGAACTGTGAAAGGTCCGGAAGCTCCAGCTCCCACAGACCACGGCAACAGATCCCGGAAAACTTCACTCCAGCATCATCAGCCGGCCGTGTAAGCCTAAAACTCTTATAAAAATGGTTAAGTTTATAAAAAACATGTAACATGAATTTAATACTTTTGATGTTTTGGTATTTTTGAAAAATATACTTACAAGAAAATAAAATAATAAGTAATGACTCCACACAGAGAGTGGCAAATTAAAATAACTATGAAAACACAAAATTCAAAGTACGGAAGTAAAATTAAATTAAGAAAAATATCATGCAATTAAGACCCCATAGAGCGAATACGTCCAAAACGGTGTTCTGGGTTTTAAATGTCCATTACGTTTACTTTTTTTTTTAATCTGTTACTGTCAGAATAAAATAAAGAAATGTATACTTTACAGATTGACCGTTTCCAAAAATGATAAAAGTTAATTGAATTCTGTCAAAATGTACACAAACTTATGAAATATTACGAAATAATGCTATTTGGGTTCAATGAATAACTTGAATTTTATGAATGAAAGTATACAAAAAATATATATGAATAGTAAGTTTATTAATCAAACTCAAAGTTGACCGCATTTTTTTTTCGTGATAATGCATGTTAATTTAACAAAATACAATAAAAAAACAGCTCCGAAAATGCCATACAATTTTGCTAGGCGAAAAGCTACAGAATAAAAGCGGCTGTTTATTTCGTTTTAACGACATTCGAGCTTGAGATGCAGAGCTGAGAGCACGTCCCATTGTCTAAGAAATTTTCGGCGCGCGAGCTTACCCATACAACATCCGATTTTGACGTGTGTGTGTGAATCCATTGGCTCACGCACCAGGGTCGCAATCTTTAACTTAATGGGTTTTTTTCTTGATTTAAAAAAAATATATCGATAGTTTTGAAGTTGAACCATTCTTCTTCATAAATAGTTTTGTGAATTAAAATTGTCTTCACCAACCAAATTTGTCTGGATAGACAATAACGCGGCAAGAAGCTTCACTATATGTGTAGCTTAGTTAAGTTGAGTTGATCATATATTTGTGTTCTTTGACTTGTAGGTTGGCATGTGGCTGACCACCCATGCTGTAAAAAATGTTTTTACTTGCCAATGTCACCGCTATTTCAGAGAAAGTAAAAAAAAATGTATGTAGGTACACATGCAACATGTGTAAGCGTGAATTTAGATGTGCCTGCATATTATAGGCGTGCATTAAATATGAATAAGCCTTGAATGTCAATACATCTTTGTAACAGAGATCGAATAAGCTATATTGAAAACGACCAAAGTCCGTCGATATTGAAAATGAGGCAACTCTGCAGAGGCTCTGGCCACCCCTAGCGGAATGGTGACAGAGTTACAGTTACAGTCTGTAATAATCTATAATCGAAGTTGCAAAGCTAAATTAACAATCAAAACTCGTATCAAATGCATGCCCACAAACACGTGTTAGTTCGCGCTTACAAATGCTGAATGTGAACTTACAAATAAAAACCAAACTAGAAAATGAACAAATAAATAAAGTGGATATATATCTACAGAGGTACTGGCCACCCCTAGCGGAATAACGACTGGATACAAGTCGTCATCCGAAAAATATTGAGAACTCATGCTGTAGTCATTTAGGGCGTTGCTTAAATTACAATTTGAAAACATTAAATAATTGGTAGATTTCTAATAATGTAGATTGTAGAGTATATGAAACTCTTTTTTTAAATTAGTTTTCGGTGAACGAGGAGTAACCCTGTGCAATAGAAATTTGTGAAAGGGACATCGCCATCCTAGATCTGTACACATATAGTATAATTTGAGGCAATGTAACATTATTAGTCAAAATAAATAACACCAAAAATCATTTTTGCGTGCAAAACTTTTAGTTACCATATCACGTCAAAGTAGAAAGGGACAAAAATATTTCTGTCTCACGGCTCGCATCTACCAGACAGAGGGAAAAGTATTGAACACAAGATGTTGTGACACACAATGCAAAAACTAATAATTTTTTGCCTTGTGTGTCACGACAGTATGTGCTCAAATCTTTAATCCTTAATTTATACATTCATTGTACTGTTTATGTGAGACATGCCTTTTATTTGGATTTCGAGAATGGAGAGCAAACCATAACACTAGGTATATATAGCGCTCAAAACTCACCGGCGTTTGAGGACGGTAGCCTCTTAAATGTAATAGCACAGGTTCCACATGAATAGGTATTATAAATAAGGACGTATTTTAAGTAGGTATTTCGATATCCTCAACATCAGAGTCCAAGAGCACCTCAACTGTTTCATTACTGTGAGGAATATCAGCTGTACACTCTGCGCAATACCTTTGTGGTATGACGAATGTTTTACACAATTTTACCAAATCATCATACTTCTTTTGTGGTAAAGCCAGACGTCTTTTATAAATATTTTCTGCAGGTTTTCCTTTGGTGCCACACACTAGGATGTCCTCGCTTGTGGCATCCATCGTGTATTTTACCACGATTTTGTTGGGCATCTGCTTTTTAAATGTAGCTATTCTGATTCGGTTTATTTTGCTTTGTAAATTTCCTTTGAAATATTTATCGGAAATTCCACTTCACCCAACAAAATCAGTAGCTATGGCAGAGTTTCGACATGATAAGGCTTGGGTGATTTCCTAGCTAGCTCAAATACTGTGCTCCATGGTGATGGAGCCCAAATAATATTTTTTGACACACTGCCTTCTATCACGGAGTGCATAGAATCAACAGGCATGTATGTGTGACCCGGAAGAAGGTAGTTGAGTTGAATGGTGCTGATGTTTTTACATACATTATGCAATGTATAGTGGATTGTGGCAAAAACAGTGCGGTTCTTATTCTGCCCCAGGCAAGAATCACTGTATAGTAATAAAGTTTTAACTGTGCCCCTCTGGTCAACATTTTGGATATATTTGTTTAATATAGTTGACACCTCTGTGGCTCCTCTTTACCCATCTGCTTCACCCCAGCAAAAACAAAATCCTTCTCTTGTTCCAGATTCGTAAAACGTTAGATTATACATCCCGTATTTCCTGGAATAGTACAACAGCATGCTTTCCCCGTATGGTGTATTTAAGACCTTTTAAAGGTCAAATGATGTGCTCAATACATTATTGCTTAAAGAATGGATCTGCTTGTGAAGTTTGAATCTCTGGTCTGAATGTTTCCCTTCCCCAATTTTCATTTCAGCTAGTTCGGCGCTTGTATTGTTCTCAAAACGCAGGCATTTCGCACATTTATCTTTCTTAGGAATGTGGAAACCTATATTGAAATCGTTTTTGAACGTATTTTTGAATACCTGTTCCCCTACCACATCCATCCCTTTAGTGGTTAAATCCAGTTTATAGATGATGTACAAATAGCTCAATTTTTTTCAAGGATTGCGGAAGGTAAAGCTTACTGAAGTCGCGCCTACAGTAATGTGAGGGAACTGCTGGTAAATTCTTAATACAGGATTGTAGTACTTGCATAATTACCTCTTTGGTTTTATTCGGTCGTATGATTTTCCATCTGGAATCTTCTTTGGCGAAGCCTTGAATGGCAATAAATACTGTAAAGTGAAGATTTTTTTGTGATGTGTTAAGGGTGTTTAACAAAAAAATTTGGCACACCTGTTTTCTCTTTTCACCTTCATTTATGAAATATAAAAATGTATAATGATGTTTGTCGGAGTCTTTCGATCTTTTTCGCTTATTTTTTCCCTTTTTGTCATTGCCACTAGCCACTCTTTCGTGGCTTAATTTTCAATCTTCCAATAATGTGGAAATAAATCGTCTTCTGTTATTTCTCACATTTATTAGTGCACGTCTTTGTACTCGCATCATTACCTGTATAGCAGGGGGTTCGCATCTTTGTTTTCGGGAACAACTACTCCTTTTCTATCAATGTGTTTTTTTTTCACTGGAATATTTCACTGGATACTGCTTAATAAAATTTAATTAAAATTTAAGTAAGCAGTATTGCAGCAGACTGATCGGTCAATAGCTCAGGTGGTAGAGTGCTTGCATTCCATGCCGAAAGCTCGGGTTCGAATCCCACCGAGGGTGTCAGAAATGATTTCCCGTTTCGGTGTTTATTTCAAACCCTAAAATAAAATACCGGCAAGGTTTACTCAGCCTTCACAAGAAATGAGTACCAGCACCCTCGGGAGCTGGGAAACCTCCACTTCTACTGAAGTGGTTGGCGTAAGGCCGGCCCCCTTACCTGTAAAAATAAATAGGTTCAACTCGCCACATGCGACCCCTTCGGGGATAACGCGGCAAGAAGTGGCACTATATGTGTAGCTTAGTTGCGTTGCGTTTAGTATCGTATATAATTATATATAATATAATTATGTAAACATAGATACTCATTTTGTGAACATCCACTTGTCAATAGTAATAAAATATGGAAATATTTTTCATTGACAACAAACAATAAGTTCCCGTAGAGACATCGATTCCGAGTGTTGACTGAGATCCTGGCGTTGCAGAGCATCAACCAACCGATAGCATGCTCAAAATACTACTGAAGCGACATCTTCAATGCATTTCTATTCACACAAGACTACATTAAACGACAACCCATGTTTATTTGGTGCAGCTTAAACGCCAACGACCATTCCAAAATCATTTGTTTGAATAGATTCAAATGCCAATAATCATTCCATTGATCTTGAAGATAAATAGCTTATGCGCCAGTTCTATTATAAAAATTTGGAAGGACACTTTGCTCAAGCGACATCACTAGTGATGTATTGCAAGAACGCTTAATGCTGAACCGACAGTCATTTAGTAAATAAAAGGAGGATATATGATTTAAGCACCATTTGTGATAGATCCACTATGAGTCTTATTAATTTATACGACAAAGTCATATTTTTTATGGTAAAGTGAAATTACTTATGCGACTTTGAATATTGTATGCACAACATGCCTATCTAACTTAACTACCTCGTCCACTCTCAAGTCGTCAAGTACATTTAGGATATGCACCACCAACAACTTGTAAGAGTATACTTTAACGACATTTCGTTAAAAAGTGTCATAAATCGTGGGACATCAGTCCATGAAATTTATAAACGCCATACAAGGTGCTTTATGACTTAAGCGACAAAAAAGTTATCTGATCGCGCCAAAAGTTAGACCATTCGACGCAGCTTGAAAAACCGAGAAAAACGATGTATATAACTCAATATCGCCCATGATGTCGCTTAAGTCAAATAGGCTTTTTACCGTCGATATCATTTATATTTTCAAATGGTTTTCACTGATTTTTTTCACGATTATGTATGTAGGTATATATAAGAGCTTTTCAATTGTTGAACATTATTTTGTAGTTAACCTAGTTCCTTGACTTATAGGTTGGTATGCGGCTGACCACCCATGCTGTAAAAATGGTTCACTTTGCCAATGTCACCCCTGTTACAGGGAAGGACGGCAAGAGTTGCAGGGTGTATGTCCATTTGAGATTGGTTTTTATGTTGTAGGCTCACATGAGGCACGTGCAAGCGCGAACTTGTACGTGTCTGGTTGTGGAAATGCATGTAATGTGAATCTCTAATGTAACATATCTTTGCAACTTAGATTAGATTAGATTAGATTTCACTGGTTTGAAAAATTCCAAACCATTCCAAAATGCCAAGCTCGCAGAGCGCTCTAGGAGTTGATTCACGCAAAAATAGCGCTCGCCAAATAAGTAATCCTAATATTATTATTACAAGCAGGCACATGTAATTTTGCGATGACATGCTGCATGTGTACATACAAACTAAACCAAAACTTTATTTTAGTCTTTGACTCCCATCAGTCCCAGTGTCTCAAAACAAAGCAACGCCACACACACCACAGCACTGCGCAGCTAACGGCCCTGCAACCGGACATGGACAACTGCCACATCACCAACACCTCTGCGGCACTATAACAAGTGTCATAGACCCTTAGAGTCTCTCGAATCTAGGGAGTCTCCCGCATAGGATTTCTTAAAAAAAAAAAAAAAACAACCAAAGTTTGTAGAAAATTGAACCCGTAAATCATTACAATATAATGTTAATAGATACATCAACTGATGCCATTCAACTGATTCTGTGGAATGTGTTCCCCAGTGCTTGGGCTGGCCAGCAGGTGTTGTGTGCTTGTGTGTGACGCGTGTGCTGGTGTGTTACAGAGAGCAAGAAGAAGGAGTCGGGCTGTGCGCTGAGCCCGCTGTGGACATCAGACGAGGTGGAGTACTGGGAGGGAGTGAGGTTCAGCCAGATTGCGGCGCTGCACTCGGAGCTGGTGGGGGTGTCGCTGCAGGGGCAGCTGCACCAGTGGAGGTGGCAGGACACACAGCCATACAAACACCCAGAGGTACCCACATCCAGTCTGGAGGGCTTGTGCCCGATAACATCGACCATTGACTTTTGATATCTGTGGGCTAGAAATTATTTTAATTTATTTATTTATTTATTTATTTATTTATTTACGGCGTAAGCCTTTAACAAAATAAGTACATAATTAAATCAAAAACAGTTTTTGTCTTTTACAAATAAACAAAAAATACAGTAAGAAAATAAAAGTAAAACTCTATATAAACTTGAAAATAAGAAAACTATAAAAATACTAAAAAACCTTAAACTGTAAACTAAATACAAACAATAAAAATTAAAAAATAGCAAAAAATTAAAAATAAAAACTTCAGATACCATTCAAATATCACTAATAAAGAAATTCACCAGGCAGACATCGTTCATATAATAACAATCTAAAACAATATAATTTATTATATATTATGGATGTCCCAAAAACATTTTTTTCAAACCTTGGTTATAGGTATGGTAATTATTATTATGCAGAACCAAGTCAAGTGAGGCATAATCATTACCAATGCGCTGTAAGCGATGCATACAACTATTGCTTTGTGCGTTAGTGCTTGTAAATGCAGGGCGGTAAGAAACTAATTGTCTAGTCCCTGAACGTGGAGTAAAAAAATTTAACTCACTAAGTAGTGCAGGACAATCAATTAGAGCATGTTTTATTTTGAAGAGGGTGATTAAATCAATAAATTTACGTCTGTCTGACAAATAGTTTAGATTTAGAATCGAATTTAAATAGAGTGGGTCGAAGTGTGACAGGGGAATTTTGAGTTTAAAATTAACTATTTTCAAAAATTTTAAGTGAACCTTTTCTATATTGTCTACGTGCACCATGTAGAGGGGGGACCAAACAGGCGAGCAATATTCCAAGACACTGCGAACCAATGTGGTATAAAGAATTTTGATTGCGGCAGTATCCTGAAAGTCCTTGGTGATGCGGTTTATGAAACCAAGCATTCTCATGGCCCTGGCACAAATGGAAGCAATGTGTAAATTAAAAGATAATCCACAGTCAAACACAACCCCCAAGTCGGTGACCTCCGTTACCACCCGAAGACTGTTTGAAAAAAGTGTATAGTCATATATAATGGGATTTTTTATTCTGAAGAAATTCATTACTAAACACTTCGAGACATTTAATGGCAATTCATTTTTATTACACCAGGTTGCTAGATTATTCAAAGATAGTTGGAGACTATTACAGTCAGCTACATTATCTATGGCTTTAAAAATTTTTATATCGTCAGCAAACAGGAGAACATTTGTGTCAGGAAATTGCTTTGTAATATCATCAATAAATAGGAGAAAAAGTAGCGGGCCCAGATGCGAACCCTGGGGGACACCACTAGTTGGTGAGAAGGAGTGTGAGCTATTATTATCTATTCTGACGATCAAAGATCTATCAATAAGGTAGTTTCGCAGCCAGGACAGAAAACTACCAGACACCCCCATACCGCGTAGCTTACTAAGAAGGATAGTGTGCGATACCCGATCAAACGCTTTTGAAAAATCAGTGTATATTACGTCAACTTGTTTTCGGCTAGACAAAGCATTAGAAAGGAAATTTTCAAATACCATTAAATTAGAAGTAGTTGATCGGTTTGGTAAAAAACCATGTTGATGGACTGAAATAGACCTGGTTGCAACATATCGGATTTTAGTAAGTACAAGCTTTTCAAGTAGCTTCGGAATGGCTGACAATTTACTTATTGGTCGATAGTTTTTAACGTTACTCCTATCACCAGACTTGTATATTGGAGAAAGATACGATTGCTTCCAAAGGGCGGGAAAACATCCAGACGCGATGGACAAATTAAATACCGCACACAGAGGTTGAGACAAGCTATGTACACAGTTTTTCAACATTACCGCTGGGACATTATCAGGGCCAGAATTAGTAAGTGGTTTCATTGATTGAATTTCTGTGATGACATCAACTACACTAAATGACAAATTAGACAGTTGTAAATCAATGTGTGAAGAAAATTCAAACGTATTACAGTCAGGATGAATATCATAAACGCTTTTAAAGAAAGATGCAAAAAGGTTAGGAATTTCTTGAACATCATCGGATGACACATCATCATAAAAAACATTATGTGGTATACCGAGATCGCCCTTCCTCAGAGAGTTAGCATATGACCAGAATTTTTTTACATTATGGACAATAGAGTGCTCAGTGTTGGAAATGTAATTTAAATAACAATTTTTGGACAGAATTTTGCAATCATTACGTAATTTCTTAAAATCTAGATAATCAGAAGAAGAATTTGAGGTTTTATATTTCAGATGAGCCACTTTCTTATCCTTTATGAGATCAATTAAATCATGACTAAACCATTTGGGATATTTCCAAGAATAAGGACTAAGCTTAAAAGTAGGTACAAATTTAGTAATCGCTTCAGATAGAATAGAGTACAGATTATTTACTACAACTTCAATATCATCATTATTTACAAAAGAAAAGTCAACACTCTGAAAAAATATATTCATATGAACAAAATCAGCTTTAGAAAAGTCTACAATATTAGTGGTATTATGGTTTTTATGTTGTACATTAGATGGAAGAGAGATAGAAAGAGGTGGATGGTATGTATCAATGGGAACAAGGACATCAGATGATGCTATAGATTTAGCAGCATTATCACTGCAAAAAACTAGATCCAAAATACGATTACGAGCATTTAATGTGAAATTAATTTGAAAAAAGTTTAAAAAGTTACAAAGATTTAATATGGTAGTTTCCACCAGTGAGAAGTTTGAAGTATGGCATTTAGGTAACAAGGGATCAGCTTCATTCCATGATATGTTAGGCAAATTAAAATCGCCCATTATCAAAAATTTGGAATGTGGGAACTTACTTCTTGTGAGCTCAACCTCAGATGCAAAATCATTGTAAAGCTCAACGGAAGAATTAGGGGGCAAGTACACGCATGCAATAATGGAAACAGGTTCGGTAAGAAGCATTACAAAAATTAGTTCGACAGATTTTTTACGGCAGAGGATCATTTTGGACTTAATATTTTTCGTAACCGCGATCAGTACACCACCACCGCGTGATTTGGTACTTGTACAAGGAGATCGATCACAACGGTAAATATTGAAATTTTTGAGGCCCAGTTCTGAACTATAAATATCGTCCGTTAGCCAGGTCTCCGTTAAAGCAAATATGTCATACTGAAGGGTGGGAGATCTAACGCGAACCGAGTGCAACTTGCTCTTCAAACCTCTAACATTTTGGTAGTAAATTTGCAGATTTAGTTTTTTGGCGAATTTTTGAAGATGTATGGAACGCCGTCTCTAAACTTCATTATCAAATTCACTTCTCCAGCGGCCTTCTTGTTGTCCAACTCCTTCCATTTTTCTGCTAGGTATTTTTTTTGATACTGGGTAAGGTCAGGTTTTATTTTTATATCATCATTTCGGCGACGCCGTGACATCATGACCTTTTTAACCGCCTCCGAGTTTTGTAGTATGACTTTGATAGGGCGAATTTTACCCGTTGATGGTAGCCCTAGGCGATGCAAGCGTATCACATCCAAATCTGATTGAGCTGTATCATCTAGCAGGTTCTTCACGAATGATTCCTCGTTCCCATTGTCAGCAGCCTCAGGAATATTATAAATTATTAAATTCTTCGAGCGAACTTCACGCTCTTTCATTTCAGTCAGAGCCCCAATCAGATCACTCGAATCATTGCATGGCTTAGGTGTTGACTTTAATGTCGAGGTCTCACCCTCAAGGCGACCTATTTCAACTGCCATGGCTCCCACAGCGCCCGATAGTTCAGTTGTTAGTGGAACTATTTTATTTAACTGGTCTCTTGTGAATTTATTACCAGTGTCCAAAATAACTTTATTGAGTGTCTGGAGGATAAGGTTGGCTTTGGCGAGAAAATCTTGAGCCATATTGATAGTAAGATAAATATTATGTATCAGTCAGTAGCCAAATTATGACACCTTTTGTGCACTAATATGGATGGATTGTGCAAGGAGTTCTATTTTATTAAAAGTAGGATAAGGCGCAGATAACTTGTAGTAACCCTGTAGCTGAGCTATATGTGACAAGTATCAAAGGAGTATGTAGTAGTTATTTATTTAACTCCAAAAATTTAACACAGGTGTAGTTTATTAGATTTCGTTTAGTAATTAGTCGAATAATGAATTGTAATTTATTGTAATTTGTTTTAATGTATGTAATTCATATTATAACGGTTGATTAGATTTTGACAGCAAAGATTTTGACGGCTGAGTTGGCGGCAAAAAAGCGGTACATGAGAAGTTGTCAATCAATGTTCGCACTGATGTTTGATGTCTTTAAGTAGTCCATATGTGAAGAAGAACACTTTAAAATAGGTTTGTATAGTAATTTACTTCACATGAAACACAAAAAACTATGTTTAAATAATAAAAACAACTTATAGCGGGTCGATCTATTATCACGGCGCAAACGGTGTTGCCAACGATTAATGAAAATAGACAATACATATTTCTTTTTCAACCTACTTATAGAAATGGTCATTAGTAATGAAGTAAACAAAGAACTTCACAGGTGCATTTCCATGTGTACAAAAAAACTGTAAAAGACGAATGTAAAAATGTTCCTAGAAAGGTGGCAGCATTGCTGCGTGCGTACTATGCCCGGAGCGGTCCGAACAGACACATGCGGTATAAATCTTGTGATTGATAAAATTTACAAATTTTAAAGGAAAAAGGCATCATTTTAAGACATTATAGCATGTGTTGTAATTGGGTGTCAAAACACAAAATGGAGAAAGCAAGAAAACATAACGTTTGACTCGTAAAAACATGATGCGAGTTAGTACGTATCAATGCAGTAAGTTAGTTTCTGCTCCTTTATGTCATTACTCAATGGTGTGTGTGTTGTTTCGCAGAACCCCGGGGTGCACCACCCGCGCGCGCTGTGGCTGGGCCTGGGCTGGGCCGGCGGGGAGCGCGTGCAGCAGCTGGCAGGGGCCGGCGTTCGCTGCTCCGTGCTGGCCGAGGGCGGCGCGCGCGTAGCCACCTGGCTAGACGAGACGCTGGCGCATGCGGCCGCGCGCCTGGAGCACCCCGCACGCGACTGCACGCAGGAGCTGGGCGGCGCGCGCGTGCTCTCGCTGCACGCCTGCGCCCTCTACACCGCCGTCAGGACCGACAACGGCAACATCTACTGGTGGTGAGACACTCACGTCATCTCTTGTAACCACTACCTCTGCAGATCATCAACTGCTTGATCGACAGTCCCACACTGTTGGTGAGCCTGACTCCTTACCAGCGGAAGTACATAGATGTTATAGAACAAGCCAAAAAAAATCTGGGGAGTCTCTCCGCATAGAATTCTTTAAAACTGAAAGATGTTGAATATTTCCCTGATGCGATCACAGCTTTGACGTGATATATATAGTTGAATAATTTTTTTTCTCTTATGGGGCCGTTTAGTGGCTCCAGCCACCCCAAGGGCGCCCATCCTTCGCTTGCTTCTTGGAAAACATGTAACTCTTCAATTCTTCTTGAAGCGTTTTTCACTGGTCTTCATCCTCAGCTTCAGAGGTAGCTGGTTCCAGCGCAACGGTCTTGCTGAGCCAAAGCCCTATCCCCAAAGCCCGTTCTGCTCCGTCGAGGTGGCATTTTCAGCTTGTTGATAGCATCACCCTCGCTGAGTGAATGGTGCACCGCTTACCAACAATCTCCTCAACCTCACACAGTTCAGTCAAATAAAAGGGGGCCGCTGCTCTAAGAGAGTTGAATACCATAAGGCACACTTTATACTCCACTCTCTCCGGGACACGCAGCAGCCAGTGAAGACGCTGCAATAGAGGAATAACATGATTAGTTTTATGCCCCCAAAAAAAGGTTTTTGCCGCGGCATTGAAAACAACCTGTAACCTAGACAATGGTACATTCGGGAAGTCAAGCATCAGGCTGTTGCAGTAGTCCAACTTTGAGACCACTAACGCATTCACCAAAGTCCTTGCTGCATCAGCAGGTAGGAAGCTGTGAATGCGTCTTATCTGCCTCAGATGAAAAAAGCTTGAGCTTACAATCCCTGATATTTGCTTTTCCATGGAGAATGCCCTATCCAGGGGGACGCTAACGGTGCTATTCTTAGACATTTTAGTCGTCCGTTGAGCCCACACTTTGACTAAATAATGATGCATTTGTATGAAGACCTGTCCCAAACCAAAATTTGGTAGGTATGAATGATCGTGGTGATGAGACTTCCAGCCCAGGCATCATAAGTTTGTCAAAGCGTGGTCTCAACGGATGACCAAAATGTCTAAGGGCCGTTCTTATAAACATCCGTTTGTTAAATGTCAAATCTAATAAACCGAAACTTGGTACAAATTTCGTTTTTCTGTATTATAACAATTCGTTCGTAAATTTTCGGTTTAATTTTACCGGCGGATCTAACCGACAGCCGACCCCCGGTTTCCAGGTAGATACCGGTCGGTTTGTTAAGGTTTGAGGTTAGGTCAGCTGTCAAAGCATTATTTTTTTGCGGTGCGTTTTGCGCGTCTTTGGACTTCTCCGCTCTATCCTGTTGAAGATAATTTCTTCCGACAGTGATAGAGAATTCATTAAAATAGGGCTGTATCAGTCGTTTTCGTGTTTGTCATACGCAACTTTAGGTTATGTTTCTTCTCTGACAGCAAACGGATGACATATGTTCATGAATGCACGCAAAAAATCATCAAAAATACGAGTGCATTATTGAGAACTAACGGACGGTTAAAAAAGCTTTATAAGACGACCATCGGTAAGATCAGTCCGTTAACGTCCATCCGTTAGTTAAATGAGTATTTACTTACGGATATTTAGTTTGAACGTTTATAAGAACGGCCCTAAGAATAGCACTGTAAGAATTTTAGAGATTCCTAGGGGTCAATGTGTTGTCTGGTTATGTTGCAGGGGCGTACTGCCGCTGGCCCAGCGCGCCCGCCTGTGGGAGAAGCACCGCGCGCGCTCCCGCAAGCAGCGGCCGGCGGGGGCCGCGCAGCAGGAGCTCACGGCTGGGGCCTCCGTCACCATGAAGAACTCCCCCATGTACCAACCCGGAGCTGTCGGTGAGACAACTCACACAAATACTTCACCTACAGAACTAAACTGAATTTATTTGCACTCAAATTTACATTATTGCAACATGCGCAATTTCAAACCCCGCCTGTGCGGTGCTCTATCGACAATAACTTTGACCCTGGTTTAACCCCTGAAGCGCCAGCGATTTTCTGCCTAATTCAGACACCCAACTCGTGGTTTTTTATATTAAATATCTCCTCATATCTCAAGATACAAAACATATCTCCTGTTGGTTTTTTTTATATCAAAAAACAATGAAATAATGCCTCGTGTTCCAGGCTTCACCGTGTCCTGTGGAGTCCCCAAGGTGGGAGTGCTGCAGTACGCGGCGTGGAACTTGTCAGACTCGGGCCGCTTCAAGCTGCTGCCCCCTCCGCCTCCCCCGGAGAGGCCGGAGAGAGATAAGCGGGAAGCGAGAGCGGAGCCTACGCAGGCGGCGGGCAGCGGGGCGGGGGGCAAGGGGACGCAGGGCTCCCAGGGGGGCGGCAGCAGCAGCGAGGCCAGCAGGCCTGCCAGCAAGGAGACCGCGGACAGGCTGGACATGCCACCTCCCCCCAGCCCCGCCTCCTCCACCTGCAGCGACACCAGCACCAGCCACAGTCAGTACACCGTCAGCTCATTACTCTCCTGGCATTCTTGACTTTTTTTCAATGTTATAACTCCATTGTTATGAACCTCTAGTGTGCCGTAGATTTATAACCGTTATCCAGCTGCCAAACTCTTGATTCTTTAATCTAATCTAATCTTAAGTTGCAAAGATATGTAACATTGAGGATTCACATTGTATGCATTTTCACAAGCAAACACGTATAAGTTCGCGCTTGTACATGCCGCATGTGAACCTACATACAACATAAAAACCCAAACCTCAAATGAACATACGCCCTGCAACTCTTGCCGACCTTGCCTGAAACAGGGGTGACATTGGCAAAGTGAACCATTTTCTACAGCATAGGTGGTCAGCTGCATATTAACCTAAAAGTTAAGAAACATAATTCACAAATAATAATCAATATAAATATCAAAACAATTACAAATCCCAAATTCAAATTTAAAATTAATTAAAAACCCTAGCCCTAGCCGCCAACATTACAGATCCACCGCCATTTCTTTCTGTCCTCACATACTTGTTTCATTGCATCCAGAGTCAGAACCTTCTTCATACAAGCTCTCCTTTTATAAGGACTATTAGGTTCACTTGTGTTTATTGATTGTTTATTTTGTTACGCAGAGCGGGCGCGTCGCCTCACAGTGAGAGAGGAAGGCGGAGCAGGGGAGACACGCAGGGATGAGGAGGAGTGGCCTCTCAAGGACGTCGTGTTTGTGGAAGATGTTAAAAATGTCCCACTCGGTGAGTCACCCATAGACGTATACCCAATTGCGTGATGATGAGTTGGTGATTTCTTTACAGCGCTGTTTCGTGATGTAAACACTCCAGGGGCGCTTGTGCACGTGATGCCAGAAATTTGCTTGTCTTCAGTGCATTTTGGAACTTCCCATGGTCCTCTATCTCTCTCACATGATGTGGCAGGTGGTTCCAGGCCAGAGAACCAGCAACTGCAAATGCGGTCTCTCCAAACAGCGGCTTTTATCTGTGTTTTGGCTCTGGTTTCTGCCTAGCGCAGTATTATTTTTTTATTTTCAAGATTCTTCCTTCTTCCTCAGCCTTTCTCAGTGCACTCCTGGACGTAGGCCTCCTCTAATCCTCTCCATTTGTCTACTCATTGCTGTGTTCAACCAGAGGTAAGGGATTAAAGAAAAAACAAATGCAACGCAACTGAGCTACAGATAAAGTGTAACTTCTTGTCAACCACTTTCGTTGAAGGGAGGGTTTCCAAGCTCCCGAGGAGGCTGGTACTCATTTCTTGTGAAGGCTGAGTAAACCTTGTGGGTATTTTAATTTGGGGTTTGAAATAAATACCGAAACGGGAAATAATTTCTGACACCCTCAGAGGGATTCGAACTCGAGCGCACGGCATGGAATGCAAGTACTCTACCGACTGAGTATCGACCGGACAAACATTACCGGATTAACAACAATGAATCAAAATATGACGTGTGTGTTCATGTATGCAGGTCGTGTGCTGAAGGTGGACGGAGCATACGCAGCCGTGCGCTTCCCTTCAGCGAAAGAGAGCAAGGAGGCCCTGACGGCAGCGGGCACCAGCGCAGCAGTAGCAGCAGCAGGGGCAGCAGCGGCAGGCACAGCAGTTGCAGCAGCCCCCGCCCCCGCAACACCAGCAGGGCAGCCCGCTGCCGCCGAGGACTGGACCACGCTGCTGCAGGACTGCCGGCTGATGCGCAAGGACGAGCTGCAGGTGGTCAAGTGGAGCACCAGCAACAAGGGGCCCGACTGCTTCCAGAAGACTCCCAGGAAACTGTCCGTGCCGGCGGACATCACAATCATGTCTATTGCCGTAAGTGTCACATGATTTTTTTTTCAACTAAGCTACGCATATAGTGTAACTTGCCACGTTACTTGCGAACCTATTTATTTTTACAGGTAAAGGGGCCGGCCTTACGCCAACCACTTCAGTTGAAGTGGGGGGTTCGCAGCTCCCAAGGGGGCTGGTATTAATTTCTTGTTGAGGCTGAGTAAGCCTGGATTTTGGGTTTTGAAAATAAACACCGAAATTATTTCTGTCACCCTCGTCGGGATTCAAACCTGATCTCTTAGCATGGAAGCGCTCTACCAACTGAGCTATCGACCAAACAATGGAGTCACTAAAGGAGTTCTAAGCGCATCAAGGCGTCAACGCTTAAGCCCCGTTATGTGGCGTACTTTGTATTTGAACGGATTCGACGCTATTCAGTCATTGTCACTGGTCACAATGTCCAGCGACTCGGATCAAGATGAGTTGTTGCTTCTTTCAGCCTTGAGAATTGGCGCTTTCTTTTGCGACAACCAAGGGGCTGTCCATATACTACGTCATTCGCATTAAGAGGGGGGAGTCTGGTCTGCGGATGATGGCAAATGATGTACGAGTACCAAAAGTGACGTCGTTCTTGTAAATACCAATTTCTACTAAATATACAAAATATTATGTAAGTAATATAACATTATTAATTATTAAGCTCATCCATTATTACAGCAAGAGGGGGGGGGGGTCATTAGATAATGACTATAGGCTGATGACGGCCCCCAAGATCGCAGAGGGCTCTTGAGGTGTGATTCACACAAAATAAATCATCCTAATATTGTTATATGTGTAGCAGGGTCCTGACGTAGTTTGTTTGGTTGTGTGTTTGCAGGTGGATGCGCGCGGCGTGCATGCAGTGGTGCGGCGCGCAGGAGGCGCCCTGGGCTACTCCGTGCTGCCCCTGGGAGGAGCGCGCTCCGTGGCCGACGCCAACTTCCCCACGGACCCCGCCGCCTTCCTGGGGAACAACCCCAACAACATCTCCATCACGTGCGCAGCCGAGGTAACTTCATCACACCCAGCAGCCTCTGCCCATGGACAGAGGTTATTCCCCATAAAAAAGAGTTGCCAGCATAGATATACACTATACCAGGGGTGCCCATGCTTTTTCTTGAGGAGATTGACCTAGCAAAAATTTATGAATAGGAGATTGATATTCAAATATAACTCATAATTCATAATGTATAAACATTTATTAAGAAAAAAAATTGTATAATTAAAACTAAATTGAGTGCAAAATGTCAAATCTTTATTAAAGTTAATCTCTTACATTACAAAGAGAAATTAAAATAATACTGGTACAATATAAAAATAAAAGTTATCTTGATGCTGATGCCGAAGTGTGATATTGGTGGTCCTCCACAAAATGTTCGTAGTTAGAGATATTCTTTGGTTCCGGTTTTTGACCGTGGTCCATAGTTTTTGCTTCTTTTTCTTGTTTTATAAAATTTGGCATCTCTAGTTGCAAGGCGGATGAGCCTCCTCTCATGCTGTGTGTGATGTTGCAGGGCACGGAGAGTGCGGTGCTGCTGCGCGATGGCAACGGCACCCTGTACCCGCTGGCCCGGGACTGCGTGGGCTGCCTGAGGGAGCCGCCGCTGCTGGAGCTGCCTCCGCTGCGCTGCGTGAGCGCCCACGCCGTGCCTCTGCCCTCCTCCCTCCTGCGTGGCCAGCAGCAGGTGGCGCTGGTGGTGCTGCTCACAGAGAAGCAGATCCTCATGCCGCACCTGCTCAGGGCCGACCTGGAGGCCGTCAAGCACACCCTGCAGCAGCTAGACACAGACCTCAGTGAGCAACACTCATATATATTCAAAGTGACCTAGATCGCATTGTTCAATGGACCAAAGAATGGCTGATTTCTTTAAATGCTGAAAAGTGCACGGTATTGCATGTGGGAAGTAATAATCCTAAACTACAGTACACCATTGAATCAAGAATATTGCAAAGCGTGAAATCGCAGAAAGACCTAGGAGTAACTGTAACAGAAAACCTGAAGTGGGATGAACAAGTTTTCATAAAATAAAGCTATTTTTTGTTTAACGTAGTTTAAAAAATAAATAAAAATAGCTTTATTTTAAAAAAATAGCTTTATTTTAAAAAAATGAATTTTCACTGTGTGAATACACAAACCCTACAAAATCTAAGTTTTCATAATTACAAAAAAAGCTAATTCAATGTTGTCCGTGGCCGACGCCAACTTCCCCACGGACCCCGCCGCCTTCCTGGGGAACAACCCCAACAACATCTCCATCACGTGCGCAGCCGAGGTAACTTCATCACACCCAGCAGCCTCTGCCCATGGACAGAGGTTATTCCCCATAAAAAAGAGTTGCCAGCATAGATATACACTATACCAGGGGTGCCCATGCTTTTTCTTGAGGAGATTGACCTAGCAAAAATTTATGAATAGGAGATTGATATTCAAATATAACTCATAATTCATAATGTATAAACATTTATTAAGAAAAAAAATTGCATAATTAAAACTAAATTGAGTGCAAAATGTCAAATCTTTATTAAAGTTAATCTCTTACATTACAAAGAGAAATTAAAATAATACTGGTACAATATAAAAATAAAAGTTATCTTGATGCTGATGCCGAAGTGTGATATTGGTGGTCCTCCACAAAATGTGGAGGACCACCAAGAGGCTTTCACTGTGTGAATACACAAACCCTACAAAATCTAAGTTTTCATAATTACAAAAAAAGCTAATTCAATGTTGTACACAATACGGAAAGCTTTTTTTCACATTGATAAAGATCTTTTCTTAAAAATATACAAGTCATATGTACGACCTATGCTTGAATATGCATTCCAGATATGGAGTCCATATTTTAAAAAAGACATTGAACTCTTGGAAAGAGTACAAAGAAGAGCAACAAAAATGGTGTGGAACTTCAGAGACATGACATACGAACAGCGACTGAAAGAACTCGGTTTGACTACACTGGAACAGCGCAGACAACGCGGAGACCTGATTGAAACATTCAAAATATTAAGTGGGCATTACAATGCACCAGGACTAAGAAACATCTACTCCATGAACCCGCCTGGACGTATGAGAGGGAATTCGCTCAGGATCGCAAAAAAACCTAGTACAAGCAACCCTAAACATCACTTCCTCCCAAATCGTGTGGTCACATCTTGGAACAAACTTCCTGAAGATATAGTTAGTGCACCTTCAGTGAATCTATTCAAAAACAGATTGGACAAACACATCAAAAATAATGTTTTTTTTTAATGTTCAAGATTTGTTGTGCTGTGATATACACGCATCAGCCTTAGCTGCTAGTGTATAAATAATAAATAAATAAAAATAAATAAATAAAATATTTTTTAAGAAATCCTTTGCGGGAGACTCCCAAGATTTCAGAGACTCTAGGGGTCTATGACACTTATTGTAGTGCCGCAGAGGTGTTGTTTACAAGCTTGGTCGTCGCTACAAAGCGCCATCACTCCGGTCACTAAAGGTTCATCCAGGCTTACAGCAACTGGGTCTTGCTAGAGAATTGGCTCTTTCTACAGCGACGTCCAAGCTCGCAGAGGGCTCTTGAGGTGTGTGATACACACAAAAACAGCAAAATAAATCATCCTAATATTATTATTCTGTTCCGTGTTGCAGAGCACCAGCTGCCCAGTGTGCTGGGGGAGCGCTGCGACGGCAACAGGAACGTGCTGCATGCGTGTGTGTCCATGTGCACACCCACGTCCAACAAGGAGAACGACGCTGCTCCAGGTAACTCACGTCCCTCCCTGCTGTAACTGCAGCCAGTGTAATAACATGCTTCTCACCCCTGCCCCGTGTTCCAGGAGAGAGCAGCTCCTCCGTTATCCAGGAGGAGCCCATCCCCACGCTGTCCTGGCCACCAGAGACATTTGACGCAGCCTCAGGGGACGAGGACAGCCTCATGGGACTCACCAACAACAGGTACATGTGTAACAGTTTAAGGGTTTGTGTGTTGACATTGTGAAGATTCATTATACATTAATTTATTTATTTATTTGTAAGCACAAACTTACACGTGTCTGTTCGTGGGCATGCATTTAATATGAACTTTAAATTTAAATACATCTTTGCAACTTAAATTATAGATTATTGAATATTTCCTATATGTGCTCATACAGCCAGGGCTGGAAGTCTCATCACTACGGTAATTCTTACCTACCGAATATCGGTAATATTGTATAAAGACCTGTCAATCCAAGATGGCCACAAGTGAATAGCTGATTAGTCTTCATACAAATATAATCGATATTCGGTAGATAAGAATTACCGTGGTGATGACACTTCCACCCCTGGAGACCGTAGGCTCTGTATTCACTAAAGTAAAGCGCAGCATGAGTAGCCCCTGACGTTGTGTTGTGTTGTAGCTGTAAGCTGGGAGGCAGTGGAGGCCCCCTGGCAGTGTTTGACCCGGCGGAGCGGCGCAACAACGCGCTGGCCGCCCTGCGCACCATGTGTGAGAGCCCTGCGCTGGCGCCCCACCTGCCCCAGCTGCTGCAGGCCAAGTGAGTCTCACCCTTCACATCTCCCATAATAATAATAAGCTAAATTTATATGCACCTTGTTGTGATTTGTATCACTACAAAGGCGCATGTGGGCTGTAGCGGGAAAATAGAAATGCTGTCAGCATCTTCCTGAAGGCTGTCTCATCGTCCTGGACTCTCAGCCTCTCTGGGAGAGCATTCCACGCCGCTGGCCCGGTAACCCCTAGCTTACATCCTGACCATGTACACACAGCTTCTCTGGAAATCAGTTCACTCAAATTACATGGAACATATCGATACCTTAACACCCCCTACCTTCAGGTTACTTTCCAAATAATAGGCAAAAAATAATCAGGAATCGAAACCACAATGTACATCCCCCTGACTTTGAAGAGTATGTATGAAAAACTACGAAATGTCAAACAACTGAACGCTTATCCTGCCCTTGAGGAACTAACTTATCTAGACTTGTAATGACGCGACTTTAGAACTCGGACGGCAGGCGGTTTGTAGTTTTCAAATGTAATCTTTTCTCAAGCGCGTACGCAATACGGGATGTAGCAGAATGGTACACTTAAAGTTTGCCTATCACGTACGTTCATATGCATAGGGCGGTTAAGGCGGCGATATATTCCAAGTCCATTTAAAGCTTAATTTTACATCTGCCCGCTGAGAAAAGTGACTTCCACTGCCATGCGTGATGTTTGTTGTGTGGCGCAGGGACGGGCAGGGGCAGACAGCCTTCATGCTGGCGGTGTCGTGCCGCGCCTACAAGGCAGCCCTGGTACTGCTGGACGCAGCGCAGCGCTGCGGCAGCGCCGAGCAGCGCGCGGCCGCCGTGTTCCCGCGCAACTCGCCCGCGGACCACTCTCCACTGCTGGTGCTCTGCTGCAATGACACCTGCAGCTTCACCTGGACGGGGCAGGAGCACATCAACCAAGTAACACCTGCAAACAATAATATTTTTTTTTTTACAAACAGATTGGACAAATACATCAACAAAGGTTTTTAAATGCATAATATTTGTTCTTACGAAAAAGAAAACAAAACATTTGAGTGCTGTGATATACACGACGATGATTGTGATGATTTCCTTATAAGCGCCGTTTCGTAACTCAATGTCACTCCAAGGGTCACGACAGTGGGAAGACCACGTTCAAGATGGCTGGATGGAGTGGTGGCGGATTGCCGTGCAGTTGGAATGTGGGACTGGAGGAGGAAGACGTTGGATAGACATCGCTGGCAGCGGTTGCTGAGGGAGGCCAAGACCCACCCCGGGTTGTCGTACCAATGATGATGATGATGATGATGATGATGATGATGATGATGAAGATCTTGATGAGAACTGTGATGAGTTCACAGTTCTCATCAAGATCTTCATCATCATCATACTTCACGCTGAAGAAGCCCATCGTAGAAATGGGCGAAACGTCCGGAAGCTCCAGCTCCCACAGACCACGGCAACAGATCCCGGAAAACATCACTCCAGCAAATATCAGTATTGTTTTGTAACGTTATATTTTACTTTTGGTGTTTTTATTGAAAATAACATTGCCTGGATGTGATGCCATGATGTGTGTGTTGTTGCAGGACATCTTTGAGTGCCGCACCTGCGGGCTGACGGGCTCGCTGTGCTGCTGCACGGAGTGCGCCAAGGTGAGTGCTGCATGTGTGTTTGTGTATGTTCGCTCATGTGTGTGTGTATGTGTACTCATGTGTGCGTGTTGCAGGTGTGCCACAAGGGGCATGACTGCAAGCTTAAGCGCACGTCCCCCACAGCGTACTGTGACTGCTGGGAGAAGTGCCGCTGCAAGGCACTGCTGGGCGGCAACTGGGCCGCGCGCTGTGAGCTGCTGGCCCGCCTTACCAAGGACACTCACCTCGCCACGCACTTCAATTCCAGGTGACATACTCTTCTTCTTCTTGTTATAGATCTATGATCTGTTTATTGTGGAACTTCCTCCTGTGATGCAGAAGACCAGCTGTTCTTCCATCTTTTTGGAGGGCGACCTGGTAGACACTGGCCGTCCGGTATCTTCTGTGCCACGATTCTAATCTAATCTAATCTAATCTAATCTTAGCTGCAAAGATATATATCATTTAAGATTTATATTAAATGCATTCCCACAAGCAGACATGTATAATTTCGCGCTAACACATACCGCATGTGGACCTACAATATAAAAATCCAATCTCAAATGAACATAAGCTCTGCAACTCTTGCCGTCCTTCCCTGAAACAGGGGTGACATTGGCAAAGTGAACCATTTTTTACAGTATGGGTGGTCAGCCGCATACCAACCTTTAAGTCAAGGAACGATTCAGGCTAGCTATATCAAATACCATCGACCCACCTGGTAGCTTCCCTACCCATTCACCCACCTGATAGCGTCCCTACCCATTCACCCACCTGATAGCGTCCCTACCCATTCACCCACCTGATAGCGTCCCTACCCATTCACCCACCTGATAGCGTCCCTACCCATTCACCCACCTGGTAGCTTCCCTACCCATTCACCCACCTGATAGCGTCCCTACTCATTCACCCACCTGATAGCGTCCCTACCCATTCACCCACCTGATAGCATCCCTACCCATTCACCCACCTGATAGCGTCCCTACCCATTCACCCACCTGATAGCGTCCCTACCCATTCACCCACCTGATAGCGTCCCTACCCATTCACCCACCTGATAGCGTCCCTACCCATTCACCCACCTGATAGCGTCCCTACCCATTCACCCACCTGATAGCGTCCCTACCCATTCACCCACCTGATAGCGTCCCTACCCATTCACCCACCTGATAGCGTCCCTACCCATTCACCCACCTGATAGCATCCCTACCCATTCACCCACCTGGTAGCTTCCCTACCCATTCACCCACCTGGTAGCTTCCCTACCCATTCACCCACCTGGTAGCGTCCCTACCCATTCACCCACCTGATAGCGTCCCTACCCATTCACCCACCTGATAGCGTCCCTACCCATTCACCCACCTGATAGCGTCCCTACCCATTCACCCACCTGATAGCGTCCCTACCCATTCACCCACCTGATAGCGTCCCTACCCATTCACCCACCTGATAGCGTCCCTACCCATTCACCCACCTGATAGCGTCCCTACCCATTCACCCACCTGAGCTGGAAGTCTCATCGCCACGGTAATTCTTACCTACCGGATATTAGTAATATTTGTATGAAGACTAATCAATATCAATTTGGGACATCACAAAAGCACTCACCATAGTTTTGACCACACCCGGCGGTAGACACCTCCTGATAGCCCTTATTTGACGTAGACAAAAAATTAAGCAGCTATTGTTTTGTCAACCTGCTCCTCCATTGTGAGATTCCGATCCAGCGTAACTCCCAAAAGTCTCGCAGAGTTGGAAGGCTGGATCAAATTTTCCCCAATGAAGAGAGGTACTCCATTCTCCAGGAGGTGATCGCGCCTGGATGTGGCCGACCACATAAGGTCAGTCTTGTTTATAGCTGAAGATTTAATGTTGTGTATACAGAGCACTGCCACTTTTGCCAACTTTTCTTGAGATGTAATGCTGTCTGTGCTTGCAGGGGAGAGAGCATCCTGCTGTTCCTGGTGCAGACTGTGGGGCGCCAGGCAGTGGAGCACCGCCAGTTCCGCGCCTCCTGGAGGACGCCCAGGGGAGGGCGCGCGGGGGGCGGGGCCAGCGGTGGGGGTGCCGGAGGGGCTGGCGGGGCACAGGGGGGCGCACAGAAGCCGCCCACCCAGCAGCAACAGCAGCAGCCCACGCAGCACGCCGCGCACGAGGACAGGGAGGACGGAGACGCCCCTGACCACGACCTGGAGCCTCCGAGGTTTGCCCGCAAGGCTCTGCTGCATCTGCTGGGTAAACATCAATTATCTTAATATTGTAGAATAGGGGCTCCCAATCTTTTTGTACCCTGGAGCACATTCTAAAGTATCGGTAGGGCTGCGAGTACCACTATTTTTAATCAAAAATACTCATACCATAAATCACAAATCTTGTAAGATTGTTTACTGAGCGGACATACTTCAGTGTGCTCAATAAGATTCTTTATCTTCAGTATCTTCTAAATGGGCCTTGAAAAGTCAGTGTTGCAAAGGAGCTGCTCGAATAGATTTAACTATTTTTGTAACTATATTCATAATGTGCTCACATGGCAATATTTTACAACATAGCTTCCTGGTAGATAATACAGTGGTAGGACAAAATGTTTGAAAATGTTTCATCCTTCTAGCAGAGGGATTTTTAATTAATTTTTATGAAAAAATGCCGTCTGTATTTTTCGCAAGTAGGTTGAAACAGATATATATTGTCTATTTTGGTTAATGGTTGTGTTGTTGCAGCTGACTGGGCGGCCGTGGAGGCAGCGCTCATGTGTGGGGCGGGGGCAGCGGCTCCCCCCAGCAGCGCAGCGGGCAAGCAGTCCGGCACCACGCTGCTCGATAAGTTCACTCACGCCCTCATCGTCAAGTGCACTAATGATGTGAGTACACCAGTACAGGTTCTCCCTCCTCTAACTCACGCCCTGTATATCCATCGCACCCGGTGATGTGTCACAGGACTCGCATGCAAAACATTACATAGATGCAAGTGGCAGAAGGCCCTCCCGTGAGGCTAACACTCTTCAGTGTAAAACAAGACAAGGTGGCTCAAAGCACGAACAAGCAATGATAAGTGGAAGAATTTAAAGGCTGGATGATTTGAAATTACACCCTGTTGGGTTACGGTTCTGAGCATCTTTTGTAAGTTTTGACATAAGGCCACAGTGAGCGTGATGTTAGTGAACATGTTCGGGAGGCGATCTCCTGACTAAGCTGCCAAACACCTTAAGGTGGAAAAAAATATATATATAATAAACTTAGTCTAATTATATTTTTTAGGGTGGATTTATTAACACAGTGAAAGTCCATTTTTAATTATTTAAAAAAATTCAAATGGAAACAAAGTTGTAATTCACTTATTTATTTCTTTTTTGCTCGAATATTTTCGCCTAATGAGGCATCTTCGGGAGCAGAATAGTTAATAGGTAACTATTCTGCTCCCGAAGATGCCTCATTAGGCGAAAATATTTGAGCAAAAAAGAAATAAATAAGTGAATTAAAACTTTGTTTCCATTTGTTTTTTTTAAATAATTAGTCTAATTAGACTAAAGAGTTCTCGCCATAGCCTGCATAGAACTTGGAAAAAGCCTCAATGTTGGACTTATTGGCAACAAAGTCCGCATATCCGATAAGGCCAACTGCTGGTCGGACAGCGTTATCACTTTGGAGTCCTGCAACAATGACTTAGATTTCTATTCCCGCCTCACTGAGGGAACTGGATTTGGAGAGACTGTTTAAAAGACGTCTCAAGACTCACCTCTTCGTCCAATCATATGGACAAGCGCCTTTGCAGTGACACACTGTCATAGAAGGCGCTATATAAATTTTGTATTAATAATACCTACATATCTACCGAGCCGCATAGCTATTTGCGATAGCACCCATGACGGGGAGACTGAGCATGCGCTACAGTGAATAAATTTTTGACATTTTTAAGTGGAATAATAGAGATCTTTAATTGTAGTCTCTTTAAAAACCTCTGCAACACAATTATCTGTTATTCTACAGTTTAATAAACGATAATACAGATTAATATTCTACAGACTTTCCTGACTTATAAATATATAACAATCTGCATGTTGAGTTGCAGATGCTGGACACCCTCTTGATGACCTTGATCCGTGAGCAGCAGAATGACTCTGTGCCGGGCCGCGTGGAGCGTGCCAGGCACGTGGCCAGGCGCTTTGTCCGCTCCGTCGCCAGGATATTCGTCATCTTCAGTATAGAAATGGCTCCAGGGGCGGCCAAGAGACGAGGGTGAGTTGCACTCTTAATTATATTTTTTAGAAGTGAATGGTATTTTTATTTTTGGCTTAACCTTTTTGCTTCTGAATATTCTGGCTATACGAATACCCGCAGTATGGAATACTTTTTCATGCACATTTTTAAAACATTTATTCGTTTCCTACCTTAACTGATTGACAACATTTCAAACTATGTGAACAGTCACGTGTAATAGTTATTCAAGAAAAAAATCACAAAGACTTAGCAAATATTTCCACTTGCAGACTTATGAACTGTTGAACACAGATGTCAGGGATAAGTTCAAAGTTGGATGACGATGATTGACAGCCGCACTGTATGCAAGTTTACACTTGATACCTATGTGTGTCACCCGTAGTTGAAGGGTTAAAATAAACCCCCATTTCTGACACCCTCGGTGAGATTCAAACCCAAGCTCTCGGCATGGAATGCCAGCACTCTACCAACTGAGCTATCGACCGGACTGTTGAGTAACCCAAGTATTGTATGTTGCAGTCCCCTGCCGGTGTCGCAGTCCCTGGAGCGCTGTCGCCGCGTGTTTGTGGCCTTGTGGGGCCTGGCAGCCGAGGAGCTGGCGGAGACGGCCGACTCGCTGGTGGCGCCCGTGCGCCTGGGCGTGGTACGCCCCACGGCGCCCTTCAGCCTCGCCTCCAGCTTCGTGGACGTGGTCAACGGCACGGAGGACCTGTTCTCCGTGGAGCCCCTGCCACAGCCCGGGGCCTCAGACAGATACAGGCAAGTGTCATACGTGCATGGAGGACGATTGTCAAGTAGACTGACTTCATCAGCTAGAGGGAGTGCTGCAGTAATATACACGCAGTCTACTTTCTACAGGCCTCTTCTTGAGTTTTTACACAGCAATAAGATTGAAATCTTTTGGCATACTCCTATTGGATAAAACTACCCACCAATAAACTCCAACAGTGCTATTCTTACACCAGAACCTCTCAGAAGATTGAAGCGCTTTAACCGTTGATAATGCCCATCGAAGCATATGGGCGAAACTGTATGGAATAAAAACCAACCAGACCACGGCTACACTATAATCTATAATCTAGGTTGCAAGGATATATTCATTCAAAGCTCTCAGATGTATGCCCACAAACCAGCACGTGTAGTTCGCGCTTACATATGCTGATTGTGTACTTACAAATAAAATCCAAACCTCAAATGAACATAAGCCCTGCAACTCTTGTCGACATTCCCTGAAACAGGGGTGACATTGGCAAAGTGAACCATTTTTTACAGTATGGGTGGTCAGCCTCATACCAACCTATAAGTCAAGGAATACGAGTAATAAATAACATTTAAGTATAAAAAAAAAAACAACAACAAAACCTTAAAAATAAATCTATACAAAAAAGTCAAAAAATTCTTATGCAAAAAATGTAGCAAACTAATAAACTAACATTACAAATCAGCATTGCAGATTAGCCGCCACTTCTTCCTGTCCTTGCATACTTCTTTCATTTCATCCAGAGTCACACAATCCGGAAAAAAAGTTTTAAGTCAATTACCGCCCGTGAAAGCTTTGATCTGCAATTGAGCATTGTTTAGTTTGAGTAGACAGTAATGTTGTGTGCGCAGGGACAGAGAGAGCGTCGCGGTGGCCAGCAGCTCCATGAGGGGCTCGGAGGCCGAGGAGGCGGAGGGGGGAGCAGGGGAGGACGAGGGCTCGGAGGGAGAGCAGGAGGGGGAGGCACCCCAGCAGCCACAGCCCCCGCCCCCACCACAGCCCGCCCACCATCTCATCAACAGGTGCGGCCTCACTCACTCCCTTACCTCACCTCTGACAATGATCGTAGTAATCATCAGCGATCTCTGCATTGTCATTGTTTGAACCAGCAGGCAGGGCATCTTGATGATGATGATGATGATGAGTTGATGATTTCTTTATAGCGCCGTTTCGTGATGTAGTCACTCCAAGGGCGCTGGTGCAAACGATGCCAGAAATTTGCTTGTCTTCAGTGCATTCTGAAACTTTCCATGGTCCTCTAGCTCTCTCACATGATGTGGCAGGTGGTTCCAGGCCAGAGGGCCAGCAACTGCAAATGCACGCTCTCCAAATATTGTGTTAACTCTTCTTATAGGTTCTTCAATCCTTGATTTGGCTCCAGTCTCAGCCGAGCGCAGTGTAAGGCTTTTTTTGCCGAGGGTGACTGGTTTGATTAAATCAGCGAGATATTTCTTATCTTGCACCAGTTTTACCCTTCAACTGCGGGTGACATGCACAGTCAAGTAGATATCATCCATCTTTGAACTTATTCCTGACATCTGTGTTCAAGAATTCAAAAGTCTGTAAGCGGAAATATGTGCTGAACCTTTGTGATTTTTGGTCTTAAATAACCAATACATGTGACTGCATTCACTTTTATGTGGGTTATGCTTGAGAATTGGCGCTTTGTAGCGACGACCAAGCTCGTAAAAAGTCTGATCGATAACTCGGTTGGTAGAATGCTTGCATTCCATGCCGAGAGCAAGGGTTCGACCCCCACCGAGGGTGTCAGAAATGAATTCACGATTCAAGAAATGAGAACAAGCCCCGTCGGAAGCTGGGAAACTACCATTTCAACCGAAGGGATTGGCGTTAGGCCAGCCCCCTTACTCGTAAAAATTATTTGGTCCCGAAGCGTCAGATGCTATCCCTTCGGGGTTAACGTAGGCTTAGTTGCGTTTGCGTAAACTCGTACTTCGTACATGACGCATCTTTTCTATCTTGTTGCTCCAATTCTGTGTTGGTTGAGAGCCCTGCAGGCTGTTCACCTTGTGTGTGTGATGTTGCAGGACACACGAGGAGGCGGGGGTGGAGCACGCAGGAGACGCGGAATCTGAGTCGGAGTTGGACCTGCTGGCCGAGGCGGAGACGGAGTCTGACTCTGATGACCAGGACAACAACGAGGCCGCGCCCAGGCAGGCCCAGCCCACACAGCCCAACGATACAGGTGACTTACCCACTGCAGGAGCTCTGCTGCTGGCTGATTATGAGTTGTTGGCTCATGACATGACATGTGCTTTTTTTCTTTGAAAGAATGGAACCTGCAGAGTGAGAATAAGAGAAGAGTATGGATAAAGAAAGTGATGAATTCCTTGACTTATAGGTTGGTATGAGGCTGACCACCCATACTGTAAAAAATGGTTCACTTTGCCAATGTCACCCCTGTTTCGGGGAAGGTCGGCAGGAGCTGCAGGGTGTATGTTCATTTGAGATTCGGGTTTTTATATTGTAAGACTACATGCGGCATGTTTAAGCGCGAACTTAAACATGTCTGTTTTGTGGAAATGCATATAATGTGAATCTCTAATATCACTTATATTTTGCAACTTAGATTAGATTAGATGACTGGGGACAACTATGCTCTAAAGAACGTATCAATGCTGTAAGCTATTTTCTACTCTTCTATATTATAACACAATGGTCAAAGTTTTGTACTCATTGTTGAAAGACCCTATGCAATTCATGACGCACAAATGACTAGTCGCAGCAGGTGTTGAGTGTTGTGTGTGTTGCAGGCATAGCCTCGCTGCTCATCTTTCCCGAGGAGGAGTCCGGGGACTCCACGCAGCCTGAGGACGAGGACTCGGAGGCGGGGGAGACGGACGAGCACGAGAGGGACGCAGACATGTCGCCCGCAGACGGGGGCGCGGCGGCTGACAACCTGGACCGACGGGGGAACTCCTCTAGCGGCGCCCCCAGGGCCAACCTGGCTCCCCCCAGCATGCAGTGGGCCATCAGGTAATACCCTGCTGGATACAAGCCTCTTCTATGTTTGTGTTCCAAACATTTAAATACTTTGAATAGGAGTTTTAGGCTTACACGGCCGGCTGGTGATGCTGGAGAGTTGCTTTCTGGGATCTGTTCCCCAGGGCCAACCTGGCCGGTGAGAGCTGGAGCTTCACCCATGTCTACGATAGACTTCTTCAGTGTGAAAGTGAAATATACTCTGCTCATAGACCCTGCCTCCCTCAGGAGGACGGCCAGCGCCCAGCACTGTATGTCTATGTGTATGTGTGGTGTTGTTGCAGGAACCCCCGGGAGACAGCGCGCTCAGGTGGAGTGCGCCTGGCGGGCAGCTCCTCATTAGTGTTCATAGACCCTGCCTCCCTCAGGAGGACGGCCAGCGCCCAGCATGAGCCCCACTCCAGTGCCACCACCGCCAGCTGCCTGGCCCGGGCATTCGGTAATTATTCCCATTCCATAACTCATCATCTAGTTCAGGGGTCTTCAAACTTGTCAACCTACAGGTCATAGGCTCTCCAAGGGCCATCTAATCTAAGTTGCAAAGATATGTTACATTGGAGATTCACATTACATGCATTCTCACAACCAGACACGTACAAGTTCGCGCTTACACATGCCTCATGTGAACCTACAACATAAAAATCAAATCTCAAATGGACATACATCCTGCAACTCTTGCCGTCCTTCCCTGAAACAGGGGTGACATTGGCAAAGTGAAACATTTTTACAGCATGGGTGGTCAGCCGCATACCAACCTATAAGTTAAGGAACACACACGGCAAATTACATTTTATAAATCAATAAATAATAATATCAAAACTAAACAGAAAACAAATTCCAATTTAACAAACCCTAGCCACCAACATTTCAGATCAACCGCCATTTCTTTCTGTCCTTACATACTTCTTTCATTTCCTCCAGAGTCATAACCTTTAAGCCAAAAGCTTAGAAACTCAATGTCAAAAATGAATGTCAAAGTGAAATCGATAGCAAGGGGGAGAAGGGGGTAGAAACAAACCATAACATAAAACTAACCCTTAAATTTTAATTGGGAAATGAGACTGGAAGAAAAAATCTCAATTTGACTAATAGGTTCTGCGTAATTCCTTACGACCTAGGCGACGAGATAGCAATTCTTGTCCAAAAATAAGGTGCACTGTGATTTTTTATGTACGGAGTTCTTTCGCGAGCGCTAGCAAGCTCCGATTTGGATTGATATCCAAAGTGTAAGGAATTTAGCAGAATAGCGCTTCTGATCTAGCCGATTGGTCCTCCTGAATAAAGTGTGTTGTCTGATGTTGGGAGAGATCTGCATTGTGTGTGTGTAATGTTGCAGGCATTGTCGTGCGGCAGATAGCCGAGCTACTGAGCGGGGCGGCGGCCTCAGCGGGGGGTCCGCGCCCCCTGCCCATGTCCGCGCGCGAGGCCGCCCGCCTGCAGGCGCAGCTGGAGGCCCGCCTGCGCCCCACCTGGGACTGGCTGGTCACCGTCATGGACACCACGGAGGCGCAGCTGAGGTTCGGCGCCTCCCTCACGCAGGGCGGGCTGCCCCGCGCCCCGGCCCCTGCCCCCCCGCCCGCCTTCACCACCTCTAGCAACACCCGCATCGTGGGCTTCACTACCGCCGACCAGTCGCGATCACGCACAGACCGAGAACAAGGTAAGTCACAGACAATGTGCGTGATAGTTGTGATCATTGACTTTGACTGCTTTTCACTCTATACTAGTGAGAAGACTTCTTAAAGTAGAAAAAATGTAAATAAAAGTGCCGCTTTCACTTATGTACTTCCTTGTGAAAGTGCTTTTTGATATTCACATATTGTTCCAAGTATCATAAGATGGTGGTACTCGACTTCTGAACTTGCACGTGAAGAAGCAAGATTGGTGGTCGAATTCCTCACAGTTTCTCAAAGATAGTTAATATATGTCGCTGCTCTTCCAACACAACCCATATGTAGTCTTTATCATACTAAGACCCTGAGTGAGCTCATATTTTCATCACAGGTTCATCAACATCTTCACCATCACTTCACCTTCATGCTGAAGAAGTCCAACGTCCGGAAGCTCCAGCTCTTATTAGACCACGGGAACAGATCCCGAAAAGCAACTACATACATTATCAACAGCCGACCGTGAATTCCTAAAACCCCTATTGCTACATGTGTGCGTGTGTGTTACAGGTGTGGAGGCTCACAGTGCGCGGCGAGAGTTCCTGTCCTACTGCCTGTCCCTCATGAGGGCGCACAATGCGGAGCACCTGGACTCCCTGCCAGTGCTGGACGTGTCAGCGCTCAAGCACATTGCCTACGTGCTGGACGCCCTCATCTACTACATGAGGTATGTGGAGCTTCCTGTCCTACTGCCTGTCCCTCATGAGGGCGCACAATGCGGAGCACCTGAACTCCCTGCCCGTGCTGGACGTGTCTTTGGGACACGGAGCCAGTGAAGCTTCTGCAGAAGAGCAGTATTGCAATTAAACTTGTAAAAATGTAATTCTTTTCTCTCTGTTCACAGGTCAGGCAGTGAGTCCTCCTCTCCGCTGATGTCTTCTTTACATAATGACTCCTCATACGCCGGCATCTCCCCATGGAACGACCCTGTAAGTTAATATAATATGCTACTGTCTGTTGTGCTCATTGTTACGTTGTTAGGAGCATCTAGCGGCGGATTGGTGAAGCTTTTAGCACTTCTTAAAGCTACATAATGAGAGACAAATACACAGAATGAGGACAATAAGGCCTGTTACACACTAGACGCATTCTGCCCGGTTTGTCTATGGATTTCCGGGTCAGAAGTCTAGTAGTGTACGGAGATGTATGATAGCTTTCACACAGTTCACCTTTTCGCTTCTGAATATTCTGGCTGTATTTATACCCCCAGTACGGAATTTTTTTTCAAGTATTTTTTTTTAAAACATTTAATTTCCTACCTTCATTGATTGACAAAACTTCAAACTACGTGAACAGCTTCATGTATTAGTTATTCAAGAATAAAAATCACAAAAATTTAGCTCATTTCACTGGCATACTTTTGAATTCTTTGGCACAGATGTCAGGGATAAGTTCAAAGGTGGATGACGTCTATGATTGACAGCCGCACTGTATGCAAGTTTACACTTGAGGCCTATGCGTGCGCAAGCATTGAAAGCAGTGAAAGGATTAAAAACGATGCTAAAAACTTTGTCAATCCACTAGTACATGCTCGTAACATTATAAAAGGTCTCCTTCACTGGTGTTGTGTGATTCCAGCAGGATGAGAATGAGAACGAGGATGGAGATGATGACATGCTGCTGCCCGGCACCGGGGTGACCACGGCAGACGCCGACTCCGGGGACTCCCTCCCCGGCAGCAGTGCAGCGGCGGGAGCGCAGGCGGGGCGGCGCCACATCTTCTTCCAGCGCAGCGATTCCACGCTGTGCCTGGGCTGCCCGCCCCCCGACCCCTTCAGCAGCCCCATGCAGGAGGCCCTGCCCCTGGCTGACCAGCCGCAGCTGCTGCAGCCCACGGCCAGGAGGGACGAGCTGTTTGGCATCCCCAGGCAGCTCATCACCGTGCCCGCCCAGCCCGGCCAGCACACCAACAATCCGCTGGAAGGTGAGGAATCTGAGCCACTAGGAATTATGGCAGGAAAGATACTGACTATTTAGAATCGGTTAGGACAGGGGTCGGCTATATTTTGAGTCGGAAGAGCCAAAATTACAATTTACAAAATTTGAAAGTTTGTAAAGAGCCAGAAATGTTTTCTTGCCAACAATAAATAGCGTTGGGGGTGCTTACGTTTACGGAAACTAATAAAATTAAACTCGATGTTCGTTATGAATTTTTACAATATAAATTTTAATTACCTGTCTATCTTTTAACTTAAACAATAAATTACACATGTTCACCACCCTTACTGTAAAAAATGGTTCACTTTGCCAATGTCACCCCTGTTTCAGGGAAGGTCGGCAAGAGTTGCAGGGCTTATGTTCATTTGAGATTGGGTTTTTTTATATTGTAGGTCCACATGCGGCATGTGTGAGCGTGAAATTATGCATCTGCTTGTGGGAATGCATTTAATATGAATCTCAAATGATACATATCTTTGCAGCTTAGATTTAGATTTAGATTCTCCATTTATAGAAAAGGTTTTTGTTGTAGAAACAAGATTTTTCTTACCAATTTGTTTTGAAATGAAAATATTACTGCTCCTTCCGTGGATATTTGTGCCAGAGCTGCTCTTGTGGAGCCAAAGAGCCACATGCGGCTCTGGAGCCGCACTTTGCCGACCACCAAAGTTTATCAGAATAAGAGCGAGTGGAGTTACTGTATGTAATGTGGCCCTACTTAGGATGAGCAGGCAACTGCAGGACTACAGTAGCCTGGATTATGTTTATGAAGTAGATGTGTGAGTGTAGTTGTGTGTGTGTTGCAGTGGTCCCCACCAGGCTGGGCCTGTCAGTGCGCACACACGACCAGCAGAGAGCCAGCACCAGCGCCAGCAGCACACAGGTGAGACACTCCTTCCTCTTCCTCAGACTTTCTCAGTCCACTCCTGGGCTGGAAGTCTCATCACCACGGTAATTCTTACCCACCAAATATCGGTAATATTTGTATGAAGACAGCTGTTCACTTGCGACCATCTTGGATTGACAGTTCTTCATACAAATATTACCGATATTCGGTAGGAGAGAATTACCATGGTGATAAGACTTCTGGACGCATGGAGGTAGTACTTCAATCGAGGGGCTATGAATGTGATTTAGTTCCAAGCCATATGATGCATCGGTCTTTTACACCATACATTGTTTATACTGCTGTCTCGCTCACGACATATGAAATGCTTTTCTCATTTTCTATGTCAGCAACGTGTCTCTACTCCGTCTTCAATCTATTTACATATCACCATAGAAACCATGAAAAATGGCAACAGAATAAGTTACTAGTGTTGTTGAAAGTATGAAAATATCTGATAAATTCCAAATTAAAAAATGTACGGGATGATTTTCACAAGTATCCATTACCGTAAGCATAGAAGTTACGTACTTGAATAAGCAAGTATGGGTTAGCGCATTCCTAATTCTCACAGGATTGCTTTCTTAACCTATATAGTTCTTATAAATCGATTCCTGGACGTAGATCTCCTCCAATCCCCTCCATTTCTGTCTATCAGCTGCTGTGTTCAGCCATCATCTGCCTGCAGTTCCCTTGATGTCATCCAGTCACCTCATTTGGGGTCTCCCCACTCCCCGCTTCGACATCCTGGGTCACCTCTGGATGATCCTTTTCGGCCACCTGTCATGGTCCTGCCTTGCAATGTGACCAGCCACATTAAGCAAGTAGGCCACTCGCTATCCCTCCTGGTTTAGAACCCTGTCCCTGAGGCTGATTCCCAGCAACCTCCTTTCAATGGCTCTTTGGCACGTCCTCAGTCTGTTGGCGCTATACTGAGTGAGCCCTTTTGGGTGGATACTGGAAGCACGCATGACCCTGTGTTTCAGGTTAACAGGTATATATAGCAGGCCTTTTAATATCTGTGACGCTATGTCTGCACGTAGGTACCTACCTGTACTGGCTAGCCGCTGAACGGTTGATTGGCCATTGCAGTTTTTGAGATATCTGGTATGCATGTTTGGGCGCGTATAAAAATTAAAGGATTAAAATATAATCGTAACTGTAGTTTCTATATTATTTCAGGTAAGATATTTGAATGTAAAAAACTTTGTTGATTGTAATTTATGTGTCTTAATTACATTACAATAAATTCTATATTATTTCAGCTACTCAAGGGATTACTATTTTGGGATAAAATCTAACCTTACATATATATGTGTGTACAGTATAGTATCTGTTCCTATTGCGGTGTGATGACATGGTGTGTTGGTGTGTTGCAGGTCGCAGGAGGAGACGAGCTGTTCCGTCCCATAGAGAGAGCTCCCCTCACCGAGGACGCGGAGAGGGGACCAGGCGAGGAGCCACAGGTAGCACACCAGCACATTTATTTATTTATTATAGAAGCACCACAAACAAGATAACATGATAGTCAGTGTTAAACCATAAAGTTATACTGTTAACAAAAGTAATATAACAAAAAGTACTGGATATATCCAGATGTGGGCACATGCAGGGCTGCACAGGGAGATCTCACTGTGTGTGTGTGTTGCAGGACTTGTCGTGCAGCAAGGATGGCACCTGCGCCTTCAGCCTGGGCTCAGCCAAGATGGACGTGGACACAGACGGGGAGGGAGAGGCGGAGTACATGTCCTTACAGGGAGATCTCACTGTGTGTGTGTGTTGCAGGACTTGTCGTGCAGCAAGGACGGCACCTGCGCCTCCAGTCTGGGCTCAGCCAAGATGGACGTGGACACAGACGGGGAGGGAGAGGCGGAGTACATGTCGGACTCTGACTCCAACGACACCAGGCACAACCTGCCCCGCAACAAGCACCACAGGTAACAGCAGCTCCTCCCTCCACTCCTCTCCTACGCCTAAACACATCACTCATCATAAAGCTGAAAGGCAACGTAACTAAGCTACACATATAGTGTAACTTCTTGCCTTGTGGCAATTTGGGTCCTGTTTATTTTTACAGGTAATTGGGCCGGCCTGACACGAACTACTTCAGTTGAAGTGGGGGTTTTCCTAGCTCTTAGAAGGGTTGGTTCTCATTTCTTGTGAAGGCTGAGTACACCTTGGGATCGAACCTTTGCTCTCGGCATGGAATGCAAGCATTCTACCAACTGAGCTATCTACCGGACTTTTTACGAGCTTGGTTGCTACAAAGCGCCATTCTCAATCAAGATCCAGTTGCTGTAAGGCTGGATGGACCTTTTGATGACCGGCCTTTGGTAAAGGCTTATGAATTTTTCAACCCAGCGAAGAGCAAATTTGAAAATATAAGTGGTATATTTTTTGTGCTCCTCCGGGATTTGAACCCACAACCTTCCTTTTACAAGTTCAAAGTGTTACCATTGGGCCACGGACCGGTACAATTTCAATTTATCATGCATCTCCTTGTGTAATGGTTGCAGGATGTCTGGCGCCGGCAGCTCTAGTCACAGCAACACCGTCACCAACAACACGGCGGCGGGGACATCTGCTGGCAGCGCCGGCCCTGCTGCCACTGCTGCTGCTGCCAGTGCACTCAGCACAGACAACGCAGGTCAGTCCTCACCACCACCTCTCCCTCTACCTTTTTTTCCCAATTGAGAGGGGAAAACCTTCAAAAGGTTCCGCCGGCAGGGTATGTGAGATTTTTACTCAGTAAAAATCCCCCTCTACATCTTGCCACACCCTGGAACTGCCGTCAAGCATGACTTCAGAGTGTGGTGTGTCTTTACATGCACAGCGTGTCTTCACATTTCAGTTGCGTCAATCGGCAAAACGACACTATCTACATTTACTACATTTTGTCGGGTCGTGTTCATCCTTCGCCTCACGCGCTCGGCATCCTCCTTCTCTCCGATCACGCGAGAGGCAAAGGTATCCCAGGCCCGCCAGTTCTCTTCTGATTGGAGCATTGACAGTACTACCATGCCCAATCTAGGCGATCGACCACTATCTGTACCTGTTGGGAGTACACACGCAGACCTTTTTATTCTCCTCGTACCATGATGTTCTTTGTTGTGCTTTTTCACAAGATCATTAACCTTTTCGCTACTGTATATTCTGGCTGTACCAGTCCCAGTACAAAAAACTTTTTCAAGCACTACAACATAGACCCAACATAGTTCTATACTCGAATGAACTAAAGCAAGTACTCTTGGTTGAATTAACGGTGCCCTGGGAGATGAACGTCCCTAAAGACCATGCCTACAAACTAAATAGGTATAAAGGACTAGTGGATGAAATCACAAAGAATGGATATATCACAAGATTGTATGCAGTGGAGGTGGGAGCGAGAGGACTGCCAGCCAAATCGGTATATATTTTTCTTAAGGATCTGGGACTCAATAGATCCCAAATAGATGGATTTCTGGAAAGACTGACAACGGCGGCCATCTCAGGATCATACCACATTTGGTTGCGAAGATTCGAGAGCCAAGACACTTCTAGGCATGCAATGTAGTAAATCAGATTTACATATTGAGAGGAAGGATGAGTTAGGAGTAATTGGGAATGTTGTCATGATGTAAGGATCCTTAACCAACCAGAGACAGGTCGTAAGTCCTGTGACTCCCATCTCATCCTGACTCTGTGCGGCAAATTAACTCCACTGACAGATAATTCACATGAATTTAGAATCTTTTGAAGATGGTTAAAGGACTTGAGTGTGAGGTGTCAGCCAGCATGGTAATGTGTCCCTGTTTGTGTTGCACAGAGAGTGGAGGTCATCGCCCCCAGATCATAGTGACTCCGCGCAAGATGGCCGCCGCGGTGGAGGCCGCCATGGCAGTGAGTGGGCGCGCGGGCGCCCCCCTGCCTCTGCCCCTGCCACTGCCCCTGCTGCCCCTGCCACTGCCCCTGCCCAGCTCATTCAACTTTGCCGATCTCGTCTTGCCGGGTGAGACAACTATTCTGTGTGCTCTTCTCCCTTACGTGTCTTCTTCACAGATCTACAAGGATATTAGTGAATTACGATGACATCTAAAGGAGAGCGCTGCTATTACGTTGCAGCCTTCAAACTCCTTAAATAAATCTGCATAGTTTTGTGTTTCTAAATACTTGTTAAATTTTAGCTATTCAGTTGACATCACATTGGACTATCAAAAGTTTTACAATAATAATAATACTAGAATGATTTATTTGGTGAGCGCTGTTATTGTGTGAATCACACCTCAAAAGCCCTCTGCGAGCTTGTTCATGGCTGTAGAAAGCACCAATACTCAAGCAAAACCCAGTTGCTGTAAGGCTGGATGGACCTTTGGTGACCGGTCTTTGGTAAAATAATATGAATTTCTCAACCCTGCGAAAAGCGTCTTGAAGAGCTATCGACCGGACTTTTTACAAGCTTGGTCGTTGCTACGAAGTGCCAATTCTCAAGCAAGACCCAGTCCCTGTAAGGCTGGGTAGACCTTTTGATGACCGGTCTTTGGGAAAGGTTTTAAGATTTTTTCGACCCAGCAAAAAGCAAATTTGAAAATATAAATGGTATATTTTTTGTGCTCCGCTGGGATTCAAACCCACAACCTTCCATTTATGAGTCCAAAGCGTTACAACTAAACTACGGATGGGTATGAAATGTGTACAATGTATATGTGTGTGTGTTGCAGGCACCAGCAGCTCTGTGTCGGGGCTGGAGGCGCAGCGCAGCTCCTCCGCCTCACGCAGCCCCTCCAAGAGCGTCATAGTCAGAGCGGTGAGTGGACATTACAACAACCTGGATAAAAACATATTAAAAATCTAAACTAGCTGTATTTTTTATTATTTTATGACAAATAATTGATGTTTTTTACTAGAAAGCTGTCTAGAGACATTTGTTTTAGCAGACTCTTTAAAATTTATTGAAAAAATTATCATTGACTGTAGATGAAACAGTTCCCCAGGCTTTGAGTATTACTCTTATTGCGCCAGAAGATTGATGCTCTGCTACTTCCTCTTCCTCCACTAACAAACTCTACTTCATAATTTCTTGCTGTGAAATACAATCCAACTTCATAAGCTCGTTTTGCAAAATTTTGCTCGTTAAGGGAGCAATTTTTTCATTTTTTTTTGCTCGTTATGCGAATTACTCGTGCCACTGTATTGTGTTTGCCGTTAATTTATAATATTGGTGGAGACCCAACTAACTTACAGCATTGTAACCATTGGGGTATTCTTTACAAATACTGTTGCTATGGTGATTTCATAGGTTTCTATGGTGATGTAGTAAAAATATTAATTGGACAATATTTTGAGTGTAACATACCAACGGTGCTGATATTCAATGGTATTTGCTGACATTTGACCTTGATGTTTGATGTCTGGTGTTGCAGGGAGAGCCCATGGACGCGGCGCCCGCCACGCAGGAGATCTCGGCCCACGTGACGGTGGAGAGTCAGCCGCTGCCGCGCGCGCAGCCCTCACTGGGCCAGTGGGTGTCCCACGACCTCATGCTGGGCCGCTGGAGACTCAGCCTGGACCTGTTTGGCCACGTGTTCACCGAGGATGTGGGCCTGGAGCCCGGCTCCGTGGTGTCCGAGCTGGGCGGCTTCCCCGTCAAGGAGGCTAAGTTCAGGAGAGACATGGAGAAGCTGCGCAACACACAGCAGCGGGACTTCACCCTGCACAAGGTCACTGTCTATCTATAATAATAATATTATAATGATTTATTTGATGAGCGCTGTTTTTGTGTGTATCACACCTCAAGAGCCCTGTGCGAGCTTGGTCGTTGCTGTAGAAATCGCCAATTCTGAAGCAAAACCCAGTTGCTGTAAGGCTGGATGGACCTTTAGTGACCGGTCTTTGGTAAAGGAACATGAATTTTTCACCCAGCGGAGAGCGTATTTGAAAATATAAATGGTATATTTTTTTGTGCGCCGCCGGGAATCGAACCCACAACCTTCCATTTAGGAGTCGAAGTAATTACCACTAGACTACGGACCGGTCAAATCTATCTACATAGCATACAAGAAGCACTCACCCCCGTATTTACGACCAACACTGCCTTATGCAAGTATACTGACCTGAGTCAAGCGGGACACTTCCCTAAGGAACTGACATGCCAAAGCATTTGTTAACATACCTGTCAATGTTACTCAGAGATGGGCTAGTATTTATACAGCCATAGTGCCACACTATCCCTAAGTATTGTTTTTTAAATGGATTTCACCATTCCAAGCATCGTTTGTCCTAAGGGAAATGCTAGTAAGCTTTGTGATTAGGGGGCTTAGTAAGCTAGGTGTTGATGTGCTCGCTGCAGTAGCCAGCTGTGTGCGGTGACGCCTGCAACTGTAAATCTGTCGCCATTTCGATAGGGGTCCCCAGAGCCTCTGCAGAGCTGCCTCCATTTCTTCCTATTCTAACATACTTCCCAAGTATTTAAATTCATCCACAATTTCAACTTTCGTGCCATTTAACATGAATGTGTATTCTTCGGTTTCATTTTTTTGACCTTGTGTTTTGCTGCAGGTGGAGCGGGAGCGCAGCAAGCTGCTGACCTTGACCTTCTCGGAGCTGAACGCCGCCTACAACAGCTACAACAGGAGAGCCCACGGGGCGCAGCCTCCCCTGGCCGTCAACAGGGTCAAGGTCACCTTCAAGGATGAGCCGGGCGAGGGGTCGGGGGTGGCCAGGTCATTCTACACCAGCGTGGCAGAGGTGACAAACTGGACATTCACACTTTGTTTTATAAAAAGGCTTTGCCGTGTTGAGATGTATTTGTAGCAATGGATCCTGAAAGGGGAGGATTGGGAATACATACTCGTATTTGTTGGATCTTTTGAATATTTGTTGAAGTTGAAGGAGTTTAACGCAAACGCTAAGGGGCTGTCCATATATTACGTCATTCGCATTTAGGGGGGGGGGGGTCTGGTCTGCGGATGATGGTAAATAATGTACGAGTCCCAGAAGTGACTCGTTCTTGTAAATACCAATTTTTACACAATATCCAAAATAGTATGCAAGTAATGTAACATTATTAATTATTAAGCTCATCCATTATTACAGCAAGAGGGGGGAGGGGGGGTCATTAGATAATGACTATAGGATGATTGTAGGGGGGGGGGGGTCGAAAATCGGCCAAAATCGATGACGTAATTTATGGACGGCCCCTAAGCTACACATTTAGTGTAACTTCTTGTTGCATGTGGCTATTCGGGTCATATCTATTTTTACAGGTAAGGGAGCCGGCCTCACACCAACCACTTTCAGTTGAAGTGGGGGTTTCCCAGCTCCCGGGGGTGC